>OX465590.1:5944296-6552615 GCA_950022655.1 Alentia gelatinosa
CAGCATCTCCTGAAAGATCGTGGGCATGTCTAGGTCAGCATCTCCTGAGAGACCATGGGCACGTCTAGGCGGGCATCTCCTGAGAGACCTGGGCACGTCTAGGCGGGCATTTCCTGAGAGACCTGGGCACGTCTAGGCGGGCATCTCCTAAGAGACCTGGGCACGTCTAGGCGGGCATCTCCTAAGAGACCTGGGCACGTCTAGGCGGGCATCTCCTCAGAGACCATGGGCACGTCTAGGCGGGCATCTCCTCAGAGGCCGTGGGCACGTCTACGCCGGCGGGACTTTGATCTTGGGGAGATTTGTTCTGGCCGTGGTAACAGGGTGGAGAGTGAGTGAGCTGGTGATCGGGGGGGGGGAGAGTGAGATCGGGGGGGAGAGTGACGAGTACGGGGCTCAGCTGGCCTTCACCCTCCGAAGATTGAATCTCGTCTCCGCTGGTACCACACCGGATTTCACTCAACCCAGACACGTGACGGCAACCAGCGAAGGGCTATGGGAAGCCGTTTTATTCTAATTCTTTAAAAAAAAAATTTCTGTAATTTGCCGTTAGATTCAATGTATCTATTTGATTGTGTTTATTTATTTTTTAATCGTCTACAAGTTTAATCCAAGTGTTGACTCAAGGATCAAATGCTTCGTGATGCACTTTCAACATGAATATATTTTGGTTATGTAGAAAAATTGGGAATTATACAGATAGCTTCGTTATTCTACCAGCTAGTTTACCATTGCCTCTAAAAAGAGTTTCACACAAACAGTCCCTATATACCCTCAGGGTATTCCTAGGGCACCTTAAAAGAGTGCCCTAGGCTCGTAGGAACATCAATTCCCCTTCAGTACATGGTAAGTATCTCGGGTAATTATCTATTAAACCACAAACAAACAAGACACACTAACAGTACCAGTTTTCTCCCAGTTACCTGTAAGAGAAGCCACTTTCAATATACTACTAGTCTCTCCGTTAATGCTGCTAGGCTTCTGATCACGTATAAACTAAAACTCAATGTATGCTTGGGATAAATCCATATAATAAACACGTACCGATCTACAGTCCTATATTACATTGTCTTCAAATCAACATAGCCACGAAGCTTGGGATACTATGGAGGAAACGCTAGGTACAGAAGTGAACCGCTACGCCTCGTAAATACGATTTATACAATGGAGGAAACCTTTACGGTCTGAGCTCGTATCCCATTGAAACAAGATGGAATCAAGCTCTGACTGTAAACTTGAATAGGTTTCTGAATTTATCTCACCCCTCACATTGACTTATTGGCTAACATTTGTGACATAATCCCCCGTTGGGTATTTTCTTCTAAATACTCCATGAGCATTGAGTACGAGTTCCAAACGTTAAGTCTACGGGAAGAAAATAGCAGGGGTGAGATACATACACAATATTGACTGGTTTCAGATACAAACGGCCATATGCTCCGAGGAGTTGACGTGTAGGATATTGCGCAGGTTCAACTCTGAGGAGCATACAACCACTTTTATCTGTAACCAGTCAATATTGTATTAATTATCCACCTTTTCCTGACAAGTGGCGTACTGATATCAGTTTTTTTTTTAGGTACGCACTATTTTTACGTACGCGCCCCCCGGAGCATACAACATATCCATATGCTCTGGGTATGTAGATACACGCTCCCTATGTGTTTTCTATGGACACTTTGTATTAGGTGGATATATCTGTATGCTCCGGGTATGGTGATACACACTCCCTACATGTTTTCTATGGACACTTTGTATTAGGTGGGTATATCTGTATGCTCCGGGTATGGTGATACACACTCCCTATGTGTTTTCTATGGACACTTTGTATTAGATGGGTTTATCCGTATGCTCCGGGTATATAGATACACACTCCCCATATGTTTTCTAGGGACACTTTTTATTAGTTGGATATATCTGTATGCTCTGGGTATGGGTATGGTGATACACACTCCCTATGTGTTTTCTGTGGACACTTTGTATTAGGTGGATGATAAATATCTGTATGCTCCGGTTATATAGACACACACTCCCTATGTTTTTTCTATGGACACTTTGTATTAGTTGGATAATAAACCCACATACTATGATAATGACCCTTCCACAGTCTCCATGTCTGCCTGCCTCGTTCTGATCCTCGTGGCGCCCCCTAGGAGGGAGAAGGAGAATCAGAGGGCCCGGATGTAGGCGTGGTCTTTGATGTGCGCATGTCGGTGGGTGGCGTTCTTTGTGGGGATCTCCAGTTGGTTGAGTGCCCTTATCGTCCTTAGTACCCCCTGCTTTCCCTGCATAGACCCATGACGTTTGACCCAGAAAACCGGACAAATTGGACTGCTACGATTGTTACATGGCCGTTGGTTAATATGTAAAGTATAACAGTTGTCTGACTTTTTCTTGATTGTCTCTTTCTCGATGAATAACGGAATTCCCAGTTAGTAAGGATCTCGTAATAGATATAGAAATAAACGATGGTTTTGACTTTTGTGGACAGGCGGCCGTAAACCAAGAGTTTGACGCGTAGTAATACACGAGCACTAGCGAGTGTATTACGACGTCAACCTCGAGTGGTTTACAGAGCTAGTATCAGAATAATCTTTTTAATAAAAAAAGTCTTGGTACGTATTCATATAGAATGTCCTGACCATGCTGTACAAGTCACAGAACGAGACGCTAATTTACCATTTGTACGGACCAAGGTGTTTACGCCGAGTTCCGTACAAACGGTAAATTAGCATCGAGTTCTGTGACTTGTACAAGCATGGTTGGACGTTATATATCTACTATATATCCGAAATTTAAAAAAAAAAATCATTTTTCTTAACAACCAAAATTTTAATAAATGTGTATGGCTAAGTGGTCCGTATTTTAGTGTACGGACCAGTGGTCCGTACAGTATTTTTACGTCATATGCCAAAACGGTGCGTATTTACAGTATATATACGGCATGGGTATATAGTAATGGACACTACTTGTGGTGCCACCTTCACAATTTGTGCAGCCTCACATACATCACATAGATCCCTGACCCTAGGGGTGGGGAGTTAGCTCAGTGGTTAGAGCACAGGACTTGTAACCCCAAGGTTGTAAGACTTTGTGGGTTCGAGTCCCACCCCCAGCAGTGGTATATTTACTGCTATACCAAAGGCCAATCCACCCTCGTGGTGTAAAAGAACCTTGAGAAAGTCTGATAAGGACCTGTAATGGTTGACTGGACGTTAAATCAAACCAAACAACCAAACAAACTAAAAATAAAATTTAGAAATCATATAATCCTGGTATGCAGTTGATACTACTTATGGCACCACTTTCACAATTTGTGCAGCCTCACATACATCATATAGATCCCTAATCGATTGGACCAAAACCATTTTGTGTTTAGTGTTTGACATAAAACATGTTGGGGCTATCTCCCAGATCCCGACATGTTTACCCCTCTCTGTTCCCCTCCCCATGACAACACCCTGGTGTCATCGGGTGATCTACTGACGCCTGGGAACACCCCCTGCACCCTCCCACCCCCATCTCCACCCTTTGTGTATCTCCCCTACCCTCCCTCCCCACACCACCATAATGTCCGGATCCATGTATGCCTTCAGCTATAAATAATCCCATTCTTTCACCCCGACACTCTCATAAAAATGATACGAGAAGCTCACACGCTCTCTCGTGAATTCCTGGATAAGTTGAAGTAGTTTTTTTGTTTTATGCTGTGAGAAAATCCCTTCTGAGGTACTCCTTGCCATTCATTGATTAAAAATGGCTATTGTCTACATCATACCTCGGTAAGGTTCAGGGTTGACCTTGATGAGAAATCAGACAATATGTCCAAAAAATTTAAATTTCCAACCAACATGCCGTGAAGGCGATCAATGAACGAAAAAATTGCAATAAAATTTGTCCAAATTGAGTTTCACAGATGTTTGAATTGTGTAGCGTAAGTCAGGACGATTGGAGATGAGATAGACAAGATAGATCGCTGGATGTCAGCGACAAATCAGGGCCCTGTTTTTCAGTCACGACATAATCTTAGTCTTAGAAGCTGAGATATCTCAGCGATTGTAAGACAATTTGCAAGACAAAAGATGGCCGGTGTTCTATAGACAGTATCGTAGCGTGCCACGTGAGATCGCCGCTAAAAGTGTCTCAATTATAGAACTGTCTTAGGTTCTATAAAACCTCACTGTGCGTATACAGAGGATTTCCCGTGCTTTCCATATGAATTCAGCGATGAGATTTTAACACGAGTAAGAGATACATATGACCGATAATTGCACCAAATATGAAGAAGATCGGCTTGACCGTTCCGAAGTTATCTGCGTTTGAATTTCGTCATAGCAATCGTCTGCTCTGGTGGCCAGTCACCCTCCCACCTTCCGATGCGCAGTCAATGTCAAGGTCGCTGCATAAATTAGCGGAGGCGTCGGGAAAATACACTGGCCACCAGAGCAGACGATTGCTATGACAAAATTCAAACGCTTCGGAACGGTTAAAATTTCATAGCTTAATTCCTACGGGCAGTGAAGTTGCGCATTTGGTACGACATGTCCATAATTGTCTTGGGTGTAAGACACTTTCTAAGACATTTTGAACCACGTGACCCTAAGATTGTCGTGACTATAGCACACCTCAGACTGCCCTAAGTGTCTTAGACCTAAGATCTTAGACATATCCTCTAAGACATCACGTCTATAGGACACTGACGCCTCAAAGATGTCTTCCATAAAACTTGTCGTGACTGAAAAACAGGGCCCAGGATTGTCTGGAGGTCATGTCTCCTCCTCGGCATCTGTGTATCATGGGCTTTATCTCACCCCTGGTATTTTGCTAGTCCCAGGACAATTTCTACTTGACGAATTTTCTAATTGACTGAATGAATATTTATAATTGCATTTATATCTATATAACTTCAATATATTAGAAGGAAAATATATTGTTCTCATTGGTGGTATTGCTAAAAGGCAAATACCACTAGAAAAGGGACAAGTTCCTCAGGAAAAACCAGTACCTACTGTACTGAGGCATCTCCAGTTAAATTAACCTTGTGATGTCCATGTAATCCAATATCACAAAGGAGGGCGACACTGTCTTTGGGTGGAGACCATTATATCACCCCTAGTATTTCATCTTCCATAGACTTAACATTGGGAACTCGTATCCAACGAGTATTTAGGAAAAAATATCCAATGGGGGATTATGTCGCAAATGTTAGCCCATTAGTCAATGTGAAGGGTGAGATAAATTCAGAACCCATTCACGTTTAGAGTCAGAGCTCGATCCTATTTCGTTTGAATTGGTACATAATTTACAAGGCGTCGCTTTGTGAATTACTACGCAATTTAAAATTGATGGGATACGAGCTCTGACCCTAAACTTTCTTAAGGTTTCTTCTAAAGTCTATGATTCCCATCACTTTCCTATTAACAAGAGGGGACACTCATAATGCTTATGGCCGAAGCATTCACCCCCACCCTCCTTTTCTCCATTCTCACAACTCTAACAGCCAGTCCTCACTCTGCCCTTTTCTCCATTCTCACAACTCTAACAGCCAGTCCTCACTCTGCCCTTTTATCCATTCTTACAACTCTTACAACCAGTCCTCACCTCACCCTTTTCTCCATTCTCACAACTCTAACACCAGTCCTCACCCTGCCCTTTTCTTCATTCTCACAACTCTAACAGCCAGTCCTCACCCTGCCCTTTTCTTCATTCTGACAACTCTAACAGCCAGTCCTCACCCTGCCCTTTTCTCCATTCTCACAACTCTAACAGCCAGTCCTCACCCTGCCCTTTTCTCCATTCTCACAACTCTTACAACCAGTCCTCACCCTGCCCTTTTCTCCATTCTCACAACTCTAACAGCCAGTCCTCACCCTGCCCTTTTCTCCATTCTCACAACTCTAACAGCCAGTCCTCACCCTGCCCTTTTCTTCATTCTCACAACTCCTTCGGGTTAGATCTTCTCGCCTGCCCTCACACCCTGCCTAGTTTTGTGACATGACCACCCTGAATATACCCTGTGTCCTCATGGGCGCCGCCATCTTTCTTCCGGTCGCATGGCCACCCTGAATTTACGCTCGTGTCCTCATGGGCGCCGCCATCTTACTTCCTGTCACATGACTACCCTGAATTCACCCTCGTGTCCTCATGGGCGCCGCCATCTTACTTCCTGTCACGTGACCACCCTGAATTTACCTTCGTGTCCTCATGGGCGCCTCCATCTTACTTCCTGTCACATGACCACCCTGAATTTACCCTCGTGTCCTCATGGGCGCCGCCATCTTTCTTCCTGTCACATGACCACCCTGAATTTACCCTCGTGTCCACATGGGCGCCGTCATTTTACTTCCTGTCACGTGACCACGCCAGCGCCACCCAGCGAGGAGGGCGTTAAACCCGTAGAGATGAGCGATAAGATGACCCTGTCTCTACTCATCACCCTTATCTTGGTACTTATCACGACGCTTATCATGGCTCGCACACATCATCGTCTGATAAAGGGCTTAGTGGAGATAACAGTGTAGGTGGTGTAAAAGGTGGAGATTAGCCGCCACAAAGGGCGTGATTATCTGCTGGAGGTGTGACGGCTTGTAACCACTGCTGGGATGGGTTTTTTTTGGTTTTTAAGAGAGCTGAACTCCGTTTATTAATCCAGAAAAAAGCAGGTACATAGTTAAAGTAGTATCTTGTCTATTCTGTACGAACATGTGAACAATCCATCAATGCACAATTGTATATCCAATAGACCACACTTGCTCACTCCAATGCTGAACAATAACTGGAAAAAGAAAACATACCAGAACCTCGCACCAGAGAAACAAATATAGAATGTTTGCTACCAGGGGCCTGCTTGATAATCTAGGATCGCACATGGAGACCCTTTTCTGTATCTCGTACAAGGGTCATTGTTCAATGATATTCAAGTTTGTTCGCCAACACAGTATTAGCCGTCCTGAAGGTCATCCATAAGTGTTGAACTAAGTTGACCCAAATCGTCCCTGGGTGTCTATGGCATACATACACAATATTAACTAGTTTCTGATACAAGCAGTCTATGTTCCGAGGAGTTGACGCCTAGTAATATCCGAACGCAAGGATATTCACTTGGGTGTGTCGCCTCGTTCATATCACTCTGCATCGAACTCGTGGAGAATGACAACTTTGACTAAAAATTGTTGGTTTCTTTTTTAGTTTCCTTGAGGGATCCACAATCCCAGTGCCTTTTCCTTTCTGTAGAGAAAACCACAATCAAGATAGAAAATAAATCTATATTCATCCACCGTTATTTATAGAATCCCTTAATTTGTGCATTTTCTACTCTCCCTGGAACTAGTGAGCCGCATTCGCCTAATTGCTCGGCAAAGCAAAATCTGTGATAAAAGAAAATACACATTCTTTCCGATAACAATGTGGTTCTTTTATTGTCTTTACCTGGTCTCATGAAGATAATTGTTGTGAGTTTGCAGGGAACATTCAGTAGTGACATTTATTCCAGGGTTGAAATAATCTGTGAGTCGTAGGTGTTGCTCGTGTACTCTTTTATTCACGGGTGGCTATCTGGGTAGTGTTGGTAGCTTTAGGGGGGGGGCGTCCACCAACCACGACAAGGCTATGACAAGAGCAGACAAGAAAGTGCCAATCGGTGCCTTGTCGCAGCATTGTCGTGAGGAGGGGAGCTGTCGTGAGCCCTTGTCGCAGCCTGTCGGGAAGTGCACGCTCCACCTAAATATTCTATCGTAGACCTCTGCGACAACCTCCCGACATGCCATGACACGCCACGACATGGCTCCAAAATCGAACATGTTAGATTTTGTCCTAACCTTGTTGGAAGGCCCCCGACAGGACCCGACAGGACCCGACAAGCTTCATGTCACAGCCTGTCGTGGCCTTGTCGTAGCCTCTTGTCGGGAACTAGGGTCCACCAACCACGACAAGGCTACGACAAGGCTTCCAATCGTAGAGCTGTCGTGGACCTTGTTGGAAAGCCATTGTCGTAGCCTCGTCGTGGTTGGGGG
This sequence comes from Alentia gelatinosa, assembly GCA_950022655.1. NCBI lineage: Eukaryota > Metazoa > Annelida > Polychaeta > Phyllodocida > Polynoidae > Alentia > Alentia gelatinosa. The sequence continues at coordinate 5,952,309 of OX465590.1, forward strand.
ACGTCCCCCTTAAGGTACAAAGTAGGAATTGATAACGAAGCCTGGTTGTGGTTAACAATTTTGATAACAGGTAGCGAGGGTTCAAGTGACCAACAAATTATGTTGATAATGTTCAACAAAGTTCTGTCCTGTAAAATTTGAGGGAAGTTGCCCCCACAGTGTAAAGATATTTAGCAGAACCTCTCGTGAGTTGTGTGTAGGTTCTGTATTACGAAAGGGTTTTCTCCTTTTACCCACGTTAAAACTATCCCGTATTCCATGTATGTCTTTTCCTAAATAAAAACCCAAGCAGCTATGAAATTCCTTATTATGTTGTGCATGAATAATTTTCTGTTGTATTGAATGTTAATTCCATGTATATTTGAGAAGTGCCAATAAACTGCTTAAAAAAATAATAATTAAAAAAAAATATTATGTTGATTAAATTATTTGTAGTTCCTTATAATTAAATATAGATTGAGTATTTAGAACGGTGACTGTTGTGTGTTTGCAGGGAACGTTCAGTCGTGACAGAGGCCGTGCCCGACCCGCCGGTAGTGGCGAAGGGCGCCCACCTGAACCTGAACCAGCTGGCCCTGGACCAGGGCGACCCGGTGTCCTACCGTGACATCGACTGTGTCATCAACGGGGAGTACACCGTCACCTGCCGCCGCGAGGGCAATGAGGTCTACGTGCCCTTCTCCTTCCTCAACAAGTACTTCGAGGTAGGTGTTACCTTCGTCTTATACCGAGTCAGATTTATAACCTCAACAAGTTATTTGAGGTGTGGTATGCCTGTACTTCATCTTTTACCGGGTTAGATTTATAACCTAAACAAGTACTTCGAGGTACGCGTTACCTTCAAGTTTTACCGAGTCAGATTTATAACCTGAACAAGTACTTTGAGGTATGCGTTACCTTCAAGTTTTACCAAGTCAGATTTATAACCTAAACAAGTTATTTGAGGTGTGGTATGCCTTTACTTCATCTTTTACCGGGTCAGATTTATGACCTAACAAGTACTTCGAGGTACGCTTTACCTTCATCTTTTACTGGGTCAGATTTATAACCTAAACAAGTACTTCGAGGTACGCTTTACCTTCATCTTTTACCAAGTCAGATTTATAACCTAAACAAGTTATTTGAGGTGTGGTATGCCTTTACTTCATCTTTTATCGGGTCAGATTTATAACCTAAACAAGTACTTTGAGGTACACCTTCCCTTCAAGTTTTACCGAGTCAGATTTATAACCTTAACAAGTACTTTGAGGTATGCTTTACCTTCATCTTTTACCGAGTCAGATTTATGAAATTAACAAGTACTTGGAGGTACGCGCTACCTTCATCTTTTACTGAGTTAGATTTATAACCTCAACAAGTACTTTGAGGTACGCATTACCTTCAAGTTTTACCGAGTCAGATTTATAACCTTAACAAGTACCTTGAGGTACAGTTTGTTTCTCCTTCATCTTAAACCAAGTCAGATTTATAACCTCGACAAGTACTTTAAGGTACACTTTACCTTCATCTTTTACCAAGTCAGATTTATAACCTAAATAAGTACTTTGAGGTACGCCTTACCATCAGGTTTTACCGAGTCAGATTTATAACCTAAACAAGTACTTTGAGGTACGGTTTGCTTTTCCTTCATCTTTTACCGAGTCAGATTTCTAACCTCAACAAGTGCTTAAGAAGAAACCAACAAGTATTGGTCAAAGTCGTTCTTCTCCACGAGTTTGATGTGGAGTGATATGAACAAGGCGACAGCCGAGTGAATATCACGTAGCATTCAAACGAGTTGGAGAATGACTTCTTTGACCAAAACGAGGTGCCTTCTGAATTTATCTCACCCCTGCATACACTAAAAGAATGGACAACGCACAGGATATAGACCATGGAGAATGGACTGCAATACTTGTAGGAGCATGGAAAATAAGTTACCAATGTTAAGCCTACGGGACAAAAATACCAGTGAGGCACGGTATGCTTTACCTTCATCTTATACTGAGTTATATCTATGACCTCAACAAGAACTTCGAGGTATCCTATCCCCTGCCATCATTTGAAACTGATTCAGTATTTTTTTCTACAGTACACCCTGCCTTCATCCCAAGTCACAAAGTTTTTTTTACCGTTTTTTTTTATATTGCACTTACCTTGTAACTCTTTACTCTGTTGGATATTTCGGCTTGGTTTATTGCATGATAGTATTGTTTTGAGTAAAATGGTAGGTCTTCATTAGAATGAAATATAAAATGTACCTTCTCCGTGTCAAATTTCTTTTCAATTCTAAATGTCAGTCCTTCATTCCTACTGCCGATTGGGAGATATGCAGGAAATGGCGAAAATGCCAATCGGCCAGAATCATAGCAGATATAGAAAGCCGCTCTGAACCCCTGAGACCTACGGAATTCCCCATGGACTAAAGTGCTTTTCCATCCCTTTTTTGTACTCGTCCTATCTCTTTTATTTTCTATTGACTTTTCGCCTTTTTGTCTGACCTTTGAAGTGATGGCTGTGACGCTCTCCCATCCTAGGTTTGAGACTGAAAGCCTATCATTGTGAATTAAACGTTGTAGGATGAAACGTTGAGAATTGACATGTTGGAGGCAACAGGAATAATTCATATTTTGATTTGTTTTAATCTGTCGCTATGCTCAGTTTTTTTAAATCATACTTTTTTTAAAATCATACTCAGAGAGCAGGAAAGTTTAATGAAATAGAATAAACTCACTTTGGCAGAGTTATATATTCAATAGAAGAAACACACTTTAGTATTGTGACATAGTAAAGACAAAAAACTCACTTTGGCAGTGTGACATAGAATAAACTCATTTTGGCAGTGTTACATTTTTTTTGCGATTGATTTATAGGGAGCCAAAGTGAACCCGTTGCAACCACAGATAGCCGGTCACAAAATACTATTTCCGGGTATAGGCGCTCAGTACTTTGACTATTTAGGTTCAAAATTATATGTCTCATTCACCAATCTTTTAGATCCAAATTTTTAATGAACTTAACAACTGTCATCGTAGTTTTGAAACAAAGTTATTCAGAGACGATAGTTATAAACTCCACCTCAAAAGTAACAAACGAGACCAAAAACAAAAGTCTAGCCTCAAACCCCCATAGCTTTAGCACTAAGCCTCGTTCTTACTGGCCACCGGAAATGGTGTTTTGTAGGTGGGTATCTGTGGTTTCAGCGGGTTCACTTTGGCTCCCTATCGGACCCTTTTCAACAGTACAATTGGTTTGAAATTGTGACCACAACAGTACTGAGACAATCTAAAGAACTTCCACTTTGGCAGTGTGACATACAGGGATTTAAGTTTTCCTACAAATTCTGAAATTTCATATTTACTGACAACACTCGCAATGTTAGAATATATCTCGATTCATAGCCATTCTGTTATAAGGCCTAAGGCCACTAAAAAATAAAACTTGTTTCTCATCACCGCGCGCATCTGCAAAAACGATTTTAGAAGATTTTTTGTTGTTGTTGTTAAAATAAGATAAACCTCGATAGAAATTATGAAAAGTATGTGTATTTGGTATCAGATTAAAGCTCCTCATGCCAGGGATGCTTTCAATCTATAAACAGTATAAATCTGAAAACCCTGCATACACAGACACCCTGCATAAGCGGACATTTTGGCCCGGAACGGAGGGTGACCGCTTGCGCAGGGTTGTACTGTATGTCTGAGGCCCATTTTATGACACTTTTAAGCCATCTTTGATCAAGCAAAAAAACAAAAAAAAACATTTTATGACACTTTTAAGCCATCTTTGATCAAGCAAAAAAAAAAGACAAAAAAAAAGCGCCCTCACCATATTTTCCATGGCTTGGTGATGAGAAACAAGTTTGGTTTTTTTTGAGTGGCCTAAATGATTCCTCTTTTAGAAACTTTTTGAATTTCTGATGTTTTCCTCAGTCCTGACATTCATTCTTGTACATTATGAATAGAAGAAACTCACTTTGGCAATGTTACTTAGTAAATAGAAGAAATGCTACCCACAGACTGTACAGAGTATAGGGGACAGAGCCATTGTTAGTTCATGAAACAGTCACTAGGTGGTCGGGGGACAAAACCTGTATTCTGGCTCTTTGTTCTTGCGAAATTCAGCTGCCTTTCAATGTTTTACCAAGGTTCCTTTGACTCTCTACACCGATCCCAGAGCAGGAAGATATAATGCTAAAATCCAGGACATGATGTTTTTCAGACGGAACACTTTATTTACATATGTGAGCAAGGCAAGAAAAGTGACATTTCCCAATTATCACTCACTTCTTTTGCACCTCCATTAGTAAAGAACACCTACTTTTTCACCTCCTTTGGTGAAGAACACCTACTTGGGGGGCGTCATGGCGGCGCCCATGGATCATAGGCTGTATGCCGTATAAAGTCAACTCATCTTCTCTCACCCAGTCCGAGTAGTTTACCATCCACCAGAAATGTAAATGGTAAGATGAAATAAAATATCGTCTGCTAAGATACGATTGCGGTCATCGCTGTAGCTTCACTTTTAGCGTGATTCGAAAGCTGCACCAAACTATTCTCATTAAAATTAGCATCTGATCATGCTTCGTGTTTGACGCAGCCAGCCAGTGAAAAATGTCATAAAATACATTCTATTTGTTTATGTACACAGATATCAGATAGACCTTTATTGTGCATACTTGTTGTGAGGAGAATAAGAAACATTGAATGATTGGAACAATGACACCCTCCAGCCTCCCACTGTCCAATTTCTTTTTCTTTTTAATGGGAAGATCTTGCATTACAGAAAGTGTGTTCACTCTTCATGGAATCTAATCCGACCGAGGAAAAACTAATTATAGCTTGAGGCTTGGTAAATACCCGCACCTCACCACTCTTATGTCCACTCATTTATTTCGACTGACCTGGGGAGCTGTTGTCTTAGCAGCAGTGGTAGATTTACTGTGGTATCAAAGTCCAATCCTTCTCATAGCACGTCTATGTGGTGTGGTGTGCAGCCACCTTTCTCCTTCATCCCCAGCAGTGGTAGACTTACTGCTATATCAAAGTCCAATCCTTCTTATACCATGTCTATGTGGTGTGGGAAGTAAAGGAACTCCCAACTCGGTAAATGTGTAGGGGTGAGATTTCTACCTAAACACATCTCATAGATTCGGTCAAACCCAAATTAAGTCTAATAGAACATATTGGACGTTAAACTACCCAAACAAACAAACTGCTCTAGTCGCAGCGCGAAGCACATCCTGATGACATAGACTCTAATCTGACTGTGGCGATGTACCTGTTGTAGACGGTGTGTGTTTCTGGTCCCCGCCCCGCTCAGTGCTGAAGGGTTGGGTTTGTCACCTCAGTAAATGTGTAGGGGTGAGATTTCTACCTAAACTCATCCCATAGATTCGGTCGAACCCAAGCTCGGTGGCTAAGTGGTAGGGGTGTTTGCCTCGAGCATTGGAGGTGGTAAGTTCAAGCCCTGGTCGGGTCATACCACAAAAATGGTACCCACTGCCCATTCGGTTTAACACCCGCCATTAGAATGAGGTGTAGGGGCAAGGGCCTGAATGGAAGAACGGCTTAATAGCCGAATTCGGTGATTGTACACACAATATTCCCTAATAAAAATTACCAAAAAAGAAAAAAAATTGACTAATAGAACATATTGGATGTAAAATTACCCAAACAAACAAACTGCTCTTGTCGCAGCATGAAGCACATCCTGACAACATGGACTCTAATCTGGCTGTGGCGGTGAACCCGCTGTAGACTGTGTGTGTATCTGGTCCCTGCCCCGCTCAGTGTTGAATGGTTTGGGTTTGTCACCTCAGTAAATGTGTAGGGGTGAGATTTCTACCTAAATTCATCTCATAGATTCGGTCAAACCCAAATTAAGTCTAATAAAACATATTGGATGTAAAATTACCCAAACAAACAAACTGCTCTTGCCGCAGTGCGAAGCACATCTTGATGACATAGACTCTAATCTGGCTGTGGCGGTGTACCCGCTGTAGACGGTGTGTGTTTCTGGTCCCCGCCCCGCTCGGTGCTGAAGGGTTGGGTTTGTCACCTCAGTAAATGTGTAGGGGTGAGATTTCTACCTAAACTCATCTCATAGATTCGGACGAACCCAAGCTCGGTGGCTAAGTGGTAGGGGGGTTTGCCTCGAGCATTGGAGGTCGTGGGTTCAATCCATGGTCGGGTCATACCAAAGGCTTACACAAAAATGGTACCCACTGCCCATTCGGTTTAACACCCGCCATTAGAATGAGGTGTAGGGGCAAGGGCCCGAATGGAAGAACGGCTTAATAGCCGAATTCTGTGATTGTACACACAATACTACCTAATAAAAATTACCAAAAAAGAAAAAAAATATCCTAATAGAACATATTGGACGTAAAATTATCCAAACAAACAAACTGCTCTTGTCGCAGCGCGAAGCACATCCTCACTACAAAGACTCTAATCTGACTGTGGCGGTGTACCCGCTGTAGACGGTGTGTGTTTCTGGTCCCTGCCCCGCTCGGTGCTGAAGGGTTGGGTTTGTCACCTCAGTAAATGTGTAGGGGTGAGATTTCTACCTAAACTCATCTCATAGATTCGGTCAAACCCAAATTAGGTCTAATAGAACATATTGGACGTTAAACTACCCAAATAAACAAACTGCTCTTGTCGCAGCGCGAAGCACATCCTGATGACATAGACTCTAATCTGGCTGTGGCGGTGTACCCGCTGTAGACGGTGTGTGTTTCTGGTCCCCGCCCCGCTCGGTGCTGAAGGGTTGGGTTTGTCACCTCGGTAAATGTGTAAGGGTGAGATTTCTACCTAAACGCATTTCATAGATTCGGTCGAACCCAAGCTCGGTGGCTAAGTGTAGGGGTGTTCGCCTCGAGCATGGGAGGTCGTGGGTTCAAACCCTGGTTGGGTCATACCACAAAAATGGTACCCACTGCCCATTCGGTTTAACACCCGCCATTAGAATGAGGTGTATGGGCAAGCGCCCGAATGAAAAAACGGCTCAATAGCCGAATTCAGTGATTGTACACATAATATTACCTAATAAAAATTACCAAAAAAGAAAAAAAATAGTCTGATAGAACATATTGGACGTAAAACTACCCAAACAAACAAACTGCTCTTGTTGCAGCGCGAAGCACATCCTCACTACATAGACTCTAATCTGACTATGGCGGTGTACCCGCTGTAGACGGTGTGTGTTTCTGGTCCCCGCCCCGCTCGGCGCTGAAGGGTTGGGGTTGAGCAGCTCTTTTTATCAGAGCAATCAGCCTGGCGAGCAGCTCGGGGGAGGGAGGCTGACAGGCCCTGATCCCTGAGATAGGAGGCCCGACCTGCGGGCTGCCGGCCGCCTCAGTGTCGGGATTACCGGGCGGGGGAGGAGGGGACGGGCCGCGTGCCCCGCGCTCACAAAACCAGACACATGATTTAATCTTCTTTTTTTTTTAAATCTTTTTTTTAATCTTTTTTTTTTTTTTTTTATAAAACTGGTATTCTTGCTTCGCCAGTAACACATTGCAGTATACGTTTTGTAGACGTATAGAAGTACACCTGTGTAGAGAAAAACAAAAAAGAGTAGCAGGATTCAGTTAAGTACTGCACGAGAATCTCACTCTCATGGCTCTTCAATCTCCAGGCCTAGGTCGGATTCACTCTGTCTCTACGTACGGGAGCAACTCCAAGCGGATCCCACAAAATTCTAACGTTTTATATGTGGTAGGTAACAAAAGATCAAATAAGATAAAACAGAAATATCAGGTCTATGTACACTATCATCATTAACATTATTTGTTTTTAGATTTTCAACGGGCCCCTGGTTTTGTGAGAACACAACACATACGTTGATAGTACATACGAAGCAGAGGGCAGGGAGGAGGCAGGAAGAAGGCCCTTTAAGTGATTCTCCACAACCACACCAGTGAGGGGGGAGGAGTAAGGGGAGGGGGAAGGGGTTGGGCAGACGGAGGTGAATTTCCAATTTCCCCTCCAGTTGGAGCTTCACCGTGTCATTGTGATATGATTTCGTTTGTGTTTCTGATTGCTCTATAACTGGACATTGATCCCAGCGGAGTGGTTCGCTCGTGATCGGGCGAGGTGGGCAGCGTCATGCCTGAGACAGAACATGGAGGGTATTCCTATATACCCATAATTGAACTAATTAGAGTTGCATACCGCTGCTGGGGGGTGCATTAAAAATAAGTTATGTGTCGAGGTTGACGTTTTCATCCCGCTCTCATGTTTTCGTCCCGCTCTGACGTTTTCGTCCCGCTCTGATCACGTGATACAATACAGCAGCGGGACGAAACAATAGCTGTTGTGCTTACTCAATAAGGGTAGCCATTTGCTTCGGAAGTGTTTCAGGCAAAGAATTAAACATTTTTATCGATATTTGAAGGTATATAGGAATAGGGAAACCAAGTACCGGTAAGCAAAAGTCAAAGTTACTCGGTAAGGCTTGGAAAAATTGAAGTGTAGTGCCTGAGACAGAACATGGAGGGTATTATAGTAAAACGTGCACAGTGTGGTGATAATGTCTCAGTTACTGAGTTAACACAGAGAAGTAGATCTTCGGTACTTTCACACTATATGATAAAACTGACATCCGGGGAAAAACCTTTTTTCATATATACCTATGAGCGAACAACCTATGATTACTTAACGCTGCTGGGGGTGGAATAACTTTTGTTTACTGCCCAGGTTGAAGTTACTGCCCAGGTTGACGTTTACTGCCCAGGTTGACGTTCAGAGACATTCGGTTTTTATCGATATTAGCCGACAACCGAGGCATTTATGCCGAGTTCCGTACATTATAATACGAAAACAGGGTAACTTCATACGTCAAAATACTTGGTAGAATTATCTATCAGACACATGTCTCTGCCTACGGCATCGGGATGTATCTGATAGATAATTTCAACGCGTATTATACGGAAACTGGCTTACTGTCTTCGTACGTCAAAAATACGCGGCAACGTGATGTATGTAATCAACAAATTTACCACGTAATCAACAGAAAATAAAATTTGTTTTTCGATGTAATGGTGTTCAGTAATTATATCGAACATCCCGACCATGCTGTACAATTCACAGAACGAGATGGTAATTTACGGTTTGTACGGACCGAGGCATTTACGAACCACCTTGCCAAATTTCGGTTGTTAAGAAAAATTAAATTGATTTTTTTTTAAATTTCGGGTATATAGTAAATATATAACGTCCAACCATGCTTGTACAAGTCACAGAACTCGATGATAATTTATGGTTTGTATGGAACTCGGCGTAAACGCCTCGGTCCGTACAAACCATTAATTAGCATCTCGTTCTGTGACTTGTACAGCATGGTCGGGACGTTCTATATAAGTATTAAACCATTTGTACATCAACCATTTGTGTTTCGTTGTTTTTAGGAGTACGTATCAATCCTATGTATTTCGAACTTGCTGTCGTCAGCAGGTTATGGACATGAATGAGTATTTCTAGAGATACTGTCATTATATATCATTTAAATTCCTGTCACCGTAGTTAACAAGTTGCTAAGCGAGATTAAGAGAGCGTCATAGGAAATTCAGAAAAAAATTAGAAGTTAAAAATACGAGGCAGAGCCACTTCTAATCACAACCGATGCTAAAAGAAAAAAGGAAAAAAAATCAGGACAGCGATCAGCCAGAATCAACGATGTTACACAGTTAAGCGCGGGAATAATAAGATGGAGACTTCTCGTTGTGTTTACTTGGTTGTTGTATTTCTTCTCATTGCCAACTTAGGAGGTTACAGCACTAGAATAGAATCAGGGCGTCCATCCTTGTCGGGAGCCCAAAGCAGACTGATTATATCGGTACCACTGAGGAGTGGCTCAGTGAGGACAAAGAGACACGTGAGGGACATGAGTGTCACTCATGATCACTCATGACTATATCGTGGCCAGCTTGTGACCAACTCATGATTAAACACCAGTAGTATAACTATCAACATGCACTTAATAGTACGTAGCTTACAATGATAACATCCTTTGAGTATGTGTGCACTAAAATTATAGGGGACTGTGTTACAACGAGTTATACTTTTATTTTCTGTTGAGTTGTAGCTATGGGTTTAACAATTTCAGTCTGACCATTGGAAAAATATAAATATCTCACAGCGATTCAACATCACTGAGTTTATTACCTGGTAATTTGTTATCATGGTTTTAATATTTATTTCATTCCTGTAAAAGTGAGCACCAGTGACATGACAGATTCTGTTGTGTGTGTGAATGCTAGGTGTTTGCTGATAACTGCTGCTGTTCAAGGTCCCTCTTTTACAATTCATATTTATATCAGTCTCTCACTTGAGGAAGGTACCACCCGGCGTCGAGACGTAGTCAAAGCTATGTTAGACTATGTTAAAAATTACATAGTTATGTAGAACGACCTGACCATCCTGTACAAGCTACAAAACGAGATAACTATTTATGATTGGTACGGAACTCGGCGTAGATGCCTCGTTCCGTAACAACCCTAAATTATCATCATGTTTTGTGGCTTGTACAAGCATGGTAGGTCTTTCTGTATTTACTACATACCCAAAATTAATAGAAAAAAATAATATCATTTGGCCTAACAACTAATATGTCAAACAGCGCGTACGGAACAGTGTTCCGTATTTTACCATACGGAACAGTGTTCCGTACGGTTATTTACGTTATAGGGTGGAACGGTGCGTATATTAGACATGGGTATACATATACCCAGTCGACATGGGTATACATATATAAAAATTGTACACAAAATCTAAGACCCACATTCTACTGGTTTGTGGGTGGTGTTCGTCAAAACAAGAACTTCTATGTGAATTGATTGATACTGAATCACATGCCATAGCCATACAACCCTATTTTCTACGTTATCTCGGTCTCTCCGAGGCAGTAAATTCCACATGACTTTTCCGTTCTGACCTTGGTTGCTTTGTGCCTGCAGGTGTACGGCAAGTTCTCGGAGTACGACGGGTACGAGCGGTTCGAGTGGAAACACAGCTACTCGCAGGTCTACAACCCACAGACCCGCTACACGCCGGAAGGCATCTTCATGTCCTTTGAGCACTACAACGTGGAGGTGCGCGACAGGGTCAAGTGTATCAGCGGCATTGAAGGTCAGTGCATTATATCTGTTAGAATCACTTTGAACAACTTCTTCATTCATTTATTTGACATATGTATATATTACAGGCAGATATAGGTCTTTATTACCCATCAAATACAAACTCTCCATAGAAAACACAGGCGCATAGGGAAAAATAATGCGTAGGGAAAAATAGTGCATAACGAAATTGAACTGATATCAACATGACACTTGTCCAGAAAATGTGGATATTAAATACATTGTAGACTGGTTTCAGATAAAAAGCGGTTGTATGTTCCTCGGAGTTGACTCTGTGCCATATCCTCGCATGTGCTCGGATATTACTACGCGAAACCTACTCAGAGCATACGCCTTGTATCTGAAACTAGTCAATATTATGTAATAAGAAAGAAACAAAGAAACTTTGGTCAAAGTCCTCAAACTCCGCGAGTTTGATGCGGAGTGATATGAACGAGGCGACAGCCGAGTGAATATCGCATAGCATTCAAACGAGTAAGAGAATTACTTTCTTTTTAAAATCATTTTATTTACCCTGGGTACGATAAGGCAGTGCATGCCTGTTTATAATTAGTAACCAGCATTTGTAAGTCTTCACTCTTTGTAACATCTGCGTTTCCCTAACTGGCTAGGAGCAAAACAAAAATAAAAATATATACTGAAAAAGAATATGTCCATTACATAATGCTGCTAGTACATAGTCTCGACATGAATAAATTACTGTAATAAATAGGCTACAAACTTACATAATTTTGTGGAAAGCAAAAGTATGTAAATTTGTCTTTGACCAAAACGAGTTGCTTACTGTATTTATCTCACCCCTGTACACACTAAAATAATGAACAACACACAGGATATATACCATGGAGAATGGACTGCAATACTTGTAGGGGCATAGAGAATGAGTTCCCAATGCTAAGCCTATGGGACAACAATACCAGGGGTGAGATAAATCCCCATCTGTCTTAAAAAGAAAGAAGAATTATCTGGGAGGTTATTTCACAAAACCAACAAACTCCAGTGAATTGATTTGAAGTTGATAGATGTTTTACTATAAACTAGAGTTGGTATACAGATTAGTTTGTAGTATAATCAGAGATGTCAGTTTTCCATTTTTCCGTGGAAATCCACTTTTTTCATATGTAAATTCTTTAACTTGCGTCAAACAAAGATAGTATTGATTTAGACTCATTTCGCCAATAAAACAGTGGTCTGAACCTCTCCACAGACCCTCAGTTCCATGCCATGGCCGACAAGGACATATCTTCCAAGTTATCCCGGTCTCTTTGAGGCAGTAAAATCCACATGAAAATATTTCCACTTTTTTCCCTGACCCCAACTGACATCCCTGAGTATTGACTAAAGAATTATTTTTTTAATTTATTTTTTTATTTACGACTTTGTGTTCGATGAAGGTTACATCGTTCTTCCGCACAATTCCATGAAGTAACAAATAACACATAAGTTCTGTATAATACTATCAAGAAACATCACGAAATTTCATACAATTGTTTATATGGCATGAGTTGTTTTCGCGGAATGATATCACGAAGCGGAGCTGAGTGATGTCTGTAGCAGAAGACAACGAATGTATTACGAGGTCAACCGCGAGTGGTTTACAGAGCTGCCTGTCCACAAAATCATCGTTTGTTGCATTTATTATCCATCTTTTCGAATGAATTAAACCCAGTAAATGCCATATTAACGGGTATAACAATTGAAACTATTTCTTTGCTGTTTGGCAAAAGGGACTATTTTCCCCGTTTACCATGGTTTTGAGGCCGTATACCACAGGTTTGAATCCGTATACCACAGTTATGGTATCTGACAGGTTTTATACAATGGGTCGTGGTTTACTGAGTCCCCATACATTTTCAATGGTGTCTTTGTATACAATGGATACTAAATGAGCGTATTTGACATGTGTGTATTTTGTGTCGCCAGGCGTGCCCATCTCCACGCAGTGGGGTCCTCAGGGCTACTTCTACCCGATCCAGATCGCGCAGTACGGGTTGAGTCACTACAGTAAGTACCTGGCCACCAAGCCGCCGTCACGAGTCATCCTGGAGGACGGGGAGGACGAGGTGACCACCCGCTGGATCGTGCCGGACGACGAGACCACCATCGACAACGTGCTCGACCCCATCAGGGGCACCCGGGTCATCGAGTTCAACACCAGAGGTCAGCACAAGCAATTAAAAAAAAAAAAAAAATTTAAATTATTAAAAAAAAATTTAAAAAAATTCAGGAAACTGATCTGGGTGTTGATATTCAAGGGAGCACCAGACACGAGAATTTTTCTACATTTATAAATGATTTTTAAAGGCATATCGGATAATCTACCTTGGACATTAGAACTCATGTCAGTTTCCTGTGAATTGAATATGATGATCTTCAAGTGTTATAGAACACATTGCTAATCTACAAAAATGGGGGTCACCATTTTAGTTCCAAGCAGTGGTACATTTATTGCTATATCAAAGGCCAGTCCTTCTCATACCATGTCTATGTGGTGTGGTATACAGCAACCTTTCTCCTTCACTCCCAGCAGTGGTAGATTTACTGCTATATCAAAGGCCAATCCTTCCATACCATCTCTATGTGGTGTGGGAAGTAAAAAAAACAGTACGCCATATTTTACATGCGACCACTCAGAACCCTCATTTGCAAACCTTACTTGTTAAACTCTTTCGTCTAAGTATGACTCTAGTCACTCAACAGAACCAGTGATTTCTTTATCGTCCCTTGACTGATACAGATCGCACTGTTCTGGTAGTGGTATTGTTTAATTTGTAAATGATATGATATAATTGTGGAAGTGGCAACGTAATTCAGGTAGAGGTATAGACTATTGAATGGGAAACTCTTAAGTACGGAGTTGTGCAGACATCTAGGAGAATACGGATTATTGTTAACTACATGCCAGTTGTCAGAGACGTCTGGTGGACAGTAGGAGAACTAACCCACCGTTCTGCTATAATACAGAGTGCGGGGATTAGGCTTGAATCTTAATTATAAACGTGAATACGAATCTATTGGGTTAATTAGTTAATGTTAATTAACCAATTAACGTGGGGAGGAAAAGCATCGCTCAGCAGTGTGTCGAATTGTCTACCAGAATCTAAATTAAATCCAATTCGACAACGAGGACCATAGGGAATATTGAATCATTAATCATTTGTTAATTATATGAGAATTAATATTGAGAAGTAATCTGATAATAATCTGGCTAATTTCTATGTGTCTTCTTCATAGGAAAGAGGTCAGAGAGTGAAGTAAGGTTCATATATTTAATAAGCAGTGTTCACATTCACAACAGTTCACAATTCCATAGTATTGACAGCAAAGCCAGTTCATATGACCCATGGTCTAATCAGGCAAGATGTCTCATTCTGGTGTCAATAGTTACTGTCAATGAGTGTCTCTTATAACACCAAGATAGTTCTGTGCGTGAGATCATAGTCTAAGATGGACTAGACATGATCTCACATAGACACAATGAGCAAGTGGATGGCATACAACAAAGATAGATGGCATAACTCACCAATAATGATATTTCCTGAAATGACTCAAGTCCCTATGAGAAAGTCAACCAATCTCAGTTCCTAGATGATTTCCTGATAATGTCAGTTCTCAGATCCAAAGATCACTTCACTCTCACAGATGAGAAGTGAAGGTGAGATAAGTCCTGTGGTGTTTGTAGTATATCAGAACCGTAAGCAGTAAGCTCAGAAGAGTCCCTGAATTCTGAGCTACCTGCCGTCTAACGTGTGCCAGCGAAGTTGGCAGTACAACGCTAGTTCAGACCAATTCTGCATGCTGTATGCATAGTGCTCACCTTGCTCGAGTAGGTGAGATACATGCACTCAGCACGAAGTGTGTTTAGAGACTCAAGATCCTCTCACTGCGGATCCAGCTCAGAGAGTGAGGATTTACTAGAGGATCATGGGTAATTTCACAATGAACTCACACCAGACCAATAGGCAGCGAGACTGCGTTAATATATTCAGTTAGAACCGGGGAAAGCCTGCAGGGGGTTTCCCTATGAGTCATAGGTGACGTTTCTCTATTTTAGCCACTGTAGTACAAGTGAATCCCGCTTATGGGAGCACTGGCGCTGCTGTAGTTACTCAGTGGCGTACTACCTCAAACCTCAAGTGATACATGATAGTGATACATAGCTAGAACCTTGATACAGTGGCTATCTAAACGCTATTAAATATCATAATAAATACACAACATATTGATACATATTTGTGAATAATTAATAAAACATGAAACTTAATAAATAACCAGAATAATCCAAAAACTTTTCACTTGTTTATAGTATTCCATACCTGTGCCGTATTTGACTACGGTACAGCACACCAAATAGTATACCGCGTCAGTTGTGCCTCTTACTTGTCTGAAACCAAATTGATATCTTGAAAAAAGATTATTAGCCACAAGATTGACCATAGAGTAATTTTTCGCAAATGTTCCCAGGGACAGGTAGTAGTAATATTGCCCCCCCCCCCCCCCCAAAAAAAAAAAAAGAATAAATCCATAATGCATATTAATCAGTATATATGTTGAACACTTTTTTGAACAATTTTAGCCTAAACTGATATCACAATTCATTATGAGAATCACTAACATGTATGGTCACTCGTAACAAAAGTTATTTATAAATTTAGGCTTTTAAATTTTAAAATTCAAAATGGACTTTTTTAAATGTTAATTTTTTTAATTTGTTTCAGATTCATCTCTAAACCCAGGCGTGGGTCTTCGCATTGACACCAGCTCCAGCTTCTTCTTGTCGTTCGACTTCAAATTTGTCACAAACGGCTCAATCACAGTCGTCATCGAACCGAAGGGGAAGGGCGCTCCCTTGTATTATCTCCACTACGTGTGCAGTCAGACCCTGTTAGAAGTGTCTGGTTACGACATTTACTACGGTATCGGCGACCGACACAGGTGGACTCACATTACGCGCGACATCAGCATAGACTTCCTCAAGGGGTTCATGCTCAAGTCAAATAAAGCGAAGAAGAACAAGAAACTCTTGTTAAACCGGATGATCAGTGTGAACTTCCGTGGGCGGGGGTGGGTGGACAATGTGACGCTGTGCTCCAGCGCCCACTTGCCACAGTTTTACTACGCCGCCAACTGGTTGGTACTCAACCAGGACAGTCGTGGCGGATGGCCCATTCAGGTCACCCGCAAGTTGGCCAACGGGGTCTTACAACTACCTCCAGGCTGGTACTCCGCCATGGCGCAAGGTCAGGCCATGTCCTTGTTGGTGCGTGCCTACGTGCGGACTAAAAACAAAAAATACCTGAACACTGCCTTGAAGGCAACGAGTATTTTTGACACGTTAAGCACAGAGGGAGGCATCCAGGCCCGGTTCATGGACAAACATCCCTGGTATGAGGAGTACCCAACCACCCCAAGTTGTTTCGTCCTCAATGGATTCATCTACTCTTTGATAGGCCTGTATGACCTGAAGACAATTGCTCCTGCGGAACAGGGTCATCACGCCGAGCAACTGTACACCGCAGGCATCGAGTCACTGCGCGCGCTCCTACCACTCTTCGATACAGGTTCCGGGTCCATCTATGACCTGAGGCATGTTACTCTAGGGGTGGCGCCCAATCTGGCCCGCTGGGATTATCACGCCACCCACATCAACCAACTCCTCCTCCTGAGCACTGTGGAGGATGATCCCACGTTTGAGGAGACCGCTAAGCGTTGGGTCGGATACATGAAGGGTAAACGCGCGCCGCACAACTAAGCATATAGCTGAACCCAGATGGGTCGGCGGCATCTGGTTACGACAAACTTTTCTGACCAAAGACTAATATAGAACTGCATTAAGATCCACAAGCACTGACAATATTCCATCAGTTATGATTGCGGAGTAATCTTACAAGGCAAAGCCGAGTGAGATTATTTAGCGATCCAAAATGAATGGCATACTATCAGTGGATATGGATCGAGTACGGTTCAGATTTTATCTCACCCCTATCTCTGACTGATTGGCTAAAATTTGTGACAACGTCCTCCATTGAGTATTTTTCTGTAATACTCCATGGGTGTTGAGTATGAGTTCCCAATGATAGGTCTATGGGGAAAAAATAGCAGGGGTGAGATAAAGTGAATTACTGACTGATCAGTGGACACTTTCTGATTGGTCGAACCAACCCGACATTACCGAACAGTCAGCAGATTATTCGGCCCCCACTTCTGATTGGTTCGGATGATGGATCGGTTTGTTACATGTTCCTGCCTGGAGACAACCCACGAAAGAGTTACGCCAAGGATTCTACGATGTACCAATGTTCCAGGCCTCATATATGAGTTACGGTCCTGACTGAAGGGAGTTCAGTTCATCCAAATGTATCCAAGAGAGCTCTCTTTCAGGAGTTAATGGCTTGGAAAAGCCACCTGGTAGGTTTTCAACTTCTGAGGTTGATACTGGTTAAGTCGCAGTGAGTTTTCTTCATGGTAAATATGTACAAATGGTGTCGTAACCTCGGTGTGGAGAGCGGTCAGTGCTGGGAGATGCACATGACTGTAGTCTCTGCTTGGAGATCCTCTTTAGGCCACTCAAAAAAAACTTGTTTCTCATCACCACGCACATCAACAAAAACGTTTTTTATTGTTTATTTTAAAAAGATATATAAGATAAACCTTCAAATTGAGGACGTGATTAGACTAAACTGCATGCTAAAGCAGTAAATAAATATGAGATGAACCTTGATAGTAATTATGAAAGGTATGTATATTTGGTATCAAATTAAAGCTCCTGATGTCAGGGATGCATTCAACGTGGTATCAAGGTATTGCCCAAACCGTGGTATTCATATCTCTCTTTATACTGCCTACACAATTCACAGCTCTGTGCTGCCACCTAGTGTCAAACTATGGTACTTGTTACAGCACTTGTAACACCTCTTCATATTACACACAGAAAATTGAGTGAGATATTAGGAGTTTAGAGTGAGAGTGGACCTAATTAAGTATGTCTGAAGTCTATTTTATGAACACTTCAAAAGCCACCTTTGATCCCCCCCCCCAAAAAAAGATTTTTAAAAAAAAGCGCCCTCCTCATATTTTTCATGGCTTGGTGATGCGAAACGAGTTTTTTTATTTGAGTGGCCATACAGTGCTATAGATGTGTACATATAAAGGAACCTGTTCAGTGGAGGGACAGCCCGTATATTTGTACAGTAAAACTGTGTACTGCACAGGACATGGTTGGTGCAAGGTGACAGTGATATATCCAACCTGTCAGTGTTTCTGTGTCCATACCTGTATCATCTCCAACAAATTCTTTATAATTATCTCAACTGAAAATGTCTGCCAAACAAAAAAACAACAACATTAATTAGGTGACACAGTGTCATTCCCTGTATTTTTACCCCTCCTGAAACAAAAAATATCAATTGAATTAGTTGCACTTAGTGTGGAATATTTCAGCAGTTGGGACAGATTTAATTTGCTGCTATAGTGTTCTACATTGCTGATGAGTTCCTTGGTGGTTTCGACTCTTGCCAGCTGAATGATGTGGGTGTCTCATATTGAGATGCTCTGTGTTATGAATGATGTCTGTATATATTAGGTGATTTAAAGTTCATCACTTCAAACAGGGGCTTGCATTCACAGGTTGTGGGCCCACCTCTGACACAAACTGCCTTGTTGTGGAAACCCATGTTATAAACATAAAGTCAAATATGAACTTCTTTCATTGCAGTTAATATTGATATGAAATTGATAATAGGAAATTGATAATAGGATTGGTTTGGAGATAGAAACATGCTTTGTTGTCATGCCAATATATTACTTTCAAAAGGAGGTGGGGAAGGTGAGGGTGTGCAGTAAGTAGAGTATATATTAACCTACTTCACAAAGTGTCAAGCCTGTAAGATATCAGGGTGTGCAGTAAGTACAGTATATATCAGCCTACTTCACCAAGTGTCAAGCCTGTAAGATATCAGGGTGTGCAGTAAGTAGAGTATATATTACCCTACTTCACAAAGTGTCAGTCCTGTAAGATATCAGGGTGTGCAGTAAGTAGAGTATATATCAGCCTACTTCACCAAGTGTCAAGCCTGTAAGATATCAGGGTGTGCAGTAAGTAGAGTATATATCAGCCTACTTCACCAAGTGTCAAGCCTGTAAGATATCAGGGTGTGCAGTAAGTTCAGTATATATCAGCCTACTTCACCAAGTGTCAAGCCTGTAAGATATCAGGGTGTGCAGTAAGTAGAGTATATATTACCCTACTTCACCAAGTGTCAGTCCTGTAAGATATCAGGGTGTGCAGTAAGTAGAGTATATATCAGCCTACTTCACAAAGTGTCAAGCCTGTAAGATATCAGGGTGTGCAGTAAGTAGAGTATATATCAGCCTACTTCACCAAGTGTCAAGCCTGTAAGATATCAGGGTGTGCAGTAAGTCAGTATATATCAGCCTACTTCAAGTGTCAGTCCTGTAAGATATCAGGGTGTGCAGTAAGTACAGTATATATCATCCTACTTCACAAAGTGTCAAGCCTGTAAGATATCAGGGTGTGCAGTAAGTACAGTATATATCAGCCTACTTCACCAAGTGTCAAGCCTGTAAGATATCAGGGTGTGCAGTAAGTACAGTATATATTACCCTACTTCACAAAGTGTCAGTCCTGTAAGATATCAGGGTGTGCAGTAAGTAGAGTATATATCAGCCTACTTCACAAAGTGTCAAGCCTGTAAGATATCAGGGTGTGCAGTAAGTAGAGTATATATCAGCCTACTTCACCAAGTGTCAAGCCTGTAAGATATCAGGGTGTGCAGTAAGTAGAGTATATATCAGCCTACTTCACCAAGTGTCAAGCCTGTAAGATATCAGGGTGTGCAGTAAGTTCAGTATATATCAGCCTACTTCACCAAGTGTCAAGCCTGTAAGATATCAGGGTGTGCAGTAAGTAGAGTATATATTACCCTACTTCACCAAGTGTCAGTCCTGTAAGATATCAGGGTGTGCAGTAAGTAGAGTATATATCAGCCTACTTCACAAAGTGTCAAGCATGTAAGATATCAGGGTGTGCAATAAGTAGAGTATATATCAGCCTACTTCACCAAGTGTCAAGCCTGTAAGATATCAGGGTGTGCAGTAAGTCAGTATATATCAGCCTACTTCAAGTGTCAGTCCTGTAAGATATCAGGGTGTGCAGTAAGTAGAGTATATATCAGCCTACTTCACCAAGTGTCAATCCTGTAAGATATCAGGGTGTGCAGTAAGTAGAGTATATATCAGCCTACTTCACCAAGTGTCAATCCTATAAAACATCAGCCTGCCAATGTTCTCTGATCCACCTCTCGCCTTTGAATTTGTCAGATCAGTGTCAATTGGTGATATTCTTTTCAATGCACTTCCCTGAACTGATTTTATTGATGCACCGATGGCCATTGGTCATTGCTCGCGTGTGGGATATGACGGACTCTGCCCACAGCCCGGCCCGGTCCGGCCTGTGGCGGCACCCTCTGATCACCATCGGGTCGCTGTGTGGGCGTATCGTACATCGACACTGGTTGTTACCAATTCATCGCGACCCACAGATCCGGGATCAGTGGCGATGTCTTAGAGGCTTCACGTACTAAAGAAGAAGCCAACAAGTTTTGGTTTAAGTTGTCCTTCTCCACCAGTTTGATGCGGAGTGATATGAACAAGGCGACAGCCGAGTGAATATCATGTAGCATTCAAACGAGTTGAACAATGACTTTGACCAAAAACTTGTTGGTTTCTGTATTTATCTCACCCCTATGCACACTAAACGAATGGATGACACACAGGATATATACTATGGAGAACAGACTGCAATATTGGTAGGGGCATGGAGAACAAGTTCCTAATGTTAAGCCTATGGGACAAAAATACCAGGGATGAGATAAAGGCAAATACTGTGAGACTCCCATGCACAAGATTTCCCTGGACTTTTTTCTGATTTCCGGATTTTTTTATGTCCCAAACGGTTGTTCGTGAAATCAGTGTAAATCCGATTAGAAAATAAATTGACTATATAATAACAGGTTATTGTAGGTTCCAGCTAAAACAAAAAAATTCAGTGTGAATAATTGAAAATGCAGGCCCCTTAAAGCCCCGGACCCTGTTTCCATTTTCATTATTTCCAAATCCCAAGTCTGATCTTGGTTTAAATGACTCTAGATATTGTCATTGTAAGGCTATGACCTCCCATAGTAAGCCATTTATTATTATTGAATCCTTTTCTGATGGAGACTGAAGTTTTGAAATTTGATACATGTATTTCCTGGATTATTTACCTGAGTTATTAATGGACTGTATTCTATGATGCTCTGTTACAATAAGGCAGTGTTTACTTATATTATTCCAGGCTGTTTGATGAAAGAAGGTGAACATGTGTTATGATGAAGATAGTTCTATTGGATATTGTTAGTTAAGAGGTAATTATTTCTCCTTGTTTTCCCTTTCCGAAATATATGTTGATGATCGGGATTTCAGAGAAAATGGGTGATGTTTTGGGTAGTTATATTTCTCCATCATAAAAATTGGAGTTTGGAAAATATTCTGATTGTAACATTAGTTTAATTTATATAATCATTATTGTTCAAATTTGTCTAGAGGTTTTCTGTTGGTTTGTCTAGGACAAACAAAACCATATTTCTATAAGGGAAAATGATAGCACTTAAGTATGTTCTTTTTTCCTAGTTTGACTAACCGCTATCATGATATATCATGAAATTTCAAATTACAATAGTTATTAACACAAGGTTGTCATCCACTCTTAATTTGTATAGGTGGGAAATATAAGATAGTTAATCGTATAATCTAACTAACAAATTCTTCCCTTATTGCCAAAAAAGACTAACACTAGGCATTATGATGTGAATGGTACACTGGCGCCAAAAAATGCATGATATATGTTTGAGAGGATGAATATAAATAAGTGAAATGCATACATAGGGTGGTGTGCATGTGAGATATAGGTCTCTGTATGTGGGAAGGTGTGTGTGTATGAGGACTTTGTGAACATTTATTTACAGAAATAGACCAGGGGGTTGTTATGGTGTAGAAACTGGGACAACTGTTTGTCAACACTGGACTATTTTACGCCAAAGCATAGAAAGATTAAGATTTTCCTCAAATTACCACATAAAATAAGATTTAGGTTTCAAAAGCAAGCAAGTAAATACCTTATTCCAATTATTTTTATTTCAGGAAAAATACCCAAAAATATTTTTATTCAGGAAAAAAGACAAAAAAAATAGTATGTTTTGACAAACTGACATTATTGTGGTAGTTTGTCTTGCTTATATCGTCACATCCTCCAGGAAAAGAAAATTATACCATCTTCAGATAATCAATGACAGATTTTGATATATTTTCAAATACAATTAAAACCCTAGATATGGATCCATTCTCCCATTTCTGTAGACTTCCCTGATTATGAACGATTCATTCTATACCCAGCAATCATAGAGATGTCATCTCAGGATGGTATTCAATGACTATAAAGTATCATCTGCAGAATTCTCACCCATCTCAAATCGAATTTATTCATTTGACATTTGAAAACAAATGAAGTATATCAGATCAAAAATCAATACCATTATATTATGGTTCACCATGCACTTCTCACATAAGGGGAAGTTTTCTTTTAATTAGTCGTTGGTTGTTACTAACCGTAGATTGAATTTAACAATATTCAATACCAAAATCAACACACAGAGAATCACAGGAGGTTTTATTGTTGGTCTATGTTGATATTTAGCTGTATTTCAACCTAATAAACAGTCAGTTTGGGAGATTTAATTCACTCCACTTTTATCCACAGACACCGCCTGGTTTTGATTCCCCCCCCCCCTTTCTTGTATCTTTTTAAGTGGGATATGATTTGGCTAGGCAAAGTGTCGTCCATTTGCCAAGGAAATATGCTGGAATTCATCGATAAATATAATTACATACACACATTTTTGTTTTAAACCAGGGATCATTGATTTAATTTAATCACTATCTTTTGGTTGGAATGTATTGTGGTAAGATTAATATGCATGAGTGCCTGATACAATTAAGATGTGGTTTGTGTGGATTAAATGAGAATTTATCTGAATAAGAGATAATATAAGAACTGTGTATGGAGAACATGCGTCCATTCACGTCCTCAACGGCAGTGACATACTACACTCTCCAAGCACATGCTGTCCCATCCGATAGTCTGCCTGGAGAACACCCCTCTTGAAATCCTTGATTCAGGTCAAGTGGGCCTCTTTTTGAGAAACCAACATGTCCTGCACTTGGCATGAATTATCAGACTTCATAAACAGTGTCTGTGTCCAGGCAAAGGTAAGAGCAGACAATACAGAGAATCCTACCTGTGATGGCTGGTGCATTGTGTATATCAGGGCCCAATGTAGCGCCACCTTGTTGATTTTATGCGAATTAGGCCCCCCTCATACGGAGCCCTATTATAATAATGTCTAAATATGGACCACATCATTTAAATAACATAGGATCCCTTGTTGGTTCTTGTTGCCATAGTAACAGATGTGGTGCTGTATGTAAATAAATATTTCCATAATAAATATGATACAATGTATATTTGATGTTGGTTCAGTGTTATTTTCCTTGATTTTTAACCCCCTCTCCCATTTTGTTCTTTCTTTTTTATTTAGAAAAAAAAGGAGTAAGTACATTCAGCAATCTGGGCCGTTTAGTACACTTTTACAAATGTTAAGACACTATTAATGGTCCTCACAGGTATTTTGACTGTTATAAGTAGTCTGTTATAAAGACATTTAAAAAAAAAAAAAAAAGAAGTAGATTCAGCTGGTGAGAGGAAGGCTATAGGGGACAGAGCCATTGTTAGTTCACGAAGCAGTCACCAGGTGGTCAGGGGACAAACCTGTATTCTGGCTCTTTGTTCTTCCAAAATTCAACTGCCTTTCAATATTTTACTATGGTTCCTTTGACTCTCTACACCCATCCCAAAGCAGGATGACATAATGGTTAAACCCAAGACATGATATTTTCCATATGGAACACTCTATATAAATATGTGAGCAAGGCTAAAGTAGTGACATTTCCCAATTATCACTCACTTTTTTTCCACCTCCTTTAGTGAAGAACACCTACTTTTTCACCTCCAATAGTTAAGAACACCTACTCCACTCTCCCCCCAGAACCTTCGCGGCACTAGCGCTGGCTTAGTCTCTGCCCCAACCCAGAGCCTGTTCCCTGGGTATCCACTATAATACAGAGGAGACCAGCGAACTTTTCAGATTCAAAACAAGGCAACTGTCAAAAGTTATACAAGTCAAACAACTCGCATATCATCAGTATGGAAATTTAGGAATTGTTAAAGGAGCTTTACAGACAATTCGGTTGTTTCTTTCAACCAGACTGCCCCTCCACCATACTGCCCCTGTACAATACTGCCCCTTTACCATACTGTCCCTCCACCATACTGCCCCTCTACAATACTACCCCTCTACCATACTGCCCCTCTACCATACTCACCCTCCACCATACTACCCCTCCACAATACTGCCCCTCTACCATACTGTCCCTCCACCATACTGCCCCTCCACCATACTGCCCCTCCACCATACTATCCCCTCTACTATACTGCCCCTCCACCATACTATCCCTCCACCATACTGCCCCTCCACCATACTACCCTTCACCCATACTGTCCCTCCACCATACTACCCTTCACCCATACTGTCCCTCCACCATACTGCCCCTCCACCATACTATCCCTCCACCATACTGCCCCTCTACCATACTGCCCCTCTACCATACTGCCCCTCCACCATACTGCCCCTCTACCATACTGCCCCTCTACTATACTCACCCTCCACCATACTACCCCTCCACAATACTGCCCCTCTACCATACTGTCCCTCCACCATACTGCCCCTCCACCATACTATCCCTCCACCGCACTGCCCCTCCACCATACTGCCCCTCCACCATACTGCCCCTCCACCATACTACCCTTCACCCATACTGACCCTCACTCATACTGACCCTTACCCATACTACCCCACACCCACACTGGCCCTCAACCATACTGCCCCTCTACCATACTGTCCCTCCACCATACTGCCCCTCCACCATACTATCCCTCCACCATACTCCCCCTCTAAAATACTCCCCCTCTACTATACTGCCCCTTAACCATACTGCCTCTCACAAAAAGTGCCTCTGTGCCTTTTTCATCAGTTCTGGTGCCGGAATCTAAGAAACTTGCCTAAAAAAGACTCAGAATCTATTCATCTAGTCAAGAGGAAGCTTTCTATGTATTTAAAATTAATTTTGAAAGACATTTTTGGTTTTCACAATTTTGGACTTAAGGCTATAGCCCAGGGTAAATTTTGGGTGACTTCGGCTTCAGATTAGAACTGCATCAATTTGCATTCCAATAGACTCTCTGGACCCAGTACAATGTATATCCACCCCTAGAATGTGTGTTTTCTTCCCCCCCCCCTTTAAATTCATATATTTTGTAATTTTGTGTCAAAATCCGGCATGAGGTTTTATATACATATCGATCCTTTTGTAATTGTTAGGCGGCCGGTGGTGTATTGGTTAGGCACTCCGTTTTGGAACACGAGGATCAGGGGTTTGATCCCCGGTCACAACCAGTCTTTTTTTTTATTTTCGTTTTTAAATCAAAAGAAAAAGGCCAATGTAGAGAGAATCAATACAATACTGCACTGTGGTGGTGACAGACTTAATTATGGACATTATTGTAATTATTTCAAGGTAAAACTAATTCAGTTTTTTTTACCTACTACATTTAAAACGGTAGAATTCCGTCGAATCCGCTTGGAGAATCTTCCGCACATAGGGACACAGTGAACCCGATCTAGGGTGGGAGATTGAAGCCCCACGGGAGTGAGATTCTTGTGAATGGAAAAACTCGAACCTGTTCTTCTTTTTTGTAGGACTATACATAGATATACTTATTCTCTTATGATTCATTTCAAGCCATGCCGAAATCAAAGTTTAGTATTGTAGTTTTATTTTATCTACTTTTCTCCTGAGAAACCAATGAGATCTGACTTTCGCTGGTAGCCCATTCAAAACCCCGCTGATTCCCCCACCCACCACCACTTTAGCCACCACTTTAAGTATTTGACCCATTCCTAGCATCTGGCTCTATGGAGCAGTCGGCATAGTGTATGGCTACGGATGTGGGTATAGGGAGTTCGATTCCAGCACTTGCTGATCAACTTTTCATTTTTCAATATTTTTCCCCTGAACTCGGACTCGACGAAGTCACTAGTGCACTATAAAAATGGAACCCGTTACCAGGCCAGGCTTCCAGGCTAAAAAAAACTATGATTCTGGTAATATCCGCTTGGAGTTGGTCCCGCACATAGAGACAAAGTGAACTATACATAAGCATGGAGACTGAAGGGCCACGAGAGTGAGATTCTCGTGCAGTACTTAACTGAATCCTGATATTTTTTGTTTGTTTCTCTACACAGATGTAATTCAACCCATTCTGCGACACAGGGTAATAGACAGGCGCAAATAGTGGCATGTACCATTTCAGAAGTGGCTGTTGACCCTCCTCCTACTCCCCCCACCATTACGCTGGTTCCCCAGTCATCCGCTAGAGGGCTCGGCGGAATTAGTAGGTCGTAGACATCACCCTAAGTATTTGGCCTCCTTCAAACATCTGGCTTTGTGGAGTAGTCAGTAGAGTGATCGCCTTGGGTGTCGGGAGTAAGGAGTTCAATTCCCGGCATGGGCAGTCTGCTGTTTTATTTTTCAAGTTGTATCTCCCTAACTTTCAATTCCGGTAATATCCGCTTGGAGAGTCCCCCGCACATAGAGACAGAGTGAACTGGACCTAGGAATGGAGAATGAAGATATCTGTTTATGTTTTGTTCTTTTGCTGGTACCCAGCCTGCCCAGATCACCGGTAACAAGTTAAATTGACCCAGTATTCAAATAGTAGTTCTAAGACCTCATATCTTGAGCCTGCTCAGTGGCCTAGTGGTCTAGGTGGCCGGAGTGCTGCGGTCACTCACGCAGGTTCGAGTCCCGACCCCGGGTGTTTTGTACACCCTGTGAGGTGTCTGTCATGGCACCTTGGGCGGGACCTTATAGGAGGGGTCATCAACCCTGGTCCACAGCACAGCTTGGATGCCCTGTAAGACAGCCAGGTAGAGAACCCCAAAGGAACTCTCCTGGCAAGTACGAGTTGAGAAATCTCAGCTCGGTTGGGGGACCCCACACGAACCCCAACACAAGATACTAGGGGGTTTTGCCACTGAGTTCCAGTACGTCCTAAAGGACGTGGTAATCCTCCTAAAGGACGTGGTAATCCTCCTAAAGGACGTGGTAATCCTCCTAAAGGACGTGGAATCCTCCTAAAGGACGTGGAATCCTCCTAAAGGGACGTCCTAAAGAATCCTCTTAAAGGACGTTATCTTATAAGGTAACGTCCTTTAAGACGTCCCTTTAGGACGTCCCTACACCCTTTAAGACAGCCTACCTTTAGGACGTCCCTTTAGGACGTCCCTTTAGGACGTCCCTTTAGGACGTCCCTTTAGGACGTCCCTTTAGGACGTCCCTTTAGGAGGATGCCACGTCCTTTAGGACGTACTGGAACTCAGTGGCAAAACCCCCTAGTATCTTGTGTTGGGGTTCGTGTGGGGTCCCCCAACCGAGCTGAGATTTCTCAACTCGTACTTGCCAGGAGAGTTCCTTTGGGGTTCTCTACCTGGCTGTCTTACAGGGCATCCAAGCTGTGCTGTGGACCAGGGTCGATGACCCCTCCTATAAGGTCCCGCCCAAGGTGCCATGACAGACACCTCACAGGGTGTACAAAACACCCGGGGTCGGGACTCGAACCTGCGTGAGTGACCGCAGCACTCCGGCCACCTAGACCACTAGGCCACCGAGCAGGCTCAAGATATGAGGTCTTAGAACTACTATTTGAATACTGGGTCAATTTAACTTGTTACCGGTGATCTGGGCAGGCTGGGTACCAGCAAAAGAACAAAACATAAACAGATATCTTCATTCTCCATTCCTAGGTCCAGTTCACTCTGTCTCTATGTGCGGAGGACTCTCCAAGCAGATATTACCGGAATTGAAAGTTAGGGAGAAACAACTTGAAAAATAATACAGCAGACTGCCCATGCCGGGAATTGAACTCCCTACACCCGACACCCAAGGCGATCACTCTACTGACTACTCCACAAAGCCAGATGTTTGAAGGAGGCCAAATACTTAGGGTGATGGTGGGGTTGGCTGATACCCGCCTGTGTCTACGACCTACTAATTCCGCCGAGCCCTCCAAGCGGATATTACCAGAATCATAGTTTTTTTTAGCCTGGAAGCCTGGCCTAGTTAGACTATAGGCCAGGTAACAGGTTCCATTTTTATAGTGCACTAGTGACTTCGTCGAGTCCGAGTTCGGGAGAAAAATATTGAAAAACGAAAAGTCAATCAGCAAGTGCTGGAATCGAACTCCCTACACCCACATCCGTAGCCATACACTATGCCGACTGCTCCATAGAGCCAGATGCCAGAAACGGGTCGAATACTTAAAGTGGTGGCTAAAGTGGTGGTGGGTGGGGGAATCAGCGGGGTTTTGAATGGGCTACCAGCGAAAGTCAGATCTCATTGGTTTCTCAGGAGAAAAGTAGATAAAAAAAAACTACAATACTAAACTTTGATTTCGGCATGGCTTGAAATGAATCATAAGAGAATAAGTATATCTATGTAGTCCTACAAAAAAGAAGAACAGGTTCGAGTTTTTCCCTACATGAGAATCTCACTCCCGTGGGGCTTCAATCTCCCACCCGAGATCTGGTTCACTGTGTCCCTATGTGCGGAAGATTCTCCAAGCGGATTCGACGGAATTCTACCGTTTTAAATGTAGTAGGTAAAAAAAACTGAATTAGTTTTACCTTGAAATAATAACAATAATGTCCATAATTAAGTCTGTCACTGCCACAGTGCAGTATTGTATTGATTCTCTCTACATTGGCCTTTTTCTTTTGATTTAAAAACGAAAATAAAAAAAAAGACAAATTGTGACCGGGGGTCGAACCCCCAATCTTCGTGTTCCAAAGCAGAGTGCTCAACCAATACACCACCGGCCGCCTAACAATTACAAAAGGATCGATATGTATATAAAACCTCATGCCGGATTTTGACACAAAATTACAAAATATATGAATTTAAAGGGGGGGGGGGAAGAAAACACACATTCTAGGGGTGGATATACATTGTACTGGGTCCAGAGAGTCTATTGGAATGCAAATTGATGCAGTTCTAATCCGAAGCCGAAGTCACCCAAAGTCAAAAATTGTGAAAACCAAAAATGTATTTCAAAATTAATTTTGAATACATAGAAAGCTTCCTCTTGACTAGATGAATAGATCCTGGGTCTATTTTAGGCAAGTTTCTAAGATTTCGGCACCAGAACTGATGAAAAAGGTACAGAGGCACTTTTTGTGAGAGGCAGTATGGTTAAGGGGCAGTATAGTAGAGGGGGAGTATTTTAGAGGGGGAGTATGGTGGAGGGATAGTATGGTGGAGGGGCAGTATGGTGGAGGGACAGTATGGTAGAGGGGCAGTATTTTAGAGGGGGAGTATGGTGGAGGGATAGTATGGTGGAGGGGCAGTATGGTGGAGGGACAGTATGGTAGAGGGGCAGTATGGTTGAGGGCCAGTATGGGTGTGGGGTAGTATGGGTAAGGGTCAGTATGAGTGAGGGTCAGTATGGGTGAAGGGTAGTATGGTGGAGGGGCAGTATGGTGGAGGGGCAGTATGGTGGAGGGGCAGTGCGGTGGAGGGATAGTATGGTGGAGGGGCAGTATGGTGGAGGGACAGTATGGTAGAGGGGCAGTATTGTGGAGGGGTAGTATGGTGGAGGGGCAGTATGGTGGAGGGGCAGTATGGTGGAGGGATAGTATGGTGGAGGGGCAGTATGGTGGAGGGACAGTATGGGTGAAGGGTAGTATGGTGGAGGGACAGTATGGGTGAAGGGTAGTATGGTGGAGGGGCAGTATGGTGGAGGGATAGCATGGTGGAGGGGCAGTATGGTGGAGGGACAGTATGGTGGAGGGTGAGTATGGTAGAGGGGCAGTATGGTAGAGGGGCAGTATTATAGAGGGGCAGTATGGTGGAGGGACAGTATGGTAAAGGGGCAGTATGGTAGAGGGGCAGTATGGTTGAGGGCCAGTATGGGTGTGGGGTAGTATGGGTAAGGGTCAGTATGGGTGAGGGTCGGTATGGGTGAGGGGTAGTATGGTGGAGGGGCAGTATGGTGGAGGGGCAGTATTGTGGAGGGGCAGTGCGGTGGAGGGATAGTATGGTGGAGGGGCAGTATGGTGGTGGGACGGAATGGTAGAGGAGCAGTATTCACAACAATAATCTCACAGCAATTTCTCAACAGTTTCACAAAAGTCATACAGTAAAAGATGGAGATATATCAACTTATTAAAAGTTTTATTACAGTACAAATGCGGAGTCCACTGGATTTCCTTTACAGTGTTTAAATATGTAGTACTACATATTAACTATATCCTCTGTAAGTTTGAAGATCATAGTATGGGTTTTATTATGTGAAAAGCACTATTTACAGAGGGATAGTTGATCTAATAGCGTATAGCATGTTCAAACTGGTACCCTGTCTGTCTTCATAGGCCTACAGTGAAATACTATGGGTATAGCCACCTGGTGTCAAAATCTGGCATGAGGTTTCCAGCATCGCTTCAGTGTGGAAGGGGACCAGACGAAAATGAACTGAAAAGCAGAGAAATGAGTGATCTGGTACCTGAGTACGCATTGACAAAATCAAAACCGAACCAGCGAAAGACGTTTTACCAAAACGTCTCCACTTTGGAAAATCACATTTTCGTTGATATCTCAGTAACGGATGGGAATTTCTGAATGATTTGTTCACTGTTGGATAGGGAATTCAAAGCCGGACATATCCATACCAGTTTTGTTTTAGATTTGCTGATTAATTGTCTCAAAATCGAAAATAACTGAATTTCACTGTGACTTCTCTTTGGAATAGTATTAAGCACAGAAAATACAATACAGTAAAATTATCGATGGGTTATAAAAATAGTGGAGTGTGATCCCATTTAGGTCCAGTGCAATTTATTGATCATAATCATATTTGAATTGGTGAAATTAATTTTTGAAACAATATGATTTTATTTTTTTTACATCAATCAAAAACATATTTACATTAAAAGTATAAGAATGGCATCTTGGTGTATGATATATGACATATTAATGTTCAATGATGATGCATAGTTAATGCCCTACCACTGATTGTACGCTCAGAATTAATTTTTCATTCGGGGAGGTTGCTCAAATTTTGCATTGTGCTAGTACCTAAACCTCAATTTTTCATACAAATAAACACACTATCGAATAGATAATTGCTGTACTGTAGAAGAAAAATATTTCCTAACGAACCAAAGAGGATTTGTTCCAATGAAATTGTTATTATTTCTATTACAACTGATTAAACTAAAAAT
Source organism: Alentia gelatinosa (assembly GCA_950022655.1). Taxonomy (NCBI): domain Eukaryota; kingdom Metazoa; phylum Annelida; class Polychaeta; order Phyllodocida; family Polynoidae; genus Alentia; species Alentia gelatinosa. The sequence goes on from OX465590.1 coordinate 5,983,935, forward strand.
ACCTTAAAAAGTCCTGATTCATGCCTGTAGCACCATCTAGTGGATACAGTACGAAGCAGAATACCAATTCAGTATATTGATCGGCGAGTTAACGTGAATAGAGGCATGTTCAGGATTGAAAAGCAGAATACACAAGTGAATCACGAAATTATCTCGAAGTACTAAAGAAAAAACATAAATATCATCAAAAGCAATCATACAGAGACTTAAAGCTGTCTAGTAGCAACCGAGTTTGTGGCCAAGTGGTTATAGCATACATCTCGAAATCTGTGGGTTGGGTGTCCGAACCCCTTCACTGGCAATGTGTTTTTTTCCTCTTTATGTATAAAGAGAAAAACGCTAGTATATTGAGAGAATCAGTACAAAGTAAGTAGAAAAAAAACCTGAATTAGTTTTACCTTGAAATAATTACAATAATGTCCATAATTAAGTCTGTCACTGCCACAGTGCAGTATTGTATTGATTCTCTCTACATTGGCCTTTTTCTTTTGATTTAAAAACAAAAATGAAAAAAAAGACTGATTGTGACCGGGGTCGAACCCCCGATCCTGATGTTACAAAACAGAGTGCCTAACCAATAAACCACCGGCCACCTAACAATTGTTAAAAGGATCGATATGTATATAAAACCTCATGCCGGATTTTGACACCAGGTGGCTATACCTGTAGTATTTCACTGTAGGCCTATGTAGACAGTGAAATCCACGTCCCGAAGGAATTAAGCAATGACATTTTAACACGAGTAAGGGATACATATATCCTATAAGCGTTCCAAATATGAAGAAGACCGGCCGTTCCGATGCACCGATATAACCAATATCAGCGAGGAATAAAAGACAAAAAGTTGGGCCTGGGCAGGGATCGATTTCCCGACCTGCACATTCTGGGGCAGGTGCTCTAACCACTTCACCACTGGCTTTCCACTCCTAGATCCAAGCTACCCTGAAGCTGTTACTGGGCAGTCTTTGCAGTATAGAACCTGAGACAGTTCTACACTTGTCTTAGACAGGGACATTTTTATCGAAAGTGCCCCGCTGAGACACTGTCTATAGTACACCCGCCATTTTGTGTCTTGCAAATTGTCTTACATTGGCAGAGATGTCTTAAGGGGGTCATCCACAGGAGACTAGTACTCCGTCCGTCCAGTTGTTCCGTCTGAAATTCAGACAGAATCAGACAGACGGCTCAGTGGAGGCGACTTGCTTGGGTAAATCCCTCTGACGGACTGCTATATAATCGTTAAAATGGCCTCCACATACAGTACGTCTGTCCCAATTGTTGGACAGATTGAGACAGATTGAGATGGAAGGATTAGTGGAAGTCTTCTGAACCCAATCCGTCCATCTGTAATACCTACAACATACAAATTTCCAAAGTAATTATATATCAAAAACGTCCAGACGGGGATATCAAAATAATTAAATATTAACAACAGTCTCACAGCAGTTTCTCAACAGTTTCACAAAAGTCATACAGTAAAAGATGGAGATATATTAACTTTTTAAAAGTTTTATTACAGTACTAGCGACTTCGTCCTATGGGGACGTAAGATGTGTAAGCCAATCTATGTGCAGGCTTCCGCCGAGCCCTCTGGTGGATACCCAAGGAATCAGCATAGTCTTCAAAGCAAACGCTAGGGGGCACGGCAGTCTGAGGTGGGGAGGTAATTTTGACAGGGGACCAGCGAAATTGGGATCTCATTTGTTTCTCACGAGAACAGTCGATCAGGAAACTACAATAATAAACTTTGATTTCGGCATTCTTCGAAGTATATCATAAGAGAAAAAGTATATCTATGTATAGTCCTACAAAAAAGAAGAACAGGTTCGAGTTTTTCCCTACACGAGAATCTCACTCCCGTGGAGCTTCAATCTCCCACCCTAGAGCGGGTTCACTCTGTCCCTATTTGCGGAAGATTCTCCAAGCGGATTTAACGTTTTAAATGTAGTAGGTAACTAGCGACTTTGTCGCGTCGTCGTATTTGATCGGTGAGTGTTTTAGTGGCGCCCCCTACTATTAATACCTGAACTATCAATTAGTTCCGGACTATCATTTCATGTGACACCGATTTTACCGACTACCAGCGCAATTATTCTCGTGGCTGATCACGGGGGAAGGCAATCAGAAAACTAAAGTTTTGAATTATGATTTCAGTATGGATAGAAACAAATCCTAAGTATAGAAGGACATCTGTGTAGAGAAACACAAAAAATAGTAGCAGCTTACAGTTAAGAACTACACGAGAATCTCACTCTCGTGGCTTTTCAATCTCCACTCCTAGGTCTCGTTCACTATGTCTCTATGTGCGGGAGCAACTTCAAGCGGATTCGACGAAATTCTACCGTTTTAGATATAGTAGGTAACAAGTGCGGTGACCTATGGATGTCCTTATGGATGTAGTACTACTTATTAACTATATCCTCTGTAAGTTTGAAGATCATAGCATGGGTTTTATCATGTGACTAGCGACTTCGTCGAATCGTATTTGGCTTAATGGAAAACCATCGTAAAAAAACATGCACGACGCCATCTGGTGAAAATCAGCTGCAGTTAACCACAGGTCCTTACAGCTCCTATTATTTCGATGACACAGGTATTTTGCCAGCAACCAGCGCAATTATTCTCGTAGCTGATCACGGGGCAAGGTAATTGGAAAACTATAGTTCTAAATTATGATTTCAGTACAGATAGAAACAAATCCTAAGGATAGAAGTACATCTGTGTAGACAAATACAAAAAAGAGTAGCAGGATTCAGTTAAGAACTGCACGAGATTCTCACTCTCGTGGCTCTTCAATCTCCATGCCTAGGTCTGGTTCACTTTGTCTCTGTGTACGGCAGCAACTCCATGCGGATATCACAAAATTCTACCGTTTTAGATATAGTAGGTAAAAAGCACTATTTACAGATGGATAGTTGATCTAATAGCGCATAGCACGTTCAAACTGGTACCCTGTCTGTCTTCATAGGCCTACAGTGAAATACTACAGGTAGAGCCACCTGGTGTCAAAATCTGGCATGAGGTTTCCAGCATCACTTCAGTGTGGAAGGGGATCAGACGAAAATGAACTGAAAAGCAGAGAAATGTGTGATCTGGTACCTGAGTATGCATTGGCAAAATCAAAACCGAACCAGCGAAAGATGTTTGGCCAAAACATCTCCACTTTGGAGAATCACATTGTTGTTGGGAATTTCTGAATGATTTTTTCATTGTTGGATAGGGAATTCCGAGCCGGACATGGCCATAACAGTTTTGTTTTAGATTTCTTGATTAATTGTCTCAAACTCGAAAATAACTGATTTTCACTGTGATTTCTCTTTGGAATAGGGAGCCAAAGTGAACCCGTTGCAACCACCGATAGCCGGTCACAAAATAGTATTTCCGGGTATAGGCGCTCAGTACTTTGACTATGTAGGTTCAAGATTATATGTCTAATTCACCAATCTTTTAGATCCAAATTTTTAATAAACTTAACAACTGTCATCGTAGTTTCGAAACAGAGTTATTCAGAGACGATAGTAATAAACTACACTTCAAAAGTAACAAAAGAGACCAAAAACGAAAGTCTAGCCTCAAAGCCCCATAGGTTTAGCACAAGGCCTCGTTCTTACTGGTCACCGGAAATGGTGTTTTGTAGGTGGGTATCTGTGGTTTCAGCGGGTTCACTTTGGCTCCCTATAGTATTAAGTACAGAAAATACAATACATTGAAATTATCGATGGGTTATAAAAATAGTACTAGCGACTTCGTCGATTCCTATTCGGCTACCCCCTCCCTCCCCCCCCCCCCCCCCCCCCCCCCCCCCCCACACACACACACAGTAAACGTTTACTGCCGTACTGCCCCCTTGTGGGTTCACGGAAAAACATCATTAACTTGTGGTCATCATTTCGTAAGACACAGGTGCTTGAGCTGATCATCAGCGATCAGAACAGTATGGATTGACACCAGCGAAAGAGTGTGATCTCATCTCTTTCTCTCAAGCAAAGGAGATCATAGAACTACAGTTCTAAATTATGTTTTCAGTACGGTTAGAAACAAATCATAAGGATAGAAATACATCTGTGTAGAGAAACCCAAAAAATAGTAGCAGGATTCAGTTAAGAAATACACGAGAATCTCACTCTCGTGGCCCTTCAGTCTCCATGCAGAGGTCTGGTTCACTCTGTCTCTATGTGCGGGAGACGCTCCAAGCGGATTCTACCAGAATCGTAGTTTTTTAGATAAAGTAGGTAATAATGTACAATAATGCCCATAATTAAGCCTGTCACTGCCACAGTGTCAGTTCCTGTCAGACTCGGCCAGTGAAAATGTAACTCATATAGATTAGTTATAGGGGGATATGAGAGGATATGCTTAATTTGCAGAGTTCAAGTCTCCCATCAGTTCCACGACTGTTGTAAATTTTGGGTGACTCCCGCGTCGGATTAGAACTGCATCAATTTGTATTCCAATAGACTCTCTGGACCCAGTGCAATGTATATATCCACCCTTAGAATGTGTGTTTTCTCTCCCCCCCCCCTTTAAATTCATATGTTTTGTAATTTTGTGCCCTTGTGCCTTTTTCATCAGTTCTGGTGCAGAAATCTTAGAAACTAACCTAAAAGACCCAGAATCTATTCACATATTCAAGTGGAAGCTTTCTATGTATTTAAAATCAATTTTGAAAGACATTTTTGGTTTTCACAATTTTTGACTTAGGGCTATAGCCCAGGGTAAATTTTGGTCATTTGATATAATTATTATTGTTCAAATTCGTCTAGGATTTTTCTGCTGGTTTTAGTAGTCTATGACAATCAAAACCATATTTCTAAAATTTAAGCATGTTCATAGTTTATTTAACCCCTATCATGATAATTCATGAAGTTTGAAATTTCAAATTACCATAGTTATCAGCACTTTAGTGTTGCCATTTACTCTTTATTGGTGTAGGTGGGAAATATAAGGTCGTAAATCATATAATCTAACTAACAAATTCTAACCTTATTGCAAAAAAAGAATAACACTAGGCATTATATACACAATAATGACTGGTTTTGATGACGAGTGGCCGTAATCTCCAAGTAGTTGACGCGTAGTAATATCCTGGCGATTAGCGAGGATATTACGTCGTTAACTACGAGGAGATTGCGGGCACTCGTAATCAAAACCAGTCTTCATTGTATTTATTATCCAACTGTAAGATTAATAAATCTATTGCAATAAAAAGTGCATATAATTCCAGATTACACCATAATGCCACATCACTTTCAAGCATGGGTGTAATTCGGTGTATACTTACGCCAGTTATATAGTTCGCTATTTTTCCGTGTTTTTATTTTGGTCTGGAAAACGTTTTACGATAGTGATTTCAGATGATAAATGAGATTATTTTGACTGAATATAAATATTTAATATGAAATGAACATTAAATAAACTGCTTTTGAAGAACATTATTAGATCTAATTTTGGATGGGACTTTTTTTCCCGGAATCTCCTGCAGGAGATTCTGACATGCCAGAATCTCCGGATAGCGAATTCCAGGTGTCCTATACATTTCCTATGGAGACTACGTAATAGGTGGATAATAAAATGTGAATGGTACACTGGCGCCGAAAAATGCATGATATATGTTTGAGAGGATGAATACAAATAAGTGAAATGCATACATAGGGTGTATGGGTTAACGAGGCTTATCTTGTAGTGTGTCTGTATCCACCGCCATGCGACCACGAATAGAGTTTTTCTGTTGGTTTGTCTAGGACAAACAAAACCATATTTCTATAAGGGAAAATGATAGCACTTAAGTATGTTCATTTTTCCTAGTTTGACTAACCGCTATCATGATATATCATGAAATTTCAAATTACAATAGTTATTAACACAAGGTTGCCATCCACTCTTGATTTGTATAGGTGGGAAATATAAGATAGTTAATCTAACTAACAAATTCTTCCCTTATTGCCAAAAAAAAGACTAACACTAGGCATTATGATGTGAATGGTACACTGGCGCCGAAAAATGCATGATATATGTTTGAGAGGATGAATACAAATAAGTGAAATGCATACATAGGGTGGTGTGCATGTGAGATATAGGTCTCTGTATGTGGGATGGTGTGTGTGTATGAGGACTTTGTGAACATTTATTTACAGAAAGACACCAGGGGTTTGTTATGGTGTAGAAACTGGGACAACTGTTTGTCAACACTGGACTATCTTACACAATTTAATAAGATCATTGGAGCAATGATTTACCACAACTACCAAGTAAGTCTTAAATTGTTGGTGGCTTTATTACATAATAAAATTAATGTATTTCTCAATTTACTACATAGAATAAGATTTAGATTTCAAAAGCAAGCAACTAATTATTCGACTCCAATTTTTCTTTTTTTTTATTATAGGAAAAATTGTGGTACTTTGTGTTGCTCATATCTCCACATTCTCCAGGAAAACATCTTCTACCAACTTCAAATAAGCAACGACAGATTTAAATCCTGGACATGCCTCTTTTCTCCTATTTCTGCAGACTTCCCAATGATGAACGATTCATTCTATACCCAACAATCATAGACAAACCATCTCCGAATGGTATTCAATCACAAAGTATTGAATAATAAATAAAATGTATATACCTTTGGTTGAGCTCTGATGAACTCATGTTTCCTTTAATGATAATTTCTTTTTCAATTTTAGATTTTTTTTTTTTATCAAAGTTGAATGAAACTTCTAGGAGAATGGGGACATAAAGAGTATGGAACATGGGGTATGGATGTTACTGGCAATCCCTAACTTCCAGTAACACCAGAGGGCACCACCATTCATATGAGAACCGCCTGAATCAACCATCGTATGAAAAGTACCCATTGAGATTGTATGGGGACTCAGATACCTTAACCATGATATACGGATTGAAATCCGTGGTATACAGCTTTAAAGCCATTGAATACGGGAAAATTCCCTATTGATACATCCTTTAATATGGCAATACCTTGGCTTAATTTATCAGAGAAGATGGATAATACATACAACAAATGATGGTTTTGCGGGCAGGCTCTTTATCCTACCCTAATGAAAAACTCCATAGGCTTAACATTGGGTCACTGTATTCGGTCTGGAGTTCAGAAAAATGAAAAATATCGCTCTAGTGGGATACACTTGACAAATGACGTCATTTGTTAATGTAGAAGTAATTTAGATGGGCGGGGTAGGATATATTCTAAACCAAACTTGAGTTAGTCGTGTTATTGTTCATCGCACTCCGGCAAGATCGCGTATTACTGCTCTCGGCTTCACCTCGCGCAGTAATAAGCGATCTTGCCGTCGTATGATAAATAACAACATGACTAACTCTTGTTTGGTTTTTCCATAGTAACCTCTCCATAGTTGATGTAGTAATGCACTCGTGTATTACTACGCGTCAAGCTCTCGTGGTTTACGGCTGCCTGTCCACAGAACCATCCTTTATTGTCTCCGTAGTTCACAGCCATAGAAATACTGAAACACTGAAGTATTATTGAAATAAATATTGGCCCGGGTAAGATGTAGGGGGCTTTATGAGTATATCTTTGAGTATTTTAATAGATGTGGTAACCGGGTAAAAGATCTACACAAATGCAGGACACTCTTTGGGGATGCGTCAAAATCTAATAACAAGTTTCTACGACTGTAACAGGATACACCGTGTTTGCCAGGCAATGGGCTATGACAAAATGTTTTAGTAGGGTATCAAATATATATCTATCCACATTACCATATAGAAGGAAGCGCCCAAATGGCAAAAGTGGGTCAAAGTTTATAGATCTATTGGCCTTTATCCTACCCCTAATAAAAAAACCCATAGGCTTAACATTAGCGGACTTTATTTGGTCTATGGTGCAGGAAAATGAAATTTATTGCTCTAGTGGGATACAGTTGTCAAATGACGTCATTTGAAAAGCGACCAATGATTATCACTGATTATCGTTGAGTTTTATGTTATTTCTTAATTTGCTGAAGTAATTTAGACGGGGTAGGATAAATTCTAAACCAAACTCGAGTTAGTCGCGTTGTTTATTGCACTCTGGCAATGTTGCGTATCACTGCCCAGTAAACGCGACATTGCCGCCGTGCGATAAACAACAACACAACTAACTCTCGTTTGGTTTCTCCTAAGTATGCAGTGTACACTATCATTCTTTAAAGGCTTGATTATTTCAACGTTAAAACTAAAATGAGCTGGTCCAAATTAGTCAGTTGCAGACCTGAATGAGATATTATATACATATGGCCGTATGACCTACATATACTCTCTGCTGCTTCCCATGGTAAAGTTATTGACCATATACATACATGTTTGTACATCTCGATGCTGAAGGCAGAAGGTTGTATCTGATCAATAATTTGACCAAGTAATTTGACGTACGACGACAGTAAGCCAGTTCTCGTATGATACAGATCAGGGCGGTTTTCTTTTCAATTCTCCTGGGGGAGGAGAGTCCCCACGAGGGATAGCTCCACTGAGGATATTTTTGGGGAGATCTCCTCAATCTCGTTCGATTTACCCTGTCCTCGGGAGGGAGAGAAATCCTCGGCCGTAGTCTCCTTTGAGAGAGCCCCAGGACGAAATAAACCTGTAGGACACTTTTGAGGAGACTTGAAAAAGAAGCTGTGTCTACTGCAGGTGGTGGCAAATGGTGGCAAATGGTGGTATTTTTGGGAACTAATTTCATCATTTATGAATGTATGTAAATCTAAGTAAATAGCACAGTAATTCTCCATCTGAGATCTCCAGTTTTTTTTTTTTTATTAAAATCACAATAAATATATTTCCGATAGTTCAAATGAATTAAATAGCTTTTATTTATTATTTTGAATCACCCACGATACCCCTAGAGGTGTCGCCCGCCAGGGGAGCTGCAGGACACTTTTCAGGAGCTCTCCCGGCCCGAGGATTAAAAATAAAACGAAATTTGAGGAGATCTCCTAGATCGTCGCCCACAACTCTCCTTCCCCACGATACATTGAAATATCGAACCCAAACTCTCCTAGGACCTCTCCCCGGCCATTTCAAGCCTCCTCGGGCGAAAAATAAAACAGGGCCCAGAGATTGTATCCCATCGAGTTCGAATCGCGTAGTAATTCACACGGTGAAGCTGCCTGAATTACGTAGCTATTCAAACTCGGTGGGATACGAGCTCTGACTGTGAACTTGAATAGGTTTCTGAATTTATCTCATCCTTCTCATTGACTAATGGGCTAATCATTGTGACATAATCCCCCATTGGGTATTTTTCCTAAATACTCAATGGGCGTTGGATACAAGTTCCCAATGTTAAGTCAATAGGGGAAAATACCAAGGGTGAGATAACACATAGAAACCCACATTTCCGGGTTCTGAAGGAACCTTCTGGTGAACTTCTTGTTCTTTATTTTTTATATTTTTTAAATTATTTAAGAAGAAACCAACAAGTTTCGGTCAAAGTCGTTGTTCTCCACGAGTTTGATGTGGTGTGATATGAACGAGGCGACAACTGAGTGAACATCACATAGCTTTCAAACGAGTTGGAGAACGACTTCTTTGACCAAAACGAGTTGCATTCTGTATTTATCTCATCCCTGTACACACTAAAAGAATGGACGACACACAGGATATAGACCATGGAGAACGGACTGCAATACTCGTAGGGGCATGGAGAACGAGTTCTCAATGTTAAGCCTATGGACATTTATTCCAGGGGTGAGATAATTTATTGGACTAGCAGATACATCACTTCATATACAGGTACGACCATTTTGACAAGAACTTGTTGGTTTCTTCTTTAGTACCGGTACATGTGAGCATTGTGGAGGAGCATCAATATTGGAAATGCTATCAGGAGGGGGAACCGTGGAAAATCAATGTCTGTGAATGCCAACAAAACATGTTAGATTGTCTCCATGGTAGTCTAGGCACTAACATCCATTCGTCAATGGTTTTAAAAACTATATTATTGCCAGGTTACTTTCTTATTGGCGCTTTCTATTGCGCCACAAACACAATTGTTTGGTGCTGACCTCGCATTCTTTTTCTTTTCGGAAATGGTGGATATTTTCACTGTAGTATGAAGAAAATAAACGAATAAAGTAGATTGATATTGCAATGAACTATACATCATGCTACTTCTTTGTCAAAGAACAAACAACGAAACCTAAGTTATAAAATGTGTATTGAGAAGTTATGTTTTTGTAGGTATTTTCTTTCAGGACTTTATACCATGTCTGTTAGTAGTTGCAGGTTTTCAAAAATGTTGATAGAATGTCCACATTCCAATAACACTTCTATACCCCACGTATACGGTGCAATACAAGGCAGCGCATCCGGAAATCACATAGGAAAACAACTAATAGATAATAAATGATGGATTGTCCTTGATCAATAACCCATGCCTCATTGTGATAAACTAGTAGCAAATAGTATGTTCATCATTGATGAATGAGCATGCAATTATAAATGAATAACAATTGAAAGGTTTGGGTTACGTTCAGTATATAGATTATTGAGCGCGGGAAAACACGCTCATATATACGTCATCTAGAGGTTAGAATGCTCACACAGGCTTCCAGCTTACTGCAGAGAATCTAACACTTCACTATCAATGTCCCAACCATATACTCCATCTACTTTACTGACCAGCTAGCTAGCTATCTAGGTTTATTGAAACATTCTTGATACTTAATTTTCGATCAAAGACAGATGGCTCAAATACATAATTTCTTATAATATTCTCTTACTTTCATTTCATGAAGTAATTTAGGTATACTGCGCTCTTCCATTGTAAATGGAAATAACATTAGCTCCTAGTTTTCTGTAACCCACTTGTACCCAGTCAAATTACCATTCATTCAATTGCCTGAGTCTAGGATCCAAACATATCAAGCACCAGTGAGTCTTGGTGTATTTCGGTTTTGAGTGATTGGTTATAGACCGTATTAGTGTGACGTCATTTGACCTGCCGAGAGCGGGGTTTCCCTACGTTCTGGTGCCAAACATTGGGATATCCCTTCATAAGTGCAGCAGTCGGCGATCCTAGACATCTCAATATTTTTAATTCTACATTATATTTAACTCTACTATGCCACGATGCTACGTCTATGCAGTGCTTCTCAGAGTTTGGATTTGTTTGGCACCAAAACAACGTCAGGACTAATGCGGTCTATGGTCAGTTGGGCACGCTTCTAATATACTGGAACCCTGTTCCTCTGCCAGTGTCACGGTGGGTAGCACGTAGATAGTGAAGAGATAGGTTTATTGCAGCAGCTGGCAACATATATGTAGCCATTCTAACCTTTAGGCAACGTATATAGGGCAAAAAAGTACACTCAAAAGAGGTCAAGCCACAAGCTATCGTCAAATATAAACTTGTTTGTTCTAGCCTGTCATGGAAATAACTGTGCTTGATAGTCTATATGACAAAACAAGTAATGGGAAGAAATATCAAAATTGATTGGAGTCAATGCGTGCCATTCTAATGAAAAGGAAATCTTGGCATCACCTTGGAGTGGAATTGGACTTGACATAGTAAAGAAGAAACCAACAAGTTTTGGTCAAAGTCATTGTATTCCACAAGGTTGATTTGCAGTGACATGAACGAGGCGACAGCCAAGTGGATATCACATAGCATTCAAACAAGTTTGAGAACGACTTTGACCAAAATGAATTCCTTTCTGTATTTATCTCACCCCTATACACACCAAAAGAATGGAGAACTCACAGCATATAGAACATGGAGAACGGACTGTGATACTCGTAGGGGCATGGAGAACGAGTTACCAATGTTAACCCTATGGGACAAAAATAACATGGGTGAGATAAATAGTGTTTACTTCAACAAATCCTTTCCGGTGTTGGCAGTACGAATGAAGAGACACTAATCGATTTTGCCCATTAATATGTACAATATAATATATGATGCCCTTCAGTATGAAATTGGGTTAAAAAGTGCATTAATAGTTTATAGAAATAGGAAGAGAAGGATCGACGTTGTCCAAAAGACTGGATTTCTTTCATTACATATAGGCCTCTATAAAATCCCCGATAATCCAGGGAAACTTGAATATATTATGCACCACCCACACCCAATAAATATATGCCACAGGAACTAATGAGTGAAGGTTTATGAATGCAACCTAGCAATTATATCCCAAGTGTTCCTTACATGGTACAATAATTATACATAACACTGCCTATCCTGAATAGTATCATTTATTCCATGTAACTCACCTATTTATGCAGCGAATGTTTAAACCAACCTAAATATATTCTTACATAATAGCCCTCCTCTACATGCTAAATCCATGGCCGTGCTTGAATACAAGCGCATTGTGGTTGCCTCTATGGTGCTTTATGGTAGAGAAACCCCAGTTTCGTAATGATAGGTTACGTAGTCTCCATAGCCCCAATACTTCCCAAGTAGCATTGTGTGCCAAAGTTATCCCAGTGGATTGATAGGCAATATCCTGTTATAGGCAAAGGAAATCACTTGAATAAAAAGTAATTGTAAGGAGAAAATGTCGTTTGCAAACCACTAGTAAATTCGTTAAAGGCGTATCCTGCAATTCACCGTAGAGATTTCTAAGTATTGTCAATTATCGGTCAAATCTGTTTCTTTCTGCTTGATTCTAATTATAAATTAGTAAATCTATTGATTTGTACAGTTTATCCTATCTTAATAGGTAAAATGTGCCAATTTATATTTACTTCGTTTACATAAGAAATGTACTGAAAAATATGGTTTTCTTCAATTATTTCGGAAACAAGGATAGTGACCTATAAATTCTAAACTCAATTATGTAGTATTATAAATGTACTTTATTCTGTGAAGGATTGGGGAAAATGACATGTTTTTCTATGTAGAATGTCTTTGTATTCTATTATAAAATGATCGTTTATGTATAATATTGATCTCTAAATAAAAAAGAAAACGAGCATGGTGACCCCCGCTTTTTAAGTTAGATATGTGTTCTATAACACTTTGCAATCATCATATTCAATTTTCAGTAAAATGACATCGGTTTTAAATAAACCTATTTTGAAGTACATTATGAATTGACCTCATTTTGGCAGGGACTTTTTTCCGGAATCTCCTGCAGGAGATTCTGACATGCCAGAAGCTAATTCCAGGTGCCCTATACGTTTCCTATGGAGACTCCGTAATAGGTTGGTAAATAGAAATATGATTACATGCCATTAAAGGCATATCTTACAATTCACGGTGGCGCAACCTGGTAATATCTCCAAATCAAAACCTAACACGGTGACCCCCGATTTTGATTTAAATGTGATCTACGATACTTGGAGATCATCATATTTAATTTTTAGGAAAATCACATGGGCTTAGATTTTCAAGACAAATTGTCCGATATGCCTTAAAAACGGAACCACCTTTAAGCATGAGGGCCAGTACTTATTATAGGTGGGAACTTTTCTGGCATAAATCGGTACCCCGATTTGTGTCAATCGGTCCCCGATTTTTATCCAAAATATAAATTTCGGAAATCGGGGCCCCGATTTTATCCAAAATTAACTTATTATAGCTCATACATTCTTGTCGTGTTGCGTACCGTTTTTTTTCTGTTTTTAAGACATGTATTTAGACTGGCGAGTGCGCAGTCTGTCGACTGGTCTCAACGGACCACCAGTGTTATAGGTATTGTGGTCAGTGTCTTTTTTCGTAAATATATCCCGGCATTACTTTCAGGTCACATAATAACACGAACTTCGTGGTTCAGTGTTTGCATACAGGTTGGGCATTTGTGCCTCGCTATGTGCTATCGGTTACACAACCTTACACGGGGTGTTAAGGTGGGGTTTAACGTCGACCTTCCTTGTAATAATGTAAGTGAGCCTTTACCTGCACAGGTAAGCCGTCCCGCAAACATCTCCCTGCAGAGAGATCGACAGTGTTATCTTAGCCTCGTATAAATGTCCATAGGCTTAACATTAGGAACTCATTCTCAACGGGCTTGCGAGTACGGCAACTCATACTCAACGGGTGATAAACATTAATTTATTTCTTAATATTTCATTCAGAGGTACTATGGAGGAAGCCTATGAAGGTTTAGAGTCAGGGCTCGTATCCCATTGAATTGAATCGCGTCGTAGCGATTCAAACAAGATGGGATCGAGCTTTGACCTGAAACTTGATTGGGTTTCTGACTATTAAGACAGATGGCAATTATCCAAAAGAGTGCTAAAAATGTGATTTAGTTAAATGTGCTATAGTCAAGTCGAACATGATCTGGATAAAATGCAAAACTTCTGAGATAAAAAGAAACTGATAATAAATGTAAAAAGATCAAAACTTATGTGGGTTGAAAAAACCTTAAAAAAATGAGATCAGTTGTTACATAAAAGGCAGATAAATAGCAGATTTAATCTGGATTCAGATATCTTCCATTTTTTTTTAATACCTGACTGGCATCTCTGTTAATATAAATCCTTTTTTATTTAAATATGATTAGAGCTACATTTGTCATTGGTAAAATATTCACATCCTCATCTCCATTGATGACAGGACTGAGAGATAGAGTGTGCAGGGAAATGAATATTGCACTTGTAAAATATTGCAATCTTTGACAACTTTGTTATCTGTCATAATGTTCCATTGCCTCAGGAAATATCTATCGCAGCCTGGCAATATAGGTATCGTTTTAATCGTCTTGAAGTGCTTAAGAGGATAGGATGTTTATTTCTATAGGTCATCGCGATAGATTTTTCATAAAATCACTGTGAAGGTAGGAAGGTAACATGTTTTAATATTTTTTACTTAACCCATTCTAAAGGAATAGGTTTATGATAAGTATACCAACGAATAAACCAGAGTCCTAGCTTTCTAGCATTGATTTATCTATGGAGATCGGCCTGTTATTCACAAAGCAAGAGCAATTTCCATTTTCCGTACATAGGTTTTTTCCATACCAAACGCTCAGGAGTAAGGTCGCACGCCTCGTTTTCGTGTGACCTACTTAGGCGGCCATTACAAGATGGCGCCAGTGTGAAGAGGGTCTATAGGGAGCCAAAGTGAACCCGCTGAAACCACAGATACCCGTTTACAAAACATAATTTCCGGTGGCCAGTTAGAACGAGGCTTAGTGCTAAATCTATGGGGGTTTGAGGCTAGACTTTTGTTTTGGGTCTCGTTTGTTACTTTTGAAGTGTAGTTTAATACTATCATCTCTGGATATCTCTGTCTCGAAGCTACGATGACAGTTGTTAAGTTTATCAAAAATATGGATCTAAAATTTTGGAGAATGACACACATAATCTCGAACTTACATAGTCAAAGTACTGAGCGCCTATATCCGGAAATGGTGTTTTGTAAATGGGTATCTGTGGTTTCAGCGGGTTCACTTTGGCTCCCTATGTGATCCACTTGATCTAAAATATGCTCTTTAAATAGGAGCAAATTGTATTGGGAAGCGTTTGAAACAGACCATAGCTCCATTTCCATTATAATATACAGCGACTCACTCAGATTAAGTGGAATTCACACGGTGGGATTCATGTACCTCACAGGGCTCAAAATCTCATGCGATTTTGTTCCTTTTTAGGGGGAAATGTCTTAAACAATTACAGGGAGGAAAACATGTCTCAGGGCAATGAATCCCTATAATTTAGACGAAGAAATTGTGTTCGAGCACAGAATCTCAGCAGGATTTGTTTCAGAAAAACACCCTGTGAGGAACATGAATCCCATCATGTGAATCCCACTTCAAACAGGTTTTAGGTTGGCTTACAATCATATCCCTTTGCCTATCATCCAATAAGCCCTTATTGATACTTACCCTTAGCTCCAACATTGCCATTGAGTCCATATTGGAATAATACAAGTCCAACCAATGCCCTTCTCCCTCAAGGAGAATGGGCGATATTATAGCACTGCAAATCTGCTGTTATGTAAGACTTAAGACGTCGGAAACAAAAGCCACCGAGGCACCAGCGATCGATAGATCAATAATCGAGACCATTTAACCCGGAAGTGCTTGGTCACGTGTTATATGAGCTGGTTATCGGCGCGTGACAGTAGACTGCATTGAAACATACCAGGAGGTCTGTTTGGAACAGCGAAATTTGAATTGTAAAGGGAAATTCTTTCATTCGCTTAGCAATGATTGAGTAGAATTCACACGATGGGATTCATGTACCTCACAGGGTTCAAAATCTCATGAGATTCTTTCTTTTTTCGTTTATTTAGCCTGTCGATGTTCAGCATCTTATAATTCTGGTTTCAATACATAGACAGCGGTACACTTAATTAAGTTCAGTCTGAAATCATTTTGTAGCAATAGAATAAGAAATAACAAACAGGGTTTGTTTACAGCTATGGTACACATTTTCCCATAGACTTAACATTGAGAACTCATTCTCCATGCCCCTATGAGCATTGCAGTCCGTTCTCCATGGTCTGTATCCTGTTTGCTGTCCAACCTTTTAGTGTGTACAGGTGTGAGATATATTCAGAAAGCATATCATTTTGGTCAAAGTTATTGTAGGCCAGGCCCCACTGGTGCGATGCGATTGTCGCAAGTCAATAAAAAGTCATAAACGGCGGGCGAGGGTCATAAAAACGGCGCCGCCCGTCGCATCGCACACAATCGCTCCTGTGGGGCCGGACTTGCGCGCATGTGCGATCGTGTGCGATGCGATGAATCTTGAAATGTTCATGATGTGCGACGGATTCGTCGCACGGTATGCAGTATTTCATAGATTTCACAGGAGAATGTGGCACTTGCGCTAAACATTCATTATCAGATAATAGTAAAACTACTGAGATAGTCAAGGTGGTATATTGTAGCATTTATTGCAGAACTAACGTTTTGACTATTACCTAGTTTTTTGTTATTTTTCATCAGAATTAACACCTTGACAAATCTTACTTTTTTGAACATTTATTATCCACCAAATATAGAATATCCATATTAAGCCAATTGGGAGTGTGTAATTCACCAGGCGGAGATTATGGCTGGTCATAATCCCTGGCCTATGTATATGAAATTATTTAATATTGTGCATTTATAATCATGTCAGAGTTTAAGTTCATTAACTCATATGAAGCCCAATATAATCCAAATTATAAAAGAAGATACACTATGAACAGAGGTCGTTTTCCAATTGTTGAAGTCAGAAGCTTTGCGATGATTTCATCGCACCAGTGGGGCATACCCTCGGTTTTGAATGCGATGGATCCGTCGCACTTGGGGTCATAAACGGCGCCGGTCGGCCATTTATGGCTCCATAAAACGTGTGCGACGATCGCGTCGTTTCTGTGTGTCCGGGCCTTAACTCGTTTGAATGCTATGTAATACTCACTCGGCTGTTGCCTCGTTCATATCACTCCGCATCAAACTCCTGGAGAATGACGACTTATTTGCACTATTGCACGGGACCTCTTCAATAGGCAGAGGAAGACGAAAGGCCCAGGGCCCTGTTTTTTAGTCACGACGATTGATATTAACGACATATTTCAGCCGTCATTGTCCTATACACTAGAGCTACGTTCTTAGAGGATCGGCCAATGAACGTAGGGCTACGACACTTAGGGCGGTTTCAGGGGGCTGTTTTTAAAGCTAAGAACGATACTGGCTGAACGATTACGATTAGGACTAACCTCAGGCGATAGTGACCACGATCGGAGTGTCAGTCCGTTTTTAAATCTGGTCTGTATAATTCTTGGAAATCTTTTGCAATCTATATTGTTTGCTTTTTTTCCCTTTCTCAGTGGAAGATGTTATGTTATAAAGGATCAAATCCACCTAGAATCGGACCTAAAGAACGGTAACATTTGTGACCTTTTCAAAAATTAGAATAAAGATATTTTCACTGATCGTCTTGTTAGACTGTCCTCGATAAAGACGGATCACTTTAAGTAACGAGAACGCAACAAAGATCACGATAAGATCAATTCGTTTATCGTTCTTAATTTTAAAAACACCTCCCAGGTGTGCTATAGTAACGACAATCGTAGGGTATCGTAGATGAAAATGTTGGCCAAAGTGTCGCAGGCCAAGACATCTGTGTACATGTCGTACCAAATGCGGAATTTCACTTCCCATGGGAACTAAGCCATGAAACCTTAACACGAGTTAGGGAAACATATAACCTATAATCGTACCAAATATGAAGAAGATTAAAAAAGTGACTAAAAAACAGGGCCCAGGACTTGAGTACACCCTCCTCATTCGTCTAAGTATTTCTACTTGCATTCTTATTGTTTAATGAATATCATTTAGTCTCTGCATTCATTCAGTAGTTTTCATATCAAAGAGTATGGTATCTGACAGGTTTTATATAATGGGTCATTGTCATAAATTTTCAATGGGGTCTTTGTATACGATGGATAATAAAAACTAGGAGCAACTCGTATGTTCATCATTGATGAATGAGCATGCAATTTTAAATGAATAACAATAAAAGATTTGGGTTACATTCAGTCTATGGATCGTTTTCTGTAACCCACTTGCCCCCCAGTCAATTTGCCATTTCTCTAACTGCCTGAGTCTAGGCTCAAAATACATCAGCAAGAGTGGGTCAATGAAGTATTTCGGTATTTGCCGGGGGGGGGGGATTTATTTAGAGGTATTTGCCTGGGGGGGGGGGGGGGGATTTCATTTCGTGGTATTTGCCGGAGGGGGGGGGGCGTTTTATTTTGCGGTATTTGCCTGGGTGGGGTGTTTCAATTTCAATGATTTACGTTTTTGTGATTCACCCACACTGGAGGTTCTAGAACTGTGTATTTTGGATAATCTACACAGAGGCCAATAGTGTCTGATCTCTTCTAGCAGAATTAAGAAATTTATATATATAAGCCCTGGTGATTGTGGCAGAGAAGATAAGAAGTGAGGTACGGTAACACCTGGCAGTGCCATGTCTGTAGAGCGGGAGCTCATCATACTAAGACTTCTTTTTATCTGCCATGCAAGACGTCTAGTATTCGCAATCTTTTAAAAACGTCAACATATGAAAACAAGCCAGGACTATTTTCCGCACAAGAAACTGCAATGATTTTAGAGTTTGTAGGCTGTGCATGAATATGCTATCAAAGGCAATACCGCTGTTAGGAGATTGCTCCATGACTCTATGCGGTGCAGCTCCACTGTGTTAGTGTCTATACTCAGTTCAAAGGTCAATGTCAGGTGATAGCCGTGCAATGTAGCTTAGCACATAAAAGTTGTTGGAACACCCCTTAAGATAGGTCTTAGAGCAGCAGGTACATAAGCTCCCATGCCAGCATGTCCTGACAGGCTATTGGTTCACTTCCTAGATGGTGGATTTCTAATCCTATAACTATGATACGCCAGTTTGCAGTCATTGCTCTTAAACCATCATTAACAGTCTGCATTTCTCAAGGGCCAGATAGCTGCATATTAGAGGATTTAATTATAGATAGTTAAAATTTGCATGCCAGAATTCACCTGGCTTTATTTACTTAACATTACATTATATGTGTACATATACATGTATATATGAGAAAGAATTGATTTAAATCTATTGCCTAGGGAAGGGGGGGTGGGGCGCATATCCAGGTATTTGTCTTGGAGGGGGGGGGGGTTTATTTTGAGGTACTTCCGAGGGGGGGGCAGTTTATTTTAGGGTATTTCAGAGGGGGGGGGGGGCATTATATTTTGAGGTATTTCCGAGGGGGGGGGGGCATTTCATTTGGAGGTATTTTCGAGGGGGGGGGGGGCAATTTATTTTGGAGGATTCGCCCAGCATAACACACACACCCCCCTGCCATAAATAATGAACGCTCCCTAATAAAGGATCATTCCATCAACTCATTGCCTCTCCCGTCCATAGACCCTACAGAGGTTAGTAAACTGCCTAATATCGCCCCGAGTAAGTATAGGATCCGTTGCCAACTGAAGATTTAGAAAAACCGTTAAACTGTAAAACTGTATCACTTTAAAACGACGGCTACCAGTGAACACCGGATCCTGTTAACAGACTGAATTATTGGATACCCGAGTAGTAGCTGCGTGAAGAACGTTGACTTGCCTGGTTTGACATGGCCATGTCCTCTGCCGAGTGGGTCAACTCTCCGCTGACCTTGATACAGGTAGATGTCTGAGTGGCGATGTGACACGTGGTGGGGGGTGGGAGGGGGGTGGGGGCATCGCACCTGATCTTTCTCTGTGCCACTCTCCTAGCATAGATCTAGACTCTACTACAGTCTGTTGTCGCCAGGGCCAAGGCGCACAGACTCAAACTAAGACTGTTAGGGGCTGCCATTTTGAAACAGGGATTCCTGCCTCTGCTGGTACTAAGCTGCCCTGATTGATTTGCCAGTAACCAGTGTGTTACTCTTCAAGCATAGGTCGTAGTGTAGCTATCACTAGGCATGTACTAAATGAATCAGCTTGGAGAGTTATAATGACTCCCGAAATAGTGCCAAAATTGAGGTATTCTCAGCTTTGGGTTTACACTTAAATTAGAACAGCCAAACCAGGAAATTCTTTCTCCAATCAGTGCCTAGGGAACTGACAAATGGGAGCTGTGCTCTGTTAGACCCTTACAGACCGTAAGCCTTAGGCGGCGCGGTCTGTACACAGACTAGCATAGATCCTGCACTCTACTTCCTGCGGCCGCTTAAAGTGCTCACTCGAAGTAAGACTGGTTTCCTCTCCCAATGAAATATCTTACTAGCCTGGAAGCCTGGCCTAGTCACATTATAGGCCATGTAACGGGTTCCATTTTTATGGTGCTCTTTAGGTAACGCCTCCATTTCCTGCACTCTCCTAGCAGAGATTCGGTACTCTATTTCCGCAAAAGATCTGCTGGGAGAGTGCCACAAAGGCAGACTAAGACTGTAGAGCCTAGACTGGCTTCAGTCCCTATATCCTTTTTTTTTAAATTTCATTTATTTTATCTGGACTTGTATTAGGCCTACAGGCCTCACAACCAGTACAACAGGAATGCTGTAAAACATTTCTTCACGATAAAGCACTGAAGGTAGTAAATCGCTAGGAAAGGAGAATAGAAGATAAAAAAAAGACTTGTGCAAGTCTATGTTGGGCCAAGAGAGGTGACGTGACTGTCAGTTCAAGGTCTTTCTCGAGTATCACTCTCTACTCTGTGGTATTACGTAAGAAGTAGTTACCAGTCACTTATTTCATTTGGGCAGGGAACCAGACTAATATCTTACTGGTAACGCCTTCCTACGTAATACTAGCGTATGCCTTTGGACTTTCGCCAGTTCTCCGCTGATTTGCAGTTGCAAGGATAACCAGCACAACCTCTCTCTCTCACAAGGTTCCCCAAATATCTTATTTCTATTTTTGTTTATGATAAAAGATGATAAAAAATGAAGTAATGATAACCTTTCAAAAGATAGAAGATAATTTATTATAATGTTTCTCTATAACCAGTGTAGTACTAGCTGAACACTGTTACCCATGACGCACCAGAAAAATGGAGGTGTTACCCATAGTGCATAAAAAAATAGAAGGTGTTACCTGGCCTATCATGTGAGTAAGCACATAGGCCAGGATTCCAAGCTAACTCGAAGGGGTTGTCTGGTCAACTGTGGATTGACACTATATTGGATCAGAGCTGAAAAGGAAACAGCTGGATTATTTGTGAAGCTCATTCAACAATTACAGTAATTTCCCAAATCTTAATATAAAAGTTGTTTGAGTTTTATGACTTTTGACTTTTGACCCTGTTTGGTTCCCTGTCCCAATGAAATATGGGACTGGTATGCCTGCTTGAACGCTAATATATACATTGCCTAAAGGTTAGACCGGTCACATATGGGTTTACAGTGTGCTTCTAGAGAACCATCCCTTCAATAACTGCGTGCTATTCACTGTGATAGTGGGGAAGGAGCAGGGTGCCAGTGTCTCAGTGTCTTAGAGGCATGCCAAGCTGACCATGACGAATCACTTCAGACCGAATACCTCATTGACCCACTGATACTTGGTATGTTTGGATCCTAGATGCAGGTGGTTACAGAAATTGGTTGACCGGGTGCAAGTGGATTACAGAAAACGATCCGTAGTCTGAATGTAACTGAAACATTTTATTGTTATTCTGTTGGAAACACATTTCTAAGTTAACGATCTGGGTGTTGTTGATCCGAGTGTTATCGCTGGAAAGAAAATTGTTATTCATTCATAATTGTTGATCATACCAATTGATCCTAGTTCTAGTGGATACCTGGGGAACCAGTGTTGGGCTGAGGCAGAGATTAGTAAGCGCTAGCACCACGAAAACTCTGCTGGGAGAGTGTCTCTCTGCAAGGGATGCGTATTTCGCACACCATACCTGTCAATATGCGGGACGAACCCTGAGGAGAATCTTACCTGTCAACATCCGAATAATTAGCCGTATCTAGGCCGTTGTGCCGTACAAATAATACCAACTGAATATCATTATATACAGTAGAACCCCGCCTAACGGACACCCCACGTAAGCAGACACCCCGCGAAATAATATGGTAGTACATATAAATGATCAATTCCACAGCAGAGGTTGGTTCATTTAGTGTCCGACAACTGTGTAGTGCCAATTATGTGTTACCAGATTCAAAACATTATATGTCACTGCAATGGTATAGGAAAATGTATCCTACCCCTCATATAAATCTCCATAGACTTTACATTGACTGTATGTTACGGTTATGCCATAGAAAATGTATATGCCACTGGTGACATATGAAGTTAAAAACCTGTGACAGGGTAGGAAAAAATATAAACATCACTCAATTTCATATAATTCTTTAAATGCCATTCGTTGTCTTTTGCTACAGATATCACTCAGCTCCGCTTAGTGATATCATTCCACAAAGACAACTCATGCCATATAAACAATCATGAACTTTCGTGATGTTTCATTATAGTATCTATCAAGAATATTTCCGCATGTGTCATGCGTCTTCGAGGCTGTCTCTAAGCGCCAGCCTCGGTACATCCTTAGGGATTAAATTCCTCTTGACAAATATGAAATAAATGAAAACTCAAAAGACAAGATGGGACTTGTGGGTACTCAAAGTCGTCTGCTGATTGTCGGCGTCTTCCGGTACTCTGCGCATGACGACGAAGGAACGCTCGCCTCTGACTGGTTCCCTGCCCCAATAAACTAGAAGCAAATACAGTAAAACTCCACTTCTGGGACACCTCGTTTAAGGGGTCAATTTGCTCGGAACGGAAAATTTCTCCTCTGTTAAGAGTTTATTTTAACCACACTTAAAGGGACACCCCGCTTAAGGGGTAAATTTATTTCGGTACAGAATGCCTCTAAACTTTGCTTAAAGGGACACTATGGAGGGACATCCTATTAAATCTAATGGGACATTGTGGGGACAGCACTCCAGATTATCCCTATTGCCTGTTTATAGTGTGTGTATGAGGCTGGTAGACTGATGTCTAGACGATTAGACACCAGGCAACAGCCTACGTAGGCTCCTGTAGGCGTCTGGGTAGGTGTCTATGGACTGTTTGTGTGGTTATACTAGTGTCTCATTGCGATAGTATCAATTGTATGAAGGTATCATATATTAGATAGCCTTACCATCGGCGGACTGAAACCCCCGCTTAAGGGGCCGCCCCGCTTAAGGGGACACTTGGAACTAAGGGTGTCCCCTTACGCGGGGTTTTACTGTAGTATATTCATCACTGATGAATGAGTGTGCAGTTATAAATGAATAATAATTAAAAGGCTTAGGTTACATTCAGTCAATGAATAGTTTTCTGTAACCCACTTGCACCCAGTCAACTTGCCCTTTTTGCAACCGCTTGAGTCTAGAATCCAAACATATCAAGCACCAATGGATCTTTAGGTGTTTTGGCCTTGAGTGATTGGTCATGGTCAGTTGGGCGTGCCTCTAAGACCCTGAGACACCGGCTCTCTGCTCTGTTCTCACTATCACAGTGAATAGCACGCAGATAGTGAAGGGATAGTTTTCTGGAAGCACGCTGGAAGTTCAATGTGACCACTCTAACATCTAGGCGTTGTATATAGCAAGTGCAATCATGCTCTAATAATGGGACAGGTAACACACAGTTTGAGCAAAGAGCGAACGACCTTGAACTCACGCTGGTTCCCCATGTCATGTGTAGCGGACCGGGGAAACCAGCTAACTTTCGCTGGGCCCTATATCCTGCCTCAGAACCAGCGTAATAGACATCTTGTCATTTTACGGGGAACCGGCTCAGTTATGCATCCCACAATGCACTAGAAAATGTTGGAGGTTACCTGGCCTAATATGTAAGGAGGCTAGTGTGTGACACGGGAACTCGTTACCAGGTAGAACGCATCATGGAGGAGGAGGGGGGGGGAGGGGGAGTATCGACTAAGATAAGACGCATGTCGGCAGGCTTACATGGGATTGCATATGTTGTCATGACAACCAGATACATTTCAATCAACGTCACCCTTAGAAATCGATCGGCCACGTAACAGCGGTTCTCTCCTTCCAGCGACTGAGCAGGGGTTTAGAGTAAGGCAGCAGATCTTTAATGTTATATACAAGGTTGGATATCAAACATTAATTCCTTTTTACAAAACAGAGAATAGTTTTGTACAAGTACTTTATCTCACCCCTGGTACAAGCTTAGCCATAGAAATAACATTAGGAAAAAAATACTCAACGATCACCCCCATAAAGTGACAATACTACGCCACAGCTGTGGCGTATTGAATGTTTTTTTGGCATTTTTCGGCAATTTTTAAGGGAATATTGTGTCAGACAATCACCGAATTCGGCTATATGGCCGTTCTTCCATTCGGGCCCTAGACCCCTACTCCTCATTCTTATGGCGGGTGTTAAGCCGAATGGGCAGTGGGTACCATTTCTGTGTAAGTCTTTGGTATGACCCGACCGGGGTTTGAACCCACGACCTCCCATGCTCGAGGCGAACACCCTGACCACTTGGCCACCGAGCTTGGATGTGAGATGACGTCATATGTATTTGCAAGATATATTCGGACTATTCTGATATTCTGATGCTATCTAATATCATAGAAAGGGGTGAGATAAATCCAGAACCGCACTCGAATCGTAAGCTAGACAATATTCCACTCGTTTGGATGTGCCATAATCATCACTTGGCTTCGCCTCGATGACGATTCCGGTACATCTCAACTCGTGGAGTATTGTCTATTTATACGATTCTCGATGCAGTTCTATATAAAAGAGAAAACGTGGTTTCTGAGACTGTACAGGTGGCCGTTTGAGGTTCTTTGAAGGAAAAATTACTTCTTCAAAATATTTGCTTCAAATGACTGAGAACGGTCACCCGTACCGGCTCAGTAACTATGTTTTCTTATTACTATGCACCTCCTAATCGTCTAAAAAGCCGTTTTATTAACTTTTCTGCTCCACGATTCACACACCACACTGCCACTTACTACGTCCCGCTGTCACGGCGGGCCCGAACATTATTTATACTACACCCATAGCAGCGGGTAGTATTTCATATATTCGTCCATAGGTTAACAATAATACGGAGACGTGGTTAGTGTACCTGAATGGAATCTGTTCAGAGATAATTTAGTTGGAAATACTCAACGAGTTTAAAGAACAAGGTAAGTATTTCCAACCAAAATATCGAGGAAGAGATGGAATTCGGGTACGCTCACCATGCCTCCTTATTATCATTTACTGGGATTTGATTAAAATGCAATTTTGGTACTTAAAATTTCATCGACTTTAGACCACCACATTGGCACATCACTCCAGGAATATCAACCTCTGTTGCTCACGTGGTACGGAGGGTAGTATTTTATATAATACGCCACTGTGTGCACGAATGGAATCTATACTGCTGGTGCGTATAAATTACATTCGCGCACCGGTATATAATAATATCTTACCCCGTCGTCAACCTCCAAGCATTCGGAAAGTAAATCCTTCATCTACAGTAACCCTGTTTCATTTTATCAAACACCAATGAAATATGCGTTTATTTGTGAATGTTTTGTATCTAAGGAGATGGTATGTGATCAGAAACACACTATGGTCTCATTGAAAAGCTTGATTAACAACCACTTGAAACATTAAAGCCAACCAGATGTTCAACATACTTGAGACACCATGAGTGACCTCTCAAAGTCGAACACATAGCATATATCACTCAGGGATCGATCAGTTCTAGCTGCTTATAGCTGAGACAAAGATACCTTAATCCTGCAGCTTAGAGGGATCAAAAGATTACCAATGAAGGGTAGATGAGGATAGAGGAATAGCGCCAGCTTTTATTCAGCTGAAAGTGGAGGTAACACAGGTATGCGACACAGTAATCGCGATATGTTTTTTTTAAAAGAAGTCTAATTTATATTTTAGTTGATGTCCCTGATAGCTAACACGGAGGTATATGATAGAGGATAATACCCTTTTTTTATAAAGCACCTTTCCTAAAGGACCTTTTCATATCCCCTCCTTCGCACGTTCTTGTGTGTTATTCTCCCTTTGCTTTTAGGGGCCATCCATAAAGTACGTACTCACTTAGGGGGGAAGGTGGTACCAAATTTTGTAGATTTTGTATATGCTCCTTCTTTGTTCTATTGCGTACAACGATTGGTAGAGAGGGTGTGGGGGGATCAAAATTTCCAGAAATTTTGCGTACATACTCTGTGAATGGCCGGTTATATTTTTTTTGCAGAGTCCCCGTTTTACTCTCCTTGTTCTTGCCAATTGGACCGTTCCAACGACGAGCAATTTAATAGACTTACAAGTATGCTCAATTGTGTTCTTTCATTTAACCCAACAGAAAGGCCTCTTGAATACTATGATTCGCATGTGGCAACCTTGAATTGAATATAACCCCAAATCACAATAACCTTTCAGAACCACTTCGGAGAACCATGCTAAACTCTTACAGCTGTATAATCTTGCATCGTACTGCCCAACTAGGATATCTGACAAACAGAAGGGAAATACATATCATGAGTTACATGTATAAACAGTTGAGTGACAACAACCTCAGATCCTTCCCGACCACTCGCACAAGAGTAACTCAAGGACCAACTTTTGCGCAAAATCTACCTAAGCTATCAATGTATAAAAACTCATTGAACTACAAAGGCCCGCAAGTCTGGAACTCATTGACACCTGAACTGCGCTTGATCCCAGAGTTCAAGGAATTCAAGAAAGTGTTAAAAACTAGGCTAATGAACAGTGTGCCATAAAAGTATAGACTTCTTACCTCCACTGTGATATAACTACAATAATACTATTCATATCTAACCTGTGATCAATTGCAATGAATGAAATCGATGGATTTGAGACTGTCCCACCCATAGACCGGAGGTGCTTCTGGTATTTTACCTAATCGCGACTCCATGTTTATGTCAAACTTTGTATATTTGTATTACGATACTGGCCGGGCATTGATACCAGCACCCCAATGTGCTGATCTCTGACCAGTCAAAATAAAAGGTATAAAAAAAAGGCACCAAATGATAACATCAGTTAATGATACGTCCATCTTTCAGAATATTTCTCACGATATTGAGTAGGTATTCAGTGACACCGGTAGTGATTCTCGTTGTAAGGATGGTGGATTCAACCTTTTCTGTCGAGATCTCCCATGTTATCATCCTTTCTCCCCGTTTGTTTAATATTGGGGCTGTGTCCAGCCGGACGGACCCTTTTGTTTGTTTGGGTAGTTTAACGTCCAATTTCTTCAATTAGACTTACTTTGGTTTAGTGTATTAACCCTTTAAAGGCGGGGGTCTGTGGCAGAGCTCTGTTGCTTGGGGCGGGTACTTTGGACTGCTATAACCCTAGGGGACGGGCCGATTTTTGTCTAAACCCGTATTCCATTATTTGATCATGTGATATGACACATCATTCTTATTTATATTATTTGGTTTACCAAATAATATCAAAAACTATATCATAGGTATATTCTCTGAAAGTTTCAGATGTATTGATCAATTATTTCTCCATAAAACAATGAAATGGTAAATATTACTAAATTTCATAAATAATGCCTCAAGGCATTATCTGGTCTCCGCGGGGGAATGCCTCAAGGCATTATCCGGTCTATGCGGGGGAATGCCTCAAGGCCATGACTCTATGCGGTGCAGCTCCACTGTAGGTTATCATCTACGTGTTGGAATAACAAGTTATCCTGCCTGGTTGACCCAGGCATCTTTCTCTTCTTGGTTATATCTTATCGAAAATTTTACATTGCCTGAGGAAGTAAAGAATTTCTCTCTTGCCAGTGTTATGGAAAACACTGTGCATTACTATGAGAAAACGTGGTTACTGAGCCCGTATGGGTGGCCGTTCGAGGTCATTTGATGAAAAAATACGGCCCGATGCCGTAGGCGTGAGGGCCGTATTTTTTCATCAAATGACCAAGAACGGACACCGTACGGGCTCAGTCACTACGTTTTCTTATTATTATATACCTATGCACTAACTCAGTGTAAATACGTACTGCTCCTAGGGGTACAGTTAGTGTACACAGAATGGACTGTACGCTGTGAATCTTTGTACTGGTGCCTTTGGATAGTGACAGACTGCACGCTTTGACGAAATAACGCAATCTGATTGGTCGAGAGGCCGACAACAGAATTCTAGGTGCCAGATTCAAAAATGGCGGATCCCTTCACTTCGCGAGTTCTGTGGCGTCGTACAGAAACCACGGAGCGAGATAGTGTGAAAATATATCAAACATCGAGGTGGAATACGAGTATGAATCGCGTGATACACTTTAGATAGCTTAGATATGCGAAATCGATCGATACCAACACTTTCTCAAGGTTCTTTTACACCACTAGGGTGGTGATCGAATCTATGTGATGAATTCAGATAGAAATCTCACCCCTACACATTTACCGAGGTGAGATTTCTTTTACTTCCCACACCACATAGACATGGTATGAGAACGATTGGCCTTTGATATAGCAGCAAATCTACCACTGCTGGGAATGAAGGAGAAGAGTGGCCGCAGTGGGTCTAATTAGGTTTTCTTTATCCATTTATATTTGATGCAACTATCATTTTATTATGAACACATTTGTGTCCTGTTGCATATATAGTGTCAACACAAAGAACTAGCCTTTATGTTGTGGAAGGAAGTCCCCATTGCTGTCATTGTTTTAAAGAAGAAACCAACAAGTTTTGGTCAAAGTCATCATTCTCCACAAATTTGATGCAGAGTGATATGAACAAGGCGACAGATGAGTGAATATCACATAGCATTCAAACGAGCTGAAGAACGACTTCTTTGACCAAAACTTTATTCTTTTTGTGTTTAATCATTTTATGAATGTTCATAATCAAAGACTTGAGCAAGTCTACCAAATAACCACTGGCCAATAAGTTCATATTAGATCCGTTTCCTGCTTAATCATGCCTCAGTTGTCATGCACACAATTTTCATTAAACGTACTGGAAACTTGGCATTATTAGTTGTGTTTTTACCAATACATGTAGTTGGACAGTTAGCCTTGACCACCTTAAGTTAATCAGATGCAAAAAAAGTGATACATTGAATAGCGAACGAATAGCGGCATTAGTTATTGAGTGAACAATTCCCAGGCAATCACTTCTGATATTCATGGAAATCTTAAATTTTGAAGATCTCAAAATTATCTGAAATATAAAACATGCTAAACACCGTTATCCATGTGAAAAACGTTAAACGTGTAAAATGCCTTCATCCTTGATTATTGGATAAACTGAAACACAGAAATACTGAGCAATTTACGCCACTGCATTGAATGAGCGGCAGGATGTTACAAATGTGGTAAAATTAGGGGTAGAAGCTTGTTGGGGATATCCTCCTCTCAACGGTTTTTTTTATATAAAGGGTTAATTCTTTTTTTTTTATTTTAACGAAATTGATCATGTGGTTCTAAAATACACGACTAATTTCATTTAAATAAAAAAATAAATAAACCCCTTTTATAAAAAAAACCCGATGTGATGAGGATATCCCCTCAAGCTTCTACTAGTAAAATTAACCTTTTATATGTAAACAAATGAAAATCTAATTGATTTAGGATAAAAAGGCACCCATCGTTAGGTTTAAAATCATAGCAACACACTTTATTTGTGTACTAGATGGTTTTATTTTCATTCATGAGATACAATAAATGACGACCCATCAAGCTGTCCCTTGTTTTCAGGGAACATGGACGGAGGTCGTTAACTGTACACACTAACAGTCTGTCTGTCAGGTACTTCAGAACCTGGGGCCCGTTTAATAATCCACCATTTATCCTACCCCTAATAAAAAACTCCATAGACTTAACATTGGGTCACTGTATTCGGTCTGGAGTTCAGAAAAATGAAAAATATCGCTCTAGTGGGACACACTTGACAAATGACGTCATTTGTTAATGTAGAAGTAATTTAGACGGGCGGGGTAGGATAAATTCTAAACCAAACTCGAGTTAGTCGTGTTATTGTTCATCGCACACTGGCAAGATCGCGTATTACTGCTCTCGGCTTCGCCTCGCGCAGTAATACGTGATCTTGTCGTCGTGCGATAAACAACAACACGACTAACTCTTGTTTGGTTTCTCCATAGTATCGTAAGATCCCACTCAGGATGGAGGTCTTGGACGACCCAAGCCAAATATCGTTTTATGAAGTTGGGGCCTGCTTAATAATCTAAGATCGTACATGTAAACCATTTTCTGTACGCCAAGGAGATCTAGGAACGATGTTGGTCAACTTTATTCAACACTTATGGATGACCTTATGGACGGTAAAGACTGTCTTAGCGAACACACTTAGATTTTATCAAACGATAACCCTTGTACGAGGTACAGAAAAGGGTCTTCATGTACGATCCTAGATTATGAAACAGGCCCCTGGTAGACAGTAAAATCTTTGTTGGAAATTGTCCGAAGTGCGTCCCAGATGTCTTATTTACCCTGGAGTTTGGCTCCCAGCCGCTCTAGCGACAGTTGGCCTAGGACGATCCGAGGGCAATTTCTACGATATATCCTGGATTATTAAACGGCACCCTGGCTCTCAACTTTGTCCTACTATATCTACTATCACAGAATTTCTCATGCTCAAATACCGCGAGCACCATTTGCAAGTTGTATTTCCAATTTCAAGTTCAGACGCCAAACTCCGTTTAAAAAAGAGGGGAACATGAGCCTCGAAGCTGTATTTATACGCCACCGTGATGTGGTACACACGCCAAGGCTTTGCTTCCAAAATTAAAATGAAACCTTTCCGATGGCATGGTAAACCCGACTGAGCACGAATTGTCCATACCATAATAAATAATGTCTTATATCACTACAATACCAACTGTACAATTTGAGCATTACATGTTAAATAATAGTCAACTCGGGTAAGATTAAACTAAGCCCTAACAAAATCTCACCCAGATTTGGGTGAACAAAGAAAACAGATTCTAATATTTAACAGAGAATTCATGGACGGATTCTTGCTCTGAATATGGTTGATTATTATATACCCATGCAGTATATTTGATAATTACATACTGCTGCTCCCTGTGCAGTATGAATTATGTACTGAACCCTGTGCAGTACACTGTTATACTGAACACGTTGAAACATCAGCAGTGTGTGGGTTTTCACGCTGACATGTCTTCTATGCCAATATGTGGTAAGATTTGATTAATTTTGGGTATGTAATAAATATATAACCACCCACCATGCGTGTACATGCTACCACAAACTCGATGGGAATTGATGTTATTTACAGAACTCAGCCTGGGGCCTTATTCCGTAAAAAACAACAATGCCCCATCTCGTTTTGTAGCATGTACAGCATGGTCAGGTCGCTCTATATAAATACTCTTCAATTCGAAATTGATATAATTACATCAAAGAAACACTAGGTTTATAATAATCCAGAGACTAAGTTTGTGTCAGAGAAGCTTTGATGTATGCCAGGTAGTGCTTTTCTCCCCCATGACTCTAGTAAATTAACTCTTTCGAAATGTTGGAGTCATTGACTTTCTGGCTCTGTAAGTTCATCTAAAGCTCATCCCAGTTTCTGGGTTTAAGGTTTTGGCAGCATTTGTACTCATGATATATAATTTTTTTTACATGCCTGTAATTTTCATATCTCTAATATCGATGACAATGATTGGTTGACAGGCGAGTTTGTATTTCTGCAGAGATAAGATAGAAGCTCCTACCCCTGTTGTCTGGTAAAAACGTAACATTAACAGTAACTTTGTTTCTGGACACTTTCTGTCTGACAGTCATTCAACAATAACACAGCAGTCATCTTTGTACAATACATGCAAACACATTCTTTAACTGCTAAGGGTAAGTCCCCACAACCTTGATGTGCCCTAAGTTGACCTTGGAGACCGCAGAGATGACCTTGACCTTGTCATCTGATGACCTTGGACAGATCAGAGATAACCTTGACCTTGTCCTCTGATGACCTTGGACCTTGGACAGAGATGTCCTCTGACCTTGGATTGCTCAGCAGATGCCCTTCAATGGGGGTTCGTGATATATCCACAAAATGCAATATCTGCAAAAATATCGATATTTCTTTGATAGTGAGAGACAGGGACATGAGTTGTTCTTTCATCATGTTTGGCATCGCGAGCACCTTCATCCCTCAAACCCGGAATGTAACGAAACTCGAAACGAAAGATAATCCAAGGACGGAATCCGTGAAAATGCCTGCCAGGTTCGGTAAGAAAATCAAGGCTCCCGTGGCTCCAGGGAACACCAACACCACACAGGCAACAGCTTGGTTGGTAATAACTATTTACATCACAGCCCTTTTTTTTTTTCAGTTGGAGATTCATTTTTACAGAAACGTGAGGATCAGAGAGTTGGCGAACGAGGTCATATCCGCCCCACCCTGTGTCCGTACACGGAAGGCACTGCATGACCTACTGACCTAATTTCAGCGCTCCAATCAGCAGAGGCACAGCAGCCCACGTGATGCCTCACGTGACTGGGATGGACCAATCAGCGCCTTCATTGGTTAAATATGCATGACCAGTTCTGAGAGCATCTGTGAATAGTTCTGCTCGACGCTGAGGGAGGGAAGATTGATGCACTTTCCGCCCTCGTTTATGGTCACAACCTGAAGCATGGCGCTGTTGCTGCCGTAGGAAGAATTTGATGAAGTCTGAATCTTGCCACAGTTTTCCAGACTTAATTGAGGGAACAACTTCTCTGACACACAGTCCACAAGGTAAGGGTCTTCCCCTGAGACGAAAGTCTTGTTGGTACATGGTACAACCTTCCTCGGTCTGAAACAAATAAAAGAAATTCATATAAATAAAGTCATGAACAAACTTTACTTAACAATCGCCAGCTTAACTACCATTACCACAGAATCGTTACCAAGTTACCAGATAATCATAGCTCCCAAAACCGCCTACTACCTACCTACCTAATTAATATTACCTCCAGCCTTTAAGCAATAAAGTACACCCTGATGAAGGGCCAAACGGCCCGAAACATGTCGGTAATTTAAAAACAATTGACTCCTTTTTATTATTAATTGTAAACGGAAACTACCCAGAACCGAGTTAGTGGGAATATTTTTCTTCTATCTTTATATAAATACAGATGTAACGACCATAAACATAACTGAAAATGGTAGACCTATAATCTTTAGTCAAGGTAGATTGAAGACAATTTTCATCCCTTGGGGAAAAATTGTTTATAATCATATTTATATTGGGATGCAGAAATTCATATTTCTTTTGTCAGCAAACACCACTGGACATTTCATAGTTACCTTTAGTTTTAACAAATATTAAGGCATGGTTATTCGTTTTAAAGGGCTCTCATAGGTGTAGGATTGGTATTTGACATAGCAGTAAATCTACCACTTCAGTGGGACCCGAATAGAAAAAAGTCTGATAACCTTGGGATTACATATCCTGTGCGCTTTACTCCCCTCCAGTCACTTTAGTTATGCTTGCATGCAAGCATATGTAGCCTGCACCACGCGGAGTAAAGGCGACCAAGAGGGAGAACAGATTGTTCATTGCTATCCACCCCAGCAGGAGTGTATTTCATCAAGGAAACCTTATACCAATAAATATATCATTGCAATTTCCTCCAGCAAAATAGCGTTATGGTGAAGCAATCTTTAAAAAAGTTATATTCTCTTGGGTTAGAATTGCAACTAAAAGCAATAGACCTGGCCCTAACCGCGACTATTGTTCACTAACTAAACTTAATCAATTCATCAAGATTGTTTGTTTGTTTGTTTGGTTTGATTTAACGTCCAGTAAACCATCATAGGTCTTGCCAGACTTTCTCAAGGTTCTTTTACACCACGAGGGTGGTGATCGAATCTATGTGATGAATTCAGGTAGAAATCTCACCCCTACACATTTACCGAGGTCAAAGTTCTTTTACTTCCCACACCACATAGTCATGGTATGAGAAGGATTGGCCTTTGATATAGCAGTAAATCTACAATTCATCATGAAAATAAATGGTGAAACTACCTGCAAAAATTTCAAAATGTAAAATTCAGGCCGGCAGCCGTTAACTCAACTAAAGAACCTTCCTGGAAATACTCAACTGAACTATCTCCTCACTTCCATACCGCTAAATCCTAAAACACATCCCTAGAAACTGCCTCTTCATTATTTTATACTAAACATTCACCATCGTGCTATCATAACTCATATATAACCCCTGCAGCCATTTTTCTCCTTCACCCCCAGCAGTGGTAGATTTACTGCTATATCGAAGGCCAATCCTTCTCATACCATGTCTATGTGGTGTGGTGTACAGCCACCTTTCTCATTCATCCCCAGCAGTGGTAGATGTACTGCTATATCAAAGGCCGATCCTTCTCATACCATGTCTATGTGGTGTGTGAAGTAAAAGAACTCTCATCGCGGTAAATGTGTAGGGGTGAGGTTTCTACCTAAAATCATTACATAGATTCGATCACCACCCTTGTGGTGTGAAAAAAACCCCAAAAAAAAACAACCTTAAGAAAGTCTGGTGAGACCCTGCAATGGTTAACTGGACGTTAGATCAAACCAACCAACCAAACCATATACAACCCATCCGTTATTTGTACCCCGTATTGTCCTTTGACTTCTGTATGGAAAACCGTCAATGGGCGAATACTTTTTATCATAAAACATTAAAAAGGAAAACAAATCTATTATTTACTTCATAAAAATACCAGGAATTGCCATGAGTAGGGAGGCTATTCATGGCTGTATTGAAGTGAATAATTTAGTCAAGAGCTCATATATCGGCTATACCATTGTGTGGTTTGGTGAAACAGCTACTAAAATGATTAAAAATATTTCATAGGCGCACACGGCGGAGATTTCAATAGTGATATGTTTTACAGCTACAAGTTTAGCCACTGGAATTACATTTTAAAAAACCGATCACACACATAAACAGGGATGTCAGTTGGGCACAGGGAAAAAAGTGGAAATATTTTCGTGTGGATATTTCTGTATAAGAGAGATCGGGAAAACTTCGTTACCATGTCCCTGTCGGCCATGGCATGGGGCGGAGGGTCTTTGGGGAGGTTCAAACCAATGTTCTCTCGGAGTAAGTGAGGCTTAATCAATGTCATCTTTGCTTGACAAAAGGACAATGAATTGCAAATTTTGAATATGAAAAAGTGGATTTCCACGGAAAAATGGAAAACTGACATCTCTGCATAAAGGGACAATACTTTGCCATGGTCATGGCAGAGTGAATACAAGATGACGTCATAGGCAATTGACCAATCAGCGGCTAGGATTTATATAGATTTATATAGATTTAAACGTCCCTAACTGAACTTGCGAAGTACTTTGAATTATTTTGATATCGCAATGCTATTCTACTGCCAGTGAAAGGGGTGAGGTAAATCCAGAACCGCACTCAAATCGTAAAATAAACAATACTCAACAAGTTCGGATGCTCTGCAATCATCATCGAGGCAAAGCCAAGTGATGATTATGGTGCATCTAATTTAAGTGGGATATTGTCTATTTATATGATTCTCGATACAGTTCTATATAAATACTTTGATGTACTTGGTCTCTCATGGTTCATATAATATATAGCCATTCCACCAACAAAATTCAGTATGACAGTCTTCTGATCCCCTTTTCTTGAGAGCAACCTCTCGAGATTTGCAAAATATTTCTTTTCCTAAATCTGCTCACTCCAGTCCAACATTTCAAAGGCTAACATATGTGTGCTCCCAGCTAAAAATCAGAATTTTAGTTTGGCTGCTATCTGTTGAGAGCTGACGAATATTTGATTGTTCATGGTTGGATTATCCACCTGTAAACTCCATCCAGATTGATAACTGATCAAGAAGAGCAAAGCTTGTGTGTGTGTATATATATATATGTACAATAGTTGTGGTGAGCAACGAATATTAAAGAAGAAACCAACAAGTTTCGGTCGAAGTCGTCGTTCTCCATGAGTTTGATGCGGTGTGATATGCGACAGCCAAGTGAATATCACGTAGCATTCAAATGAGCTGGAGAATGACATCTTTGACCAAAACGAGTTGCTTTCTGCATTTATCTTACCCCTGTACACACTAAAGGAATGGACAACACACAGGCCAGAGACTATGGCGAATGGTCTGCAATACTTGTAGGGGCATGGAGAACGAGTTCCCAATGTTAACACTTACTGTCCGAGCCTTATTGGAGAGCACAGGCACTATAGGACGAGGCATAATACCTCTATAAACCCCAAGGGGACGAGACTATCGCCGTATGCTGTCTGTTTGTCGTATGGGCGTCACTTAGCAACCTTTAGATACCAGTTACTATAGTTACTTGTCGAATACCCATAGAGTATAATAATGAACATGGTATTCTTTATTAATTGTGAAAAAATGGTGTAAATCTATTCATTATTTCTCATAAAACATAACGTTTGTGATGGTGACACATAAACATAAATATATTTTTTAACAATGCCTCCAGGCATTGCTCGTCCCCTGGGTGGGAATGCCTCCAAGCATTGCTCGGACTGAAAGAGTTAAGCCTATGGACATTTATTCCAGGGGTGAGATAAATAAATATATATAAAACCGAAAAATCGGGATCGTGACTCACCGTCCTCGTTTTAACGTTGAGGAGTTGCCTTTCTTCTCTTTCTCGATGCCTTCGAAGAGCTTGAATAACAAGTCTGTGTTGGCGACGATGATTTTGCGTTCGGGTAGAGGCGGGGCCTTGACCTTCTTCTCTCGGGCTCGTTCATCACGCTCGTCTCGCTCCTCACGTTCCTCGGGCGGCGTCACAGGCCGCATCTCTGTGAAGAAAGGGTTAACCTAAGGTAACATTTTTTTTTTTTTTTTTCAAAAGTTTTTATTGATCACTTGAGTTTGTTTACATTTTTTTTTTACATTTGTTACCTACCATATCTAAAAAGAAATTATGATTCTGGTAGGATCCGCTTGGAGTTTCTCCCGCATATAGGGACAGAGTGAACCAGACCTAGGCTTGGAGATTGAAGGCCCACGAGAGTGAGAATCTCGTGGAGAATCTAACTTGAAGCTGTTGTTCTTTTTTTGTAGTTCTGAACTTGGCTCTCCTTCTCATCTCGTGATTTATATCTAGCCATGCCCAAAACAGAATTTAATGCTGTGTTTTTCAGATCTCATTACCTTGATAGATGCCTCGGAGATTTGACCTGTGTCATGGCAAATGATAGTCCATTCAGAACTATGCTGGTTCCCAAGGTATCCGCTATGGGGTTCTGCAGATGTCTGCAAATCCTACATGTTCATAGGCCCTTTCGAGGAAGTCGCTAGTAGTTCACAAATTGAAAGTTATACTCAGTAAACCGGTTCTTGTCAGCATTGGACTGATCCCTAGTCAGACGAGTCCGACCCTATACTAGTATTAGAGGGAAACTATGTTCCGGTGAGCAAAAGTTCAAAGTTACGAGGTAAAGCTTGGAAAAATTACTGCCCAAGGCGTCAGCCGCGACCGAAAAAAATCACATAAATAATTGTAGACTGATGAACCTTCCTAACACACTATTATGTACGGAGGTCAGGGTGAAGGTCATGGTTTGCTGTAAATGCAGTCATTGGCTGCTGGGTCCACTATATTCCTTATATGGCAATGAAGGCAGAGGGACAACTCCTTTCACGATAGGATACACCCCCCCCCCCTCCCCCAGATCTACCATCCAGGGGGCTGTTGAATAAAGTTCGTTCGTTTCTGGTGCTGGTCTGGACGATATGATAACTCCAACGATAAACGACTTCTTGGATTATTATTTTCCATTTAGTGTTGTATGATAAGGCATAAGATGTTATCTGAATTAACGTGTTTGTATACAACACCTTGTAAAGGCTTTAGATTACGTTTAGCATCAAAACATCTTCTGCTTGCAGCACATTATTTTACACAACACTATGGCTCCCACAGACAATTCTAAGATACTTTTTTGTCGTTCGTAGATTATTCAACGGCCCCAGACTTTTAGACAGCGCCAGTCTGTGTTAACGATCCTCGTGTTAGCAGTCTATGTTTCAGTCTAGAATAG
This sequence comes from Alentia gelatinosa, assembly GCA_950022655.1. NCBI lineage: Eukaryota > Metazoa > Annelida > Polychaeta > Phyllodocida > Polynoidae > Alentia > Alentia gelatinosa. Next base: position 6,022,350 of record OX465590.1, read on the forward strand.
AGGGAAACTATGTTCCAGTGAGCAAAAGTTCAAAGTTAGGAGGTAAGGCTCGGACAAATTACTGCCCAAGGCCTTCGCCGCGGGCAGTAATTTTTCCGAGCCTTACCGAGTAACTTTGACTTTTGATTACCGGTACTTGGTTTCCCTATTCCTATATACCTTTAAATATCGATAAAAATGATCATTTCTTTTCCTGCGATAGCCCCAGAAAAATGGCCACCCTTATCAAGTAACTGCAATAGCTAAGTTTTCGTCCCGCTGCACTTTATGTCACGTGGTCAGGCCGGGACGAAAACGTCAGCCCGGGACGAAAACGTCAGCCTTGGACGAAAACGTCAGCCTCGCTACATAACTTATAATTACTGCACCCCCAGCAGCGGTATGTAACTATAGAGGTTTCGGAAATGGGTATATAGGAATACCGGTTCCTGTATCAAGTCTATGTTTGAGGTAACAGGCTGAGTCCGGGACAAAAGTATGCTGGGCGAACGCCTCTGTTTGAACCACTGTTTGCGGTTTCCCTGCAACACTTGATAATTTAGGAAGGGCCCAGGTTGTTCCCCGACCGTTTGTGTATATATGTAAATGAAATAGATAGATACATGAAATTCTATCTGAGCAAATAATAGCCACGTCAATGGTACTGCTTCCGGAATGGTCATCGAGTTGAAGCCGAGTGACGATTAAGGTGCCTCCAAACTCATGGAGTATCAAGAGACATCACGAGTTTGAGTCTGAGTTTATTTATGCCACGCATTTTGTTGGCTCCATAATTTCACGAGTCGAAGACGAGTGACATTACGGAGCCAACAAAATGAGTGGCATAAATAAGCTCAAACTCAAACGAGTGGCGTCTAGATTTTATCCTACCCCGTTTCCACATTTTTTCAGTATCAGAAAGTAGTGGCATAAACAACACTTTATGTCACTACCCGTGACATAAACAAATCCCATGTTAAGCCTATGGCGTTTTTTATTAGGGTAGGATAATATTGTTTATTTTATGATTCTAGTGCGGTTCTGGATTTATCTCACTCCTTTCACTGTTAGGGACGTTTAAATCTCTTGTCTTGTCTTCTTTCTGAAACGCTGGCCGCTGATTGGTCAATCGCCTATAATGTCATCTCATATTCACTACGCCACTACCATGGCGTAGTATTTTCCCTTTACCTGTGTGATCGTTGAGTTTTTTAAAATGTTATTCCTATAATTAAACTTGTACCAGGGGTGAGATAATTGACTGTGATAATGTACTTTCAACCAAAGTTATTAGAATGGGAGGTTCTCAGAATATTATATCTTAACTTAATTGTACCTATTTTTTAAAGATAAACCGATAGAAATGATGCTTCATATTTTTCTTGTTGAGGTATCAATAATTGAATAATTTCATCCATAACGTCCTCAGGCTATTTATAGAAAGATATTAGACCACAGAATCATATCAAACAGCCCTAAATCTGTTACATCATATTTTGTGTTACATCATAATTTGTTTTCATACCTTATATGATTTAAAATAATTATTTAGATGCAAGTTATTCATGGATTCGCGGTTCAGTAAACAATGTATTAGTGTTGATTGCAAGTCAGTACTATCGTATTCATCTTTAATTACGATCTGTTTAATTCGAAGAGCTATTGAGAAAATAAGTAAAATGTATTTAATTGTAATGGGAGTGGCAAGGACCATGGAAACCAGCCGTATGTTTGGGCTGAGGTCCAGAGCCGCTTTATTGAGTGAAATGTTGAATGAGAAAACAACTGTATGTCAAATGATTATATACTCAATAAAGAAATTTTTGAGAAAAAAAAACCCCAAAAAAACCATGAGTTTTTCTGTCATTTTGTCTCACTGTTGTAATAATCAGCATGCGTTCTCTAGCCTCCTACTCCTAATAAAAAATGCCATTGGCTTAATATGGGGTCACTGTATTCGGGAGAGTGTGCAGTTAAGTGTTTGCTTATTTGTTTGGGTAGTTTAATGTCCAATTTGTTCAATTAGACTTACTTTGGGTTTGACCGAAACTATGAGATGAATGTAGGTAGAAATCTCACCCCTACACATTTACCGAGGTTTAGTTCCCACACCACATAGACATGGTATGAGGACTGGCCTTTGATATAGCAGTAAATCTACCGCTGCTGGCGGGGAAGAGGAAAGTGGCTGCATTGGGGCTCAAATCAACAAAGTCTGACAACCTTGAGATTAGAAGTGCAGTGCTCTTTACCACTGAGCTAACTCCCCACCCTGGTCGCTTTAGTTATGAACAGGGTGAAGAGATTGGTAATTGCTGTCCACCCCAGAAACAACAAATAATAAACACAGTGGCAGTGGAGGAGAAAACTGGGTGCAGTGGGACTCAAGCCAACAAAGTCTGACAACCTTGGTATTAGAAGTCCAGTGCTCTTTACCACTGAGCTAACTCCCCACCCCGGTCGCTTTTGTTATGCGAATCCGAAATTTTAGCAGAACGCACCTATGCTATCTTTGTGAAATAAAGATTTTTTTTTTTTTAAATGTCACCCTGCCACAAACCTCCATGCCTTGTCTCCCCTCACACTCCATGTGCTTCGACTTAACCTCTCATCATCTTCCTCAATCCGGACCACACACCATTCCTCCCCCTCCCACCCGTGAGGCGGGTGGGAGGGGGAGAGCACACCTGTGATATTCTACCTGTCTGACCGCTACCTGTACGCGCCACCGCCACAGGTTAACGTGGACACGGAGGGGCAGCCGGGGGGGGGGGGATATACATAGACAATAATCGATGGTTTTGTGGACAGGCGGCCGTAAACCACCAGAGGCTGACGCGTAGTAATACACGAGCGCTAGCGAGTGTATTACGACGTCAACCGCGAGTGGTTTACAGAGCCGCCTGGCCACAAAATCATCGTTTGTTGCATTTATTATCCATCTTTTCGAATAAATTACACCCAGTAATTGCCATATTAAAGGGTATAACAATAGGGATTATTTCTTTGCTCTTTAGCAAAAGGGACTATTTTTCCCGTATACCATGGTTTTGAAGCTGTATACCACAGGTTTGAATCCGTATACCACAGTTATGGTATCTGACAGGTTTTATACAATGGGTCGTGGTTTACTGAGTCCCTATACATTTCCAATGGGGGCTTTGTATACATGGATAATAAAGATATATCCACCTAATACAAGGTGTCCACAGAAAACACATAGGGAGTGTGTATCACCATACCCAGAGCATACAGATATATCCACCTAATACAAAGTTTTCACAGAAAACGCATAGGGAGTGTGTATCACCATACCCGGTGCATACAGATATATCCACCTAATACAAGGTGTCCACAGAAAACACATAGGGAGTGTGTATCACCATACTCGGAGTATACAGATATATCTACCTTATACAAGGTGTCCACAGAAAACACATAGGGAGTGTGTATCACCATACCCGGAGCAAACAGATATATCCACCTCATACAAAGTGTCCATAGAAAACACATAGGGAGTGTGTATCACCATACCCGGAGCAAACAGATATATCCACCTAATACAAGGTGTCCACAGAAAACACATAGGGAGTGTGTATCACCATACCCGGAGTATACAGATATATCTACCTATTAAAAAGTGTCCATAGAAAACACATAGGGAGTGTGTATCACCATACCCGGTGCATACAGATATATCCACCTAATACAAGGTGTCCACAAAAACACATAGGGAGTGTGTATCACCATACAGATATATCCACCTAATACAAGGTGTCCATAGAAAACACATAGGGAGTGTGTATCACCATACCCGGAGCATACAGATATATCCACCTAATACAAAGTGTCCATAGAAAACACATAGGGAGTGTGTATCTACATACCCGGAGCATACAGATATATCCACCTAATACAAAGTGTCCATAGAAAACACATAGGGAGTGTGTATCACCATACCCAGTGCATACAGATATATCCACCTAATACAAGGTGTCCATAGAAAACACATAGGGAGTGTGTATCACCATACCCGGTGCATACAGATATATCCACCTAATACAAAGTGTCCATAGAAAACACATAGGGAGTGTGTATGGACATACCCGGAGCATACAGATATATCCACCGAGCAAACGTGTCCGTTAACGCGGGGTGTCTGTTAGGCGAGGTTCTACTGTAGTTGATTTTCATGACTTACTCTTTCAATACATTTCTCTCACTGCTTCAATAGGTATTGGTCATGTTATATCATCCTAAAGCAGGCAACGTCAATATTGTCCTTTCTGTAATCAACTTTGATCATGGTTTACTCCACTTGAATGTAAGGAGGGTACTGATACGGTTATCTTTTTGGCTTTTCTCGTTCAATGGTTGAATATCTCATGGACTGTGTATTCTCTAAAAGTCCATGGACATCTATAGTGTTTGCAAAGTGAGTGTACATATGTCAAAACCATGGTAGCGTTTGTTTGTCCCTCATCCTTACACCAAAACATTCCCTATTTCAATATTCACGTGTTTTGATTACCAATTCATATTAGTCCTATGCACACAGAGCTATTTCATCAAAACTGGGAATTATTTATGGAAGACTACTTAACCTTATCCGAACTCGTAATGGTTTTTCGTGGTTTCTGGTAACACTTCATCACATAAGGAAGTGATAAAATGATTTTTTTAATTTTTTTTTTTTTAAAGATGTGTCTTTTGTCTTCAACATTCGCCAGGGTAATTTGACGATCTAATCTTCCATGTCTGGTCCATATATAACACATGAAAGATATACCACCAATGAAAACAAATAGAATGAACAGGAATTTCCTGGTGTCGGAAATGAGCCAGTGCTTCCGATGATGACCACTCTCCAACCCGATCTCTAGTTAACACGATATATGCTAGGAGAATGAAATGCAAACCCGACTTCACACTTGGTAACCAGCGAGATGGTGCTGGTACCGGCCTCTCAGGCAATCAGTGTGCGGCTTCTCGCCAGAAACCAGCGTTTTCAGCCCGCTGTGCATGCTGGGAAATCCCCAGCGTCCCTGTTACAATTAGCTTCCTGTTGCTAGGGAAGCGAGCACCAGACGACTTCCAGCCATTGAAGATCAGCGGGAGGGGCCAGTTACCACATCACATTGTATGCCAAGCACATTTTAGCGGGAAATATATATATATTTTTTTATTTTTTGCAAGTTTTATTGGGTCAGTTCGCTCACTTTACAGTTGCGGTCTACCACCTTCCCATGCACAACAAAGTTTTTACCTTAATTAAGTGATTCTTTTACCACGTTACTTTAGATAATAACATATTATACAGGGTACGATACAGGTAATGTTATTAATACAGTAGGTTCACTAGGTAGAAAGGATGATGATGAGATGATTTGGTACGTTTACCTAATGATTTTTCCTTGTCCATTAGGGCTTAAGGAAACGTTGATGCTTTGTTTGCATATTTCTGTGTTCATTTCTGCGATATAGCATATTGATTATGTCGCCCGTTTGCTTTGTACACTACTTTAATCTGGTTTGGGTCCTTCCGCAAAGTGTTTATGGAGGGCTTTTTTAAAAGCGGATTTTGTTTCTGCTCGTTTTATATTTTCCGGGATTGAGTTCCATAACATCCTCCCATGGTAGAGAGGGGTGATGATTAAAGAAGAAACCAACACGTTTTGGTCAAAGTCTTCGTTCTATTAAAGTTTGATGCGGAGTGATATAAACAAGGCAACAGCTGAGTGAATATCACATAGCATTCAAATGAGTTGGAGAACAACGATTTGACCGAAACGAATTGCTTTCTGTATTTATCTCACCCCTGTACACACAAGAATGGATGATGCACAGGATATAGACCATGGAGAACAGAATGCAATACTTGTAGGGCCATGGAGAATGAGTTCCCAATGCTGAGCCTATGGGACAAAAATACCAGGGTGAGATAAAACCTCAAACCCCATTGATTGAGACAAAATAGAAGATTCTCTTTCAAGGGGGTGTTCCACTGGACCGACGGTAGCCGATTCCGTAGCCAGACAATCGCCGATTATTATCGAATGCCCTAGAATTTCTCAAATCATTGAAAATGGTCATTTATTAAACTATTATTATCAGAATTAGATAAATTACAATACGTGAGCTTCCTCTTAAGGGCCCAAGAACAATTGATCGGGTGAGAAATCGGCCTGGTGGATTTTGCCCTTCATGTATATGACCTTCAAGATCAGAAAGGACGTTCCAGAATAACAGATGGTGCTAATATTCAGCACCTTTCAAGAATCGATGAATGAGGATTTCTTTAGATTCATTAGTAAAATACTTATCCTTATTATCATATACCTGGAAATTATCAAAAACGACATTTTACATCCCACTAAATAGCAGAATGAGTGGTCACATGGTACGGAGGGACGTATGAATATTATTTCGTCACTCGGAGATGAACGCAATCTATACTGCTGTTCAGTAAAGGTAATTATCTCACCCCGGTATTTTTCTCCATAGGCTTAACATTAGGAACTCGTACTCCACGGCCGTGAGGTTCGTGTACCCAATACTCAATGGCTAATTGGGTGATTCACTTCATCAATAAATAATGTTTTACAGGGTGAGTTGAAATCAGAAACCCACTCGATGAAAACAACTAGGTCCGCACTCCACCGAGTTTGACCGCAGAGTATTTCACTTAGCTTCGCTTCGTGAATTACTCTGCGGTCAAACTCGGAAGAGTACGAACCAAGCTGTTTTCATCTCGTGCGTTTCCTTCTAAGACATTCACATATTATAGAGGAAACCCATGAAAGTTTAGGGTCAGAGCTTGTATCCCATCGAGTTTGAATCGCGTAGTAATTCACAAGGCGAAGCCGCGTGAATTATGTAGCAATTCAAACGAGATGGGATCGAGCTCTGACCCTAAACTTGAATGGGTTTCTGAATTTATCTCACCCTTTACATTGACTAATGGGCTAACATTTGTGACTTAATCCCCCATTGGATATTTTTCCTAAATATCTAATGGGTGTTAGATACGAGTTTCCAATGTTAAGTCTATGGAGAAAAAATATCTGGGGTGAGATAAAGGTATGAAATACATGTGTACCATAAAGGGAACTACTTTGAAAACCTCTTTAATAAAGCCAACGACTGGAACCTGGGTTGTTGTTTTGCGGAAAGCGTTGCGGCCAACACGCACAATGCGGTCAGAATCTAGGCCAGGCATGGAGGCCCAGGTCGATCTGTTGTAGTTCTGTTGACATGAAACACAAACAAACCTCCCTAGTGATGGCAAATGTTAATATTCTATTCCAAGCTCTATACTACTGGCCTCTCCCGTGCCTGTTGGACTGGAACTGGGCGATTGGGCTCTGTGCGGGGGCTTAATTATCCATCGTATACCAAGTCCCCATAGAGCCTCCAGAGGTTACTAAACTCCCGATTATCGCCCCGGGTAAAGCAAAGTTCCGCTCCCGATAGACTTGGCACACTACGACAAAATGAACCACAGTTTTCTGATTTATAATTGGAGAAACTGAATATAATTTCGGATTCCCATGTAGAAATAGCTGAAATTTCCATTTCTGACATCAGAATTTCAATTTGAGGATGTCTGAAAACCGTTAAACTACATTAATTCTGGGTTACGAGTAAGGGGTCTATCACTATACTACGCCGGTAACCAGCGAAACCCGGAACTTGTCAACAGACTGAATTACGGGATACCTCAATAGGGTCTATTGAAAATGTATGGGGACTCAGTAAACCACGACCCATTATATAAAGCCTGTCAGATACCATAACTGTTGTATACGGATTCAAATCTGTGGTTACGGCCTCGTATCCATGGTATACAGGAAAATAGTCCCTTCGTGCTATAGAGCAAAGAAATAGTCCCCTTTAATATGGTAATTAATGGGTTTAATCTATTCAAAAAGATGGATAGTAAATGCACCAAATGATGGTTATGTGAATAGGCGGCTCTGTAAACTACTCGAGGTTAACATCGCAATACACTCACTAGCGCTCGTGTGTTACTGCGGGACAACCTCTTGTGGTTTACGGCCGCCTGTCCACAAAACCATCGTTTATTGTCTATGTATCTCATGGAAATGTGTTTAGGCTGTGTGTTTGGGGTGTGTATTTGGGCTACATGTAGGGGCTCTATACGAGGGCTCTATGTAGTGGTTGTGCTGCATCTAAGGGCTGAGTGTTGGGGATTTATCTCACCCCTAGAATTTTTGTTCCATAGGCTTAACATTGGAAACTCATTCTACATGCCCCTACGAGTATTGCAGTCCGTTCTCCATGGTCTATATCCCGTACATTGTCCATTCTTTTAAAGCGCACAGGGGTGAGATAAATACAGAAAGCAACTCGTTTTGGTCAAAGAAGTCGTTCTCCAACTCATTTGAATGTTACGTGATATTACGTGATATTCACCTCGTTCATATCACTCCACATTAAACTCGTGGAGAATGACGACTTTGATCAAAACCAGTTGGTTTCTTCTTTAATACGTAGGACTGAATGGTGGTCACGTGTATTGAAGTAGTGAGGGGCTGTGTGTTGGGGCTGCATCTAGGGGCTTGGCTGCATCTAAGGGCTGTGTGTTGGGGCTACATGTAGGGGCTGTATGTGAGGGATCCATGTAGGGGCTGTTCTGTATCTAAGGGCTGAGTGTTGGGGCTACATGTAGGGGCTGTTCTGTATCTAAGGGCTGTGTGTTGGGGCTAAATGTAGGGGCTGTATGTGAGGGATCCATGTAGGGGCTGTTCTGCATCTAAGGGCTGTGTGTTGGGGCTACATGTAGGGGCTGTATATGAGGTTTCCGTGTAGGGGTTGGGCTGCAGGTAGGGGCTGAGTGTTGGGGCTACATGTAGGGGCTGTATGTGAGGGATCCATGTAGGGGCTGTTCTGCATCTAAGGGCTGTGTGTTGGGGCTACATGTAGGGGCTGTATATGAGGTTTCCATGTAGGGGCTGTTCTGTATCTAAGGGCTGTGTGTTGGGGCTACATGTAGGGGCTGTATGTGAGGGATCCATGTAGGGGCTGTTCTGTATCTAAGGGCTGAGTGTTGGGGCTACATGTAGGGGCTGTATGTGAGGGATCCATGTAGGGGCTGTTCTGTATCTAAGGGCTGTGTGTTGGTGCTGCAGGTACGGACTGAATGGTGTATGGTCATGTGTATTGAAGTATTATCCTACCCCTAATATAAAATCCCATAGGCTTAACATTGGGTTTCCGTATGCCACGCTGACTGGCATACGGAGTGGCATTGTTATCATGTAATATTCTATAATCGAGGAGACGAGGTGGGATAAAATCAAAACCTGATTCGTTTTAATCTTGGCCACCACATTCCACTTCTGGAGTTTTGGCTCCGGACTTCCCTAGGCTTCGCCTCATGAAGTCACTATGCCAAACTCCAGTCGTGGCATACGGTGGCCAAGATTAAAACTCATCCAGTTTTACGATAGTAATTTTCAGCCATACATTAAATCTCCGCACAGGGTCTGTGTGCTGGGGGGCCGTATTTGTTGTTGGATGCTATCACCAGTTGCCGCAGAGTCCAGAATCAATTACCATATGAAGAAGAGGCGGTGGTGGAACCTATCGCTGGTGGCGGGATCGATTCTCCATGCTGCAAATGGGCGCCGACAGACTGGGCTCAGCTAGCATCATGAACACACGTAGACCTGGTTACAGGGGAGCAGGGACGGGGTCTCAATATTGAATAAGTCATGCCTTGGTTTCGCGCCAGTTTCCAGGATTGAAAAAGTTCACGTCTCAGTTCCAACAGTGTGTAACGAAGTCAGGCACCCAGTGTGGGAAGTTACTAGAGACTGCAGTCGGATTGGAGTAGAAGTTCTGTCTAATCCTAGATACTGAAGTGTCTAGATCCTGGACCTGGTAACAAAGTGCCTAGGTCAGGGACTCAGAAGGTGAAGAGACTGGGCATTAAGAGCCTCCGTTACAGAATTGACTGGGTCAGAGACCAAGTAACTGGATTGAGAAGCATTAATACTCCGTCACAGAATTGACTGGGACAGAGACCAAGTAACTGAAGTGAGAAGCATTAATACTCTGTTACTGAATTGACTGGGTCAGAGACCAAGTAACTGAAGTGAGAAGCATTAATACTTCGTTACTGAATTGACTGGGTCAGAGACCAAGTAACTGAAGTGAGAAGCATTAATACTCCGTCACAGAATTGACTGGGACAGAGACCAAGTAACTGAAGTGAGAAGCATTAATACTCTGTTACTGAATTGACTGGGTCAGAGACCAAGTAACTGAAGTGAGAAGCATTAATACTCCGTCACAGAATTGACTGGGTCAGAGACCAAGTAACTGGATTGAGAAGCATTAATACTCCGTCACAGAATTGACTGGGTCAGAGACCAAGTAACTGGATTGAAAAGCATTAATACTCCGTCACAGAATTGACTGGGTCAGAGACCAAGTAACTGAAGTGAGAAGCATTAATACTCCGTTACTGAATTGACTGGGTCAAAGATCAAGTAACTGATGTGAGAAGGTATTAATACTCCGTTACTGAATTGACTGGGTCAGAGACCAAGTAACTGATGTGAGAAGGTATTAATACTCCGTTACTGAATTGACTGGGTCAGAGACCAAGTAACTGATGTGAGAAGGTATTAAGGGACTTCTATACTGAAGTGACTAGGTCAGGGACGCAGTAACTGAAATGAGAAGGCACTAATATACTCTGTTACTGATGTGACTAGGTCTTAGCAGAAACTGAACGAGAGTTAGTTATGTTAAGCCAATGCACATCTACCGATTCGGGGTAGAACAATTAGTTCCCAAATCGTAAAGGAGTCGGTGAACTTGTCGCAGGCAAATTACGTAACCCCTCGGTCCCTGTCTGCCACCCAATCAGGGGTTATTTCCTATGTTTCGTTGTGGCTGTCTGGATTTATTAACATGTTGATAAAATTATGGCGAGCGATTTAGGAATATCAAACGACAACTCGTCGGTGACAAAAGAACATCTAAAGGGGATGCGGTTTACGAATCGTTGGCTGACCCTTGCCTAGCTGCCCCACATTTACCTTACTGCACGCTCGCCCAAATACAGTCAGCTAATGTTAGGCCTATGGCGTTTTTCATTAGGCGTAGGATAAAAAGACCCAGTATCAAAAGTGAGAAAGTATTAAAATACTCGGTTTCCAAAGTGCCTCAGTCAAGGGCCTAGTTACTGAAGTGAGATGCATTAATACTCTGTTACTGAATTGACTGGGTCAGAGACCAAGTAACTGAAGTGAAAAGGTTTTAAGATACTCTGTAACTGAATTGACTCAGTCAAGGGCCCAGTATCTAAAGCGAGAAGGCAATTAACCCATTCAGAGTGAGTGATGTCTTGAGGCAAATGGTGAATAATTAAGTAGTGCTGCAATATTGTTCAATATTTGGGTATCATCCATCAAAATAAGATGACAAGATTATTGAGTATCATTTGCTTATGACCATAACTTTGCCAGAGCCTTCGTTGACTGTTGTCTATTAGCCAGGGCCGTGTTTTTCAGTCACGGCAATCGTGAGTAACAATTTTCTAAGATCGCCCGACGAACGCACGACAGTTTGGACGACAAAAGATGGCAGGAGACCTATAGACCCGGTAGTAGAGCGCAATGGGAAATCGGCACCAAAACGGTCGGTCTGAACGATTTTCTTAGAAAAACCAAAGTAATAGGCATCGTGTTTTATTTATTTATTTGTTTTTTTTCGGGTTTTTTTTCAGACATAACACATACCAGTCTGATCACCTTGTTATCCACAAAGCTTATTAAGATGCCTGATAAGCCGCTTCCTGCGAAACCTTGATAAATCACTCCACATGCATACAACAGCACACATAAAAACAGTATAAGACTGTCTATATAACCCTCAGATCTCTGTAGAGACTCCAGGGTGACAGTTGTTGACACTATGATGTCACGACTGACAGTGCGCTATGGTTACGGTGGTTAGGGGCAGTTCTAAAAAACTGTCATACAAGGTAGCATCGCTAGGAGAGAAGGACGTCGCCTCGTCCTGCATTGGCATTGTGTTTTATTGTCATGACAATCATTATAAGTATAAAATCGCGCAGCATCGCAGTAGGTTATGTACAAGTCGGCTGAGTGGTGCAGTGCTTGCATTTTTCACATTTTCAGTCAAATATTTCTCATGATCAAGTTGGCCACAAGGAAATTATGAAATTTGGGATATAGGTACAACATATATGTAGGACCCGTTGCTTGAAATATTTTTCAATTTCAATAAGTTTTAACATCTGAAAAAAGAGCTATATAACCACCCATTATCCCTGTATGAAATGTCTCACTTTGCCGTTGGTTGTGACAGTTTGAGCGACAATTTTACCTACGATACCCTACGATTGTCACTACTATATTGCACACCTCAAACTACGTATCGTAACCAACGATCATTGGCCAATCCTTTACGATGGTAGGTCTATAGGACACTGACGCCTCGAAACGGTCGCTATTAACGATTGTTGCTACGGAAAAACAGCCCCAGGGTTATAGTTACAGCTGGAACATAAGATTGGGAACTTTCATGAAGTGTGTCAATGACATGTGTCAGGCTCAGCTTGCAGGTACATCCTCTTTATCTCACCCTTGGTGCAAGTTTAGCCATAGAAATAATATCAAAACAATATACTTAATGATAACCCATGTAAAGTGACAATACTATGCCATGGGCGTGGGGGAGTGAATGTGAGATGATGTCATATGCGGTTGACCAATCAGCGGCCAGGATTTCACAGAGAAGGCAAAACATCAATTTTTTTTCAGAGCCATTAACTGGACTTACAAAGTTTCTTGGTTGATTTGATTTAACGTCCAGTTAACCATTACAGGTTCTTATCAGACTTTCTCAAGGTTCTTTTACACCACAAGGGTGGTGATCGAATCTATGAAATGAATTTAGGTGGAAACCTCACCCCTACACATTTACCGATGTGAGAGTTCTTTTAGTTCCCACACCACATAGATATGGTGTGAGAAGGATTGGCCTTTGATATAGCAATAAATCTACCACTGCTCGAAATGAAGGAGAAGAGTGGCTGCAGTGGGATCTCAAACCCACAAAGCCCTACAACCTCAGGGTTACAAGTCCAGTTCTAACTAACTAGCTAACTCCCCACCCCCTACTTACAAAGTAATTTGAATTATTTTGATATTGTGATGCTATTCTATAGTCCATGAAAGGAGTGAGATAAATCCAGAACTGCACTCAAATAGTAAAATAAACAATACCCCTCTCATTTGGATGCACCATAATCGTCACTAGGCTTTGCCTAGATGACGATTGCGGAGCATCCAAACTGGTGGAGTATTGTCTATTTACAAGATTCTCGATGCTGTTCTATACTAGCATTGACTGGGCCTGGCCTCCTTTCCTGTCATTGATTTTCCCAGAAAATGAAATATTCATCTCCAAGGATTCTATGTGGGACGGGACTTGAACGCCTACCTGTATGGCCTTAAAACAGAAGCAAACTTCAAGTCGTGTATAATTTACAAATTGTGTACAACAGATGTCCTGAGAAATTGAGCTGCTGCAAGAAATTTGTGGGACACCTTAATAAGGCACAAATACAGACCAGGAAGGCGTATTAGAATCTATGTAATGGATTTAGGTAGAAACCTCACCCCTATACATTTACCGATGAGAGAGTTCTTTTAGTTCCCACACCACATAGATATGGTGTGAGAAGGATTGGCCTTTGATATAGCAATAAATCTACCACTTCTCGAAATGAAGGAGAAGAGTGGCTGCAGTGGGACTCAAACCCACAAAGTCCTACAACCTCAGGGTTACAAGTCCGGTGCTAACTAACTAGCTAACTCCCCACCCCCTACATACAAAGTAATTTGAATTATTTTGATATTGTGGTGCTATTCTATTGTCCATGAAAGGAGTGAGATAAATCCAGAACTGCACTCAAATAGTACAATATACAATACCCCGCTCATTTGGATGCACCATAATCGTCACTAGGCTTTGCCTAGATGAGGATTGCGGAGCATCCAAACTGGTGGAGTATTGTCTATTTACAAGATTCTCGATGCAGTTCTATACTAGCACTGACTGGGCCTGGCCTCCTTTCCTGCCATTGATTTTCCCAGAAAATGAAATATTCATCTCCAAGGATTCTATGTGGGACGGGACTTGAACGCCTACCTGTATGGCCTTAAAAACAGGAGCAAACTTCAAGTCGTGTATAATTTACAAATAGTGTACAACAGATGTCCTGAGAAATTGAGGTGCTGCAAGAAATTTGTGGGAAACCTCAATAAGGCACAAATATAGGCCAGGAAATCATATTAGGGACTAAGGTGGGATCCAGATTCAAATAATGTTTCCCTAAAAATCTTATAAATTGACTTGTGCTGCATACCTAATTAGTTTAAGTAAGCGTTTGTTTGTAAATAATAACTAAAGGAAAAACCTTCTCTGAAACTACAATATAATGCAATTCCAACATCATTTCCAACTAAGCCTTTCTCCTCCATTTTCTGCCTACCATGACAGTGCTTTGACATATGGCAGATATCACAAAAAAGAACCTTGTGCTACTTTTCTATTTTGATAACAAAACAGTCCATTTTATCTCCATAAGTTAGGTATCAAAATGATTGTAATAGAAATCTCTACTTGATTAAACTGGGTTTTGATTTTGCTTCCAAATGGAATTCTATGGAGTTTTCACTCTTATTATAAAAGTCAAACATTTTACCAAACCTTTAATATGATTTCTGAGAAAACATGTCAAAAATGATAACAGTCATATTATCTCAATAAATTCAAAATATGTATAACAAGAAGCCCTTATTCTCTGGTTTAATGTGGTATCTTTTTCATATCTGTATCTCTTTTTACAGACTAAGTTATGAGAATCTTTTGTATATCAAGTGAAAAATGATTAATTTTCAGTCCCCAATATGGTTCCGCGGCCTATAGGGAAGGTCAGTTATTGGGCTTCCTTGTTTATAACTGGTGCACCTGGTACCTAAATTAGTCTTCAACTTTTTCTCCCAACAAGTGTCCCAGTATAGACCTCTCTCTTTGAAAGTATAAGTCTACACTGGGCATGAAGAAAATCTATAATTCCTGATGAACTAAGATATGTCTGAATATATATTTTCTGATTTGCATATAGCTTTCTGAGACCTACTTTTCTTGGGACTCATTTTAGGAACTGGGCCCTGGTCTCTGGGGCCCTTTCCTATCGTGGCAGTGGCTCCATCTGGCGGCTTACTTCCTCGTAGAGCTACCTCTGGGGGCAGTCTCCGGGGATTGTGGCGTGTTAAGCCTACATGGTAAACATGTAGTGAACATGTGAAGTATCATGCTACCTGCCCGTCGTCTGGGATCTCTCAAAGACCGAGTGTTGAGAAGTATCCTCTTATTGAATCACAAGCCAAACTTCCCAACTTCTTTCTCAAGGAACCTTGCTCAACAGAAAAACTGAGCATGATATATTAAGAGAAAACGTGGTTACTGAGCCCGAAGGGATGGCTGTTCGAGGTCTTTTTATACCATAAATACGTCCCGACGCCGCAGGCGGAGGGACGTATTTTTGGTATAAAAAGGCCGAGAGTGGCATCCCTTCTGGCTCAGTTACTACGTTTTCTTATTATTACATACCTAAATATAAAAAAAAAAAACGCCTTTCATGTACTTATTAAATGTACCATTTGACCCAATGGTCACAGTGCGCCCGAATATTTACTATGGGCGCAGTGCGCCCGAACATTATTTATACTGTACTCCTAGCAGCGGGTAGTATTTCATAGACATTCGGCCATAGGTATGTAATAATATCGTAAAACTGGATAAGTTTTAATCTTGGCCACCGTATGCCCCGACTGGAGTTTGGCATAGTGATTTCACGAGGCAAAGCCGAGTGAAGTCCGGAGCCAAAACTTCATGAGTGGAATGCGGTGGCCAAGATTAAAACGAATCAGGTTTTGATTTTATCCTACCTCGTCTCCTCGATTTGGAATATTACGTGATAAAAATTCTGTAAGCTACTAGTGGAATATAAAACTCTGTATGCCAGGCAGAGTGGCATACTGAATCTCAATGTTAAGCCTATGGGATTTTATATTAGGGGTAGGATAAATAAAGGGAATCAATAATCTCCCTCTTGTGTTACTACACAGTTCGTTATTGATAAAAACATCACTATGATACTGCTTCCGATCCGTGAGACAGTTTGAACGAGTTTTTGTATGTCATATATAGAGACATAGTGTGACTGATTGGAATCTGTTCAGAGATATTTTGGTAAGAAATATTCCCCGAGTTTGAAGAACGAGGTGAATATTTCTGACCAAAATATCGAGGAACAGGTGGAATTCAGTCACACTCACTATGACTCCTTATTATCATATACATTGTGTACCTAGAAATTATTAAAAATGCCATTCTACAACTCAATAAATAGCAGAATGAGTGGTCATGTGGTACGGAGGGACGTATGATTATTCTTTCATCACTCAGTGACGAACGGAATCCGTACTCCTGGTCAGTAAAAGTGAGACATTCTCCCATAGGTATATAGTAATAAGAAAGAAATTGATGAGTGTTTGGTCTGTGTCCTTGTTCGCCATGAGTTTGGAGTGTGCAGTAATACGAACGAGGCGATAGCCAAGTTATTATTCCGAAGTGCTCCAAATGAGTTAGCCCGATTTTACGTCATGAACTCGTAGAGCGAAGGACATAAAATTGGACCAAGGACCGCGAACTATTTAACGTCCACGAAGCCTAATATTCTTCTAATATGTTCTTTTGATTATTGTGGGGTGGCGATGAAAATTATCATTATCATCTGTATCTTATCATTATCCTTGTATTATTATCCTTATCGTTGTATATATGAAATAATTACCACTAAAAAGAATTACCACTGAGTAGTTTATACGAATTGTGATATTATATTTGATATAACATGGATTGTCTACAACATATCCCAGTGTTACTATAGGAAGCTGCCAACTGTACTTCTTTACTCTATGTGCTCTCACAGCGCAAATTGGTGTAAAGGAGCAAAGAACGATAAATGTGAAACTACAGGAAAACCCCGCTGAAGGGGACACCCTCCGTTCCGGGCAAACTGTCCCCTTAAGCGGGGTGTCCCCTAAAGCGAGGTTAGAATAAACTAAATAAAGATTTCCGTTCCGAGTAAACTGCCCCCTTAAATGGGGTGTGCCCTTAAGCGAGGTGTCCCAGAAGCGGGGTTTCACTGTATACGCACAAGATAGAGTTGACTGCTCTTCAGTACGAATAAACGATTTAAAAAAAAAGAAGTCTAAAATGGCCGGCGGTAGGCCGCTTCTATTGAACGGATATATTTATAATTAAAAGGGTTGAAAAATGTACCTAGAATGTCAGAGGTCTATGTCCAGACGAAGTATTGTCCTATGTAGTCCGATTCTCAAATCTCTCAAATTTGAAGATATTCAGATTAAACTTATCAGGTCAGAAAAAAAGGCGTAGAAATTGCAATATATACAATCACAAATGTCAATCTTACATGTTCATTTGCTGTAATACAAACTTTGGATAGTTGTGTTGATTAACAAGCCTTAGCTTGCACGTCCTTACTCACCGCTTTGCGACCACGAATCAAAAACTTTTTTCCAACCATGAAGTTTTTTCCACACACAAAAGAAAACCGACGGAACGAGAAAAATTTTAAATGCAAACTTTGGATAGTTGTTCCACAGTATGCCATGATGCATCAGGATAAATGAAATAAACACTGATTTGATAAAAAAAAAAATTAAAAAAAAAAAAAAAAAAAAAAAATTGGGGTAAGGTTATACGATGTATCTGAAAAAAAAAACACTTTTGCAAACGAGAGATAAAATATAAAAAAATAAGAAAAAATGACAGATTTTATTGTCATACTGACCGTCCTCGACGTCGTCGCCGTCCTTGGTGCAGAGCGGCGGCAGGATCGGGTAGGCCGTGCCCGGAGACACCGTGTGAGGCACGTTAGGCTGCTGCCAGAAGGACTGCGGCAAGGCGCGTAACCGCATCGGTAAGGGCTCTGTCAACCAGAAAACAAAAATACATCATCAGTATGAGGACGTGACAATAAGACATCTCTGTCAACCAGAAAACAAAAATACATCATTAGTATCAGGACGTGGTTCTAAGACATCTCTGTCAACCAGAAAACAAAAATACATCATCAGTATGAGGACGTGGTACTAAGACATCTCTGTCAACCAGAAAACAAAAATACATACACAATATTACCATGATTTGGATCTGAGTGGCCGTATTCTCCGCGTAGTTGACGCGTAGTAATACTCCGAGCGATAGCGAGGAGTATTGCGTAGGGTCAACTACAAGGAGAATACGGCCACACAGATCGAAATCATGGTAATGTTGTATTTATTACTCACTTATTTTTTAGATTTAAGCAATAAATATGATCTTTAGAAAACTTTTCAACATAGTTAAGAAGGGACTACTTTCATCTCAATGGGACTACTTTCATCTAAAAAATCCGTATTCTCCTAGGAGATTCCGGAGGTCTGTATTCTACTCAGTAGCGATCTGTAATCTTCATAGTCTTAGTATGGAGACTCCGTATTAGGTGGGTAATAAATCATCAGTATGAGGAAGTGACAATAAGACAACACGGGAATGGCCCGCGTTTCCTATCCATAGATATAAGTCCGTGGTATGAGGACTTGGTACTAAGACATCTCTGTCAACCAGAAAACAGAATTATATCATCAGTATGAAGACTTGGCAAGAACACCTCTATGGCCAGCCGAAAACAGAATTATATCACCAGTATGAAGACTTGGCAAGAACACCTCTATGGCCAGCCGAAAACAGAATTATATCACCAGTATGAAGATGTGGCAATAATACCTCTATGGCAAGCCGAAAACGTAGTTATCTCATCAGTATGAAGACCTGGCAATAATACCTCTATGGCAAGCCGAAAACATAATTATATCACCAGTATGAAGATGTGGCAATAATACCTCTATGGCAAGCCGAAAACATAATTATCTCATCAGTATGAAGACCTGGCAATAATACCTCTATGGCAAGCCGAAAACATAATTATATCACCAGTGTGAAGATGTGGCAATAATACCTCTATGGCAAGCCGAAAACATAATTATCTCATCAGTATGAAGACCTGGCAATAATACCTCTATGGCAAGCCGAAAACATAATTATATCACCAGTATGAAGATGTGGTAATGAGACCTCTATGACAAGCCTCGGCTAAAATCATGACATGTACTGTATACAAGACATATTCAAATGGATGTATGTGTAGTACCTCCCTAATTGCAAGGTAACCGAAATTATTAGGATCTGGAGATTTTCTATATCGTATAACGAAACTGATGTGTATTGTGGATTTGCTCATGTCAGCTTAAATACGTATGTACAAGCCGGCATGTCTATGAAAACCAGCCAATGGCTGAAAACATTGCTGTAAATTTTGTCAGCATACCAAATGATATATCACTGAAAATTATATCACCTTTGTATCAAGACTTTTGCTGACAATAGATAACCTAAATAAAAAGATTTTTAAAAAAGCCGATGATAAAAGGAAATTATATCATCAGTTTGCTATTTTTAACCTCGTACACAACATATATCATCAGTTGATGGTTAGTATTTGAGACGTAGCAAAAACACATCTGTGGACAAAGCCGATGATGAAAAAAAAATAGTTTTCAGTTAATAGTCAGGTTTCTACTGGATTGGTCAACAATGCCAAGCACAGCGAAAGTGTTGTTTTTTTCCTTGTTTTTTTTTGTTTTTTTTTGTGGGGGGGGGGGGGGGGAAGACTTAATTTCCATATGTTGGGGGAGGGTTGTTGTATTCCTTGGGATGTGGCCTTTTTTCCCATCTCCCATACGACTATTGAAGCAGGGGGCAGCCCATTCTGAGATGTATTTCCCCATGGAGTGTGCTAAGTGAGTCCTAGCACCGAAGGCTCCAGTCTGTTCGAAGAAGATAAAGTGTAATAGGAAATCCTAAAGGTGTTGCAGTTCATTGTCCTAAGGGGCAATGCGCCATATCATATAATACACTATATGACCTATACATACACGAATACCGAAGAAAAAATTATAATTAATAAAATTACTTCACAAAACTGTTAAGTATGTGATATGCATGATGGGTCTACCTCACAACCTCTATGAGCAAATAATGATGATATTTAAATGCGGTTTAAAACCAAGCTGTTATGCCGCTAAAAAAACCAACTTGTTTCTCATCACCAAGCCATGAAAATATGACAAGGGCACTTTTCTTTTTTGCTATATCAAAGATGGCAGACATACAGTAAAACCCCGCATAAGCGGCCACCCTCCGATCCGGGCCAAAGTGGCTGCTTACGCTGGGTGTCTGCTTAAGCGGGGTTTCCAGATTTTTACTGGCTCTACATATAATGCATCCCTGACATCAGGAGCTTTAATTTGATACTAAATACACATACCTTTCATAATTTCTATCAAGGTTCATCTATTTAAAAAAAAAAAAATCTTCTAAAATCATTTCTTCTGATGCGCAGTGATGAGAAACAAGTTTTTTTTTTGAGTGGCCTTAAATGCAGTTTAAAACCAAGCTGTAACATCGATATGCGACTCAGAGCCCACCTGAGTAGGACAAAGGTAAAAATAGGACACAGTAGAGAGAGGCAGGGAATCAGGACCAGGTGAGATGAGACAGACTCAGGTGTATATGGCAGGTGGGCCAAGTCCAGGTGAGCACACAGATAAAGATGGCGTGTTATCCTACCCCTAATAAAAAACGCCATAGGCTTAACATGGGATTTGTTTATGTCACAGGTGTGACATAAAATGCTGTTTATGCCACTCCTTTCTGATACTGAAAAAATGTGGAAACGGGGTAGGATAAAATCTAGACGCCACTCGTTTGAGATTGAGTTTATTTATGCCACTCATTTTGTTGGCTCCGTAATGCCACTCGTCTTCGACTCGTGAAATTATGGAGCCAACAAAATGTGTGGCATAAATAAACTCAGACTCAAACTCGTGACGTCTCTTCATATTATTCACCCCTGGTATTTTTGTCCCATTGGTGACTCGTTCTCCATGCCCCAATGAGTACTGCAGTCCGTTCTCCATGGTCTATATTCTGTGCAACATCCATTCTTTTAGTGTGTATTATCGTAAAACCGGATGAGTTTTAATCTGGGCTCCCGTATGCGACGACTGGAGTTTGGCGTAGTGATATCACGAGGCGGAGCCGAGTGATATCCGGAGCCAATACTCCAGTCGTCGCATACGGGAGCCCAGATTAAAACGAATAAGGTTTTGATTTTATCCTACCCCCTGTGAACGATATTTGTATGTGAGGATAATAACAAAAAACATGATAAAAACTCTCTGAAGTCCTCCATATAGCTCTCCTTGCTGCTCTGAAGGCGCTTGGAACTACTTTCAGCTGCTGATCTCTGATTGGTCCATTTTTTGTACGCTCCTAGGAGCGATTTTTTATCTGTATGCGACATACGGGCGCATACGGAAAGTCAAAGTTAAGCCTATGGAATATTATAAAGGGTTGAGATGGATACAGATTTGTGTTTGTTTGGTTTGGTTTAACGTCCAGTTAACCATTATTGGTCCTTACCAGACTTTCTCAAGGTTCTTTTACACCACAAGGGTGGTGATCGAATCTAGGTGATGAATTCAGGTAGAAATCTCATCCCCCTAGATATTTACCGAGGTGAGAGTTCTTTTACTTCCCACACCACATAGGCATGGTATGAGAAGGAATGACCTTTGATATAGCAGTAAATCTACCACTGCTGGGGATGAAGGAGAAAGGTGGCTGTACACCACACCACATAGGCATGGTATGAGAAGGATTGACCTTTGATATAGCAGTAAATCTACCACTGCTGGGGACCCACAAAGTCCTACAACCTTGGGGTTTCATGTCCAGTGCCCTAACGACTGATCTAACTCCCCACCCCCGATAAATACAGAAAGCAACTCGTTTTGATCAAAGTCATTGTGCTTCAACTCATTTGTTGCTATGTGATATTCACCCAGCTGTCGCCTCGTTCATATCACTCAAAATCAAACTCATTATGCCCCAGTCACACTGGCGTAAAAAACGGCGTTTTTCTGTGCACGCACGTCTACGTTCTTCTACGCATTTTGAAATCTCAAAATACGCCGCAAAACGTGGTGATACATAAAGGAAAGTCGGAATGCGCCGAAAAACGCCACAATACGTACAGAAGCGTAAATAAGCGTTGCTGAACGTTGAGAAGCGCACTAAAACGTTAAACAAAGCAAACAAATACGTTCCAAATCCAAAGCTAATACGTGGTCCCCACCAATACAAATAAGAAACGCCAAATTTTACGCCAGTGTGACTGGGGCATAATTAAGAATGAGGACTTTGACCAAAACTTGTTGGCTTCTTCTTTAGTCTCCGTCTCAGACTTGGACCATGAGGCAGGCCTAAGTGCTGCAATAATCTATCAAGAGCAGTTCGACTGCATATTTATCATCCATCGTATACGGCATATAGCCTATGATCCATGGGCGCCGCCATGACGCCCCCCCCGAGTAGGTGTTCTTCACTAAAGGAGGTGAAAAAGTAGGTGTTCTTCAGTAAAGGAGGTGGAAAAGAAGTGAGTGATAATTGGGAAATGTCACAACTTTAGCCTTGCTCACATATTTCTATAAGGTGTTCCATATGGAAAATATCATGTCTTTGGTTTAGTTATTATGTCATCCTACTTTGGGATGGGTGTAGAGAGTCAAGGGAACCATGGTATGATATTGAAAGGCAGTTGAATTTTGTAAGAACAAAGAGCCAGAATACAGGTTTGTCCCCCGGCCACCTAGTGACTGCTTCGTGAACTAACAATGACTCTTTCCCCTATACAAAAGACCCAATTGAAAATGTATGGGGACTCAGTAAACCACGATCCATATAATACAAAACCTGTCAGATACCATAACTGTGGTGTACAGATACAAATCTGTGGTATACGACCTCAAATCCATGGTGTACGGGAAAATAGTTCCCCTTTATTTTTAGTAAGATTTTCATTCATTGACCATATAATTGTTCACAATATTCCATCGTACAATACGACATTTACGGTCGTTCTTTCGTTGAAGCATTAAGCATCGTAGATTGAAGATTTTTACGATTCTATATTCGGTTCCAATAAATAACCATATTCGTACCAACAAATTCAAAGAATCGGTTCTATTCAAATCTGCCTCATCATGGAACAACCTGAGTCCCACCCTTAGACAAATAAGGACTGTGGATGAGTTCAACTCTACTATCAAAAAAATCCAAAAAGACAAAATTGAACACTATTAACTATTGCTGCGACACGAAAAATGTCAATATCTAGATGGAACCTGACCCACAAATGTATTCAAGATTGTTTTTCTTGCATTCAAGCAAACCTGAAACTTTTGTGTTATACTACTGTTGGACCATTGGGGTCCCTGTGATTCGTCATCCTTCCCAATACTAAGTAACAATTACTGTATAATGAAAAGCACAAGGGAATACTCGGAATTGTCATGATATGTAAGACGTTTGCATGAATTTAGACCATAAGAAAACCGCCTCATCTTACCCAGTAAGCAGCACGCGGTATGCATCCATTACGCTGGAGCCACCGGAAGATGTCCTAGGTGACAACTCCAGGATAAATAAAAAAACTTAAAAAAAAAAAACTTTAAAAAAAAGAAAAAGGTATCCGACATCAATCCTGTGGCAGATTAGTTTTCATGCCAGAGCCATGAGCAAAGAAATAGTCCCTATTGTTATACTCTTTAATATGGCAATTAATGGGTATAATTTATTCAAAATGATGGAAAACATAGAAAATATGTCGTGTTGGCCATGGCATAGGGCGGGAGTCTGGTTGGTTGGGGCGGGGGGGAGAGTCAAATCAGTTTTATTGGTGTAAATGTGGCTCAAGGAAAAAATTATCTTTGTTTTACACGAGGAAAGATAATTTCGCGTACTGAAAATGAAAACATCGATTTCCATGGAAAAGTGGAAAGCTGTCACCTCTGCAACCGAGTGGCGTAAAAACAGATGGGCTGAGGCCTCAGATGTAGCAGGCGAGTGTGGCAGGGCAGAATGGAGGAGGTGGGGGGTGTAAAGAAGAATTTACCGACATCTATACCATATGGAGTCCATTGTAGTGTCAATAGGAAACACTTAAAAGGTGATCGATGCATTTGATCATATCAGAAAATAATTCAACAGAACAGGTAGATTGCGCATGAGAATGACTGTGTTTTTTTGGTTTTTTTTCTGTTTTTTCTTTTATTCAAATTTACATTTGGTTTTCAATGAGTTTTTGGCGTGTTGTTTTATTATTTATTTTATTCATTTAAAAAAAATAAAAACAGTGTTTATTTAGTGTCTTATTATACATATACACACAAATAGTTATGTTAAGGCCACTCAAAAAAACCAAACTTGTTTCTCATCACCAAGCGCATCTGCAAAAACGATTATTTAAAAAAAAAAAAGATGAACCTCGATAGAAATTATGAAAAGTATGTGTATTTGGTATCAAATTAAAGCTCCTCATGCCAGGGATGCTTTCAATGTATAAGCAGTATAAATCTGAAAACCCCGCGTACGCAGACACCCTGCATAAGCAGACATTTTGGCCTGGAAGGGAGGGTGACTGCTTACGCAGGGTTTTACTGTATGTCTAAAGCCCATTTTATGACACTTTTAAGCCATCTTTGATCCAGCAAAAAAAAAAAAGAAAAAAAAGCAACAACAAAAAAGCGCCCTCATCATATTTTTCATGGCTTGGTGATGAGAAACAAGTTGTTTTTTTGAGTGGCCTAAGTGATATATTTGGTTGAAATATACAAATCGATTATGTTTCTTTGTGACCATGTCTATGGTCCCACCTTTTTTTGTGTGAGTGTGTGTGTGTGTGGGGGGGGGGGGGGGGGTAGTGTAGATACCGTAAATGAAAAAAAAAATCCCCGGACATTTTTGTTCAGTCCCACACTTTTCTCTTCAATTTAATGTTAACAAAATGTTCCGTGATGTGGCGGCCATCGCATCGACAGACCACTTCTTTCAAGACCAATTTTTTTATGTCTCTCACTAACGCGGCCAGTTGTAAGACCGCAACTTGGATTTTTTTTAATCTACCACCTCATAAAGTGTGTAGATATGTATGGGGGCCATCCATAAAGTACGTACGCAGAATTTCTGAAACGTAATAGAACAAAGAGGCAGTATATGCAAAATTTTTGACCCCCCACCCCCCTCAGTGCGTACGTACTTTATGGATGGCCCCATGACAGAAACAAACGTCACATGTGTATCAAGAAGTGGGAGCCTACTCCGAAATAAATGTCAAGGATTATCGTAAAACTTGATGAGTTTTAATCTTGGCCACTGTATGCAACGACTGGAGTTTAGCATAGTGACTTCATGAGGCGAAGCCGAGTGAATTCCAGTGGCAAAACTCCAGGAGTGGAATGCGGTCACCAACATTAAAACGAATCAGGTTTTGATTTTATCCTACCCCGTCTCCTTGATTTTAGAATATTATTTGGTAACAATTCTGTATGCCACTAGTGGCATATAAAACTCCGTATGCCAGTCAGTGTGGCATACGGAAACTCAATGTTAAGCCCATGGGATTTTATATTAGGGGTGGGATAAATACGTGAGCTGAGTTCCTATAGTAAAATTATAGACTTGGTATTATGATACGGGATCTGGTCTTTTACACTGTATTTTCGGTAATTCGACCATCTCGTAGGTGCAACCATTTTGGCTTGGTCCCTGTGGTGGCCTTAATAGTGGGAGTCTACTGTATATTAGATTCTGCGAAGTAAGTGGGGCCGTTCTATATAACACCTCAGTACCATGAAACTGCAAAATATGCGATTCCCCATTCATCATACCATCACTTAACCACTGAAAGAAACGCTTAAAGAGACTTATTTCTAATCATTCATTAATATATACATACATACATACATACATACATACATACATACATACATACATACATACATACATACATACATACATGTACATACATGTACATACATGTACATACATGTACATACATGTACATACATACATGTATACATACATACATACATACATACATACATACATGTACATACATGTACATACATGTACATACATACATGTATACATACATACATACATACAT
This sequence comes from Alentia gelatinosa, assembly GCA_950022655.1. Lineage (NCBI taxonomy): Eukaryota > Metazoa > Annelida > Polychaeta > Phyllodocida > Polynoidae > Alentia > Alentia gelatinosa. The sequence continues at coordinate 6,048,601 of OX465590.1, forward strand.
ACATACATACATACATACATACATACATACATACATACATACATACATACATACATACACACATACATACATACACACACACTTATTTTTGTTTTGGTGCTACATTTGCAAAGCCCAATTCACACAGTCCTACTCGGCGAGGTGATAATGACGTCATCACTCAGGTAGTCACGTGACTGTCACGTGACACGTGGTGTGTAAGGTGAGCGTCCCGAGCCGGGATCACGTGATAATTAACCGTTACCTGAGTCCTGCCAGGACCAGGGTCTCCATGGAGATGGGCGTCTCGACTACGTCAAGATGCCCCCTGCAGACTACGCCACACTTATACACCTGACGGGACAAATAGTAATCACCTGCCACACACTGATAGAAGACTAGGAGCAAATAGTATTATATACCGGTGTGCGAATGCCTCATGTTTATGCCCCAGTAGTAATGATTTCATCCGTCCACACTGTGGCGTAATATATATAATACTACCCTCTGTACCACGTGACCACTCATTCTTCTATTTAGTGAGTTGTAGAATGGCATTCTTAATGATTCCTAGGTATATAATAATAAAAAGACATAGTGAGTGTGTCTGAATTTCATCTGTTCCTTGATATTTTGGTCAGAAATACTCACCTCATTCTTCGAATTCGGTGAGTATTTCTGAACAAAATATCTCTGAACAGATTCCATTCAGACACACTAACCATGTCTTTCTATATTATTATATACCTGTGTCCGAATGTCTATTAAATACTGCCCGCTGCTAGGGGTGCAGTAATAATAATGTTCGTGCCCGCTGTGACTGTAACTTTATAAGTAATTAAAATGGAGTTTTTAATTGGCGTCAGGCCGTACAAAAAAACAAAAATGACCACGAACAATAAAAGTTTCGCCCACAGTCAGGACGTTTCCTAATAGTATGTCCATCGTCAATGGATTTTTTTTAAGATACTGGGTGAAAGGCACTTCAGATCCCAACAAAAAAAACCCCCCAAAAATCGTTAATGAATGAGCGTGCAATTATAAATGAATAACTAAATAAATTAAAAGGTTTGAGTTACATTCAGCCTACGGATGGTTTTCTGTAACCCACTTGCACCGAGTCAATTTGCCATTTCTGCAACTGCCTAAGATCTAGGCAGCAAACATATCAAGCACCTATTATTGATTCCCAGTTACTATATAATATATATGATAATCTTTGTATCACTTGAACTGAAATGACGAATCAATAAAAAAAGGGTCTTGAGGTATTTTGGTCTTTGTGATTGGTCATAGTAAGCTGGGCACGCCTCTAAGAAATTGTGAGACTGGCTCCCTGCTCTGTTCTCAATATCACAGTGAATAGCACACAGATAGTGAAGGGATAGTTTGTATGCAGTACCCTAAAAGTTTCGAAATCAGGTGCCATGTGCGTCTTATGGCATTCTCCCAAACTCAGGGTGTGTCTTATACGCGAGATGTGTCTTGTACGTGGGAATTTACCTAAAATTGATGAGAAAACGCCATTTTATGAACTTACTGAAACATCGATTCATAGCCGATTCACTACGTCACAGTGACCCCGAACATATTAATACTACACCCCTGGGTAGCATTTCATAGACGTTCGGCCATAGGTATCATAGAGGAAACCTATGAAAGTTTAGGGTCAGAGCTTGTATCTCATCGAGTTTGAATCACATAGTAATTCACAAGGCAAAGCAAGTTAAATTACGTAGCGATTCAAACAAGATGGGATCAAGCTCTTACCGTAAACTTGAATAGGTTTCTGAATTTATCTCACCCTTCACATAGTCCGAGAGGCTCTGACTGTGACGCGGTGCAGACAGTCGGGGAGCACACCCATAGAGGCCTAGGCTAACAGGTCGACCAAAAATGTACATCTCAGCTCAGCAGCCGTTTTCCTTATAAATATAGGCTGAATCTTTCTGATTTTGTGGTAGAAGTTTTATCATCAAAAAGAAATTATTATGCATCTCTAAAGGTAAGGGAGCATAAACATGCACTGACATTGGCAGGATTACTTAGAACCAAGGACGTGCTTTTCTGTATTATGGGAATAAGCGGTTGTGCTCTCTGACTGTCTGCTAGGCAGTCAAAGTTTCTCGGACTAACTTCACTGGTCAATTAAAAACGTATCCGTGTGCTTATCATGTATGTAATTATTACCTTACAATGGCTGCCAGAATATTGATTAACTCTACAAAAAGAAATCTGTATATCAATCATACAAGAAGAAGAAGAAGAAGAAGAAGAAGAAGAAGAAGAAGAAGAAGAAGAAGAAGAAGAAGAAGAAGAAGAAGAAGAAGAAGAAGAAGAAGAAGAAGAAGAAGAAGAAGAAGAAGAAGAAGAAGAAGAAGAAGAAGAAGAAGAAGAAGAAGAAGAAGAAGAAGAAGAAGAAGAAGAAGAAGAAGAAGAAGAAGAAGAAGAAGAAGAAGAAGAAGAAGAAGAAGAAGAAGAAGAAGAAGAAGAAGAAGAAGAAGAAGAAGAAGAAGAAGAAGAAGAAGAAGAAGAAGAAGAAGAAGAAGAAGAAGAAGAAGAAGAAGAAGAAGAAGAAGAAGAAGAAGAAGAAGAAGAAGAAGAAGAAGAAGGAGAATAATAATAATAATAATAATAATAATAATAATAATAATAATAATAATAATAATAATAATAATAATAATAAGAAAATCGCAATGAGTTATCAATGCTGTAAATAATTCGAATATTTATGATTTGGTTTGTCCTAATCGCATAATTCATGACTGCCTTATGACGGCCACCAATCTTACATAGTACTTATATAACTCTTTAATTATGGGCTAATGTTCTTTTTCTCAATACACCTATTTGGGTACCTCTGTTAGAATGACATTTACTATTTAAGAGGTCCAATTTTGTCAATTATTCTTTCTTCAATTCTGAATGATAAAAACAGTGTACAATTTGCACCATCTTATACAGAAATGCCTTGTACAGTGATCATGTGTGCATTAATTACTTGTATACTGTTCATGTACCCAGTGATTATGTCACACCCATGATTCATTAATTACATTATGTGCCTCTGCGTTATTGACATTCTACGTGTATCGTGAATCGATCAGTGAGCTGCAGTCATCTGGACTCATCCTCTCTAGACACTAGTATTAAGAGAAAATGTATATACCTTACTGGTACTTACCGCGTTTCTTTCGATAAAAATATTTTTATCCAAAGGAACAAGGTATGTGAGTATGTACCAGTAAGGTAATACATTTTTATTTTATTATATACCTTCAAATATAAGTATTTGATGAATTACATAAGGAAATATGACAACGTCCGAGCTGGATTGATCAACGTGTGCTTAGTGAAAGTCAAGCACAGAATATATGCTCCAAGCACATTTTTTACTCTCTTTTCCCTTCAACTCCTGGGATCCTTGTGCAAGTCACTGCCAGCACTTCCTAAGTAGGTCAGTGCAATTTTTTTCAGTCAATCAGAATTTGTATTCAAAGTAGGGTCGTACATCATTTTATACCACCATACTGTGCCGGTATATATTTAATACCAATACCCTAGCAGTGGTTAGTATTCGTGTAACATACTGGCATAGGTATATGATGATAAGATGAAATGTATTACCTTACTGGTACGTACTCGCTTACCGCGTTTCTTTCAATTAAAACTCTGCAAGCTCATGGAATATTTTTATCGAGAAAAACAAGGTATGCGAGTACGTACAAGCAAGGTAATACATTTTTATTTTATTATAGACCTTTCAAATATATGTATTTGACTAATTACAAATGTCCGAGCTGGATTCAAAGTGTGTTGGCACATCTGTTGACATCATACTTTAATTACTATTTTATGTCAGCGCAGTATGTCTTTAGAAGGTCAGTGCGATTCTTTTCAGCCAATCAGAATGTGTATTCAAAGTAGGGTGGTACATCATTTTATACCACCATACTCTGCTGGTATATATCTAATACCTATACTATAGCAGAGGTTAGTATTTCTTGTGTAATATACCTGTCATTCCATCACACCTGCCTGGAGGGAGATCACACCTACCTGTCATTCCATCACACCTGATGGTTTGAGAACACTGCGAGATGTCAGTGACATACTTATACTCAAACAAGTATTGTTATTCAGGTTAACTGGAAGGCAAGACCAAGGAAACCAGCCCAAATATAGGGCTGAGGTCAAAGCCTCTTTGTTGAGTATTGTAAGAACAAACTTGCACCAAAATGATGTATCAGAACGGAAATAGCTCAATAAAGAAACTAATAGAATTTTTTTTTTTTTTAAACGTAAATACTCACACCTGACGGCGCCCGCTACATACTCTAAATTCCCTATACTACTCACATTCTGCATCGGCTATATTTCAACAGCCACAGGGTAGCCTGGAAGCCTGGCCTAAGTGCTCACTTATAAGGCCAGGTAACGCCCGCCTCTTTTTTATTGCATTATGGGTAACGCCTCCATTTTTCTGGTGCATTGTGGGATTGCGCCACACTGGTTACCTGGTCATCTGTCCACTCTTGTGCAAGTCTATGTTGAGCCAAGAGAGGTGGCATGACTGTCAGTTCAAGGTCTTTCTCTAGTAGCTCTCTCTACTCTGTGGTATTACGTAAGAAGTAGTTACCAGTCACTTATTTCATTTGGGCAGGGAACCAGTCTGCCTCCTGTGGCTGCTAGCGCCAAGAAAGATCTGCTGGGAGAGTGTATGCTTCACTGCTGTTCTCATGAGAGAGGGAGAGCTGGCGTGACTGACAGTTCAAGGTCGTTCACTAGCTAGGCGTTACCTGTCCCATAGTTCATTGGGGCAGGGAATCAGTCTATGTCGATCTAAACAGGTCACGAAACCCATGGGGAGTACGAAATTACCACTCTCCTAGCATAGATCCTCTGCTCTACTTCCCGTGCCCGCTAGTATCTCTGCACCAGGCTGCTTTTTGGCGCAAAATCTGCTACATATGCCTATTTTTCATACACCTGAACACTTTGAGGAGTATATTGTTTTACTTGTAAATAGAGAGATACATATTTGTATGGTAAACAATATACACTCATTTCGTTTATTCATTATGTCAAACAAGACATAGTCTTAGGGAATACTTTCTTCAGTGGAAAGCATCTCAGATGTTGCAGGGTTTTGTTTGTCAACATGACACATGTGCTTATTTGAAGGGGCAATCTAATCCACTGTGGATTCACATTATGAAGTTGTTTAGAGCTGAAAAAGAAACAGCTGGATTGTCTGTGAAGCTCATCCAACAATTACAGTATTTCCCAACCCATAATATATGAGTCTTTTCAGTTTTGTGACTTTTGACAGTTACCCTGTTTTGAATCTGAAATGTTTTGGCTGGTTCCACTTGTCTTTAGTGGATACCTGGGGAAGCAGTGTTCGTTTGAAACAGAGATTAGTAAGCGCTAGCGGCACGAAAGATTTGCGGGGAGAGTGCAAAATTACAAAATCCAGCTCATAAATGTACTCAATGAAATCAGGCTTAAAGGCATATCCTACAATTCACGGTGGCACCACCTGGTGGTTTTCAAATATAAACATCTATTCATTGAAATTGGTGTTTTGTGGCATATTGCAAACTCAAAAGAGCAAAACTAAAGTTTTGTCTAGTTTGACCTAATCCAATAGGTAAAATAAGTCCTTTTTCATTTTTTGATTTATATAGGAAATGTACTGGAAAATATGGTTTTTCTCAATTCTTTAAAAAACAAGGATGGTACCCTATGATTTTTAAAACCCAAATAGATAGAACTATACATATCCTATATTTTGTGAAGGTTTGGGTAAATTGACATGGTTTAATTATATGAAAAACAACTTTTAGAATCTCTATATATATTCTTATATAAAATGATCATAATCTCGATCTGTAAATCAAAATCTAACACGGTGACCCCCGGTTTTTAAGTCAGATATGTGCTCTACAATAGTTAGAGATCATTGTATTCAATTTTCAGAAAAAATGACATAGGTTTTAATTTTCACGCCAAATTGTCCGATATGCCTTTAACTTGGGGGCGACCGCAACTCATTGTTTACTTGAACGATGTTCCATGGAAAGGTGTTATTTGGCGGCTGCCTGGGCTATTTGATTATTGCATAGTGGACCGGTCAATATGTCAACCAATGCACATTTGACTTCAGAATTGTGCTACAATGTTGTCATCGTAAAAATGAAACTTAGGGCATTAGTGTGATAAATATCCATGTTGTGTTTTGCCTTGTTTTGATTTCAGAACATCGACCAGGAGAATTTGCGAGCTGGTCAAAATTTACTATTTTATATAGACAATAATCGATCGTTTTGTGTACAGACAGTCGTAAACCACAAGTGACTGACGCGTAGTAATACAACAGCGCTAGCGAGTGTATTACTACGTCAACATCGAGTGGTTTACAGAGCCACCTGTCCATATAACCATCGTGTTTTTTTGCATTTATTACCCATCTTTTCGAATATCTCAACCTCAGTAATTGTCATATCAGAGGGTATAACAATATGGACTATCTCTTTTCTCTATAGTAAAAAGACTTCGAGCTTTGAGGCCGTAATTATATAGAACGTCCTGACCATGCTGTACAAGTCACAGAACGAGATGCTAATTTACCGTTTATACGGACCGAGGCGTTTATGCCGAGTTCTGAACAAACGGTAAATTAGCATCGAGTTCTGTGACTTGTACAAGCATGGTTGGACGTTATATATTTACTATATACCCGAAATTTAAAAAAAAAAAAAATCATTTTTCTTAACAACCAAAATTTTAATAAATGTGTATGGCTAGGTGGTCCGTATTTTAGTGTACGGACCAGTGGTCATATGCCAAAACGGTGCGTATTTACAATATATACGGCATGGGTATATAGTAAACCACAGGTTTGAATCCATATACCATGTTTAAGGTACATGTACCTGACAGGTTTTATATAATGGGTCGTGGTTAACTGAGACACCATACATGGGGTCTTTGTATACGGTGGATAATAACGCCCATATTCAATATATTCCTACAGAAGAACTAGATAAGTAATTATTTACATTTGTATTGATATGACCCACCTATAGTGCCATCCTTGTGCTGGGTCATCATACAATATTCAGGTCAATACATCTTTTACCACTGGAGGTCACCTCAGTTGACTCAGCAGCCCTAAGAATATCATTCCTGAATGGATATTTCTTTCCATCGTCTGACAATTCATTTAATTTAGATTTACAACAAATGAAATTCCATACAAAGAAAAATTAACCCAGTTCAAGTTATCTTAGGATACCGCTGGTACCCTACGAAACGACAACAAACATAAAAGTGTGATGGGTAACTAGCGGCAACCAGCAGAGCGTGAGCTGCTCTTGGTGTTGGCAGGGTGCCAAGTGGACAGCTCACTTGGCACCCTGCCACCAGTTTGCAGCCCCTGGTATCCGGGGCTGAGGCTATTTTTACCTGCGGCTATCTATATTGGAGGAGGTAGTACGGACCGGAGACCATTTAGAGGTGAACGGGAAGTGACACACCTTTCTGTATGAGGGGTGCCGCTGTTTGCACATCACGCCCGACTACAGTAAAACCCCGCTTAAGGGGACACCCTGCTTAAGGGAACACCCGCTTAAGGGGACACCCCGCTTAAGGGGACACCCCGCTTTAGGGGCACCCCGCTTAAGGGATACCCCACTATAGGGGCACCCCACGTAAGGGGCACCCCACTTTAGGGGAAACCCCGCTTAAGGGACACCCCACTTTAGGGGACACCCCGCTTAAGGGATACTTGACTTTAGGGGCACCCCACTTAAGGGTGCACCCCACTTTAGGGGGAACCCTGCTTAAGGGACACCTCACTTTAGGGGGAACCCTGCTTAAGGGACACCCCACTTTAGGGGAAACCCCACTTAAGGGGAAAAATTTCCTCAGTACAGAATTTCCTCGGTACAGAATGCTTCCGCACCCCACTTAAGGAGACACTTTGGAGGTTCACCTTATCAAATCTGACAGGACAGTGAGGGGATAACGCTCCAGATTATCTTGATTGATTGTTTATGGTGTATTTGTAGTGTGTTGTAGACTGGTGCTTAGACAGTCTAAACAGTCTAGACTCCAGGCAACGGGCTGCATTGGCTCCTGTAGGCATCAGGTAGGTGTCTGTGGGGTGTCGGTGTGGTTATAGCAGTATCTCTATGCCATAGAATATAGAATTAGTATTTACTACATAGCTGAACCATCGACAGGCTGAAAAAACCCTTAAGAGGACACTGCGCTTAAGGGGACACCCAGCTTAAGGGTCCCCTTTGCTCGGAACAGAGGGTGTCCCATTAAGTGGGGTTTAACTGTATTTTCAGTGGGGTTACATGTCAGTGTCATTTGTTCAATTCTAGCTAAACCGCCATAAAAGGGGCACCGTTTTCCTGGATCTATTTCCAATAGCGAGGTGTTCTTGTGGCACATAATTTATTACCATCTGACAAGATAAACAAAGAGACCAACACGTTATCACAAATTCACACACACAAGTATCGGGTCAGTCTATAGGTTCACAAGGTGCACTTGCGATATATCGCGCAGCTCTATGTATAAGGAAATTAAAAAGTTACTCGTTGTCAAAAAAATGGAGTGGACATTAGTCTGTGCAGTGTCGAAGAGTTAGCCAGGATTCTACCTCGTCTTTGGATTTCCCTTCTTTCCTGCCATGCATCTATCGATCCTCTACACACTGTGATCCCTATAGTGCTGGTGTTCGACAGCTTCTTACCCCCTCAAATCACGTGATCTCTATATTTAATGTAATATACAGACAATAAACAATGATTTTGTGGACAGGCGGCGGTATACCACGAGATGTTGCCGCGTAGTAATAAAAGTGGTTTTCCGTGGAAAAGTGGATGGCTGCCATCCCTGTCACGGATGTCAACTGGGATCGTGAAAAAACGGGAAAATATTTTTTCAGCTTTGATTTACTGCCTCAGAAAGATCAAGAAAACACGAAAACACATCAGTGTTGGCCATGGAATATGGCTGAGAGGTGCGTCAAGAGCTTCAACCCACTGTTTTATTGGTGTGGGAAGTAAAAGAACTCTCACCTCAGTAAATGTGTAGGGGTGGGATTTCTTCCTAAATTCATCACATAGATTCGATCACCACCCTTGTGGTGTAAAAGAACCTTGAGAAAGTCTGGTGAGAACCTGCAATGGTTAACTGGACGTTAAATCAAACCCCAAAACCCACAAAAAAAAACAATGATGAAATTCAGGGAGTCAGAGAAAAAAAAGAGAAGTGGAAATATTTTTCATGTGGAATTGGCTCCCTGAGAGAGACTGGGAAAATGTGGAAAATATATTTATGTGAGCCACGGCATGGGCTGAGGGTCTGTGGAGAGGTTCAATTAATATTATCTTTGCCACGCACAAGGAAAAGGAATTTATATACTGTCAGGGATATCAGTTGGAATCATGAAAAAAAGTGGGAATATTTTTCAGCTGTAATTTACTGCCTCAGAAAGATCAAGAAAACACGGAAACACATTAGTGTTGGCCATGTAATATGGCTGAGGGGTGCGTGAAGGGGTTAAACCCACTGTTTTATTGGCATGAATAGGGCTTAATTTATACTATAACTTTATAAACTGAAAATGAAAAACAAGTTTTTGTTCTCATGAAAACTACTGTCATTCCCGAGTTCTGGTGTTTGACTCTAAATTAGACTGTTCTCCTGTTTTGTACGGAAACAGGCAGAGTAAACCAACCATTCAATTTTAGAATTAATCAATTGAAGCTGTTTTTAAGTCCCCCTCCCCTTCCCACCCTGGAAAGCTGCGAATATTTAATAAGCGGCACTGATTAAATTTCTTATCACACTGCCACCCAGAAAACGTTACCTGTCAGTCAAAATCACAGATCTGTATCTTCCTGATCATGTATGATATCTTAAAAGGATATCTAAAATCAACGCCTTTTCCTAGAGAACTGATATCGTTTACGGCTACCTCCAATCAGTAACTTATAATGTGTATTTCCTGCCTGGATTCTGTTCACTATGACTAGAAACCGCACACAATTTAAAAAATCACTAATTAATTAAAATAGTCCAGTGTTAAAAGTGGTGACGTGTTTCCATTGTCCTTCAACACAACACTTTCATTAATGATTAATCGCTCTGACCGACTTGCGTTTAATCCCGGGAGGGTTGGTCCCAGAGATGCGTACGGTTATCAAATCATGCTGCAACGTTAGCGGAAAGTCTAGGGTAAAAGAAAAATAACTTACTATATACCCATGCCGTATATACTGTAAATACGCACCCTTTCGGAATATAACGTAAAAATACTGTACGGACCAGCGGTCCGTACACCAAAATACGGACTACCTACCCATACACATTTATTATAATTTTGGTTGTTAAGAAAAATTAAATTGATTTTTTTTTTAAATTTCAGGTATATAGTAAATATATAACGTCCAACCATGCTTGTACAAGTCACAGAACTCGATGATAATTTACGGTTTGTACGGAACTCGGCATAAATGCCTCGGTCCGTACAAACCATAAATTACCATCTCGTTCTGTGAATTGTACAGAATGGTCAGGACGTTCTATGTAAATACATAAACCTCCTCAACTGATAAAAACGTAATTTTCCCAGATTTTATTGCTGGAAAAGAGCCTGTATAATTATAATATTACAGCTATATTACAATAAGATATTCTGGATGTATCAGTATTTAACCACATTTTTCATCGAAAAACATGTGATTTTATCATATGAGAAGAGAACTTCACAATAAAAAATCTGAAACACCGAAACATTGGTTAATTGATTGTCCCATATAAATCAGAATTAACAAAAAAAAAGAAAAAAAAAGAGACTCATCTATAACATTTGGTGGACTGAGGATGTTCTGTGTTAACTTGATGTAAACATGAAAACTCAATGTTAAATCATCAATATAAATTGAACGGACAACCCCCCCCCCCCCCCTCCCTCCACATTTAAGTAATAATTACCACTTGTAATTAACTATCTTCTAATCTCCGAAAATTCGGTACTGATTTTCATCTCACCCCTGGTATTTTTGTACCATAGACTTAACATTAGGGACTCGTTCTCAATGCCCCTATGAGTATTGCAGTCTGTTGTCCCTGGTCTATATCCTGTGTGTCATCCATTCTTTTAGTGTGCACAGGGGTGAGATAAATACAGAAAGAAACTCATTTTGGTCAAGCCGTTGTTGTGAGACTCGCTTGAACACTTTGTGATATTCACTCGGCTGTTGCCTCGTTCATATCACTCCGCATTAAACTCGTGGAGAACGACGACTTTGACCAAAACTTGTTGGTTTCTTCTTTATTACTTTACTGCAATTTTAACAAATGAAGTAGCCTAGAATCGAGGCTTAGCAAGGGCGCATGGTATTGACTTGGTCCAGGATCCAATCAAGAAATGAAGTTCCAATATAGAACTGCGAGAATCATATGAATAGACAATACTCCACGAGTTTGGGTGTGCCACAATCATCATCGAGGCAAGGCCAAGTGACGATTAGGGCACATCCAAATTCGTGGAGTATTGTCTGTTTATACGATTCGAGTGCGATTCTGGATTTATCTCACCCCTTTCTTTGACATTAAATAACATCACAGTATCAGAATAATTAGAATACTTAGCAAATACATATGACATCATCTCACATTCACTACGCCACGGCCGTGGCGTTATATTGTCACTTAACGGGGGTGATCATTGAGTATTTTTTTCTAATGTTATTCCACGGACTTGGATGCTATATATAGGTCGCTAAACTTGTGCCAGGGGTGAGATGATAAGTGATAACAATATAACTGACACAAAGTCGGCAGACAAGACCCGCTAATAGCGACTGAATGAAACCCAGCTTATGTCGTCGAGATAGAACAGGAAATTAAATATTGAGGATGCAGTCCCGCGTGTGGCGATCTGGACCCAGCAGACTCTGTATGGTTAATAATTCACGCGTTGTACGGTCGACTGAGCGCTACACTCTCCAAGCCGAGTTCTGCACAGTGCCCGACGAGCGCCTCTCGACCCGAGTGTGAAAATGGCCAATCCTTTGCTCCTTAAATCATCTCCTATATGCTGAATGAGACAGCGGCTGCATGGATTTCTGAGGCCGCTATGTGCTGAGATTCTAATCACTCATCACAATGGATTGTAGAATATAGTGAGAAACTAGGCACGAAGATTTATACAGAACTGCAACGAGAATCGTATAATTAATTATATAGAACTGCATCGAGAATCGTATAAGTAGACAATACTCCACGAGTTTGGATGTGCCCGCATCGTCATCGAGGCAAAGCCGAGTGACGATGATGGCACATCCAAACTCGTGGAGTATTGTCTATTTTACGATTCGAGTGCGGTTCTGGAATTATCTTACCCCTTTCTATGATGTTAGATAGTATCAGAATATCAGAATAGCTCGAATATACCTAGCGAATCCATATGACGTCATATCAAATTCACTACGCCACAGCCGTGGCGTAGTATTGTCACTTTACGGGGGTGATCGTTGAGTATTTTTTCCTAATGTTATTTCTATGGCGAAGCTTGTACCAGGGGTGAGATAAATACACAATACTCCACTCGTGTGGATGGGCTGTAATCGTCACTTGGCTTTGCCTCGATGACGATAGCGGCCCATCCATACAAGTGGAGTATTGTGTACTTATATGATTCTCGATGCAGTTCTGGATTTATCTCACCACTTTTTTTACATTCAATAGCATCACAATATCAGAATAATTCAAATTACCTTGCAAATCCAGTTGGTTAATAGCATATGACATCATCTCACATTCACTCCACCACGGCCGTGGCGTAGTATTGTCACTTTATGGGGGTGATCGTTGAGCAGCTTTATCAAACATCATTCCTATGGCTACACTTGTACCAGGGGTGAGATAAATAATTTGCTTTCACACGTATGAAGTTGATATAAAGGTATCCTGGATACAATGACATCCCCTCTCTCTGCTTTAAAGGCATATCCTACAATTCGCAGTGGTGCCACCTGGTGATTTTTAAATATCAACAATTTCATGTTCAAACTGGTTCCTTGTGACATGTTTAAATACCAAATAACTTATCACGGGTGGACGTGATCTAATATATCAAATTTTACTCAGCTTGTCATAACCTAATCGGTGAAATAAGCCCATTTATATTTGCTCAATTCATATAGAAAATAAACTGAAAAATAGTTTTGTTCCTTTTTTTTTTTCTTTAGAAAAACAAGGACAGTGACCTATAATTTTAAAAACTTAAATGTGGAGTACTATACATGTATATTATTCTGTGAAAAAATTCTAAAGAAATACATGAGTTTTAGTAGGTGAAAAACAGCTTTTCTAAATTTCTATAAATTCTATTATGATAGTATCATAGTATTGAACTCTAAATCAAAGATTATGAATATGTGGCTAAAACACCTCTGTGACAAGCTGATGCCACCTTGAAAGTGACAGTTTCCTGTCTATTTTGAACCATGTTGCTATAGTGTCTCTCTGGAATCAATTGTTCTGTTTGACAATGAGTACACCAACCATGGTAACGGGTCAATTGAACCGCTCCACACTCTCCCAGCATATTTCCGGGTGGGAGAGTGTCAACATCAAGAGTTTTCCTTGTATGTAACCTAATAAAACATTATCAGGGGGGCTGGGACGTCAAGGTTTCATCCGTTTCAAACTCTTCAGGCATCTTATCTTGGGCTAACTCAAGGTGTGTGACCTTTTTTTCTTTTTTCAACATAAAGACAGGATAAGGCAGTCTGCTTGTGGCAGGTTTTGTTTGCCTTCTTTAGAATCATATACATAGGCATGGTTATAGGCATGATGGTCAGACGTTGCTGTAGGGAATTTTTTTTGGGATAAAATCGGGGCCCCGATTTCCGAAATTTTTATTTGGCTAAAATCGGGGACCGATTGGCACAAGTCCGATTTATGCCAGAAAAGTTCCCACACATGGTTATAGGCATGGTTTGTATTTTTCACCTTCGAATTGTTGCACTATTGTCCGGATTGTAATCCTATCCTATAATGGAAGACCACCTATCTCCAAGGTGAACTATATGTAAATAAAAAAAAAGACGAAAACTATGAAGGTCTTATAGATATACAGAAAAACAGGGCTGATGATTATGAGATGAGAGATGGCACTTGAATACCACTTGCTTATGCCTCCAGTCTTTCATCGCTCTTTATGGACACCAAGTTATTCAGTTGGGCTTTTCCAATTCATGAAATTGATGAAAAGGTTTAAAGAAGACTTGTACAATATAACACCAGTTTAGAATTCTCTTTATATGGGTTGTAGCCTTGTTGTTGAGTAGTTGGAGTCTACCCTATGATTCATAGGGTGGGCCGATTTACTAGTAATATTTGTCTGTGATCCAGTAGTTAGATAAAAGAAATTAGATGAGACCAACGGATCACGACTAGGTACATTGTATTTACAAAAGGGGTATGCGGCTGCTAGTAATTGGGTGCCATGTCTTCTTCTTTAATCTCTAAATCAAAAACTAACATGGTGACCTCATTTTCTAAACGAGTAATGTGTTCTATACCACTAGGAGACCATCATATTCAATTTCCAGGAAATTGACATGGGTTTTACTTTCCAAGGTAAATTGTCCGATATGCCTTTAAAGTTCCATTGTATCTCACTCCAAAAGAGAAATATAATGCGCGTTACCGTCCCTTTCCAATGTGCGTTATCGCGCTCATTTCCATGGTCGATGCGATTATGCGATCACTATTTAATGTAACATCACTATTCAGTGAACTCATTGTTTGATTGGATCTATCACCCCAGTGTGAGATACTGTGGCTTTGACAGCTCGCCTGATGAGTTTAGAGTGCATCGAAATGGAATATCTGTTACCTTTATTAGATACTGTTTAACTTGGATCGCATATCTATCACAAGTGAAGTATATTTCACTGAGATCAAAAAGGTTTGCATCTATTGAATCGTCTCCGCTTTCCCGGTGGTGTGTGGGGGACGCCGCAAACAAATTTTTTTTGGTCGCTCGCCGATCGCATGTCTATATTTTGAAGTATATTTCATTTTCAAACAAAAAAATCATTTTTTTAACTTGGTGAATATTCCTGGCCCCTCCCAACTCATTCTTCAAACTCGGTGAATATTCCCGAACAAAACAACTTAGAACAGATTCCATTCAGTCACACTAACCATGTCTCCATATATTACTCCAATGTTCACTGTAGTACTGTAACATTCATATTGTATTCAAGAAGAAGTGAACATTCGATTTTATACTAAAAACAAGCCTTCGAAGATGATTTGTTTGAAGAAATAAATGCCTGCTTTAAACATATCTGCATGTCTTTTAGATTGAGGACCATTTTATTATATAGTATTGTACTTTTCTCAGTGACTCCAGATCACCCCTGGCTGGTGAACTTAGCCTGACTTAAAACTTTACTGAATTAAAAAAAAGAAGTAGCATTTCATTCTGAATCTTATTTCTGTGTGACCACCAGGACAGGCCCTGCCTGCCTGCCGGCCGGCCTGCCTGCCTGTATGTCTGCCTGCCTGCCTGCCTGCCTGCCTGCCTGCCTGCCTGCCTGCCTGCCTGCCTGCCTGCCTGCGTGCGTGCCTGCCTGCCTGTCTGTCTGTGTGCCTGCCTGCCTGCCTGCCTGCCTGCCTGCCTGCCTGCCTGTCTGTCTGTGTGCCTGCCTGCCTGTCTGTCTGTGTGCCTGCCTGCCTGTATGTCTGTGTGCCTGCTTGCCTGTCTGCCTGCCTGCCTATCTGCCTGTCCCTTTGCCTGCCTGCCTGTATGCCTATCAGTGTGTGTGCCTGCCTGCCTGCCTGCCTGCCTGCCTGCCTGCCTGCCTGCCTGCCTGCCTGCCTGCCTGCCTGCCTGCCTGCCTGCCTGCCTCCCAGTTGAAGATGATTTGTTTGAAAAACACAAATACCTGCTTTAAATATATGTGCATGTCTTTTAGATTGAGGACTTATGTAGCATTTCAACCTGAATCTTATTTCTGTTTGACCACCTAGACAGGCCCGCCCTCCCTCCCATCTAAAAATAGCATGGCATTCGTCTCATGCTCACATACTCTAGGAGATAAAGTTTTCATATGACATGGTAATGTCACAGTAATCCTGCCGTCTGTCTCGGCCCCGTACCGGAGACTCGGAGTTGGCAGAGTGCAGGCGGAGGTAGCGCTGTGCTCAGTGGTCCGTGTGTTTGTATCGGCTTTAACTCCGGTGTCAAACCACACGCGGTGCCTTTGAGTGGAAGGTGTGCCAAGCGGGTATCGGACACGGGGTGGGCGGCGTATAAAAACACGGCGTAACGGAGCCCCGGGAAGCGGCGACCGGCCGGCACGTCCCCGGCCTCCCCCCGGCCTCCCCCCGGCCTCCCCCCGGCCACACCCCGCCGGGCGGCCGGCCGTAATCCCCCGCTCCGTCACCCGCACGCCTAGACTGGCTCCAGTCCCTGCATGCTATGGCTACCCTCCTCGCTGGGATACAGGCTCCAGTCCCTGCATCCTATGGCTACCCTCCTCGCTGGGATACTGGCTCCAGTCCCTGCATCCTATGGCTACCTTCCTCGCTGGGATACTGGCTCCAGTCCCTGCATCCTATGGCTACCCTCCTCGCTGGGATACAGACTCCAGTCCCTGCATCCTATGGCTACCTTCCTCGCTGGGATACTGGCTCCAGTCCCTGCATCCTATGGCTACCCTCCTCGCTGGGATACAGGCTCCAGTCCCTGCATCCTATGTCTACCCTCCTCGCTGGGATACAGGCTCCAGTCCCTGTATCCTATGGCTACCCTCCTCGCTGGGATACAGGCTCCAGTCCCTGCATCCTATGGCTACCCTCCTCGCTGGGATACTGGCTCCAGTCCCTGCATCCTATGGCTACCCTCCTCACTGGGATACAGGCTCCAGTCCCTGCATCCTATGGCTACCCTCCTCGCTGGGATACATGCTCCAGTCCCTGTATGCTATGACTACCTTCCTCGCTGGGATACAGGGACTGGTACAATCAGTAATGGTGTTAGATTTCTGGTACTGTTTAACTCCAATATCCCATCACTCTCCATACAGATATACTGGCTACTGGTCAGGATATCTGCTGGGCATTTGATACCCTCTTAGTTCCGTCTCAATTGGGTCACAGTCAGGAGCAGGCCAAATTTATTGCTATGACAACACAGGCGGCCAGAGAACTGGAGGAGGGGAGAGGGAGGGGTAGAAGGAGGTATAGGATTACAGGGAGCGACTTGGGGCCATAAACAGGAGGTTCTGTTCATAGTGGACAAGTCTTTGATTCATGGACCAGTCCGAGAAGGATACATACTATAGAGAAACAGGCTTACTGTCTCCGTACGGATTAAATACGCGGTAAAATCGGCGATCAGATGAACCGATGCCGAAGGCAGAGGTTCATCTGATCGATGATTTTACCAAGTATTTTATCCATACGGAGACAGTCAGCCTGTTTCTCTATTATTATATACCTCAAAATATCCTATTTTTAACCATGCTTCTGTGTGAGTTTTTTTATTTCGCCGCCGTACATGCCCTGTACGCCACATACATACCCCGTACGTCACCTAGGTGTGGTACGGATATAAATACGACATGGGTAGGAGCGGGCCGTATTTATAGGATATACTACCACAGGTATATAATAATATAATGAACTGATTGTGTTCAATTATTTAATGAATGTTAATAATCAAAGACTTGAGCAAGTCTACCGCACGCCGTAATACCCGCCCCGTCGCCGACCACAGCTCAGTGGGCGGATTACAAGCCTCGACCGGCTGTGACATAACCGGGTCTCCCAGCAGGCGTGTCAATACGTCTTCAAGGTGAAGCACGCCGACCACAACAAGTCATCGTCAGGGGCAAGTTTTCCCTTTCAGGGCGGTGAATGCCTTGAGGCATTCCTCAGCATAGACCGGATAATGCCTTGAGGCATTCCTCAGCATAGACCGGATAATGCCTTGAGGCATTCCTCGGCATAGACCGGATAATGCCTTGAGGCATTCCTCAGCATAGACCGGATAATGCCTTGAGGCATTCCTCAGCATAGACCGGATAATGCCTTGAGGCATTCCTCGGCATAGACCGGATAATGCCTTGAGGCATTCCTCAGCATAGACCGGATAATGCCTTGATGCATTCCTCAGCATAGACCGGATAATGCCTTGAGGCATTCCTTGGCATAGACCGGATATTGCCTTGAGGCATTCCTCAGCATAAACCGGATAATGCCTTGAGGCATTCCTCAGCATAGACCGGATAATGCCTTGAGGCATTCCTCAGCATAGACCAGAGAATGCCTTGAGGCATTCCTCAGCATAGACAGGATAATGCCTTGAGGCATTCCTCAGCATAGACCGGAGAATGCCTTGAGGCATTCCTCAGCATAGACCGGAGAATGCCTTGAGGCATTATTTATGAAATTTAGTAATATTTACGATTTCATTGTTTCATGAAGAAATAATTGATCAATAAATATGAAACTTTCAGAGAATATACCTATGATATAACATTTATTGTGTTTGGTAAAACAAATGATATAAATAAGGATGACGGGGCTTATCACATGATCAAACAATTAAATATCAGTTTGGACGAAAATCAACCTTCCCCTGGCGTTATACCAGTCCTAAGTACCTGCCTCGACCAACTGGACTCTGCCACAGACCCAGGGTTAAGTAACTTTATTCCAGTTGGAAATGCTGTTACTTGTGCATACAGTCTGGTTGTATACATTATCCTACCCCTAATAAAAAACGCCATAGGCTTAACATGGGATTTGTTTATGTCACGGGTAGTGACATAAAGTGTTGTTTATGCCACTACTTTCTGATACTGAAAAAATATGGAAATGGGGCAGGATAAAATCTAGACGCCACTCGTTTGAGATTGAGTTTATTTATGCCACGCATTTTGTTGGCTCCGTAATGTCACTCGTCTTCGACTCGTGAAATTATGGAGCCAACAAAATGTGTGGCATAAATAAACTCAGACTCAAACTCGTGACGTCTCTTGATAATACTTATTTACATGTTATCCATAAAAACATTACAGAAGACAAGTGCATATAGTAGAACCCCGCCCAACGGACAACCCGTGTAAGCGGTCACCCCGCGTTAACGGACACCTTCTCTCGGAACGGATGGCCCGGAATAGAGGGTGTCCACTTACGCAGGGTTCTATTGTACGCATGTACATGTATAGTATATGTCAATGAAAGGGCTTAGACCAGTTGTGTAGGTTGAGTGAGAAACCGCTAGTTTTGGTGTAATGCCCCAGTCACACTGGCGTAAAAAACGGCGTTTTCCCGTGTACGCACCTCTACGTTCTTCTACGCATTTTGGAATATACAAATGCGCGGCAATGCGCGGAGATGCGTAAGAGAAAGTCGGAATGCGCCGAAAAACGCCACAATGCGTACAGAAGCGTAAAGAAATGTTGATGAACGTTGAGAAGCGTACTAAAACGTTAAAGAAAAGCAAACAGATACGTTCCAAATACGTAGCTAATACGTGGTCCCCACCAATTCAAATACGTAGAAGAAACGCCGTTTTTTACGCCAGTGTGACTGGGGCATAAGGAAAGATTTTGTTTTTAGATAGAAAAACATTTGAAATAGGAGTTTATAACTTAGAACCTTGAAATGAGTTGTCTAGAAACATTCCTCCATCAGAACATTATGTTACAATAATTGTTATCTTATTTATAGGTTCATTCTATTACCACAAGTTAGTTATCATAGAAGTACATGTGCACTCGTGGAGTATTTCTTATTGCGATGTCTATACTTGTAAAGTTCCGCTATATTCTCACAACGCACTTTATCTTTCCATGACCAGCCACGGGTTTTTTTTCATGTTGTACATTTTTTTATGGGAAATCATGAACGTTGTTTTTTTTTTAAATTACAAAAATCTTTTTTTCTTTTTCTTTCGCAACTGCGTGATTGTCAGAAACACATGAAAGTAGAGTTTTAAACAATTTCTGTCCCTAAACCATGAACAAACTGAGTGATACAGCAAGTAGAAAATAAAAGTTCATAGTAGAAACACCTTCTGTACAGAATAAAAGGCAGAAATAATTTAAAACCTCATCTAAGAATAGTTTTGATACAGTGCTGTATATTCAGGTTTTATCTATGAGTTTTTTAATTGGATATAGAATTAGAATCTAAATCACGATAACCGATTATATATACGATAAAATGCATATTAATTTTGTCCTACTCTAGAATGGCCAACCTATAAAATGCCATGTCATTTTGATATTACTAGAGCATTGTTGATATATCTCAAATATAATTGCCTTTTTCTGAATATTAAAATTGAAATTACACATCCATAGATTAATTATATACGGCTATTTTCATTTGATCCTAGCTAGAATGTTAAACCCATGGCATACCAACTGCCAGTGAAACTAAGGCCGTCCCCCCCCCCCCAAAAAAAAAAAAAAAAAAAAAAAACTTGTTTCTCATCGCCCCACGCATCGGCTAAAACGTTTTTAGAAGATTTCAACTCTTTTTTTTTACAAGATGAACCTTGATAGAAACTATGAAAAGGTGTGTATTTTATATCATATTAAATCTCCTGATGCATTCAACGTCGTGGTATTACGTACATCTAGGTATTTCCAAAACTGTGGTATACCGCCTACACAACCAATAATTCTGTGCTGCCACATTTTTGAATTAGAACTCAACTGTCAAATTTGGTCAAAACAATTTGTATTCATTTTCATATTACATACACTAAAATGAGTGAGATATTATGAGTTTAAAATGAGAGTGTAAAATAGGACATAAATAAGTATCGGAAGCCCATTTTATCATACTTCAAAGCTATCTTTGATCCAGCAAAGAAAGAAAAGAAAATCGCCCTCATCATATTTTTCATAGCTTTGTGACGAGAAACAAGTTCGTATCTTTTTAGTGGCCTACTAGGTCTGGTTGGGATAGGTACATGTGCACTAATGGAGGTTATGGCCTAAGCTAGAATGTCTAACCAATAAAATACCATGTCCTTTTATAGGTTACTACATATTACTACAACCTTATTGATGTTTTTTTTAAATTATTAAAACAAAGGCAGTTCTTCCACTTCTTCGAAATATCTTGTATTTGATATATCATTGGCATTTTTTTAAATGTTAAAATTGAGATTACACATTCATAGATTAATTCTATACGGCTCTCATTTGATCCTATCTAGAATGTTAAACCCATGGCACACCAAGGTCTTCTAGCAGTGGAACTAATAGGTCTGGTTGGGATGGGCTGTACCGCAGCCCTGAGCGGCTTAATTCTCAGACTCACACCACAAACCAACACTCGCCTACCTGTGTCGGCCTGCGACGTAGCCTGGAAGCCTGGGGCCCGTTTAACCCTTTCAGTACGCTATGATGCCTGGAGGCATTCCCGGGTGTAGTACGCCATGATGCCTGGAGGCATTCCCGGGCCTAGTACGCTATGATGCCTTGAGGCATCATTTTTTGAAATTCCAGTAATTGCTGTTTTCTAATGAAAAAATTGCGAAAATTTTGATAATATTTCCCAAACCCATGTTAGACTCACTAACGGCTAATATCATCAAGGAATTGTTTATATAATGTCATCATGGTAATGTCGATATATGTCTAAAATGGCTGTAAAATGACATCATATATTTGACAATCCCAAAATCACCAGCGTACTACAGGGGTGAAAATGACCCAAGCCTGGCGTATTTCAGAGCATGCATTGTTCACCTGGAAGCGTATTGAAAGGGTTAATAATCTAGGTTTGTTTGTTTGATTTAACGTCCAGTTAACCATTGCAGGTTCTCGCCAGACTTACTCAAGGTTCTTTTACACCACTAGGGTGGTGACCGAATCTATGTAATGAATTTAGGTAGAAATCTCACCCCTACACATTTACCGAGGTGAGAGTTCTTTTACTTCCCACACCACATAGACATGGTATGAGAAGGATTGATCTTTGATATAGCAGTAAATCTACCACTGCTGGGGTGATGGAGAAAGGTGGCTGTACACTACACCACATAGGCATGGTATGAGAAGGATTGGCCTTTGATATAGCAGTAAATCTACTACTGCTGGTGGTGAAGGAGAAAAGTGGCTGCAGTGGGACCCGAATCCACAAAGCCTGACAACCTTGGTATTACAAGTCCAGTGCTCTTTACCACTGAGCTAACTCCCCACCCCGGTCGCTTTTGTTATGCTTGCGTGCAAGCATATCCGGTCTGCACCACGAGAAGGCGAGGCATACATGAGGACCCTTTTCTGTATTCCATAGAGACCCAGGGACGATGTGGGTCAACCTTATTCAACACTTATGGACAACCTTGTGAGCAGCTAATACTCCTTTAGTGAACAGGCTTGAATATTATTAAACGCTAACCCTTGTACGAGGTACAACAAGGGGCCTTTGTGTACAATCCTAGATTATTAAACGAGTCCCTGGCCTATACTCACATCATAGGGCACAGAGTTTTTGCTAGTTATGCCATCATCTGCCAGTAAATTGTAAGATAGTACCACTGTAGTCGGGGGGACAACCATTGTTACCTGTTGTTATAATCTATATTGACACGAGGCTAAAATTCCTCCATGACAAGCCTCCAATAACTAGTTTTTCTAAAAATGCCTTTAATAATTGGTCCTGCCACCTGGTGTTTTGGATGGTATCGGGGGGGGGGGGGGGGGGGTTACAAGATGGCAGCCTCTATAGCACAATAGCTATGTGCCCTATAGGCCAGGTATTGCCTTCTATTTTTTGGTGCATTATGTGAATTGTAAGATAGCGCCACTGTAGTCGGGGGACAACCATTGTTATCAGTTGTTATAATCTATAGATAATATTGAGATGAAGCTAAAATTCCTACATGGCAAACACAAAAAATATTTCCATTGATCCATTGATATAGTAGAACCACGCCTAACGGACACCCCGCGTAATCGGACACCCCGCGTTAACGGACACCTTTGCTCGGAACGGTTCCCTCTATTAGATGTGTATTTTAACCTCGCGTAAGCGAACACCCCGCGTAAGTGGACACTTTTGATCGGAACGGAAATTTTCCTCTCTATTAGATGTTTATTTTAACCCCGCGTAAGCGGACACCCCGCGTAAGCAGACAGTTTGACCCGGAACGGAGGGTGGCCGCTTATGCGGGGTTCTACTGTAATTGGTCCTGCTCTGGATGGCGTGTGGCGAGATGGCTACCTCCATAGCACAATCACTCTGTGCCCTATAGCTGGGCGTTACCAGTCCCATATTATATTAGGACAGGAAACCAGTCTAAGCTCCTAGGGGCTTATTTCTGAGACTCAGACCACGAGCTAGACTAGCCTCAGTCTCTGTGTCCTACCCCTCCGCCCCTTCTGAGGAACACAGGGCCAGTCAGAGAAGGACACATACTATAATATCGTAAAACCGGATGAGTTTTAATCTGGGCCCCCATATGCGACGACTGGAGTTTGGCGTAGTGATATCTGGAGCCAAAACTTCAGGAGTCACATACGGGAGCCCAGATTAAAACAAATAAGCTTTTGATTTTATCCTACCCCCTTTGAACGATACTTTTATGTGAGGATAATGACAAAAAACACGATAAAAACTTTCTGAAGTCCTCCATATAGCTCTCCTTGCTGCTCTGATGGTGCTTGGAACTACTTTCATCTGCTGATCTCTGATTGGTCCATTTTTTGTACGCTCCTAGGAGCGATTTTTTATCCGTATGCGACATACGGGCGCATACGGAAAGTCAATGTTAAGCCTATGGGATTTAATATTAGGGGTAGGATAATGAATTGTATTCCGATTTTCGTTAATCATTTAATAAATGTTCATAATCAAAGACTTGAGCAAGTCTAACCACGAGCCTACAGTCGCGTACCTGTGTCGACTGGCGACGCCTCAGAGCTCACTCAACCCACCTGAACGTTCAGGCGCAAGGCAGCCCCGATCTGTGGTGATAAGTAGAATCTAAGGCCAAGTCTGTTTGACTGGTCGAGAAAGCAAAGGAGCACTTTGCCAGGGACGATAGGCATGTGTTGAGGTGTGGAGATTGGACCGGGCGCCTGCTGGGACACGCTCCTGGGTTATAGCGCCATCAAACACACTTGTAAAGCGTGTTATGACATCACAGTCACAGTCACTATAACAGTGAACGAGGGCCCAGACCAGAACCAACTACATGTGTATATATCCTAGCCAGTATACCCGGCCCTGTCCCCAAACAGGGCCGGGTGCCGACTCCATACACCCAAACCCTGCCTTGTCATTCACGACTGGCCGCAGTCTGACATATATGAAAAAAAAATTGAATCGATAAATATATACCCATTTGTCTTCGCCAACGTTCAAAATAGCTGTCGCTTACTTTATAACTATGTTTTAGAGGTAGTTTTCCGTTAGATCTTCGCTGGTTCTTATATTCTGCCATTTTGTTCAGTCTTCCTCGCTGGATCCCTAACTGCAAAGGGCCTCGTCTATTTACATAGAGCAGCTGTTCACCCCTGAATGGAGATCAGGGGTGAATACTTTACCTATATATATCCATGTTATATATATATAGTAGGAGTAACATGTGTATATCCATGTTTTATATATATAGTAGGAGTAAGAGCCGATTCTCACGACATAGAACCAATAAATACTCAAATTGTCATGATATGATATCCGTTATTATCTATTATCTCACCCCAGATATTTTTTCTCCATTGGCTTAACATTGGAAACTCGTATCTAACACCCATTAGATATTTAGGAAATATATCCAATGGGGGATAATGTCACAAATGTTAGCCCATTAGTCAATATTAAGGGTGAGATAAATTCAGAAACCCATTCAAGTTTAGGGTCAGAGCTCGATCCCATCTCATTTGAATCACATAGCAATTCACGCGGCTTCGCCTTGTGAATTACTACGTGATTCAAACTCGATGGGATACAAGCTCAGACCCTAGACTTTCATGGGTTTCCTCTATATCATATACAAAGACCCCCATTGAAAATGTATAGGGACTCAGTAAACCACGACCTATTGTATAAAACCTGTGAGATACAATAATTGTGGTATACAACTTCAAATCTGTGGTTTACTATATACCCATACCATATATACTGTACAGACCACTGTTCTGAACACAAAAATACGGACTACCTTTCCATACACGTTTATTAAAATATTGGTTGTTAAACTAAATGAAATTAATGGTCGAAATTAATGATTTTTTTTAAAATTTCGGGTACATAGTAAATATATAACGTCCAACCTGCTTGTACAAGTCACAGAACTCGATGATAATTTACAGTTTGCACGGAACTCAGCATAAACGCCTCGGTCCGTACAAACCGTAAATTACCATCTCGTTCTGTGACTTGTACAGCATGGTCAGGACGTTCTATATAAATATGGCCTCAAAATCATGGTATGCGGGAAGAATAGTCCCTTTGTGCTGTAGAGCAAAGAAATGGTCCCTATTGTTATACCCTGTAATATGGCAATTAGTGGGTTTAATTCATTTGAAAATATAAGTATTTTGAGTTATTTAGTAATATATAGATGTATAACAGCTAGCGCTCGTGTATTACTACGCGTCAACAACTCGTGGTTTACGACCACCTGTCCACAAAACAATCGCTCTTCATGTTTTTGTTTTCATATAGATTTGGTATCAATCACAAATTCTACTGTAAACAATTAAGAATCTATATATATATTCTGTTTACTGTTCATATGCTTTACATGTTATATGTGGAGACATGGCTTTAATAATGTGCCTGATTTGGATCTGTTTGTTCTGAGTTGTTTTGGTTGGAAATGGTCACCGAGTTCGAAGAATGAGGTGAGTATTTCCGATCAATACAACAAGGAACAGATGTGATTCAGTCACACTCACTATGTCCCCTTATCATTATGTACCTGGAAATCTTTTTTTTAAACTTAATTTTACAACTCACTAAATAGAAGAATGACAGTGGTTATGTGGTACATAGGGACAATACATTCTTTCGTCACCCAGTAGTGAATGGAATCTGTACTCCTGGTCAGAAATGTGAGATATTCACCCACGGTATGGCAATAATCAATCCTATGAATGGTGGTATATAATGGTCGTCCATCATACTGTGAGTATCTTAGGAGTGTTATATTGTCGTTTTATATATTACTAAATGACTCAAAATACTTATATTTTCTATAGAAATTTTAGTCAGTGGACTGATTCCACTTTGCCAATGTTTCATTAAATAGATCGATAAACCGTTAATGACACACTATCGATATGAGACAGGTGTAGTACATACTCTAATGCTACCGATAAAACATATAGGGCTTGTTATAATGACATCATATGTCTGATAAGGGTAATGATCTATGACTAACAGTCACTTAAAAGTCAATGCAATCTCAATCTTCCGCGTACATGTGTACAATCTTCATGAAGATACTCTCAGCATGCTCAAACAGGGGGGGGGGGGGGCAGTGACTATGTAGTGTCTAACTGTGAAAGCATTGTAGAAATAGTAATTATATAGAACGACCTAACCATGCTGTACATGCTACGAAACGAGATGGGGAATTGTTGTTATTTATGGAACGAGGCCATAGAGTTCCGTAAATAACTTCAATTCCCATCGAGTTTTGTAGCATGTACAAGCATGGTGGGTCGTTCTATATTTATTATATACCCAAAATGATCAAATCTTACCATATATTGGCATAGAAGATATGTCAGCGTGAGAGCCTACACACTGCTGATATTTCAACGTGTGCAGTATAACAGTGTACTGCACAAGGTTCAGTATACCATTTATAAATACTGCATAGGGAGCAGCAGTACGTAATGATCAAATATACAGCATGGGTATATAATAAAGAGTGTTGTTTACTCGTTTTGTGGGTTGTCAACTCCTAGAGCTGATATCAAACGCATTTAATATGTGAAGTATTATCACAAATAGTTCCCAAAAATAGACAGTGACAAATCTCAGCTACAGCACTTGTAGAATCACATGAAGAGATTGGTGTGAAACGGATCGGTGTGAGAAGGATTTGAAGTGGGTATAGCCTAGAGATATAGGGTCTACCTAAGTGAAGTGCCCCCCCCCCCCCCAATATTAGGTTCGTTCTCTCCATTTAGGGACAGGGCCAGGTACACTGGCTAGGGTCTATCTATAGATTATAGGCGAAAAATATCGTCCATTTAGGCCTACCTAACGGGTATAGCCTGGAGATGTAGGGTCTACCTTATCTATAGATTATGAATTTATGTGGTGAAAAACATGTCCATTTAGGGCTACCTAACAGGTTTAGCCTAGTGATAATGATATAGGGTTTCCCTATAGATTATGGGGTGAAAAACATCGTCCATTTAGGCCCACCTAACGGTTAAGCCTAGAGATATAGGGTCTACCTTATCTATAGATTATGAATTTATATGTGGTGAAAAACATCGTCCATTTAGGGCTACATAGCCTAGAGATATGGGGTCTACCTATAGATTACGGGGTGAAAATAGCGTGCATTTACCTGGAAAGTAATTGTTGAACAAAACCTAAACGGGATTGGCTTACCTCGTTTGGGTCTTGTCTTTGGCGGCGTGGGTTCCCGCTTTTTGAGCCCGTCCTTGACGGCCAGAAGTGTGGTTTTCTTCTTCTTCACCTTGGGCCTGGAGACGAGGGACGGGGCGGCGGTGACGGGCGGAGTGGGCACGGGCGCGGTCACCTCGTGGGCGTGGTGCGTAAATCCCGGTTGACGGACGTACGTGGGCCCGGAGGCCGTGCTGCTGTTGCCGGGCGAGCTAACGTTCTCGTAATCATGATCCGGCAGAGCGTAGTCGTGCTCCGTGGATGCCGGGGAGGTGGAGGTGCCCACAGGCGGGCTGGAGCAGGGTGTGGTCGGGGAAGCGGTCGGCTGACTATCTCCCGGTTCGTCCTCATCACTGGTCGTGGCAAGAGGAGCCGACGGGCCCCTCTTGCCCTTGCCACCACTCATGAATCGCTCAGTAACCCCTTGGGTGGTGTAGTAACTAGTATCGATAATCACTGATACCTAATAGTAATACACACCGGCAGTAACACTAGCACAACCCACCGACGCCGACGAAAGCTTTCCAACGTAATCCGTTGCTACGTTAATAATAAGAAGCGGTAAATCACCTTCGCCAAAATGTCTGCAAAGTAAATGAGTTGTTATTGTTTCCTGGAATCATATCCATGGGCGTGGGAGGCAAAGCGCGTCCCAGCACGCCAGCGATTGAGTAAACGCGTCCACATGTAACGGAACACAGTCTCCGTTCACGGACTGACAGGGGACCGCCGTGTCGCTGTCAACACCGTATCCACCGTCCTTCGCCCGTTGCTATCCAGTGCCCCACGTTTCATTTCTGTCTGACTAGGTTCCATTTTAGGCAAAGAAACAAATGTGCCATACAGTCGTCCATAGTAGGAAGTAGCAGCTTCAACTGGGAAGTCTGAACCCCGATAGCTTCGCGTTCGCCATCGTGCTGTTGGGGGGTTGTTTATACAATAACAATCGGTCGCCATGCGCTTGCCGTAGTGCTATGAAAGGCGAGGTCTGATTGGTCGGAGAATACAACGATCGTACATAAGACACGCCAGTTGATTAGGTAATAGGTTACTGGGTCATAGCATGGGTTTTGATTGGCTGTACTCTGTGACCTAGTTTAGTCTTCAATCACATGTTCTGCAATCACTGACCCTGGAAATTGGAGAAATCTGCTTGGAAAGGTACTGCATCTGACAGGTGTCAAAACAGGTGTTCCAACAGCCCTAGTGCCAACGGATAACGTTGGCCATTAATGCAGTAAGCATCACTTAGGTTTATGACTGATACAGTGATAGTGACAGACCCATATCAGGTGAAAATACAACATTGTTTGGTATATATCTATGCATGGACAGTACAATATCCACGAGTCATGGGGGGGGGGGGGGGGGGGGTTAAAAGTGATAAGGATTTTCTTGGCACAACTTGGCATAACGGATTTAGATAGGCCACTCAGTCTCACATAACTAGTGATATATCATATCAAATAGCTTAAATCCTAAGTAGTAAGGGTTGGACTTATCAGTGACTAATTATGAATATATGGTTGACAACATTTATTTTATCAAATACATCTATGTCGTGACTGACTCAATCCTTAGTCCATACCGTACTATTTTTGTTTTCACTATCCTATTGTTACTACTTTAGCCTACAACTAGGTCTAAATCTAGTATTAATTCTATAATTTACCATTTCACAGAGAAAAATATAAACCTGTTAAATTTACGTGTACGGTTACTATGTGAATAAATAATCTTAGTAATAATCTACATTATATCAAATGTAAGTTAATAAATATTATATAAAAAAAAAAGGCTTCTATTCAATCGGAGTTGATTTAGTTTCCTTTATTTTTTGTGCGTTTATATTTATTTTCATTTGCCGGCGTGACCAAAATTCTATTGTAGGTTCTATTGGGCATAACATTTTACCTAAGCCTTAAGGCTAACTAAAACTAGGTCCGTGGCCAAAGCTACGATAATCATGTTCATTAATTCAATTCATACAGACTTAATAAGCCTTTTGGCATCTATTCAGGCTTTCACACCTGCCTATTTTTAAGCCTTTTTGATAAGAGGTGTAAATTGTCGTGTTAAATTGAGTTTGGAGGTAGCCTATCATTGTCATGACCAGTTATTATTGGAGCCCGCCGATGTTACACATATTCATTACAATCCTAGATAAGACTAAGGCTAGGCGTGAGCATTAAGCTGTATTATATGCCTTAATCCCCTTTCTGCAATGCATCAGTGCTATATCACTATAGCCTGAGGCATATTACTGGGGATTAGAGTGGGCTCTCACAAAACCTGCACCACTGGCAAGATAACAGGTGGGCAAAGATAACAACTATTCTGTATATCGTATACATATCTTCCATGTAGGCTCTTATATGGAAGAACGTCATTTATTGGCGAATGTAATACAGTAAAACCCCGCTTCTGGGACACCCCGCTTAAGGGAGGAAATATTTGCTCGGAACGGAAATGTTTCCCTCTATTAAGAGTTTATTTTGACCCCGCTTAAGGGAACAGTTATTTCGGTATAAAATGCTTCTAAACCCCGCTCAAGGGGAACTTTGGAGGGACACCTTATCAAATCTGACGGGATAGTATGGGGACAACACTCCAGATTGTCTTGATTCTAAGTTTATGGTGTGTGATGAGGTGGGTAGACTCGTGTCTAGACAATTAGACACTAGGCAACGGCCTGTGTATGCTCCTTAGGCGTCAGGTAGGTGCCTGTGGGGTGTATGCCTGGCTATAGTTATACTCTTGTGGTTGCGGGCCTAATCATGAACAAGAGAACAGGGTGGGGTGTGGAGGCCTGGTCTTATCCTCCTTAACGTTTTATATAATAAGGAAAAAAGATGAATGAAAGGGAACGTCGCTGCCCATTGAATAATCTAAGATCTTACATGAAGACCATTTTCTGTACCTTGTTATTTCTAATAATATTTAAGTTCGGTCACTCAGGCAGTATTGGCGGTTCATAAGTGTTGAATAAAGTTGATTCACATCGTCCCTTGGTCTCTATGGGTCTACATGTACAGTCCTAGATTATTAAACGGGCCCCTGGAGATGTGTGGTGTCCTGCAAGTGAGCACCCGCCTGGCATCTGGATGAGTATTCTAGTTCTGCCGGTTTGTACTTTCTTTTAGACTGGATTCCTGGACCAGTAACACTGCAACATACTTTATCGTAATTCTGTTTAATCACGAATGTCCATAATCAAAGACTCGAACAAGTCTAACTTTCTCGTTGGTACCAGCAGTTGAATGGTGGCGTCCTCTGTCGGTTCCGAGTATCATCTTTTCACTAGTCTTTTTTGGGTTCATTGATTTTGTTAGATTCGATACTGATAACTGATAATTTACATGTCAAATAAGGGACAACCTTCAGTCGTGAGGCTGCTTCTCTTCTGTTGCTGTAGAACAATTGTTATAAACATACAACTCTTCAACCTTCCTGGACCTTTAAAGGCATATCCTACAAATCACAGTGGCGCTACCTGGGTGATATTTAAATATTGTCAATTATCAGTCAAATCTGTATCATTCTAAATGAGTAAATCTAATGTTTTGTACAGTTTATTCAATCTTAATAGGTAGAATATGCAAATTTACATTTGCTTTATTTACATAAGAAATGTATTGAAAAATATGGATTTCTTTAATTCATTCAGAAACAAGGATGCTGACTTATTCATTTAAAAACTCGAATATGCAGTACTGTACAGCTACTATATTCTGTAAAGGTTTGAGGAAAATGACATGGGTTTTGCTTTGTGAAATACAACTTATTGGAATTTCTGTGCATCCTATTATAAAATATAATTTATATATAACATTGATCACTAAATTTAAAAAAAACGAGCACAGTGACCCCCACTTTTTAGGTTAGCTATATGTGTTCTACAACACTTAGAGATCATCATATTCAATTTTCAGTAAATGATATGGGTTTTGAATTTCAAGCCAAATTGTCCGATATGCCTTTAAGTCTTTTTATAGGCACATGTACAAATTCAAAGGAAGAGATACTATTCGATTAAGTATAGTACATTGAGATTGGAGACCAATTTAACACGATTCACAACGTAAGGTTTACTGATACAATTTGGGTATTAATATTGTAAGTAATAATCCTCTCTATACTTTGGGTATTGCTTATTTCATAATGGTTTTAGATAGGGTCTTGAACATTTTTAGATTCGGAGTTGTTGGTAACGGTGATGTGATTCTTAAAATGTCCACTGTAATGAGAAAAAAAGAGACCAACAAACTTCCCATGTTATTATCATGGTATCTTGAGATATCATGTACAGACATTTACCTGGCCTCTTGTGGAACAAAGGAGACAGGAGATGTGGCAACAGTTTAACATTGCAGGTGACATCTAGCGGTAAAGTGGGAATTTACATGTACTTTGTTCTTGTTCAATACACAAGATGGCGTCACAATATCAGAGTTTTGAACGCACTTAACCCTCAGTGAGATAGCTTGGCCACCACCTGTCTCCGACCTATAAGTTGGTTAGGGCCGCTCGCTTTCAAAACCAACAAGCAAGGATTTTGTATTGAATACGTGGCTAGGTGTTATCTATAGGGCAGCTACCGCTTAAGTGAGCTCGATGTTGACATCGGCTGACGTCACATGTCTGTTCGTTCGATTACGACATTGTTGACAGCGGCGTCATCGTGGTGATTTGCCTAGTGTCAAGTTGTTGACACATGATTTGCGGAGATCGCGAATCGGTGTGTCAGGGGTTGTCATGTGTTGAACATGGCAACTACAGCGGTTTCATCCATGGGAATCCTCAGGCTGCACGGATGGATGTGGATTAAGTTGATATGTGTTCATGTCAACAAATCCAGCATCCTAGAGCGGCCCTGTAAATCGATGTGATCACAGGAAATAAACATGACTTGCATTTCTGAGTTGAAATAGGTTAGTGATGCTTATGGGGGGGGGGGGGGGCCTGAATTAAGTTTACAGGTGTTAAGAGTTTACTTTCAAGTGGATGTAAGTAAACTTGAGACGACTTGTTAGAGTTACAAGTTTTAACGAACAGGTTTTACCGATTGCTGTGAAAAGGTAAGTGACAGAAAAAACAGAAGGGGAAAGGTGAACCGGAGATAAGGTAAAAAAAAATTTTTGACGTGGCTAGATCGGTTCGGTGATCCCCTAGTTACCCACAAATGTTAATGGCGATGAGGGTCCATTACATTAAGCCCTAAGGGGGCATTGGTATGTAGGCGTTGGATCCAGTTGAATTCCAACAGGTCTCTCAGATGTTTCGCCTTCTCGCTATTAGGGTGAGTAAAGATGAAATCTACGATGTGAATGGTCACATCATCGAGGCCATTATGATCCTTGCTATTGAAGTGTTTGGCCACTTCACTATCAGGGTTATTTTTGGTGATTTTCAGAAAATGGGCTGCGAAGCGGATTTTCAATTCACATTTGGTCTGCCCAACATATTGTATACCACACCTTTTACAAGTGATGCAGTAGATCAGGTTGGAGCTGGAGCAGCAAGTGCTGTATCTACTCATGTATGTACGACCAGAGGCAGAGCATAGTATTCTGCCATCTGTGTTGAGCTTCGGGCAGTACCGGCAGCTGTTTGGTCTCAAACAGATGTTGGTATTGCTCTCACGTGTCACGGGGGTGACAGGTTTGAGCTTGGCCCTGACCAGTTTGTCCCTCAGGTTGGGTGGTTTCCTGAAGGCACTAAGGAGGCTGATCCTGTGAATGTCCCTAGTTGCACAAGATTTGCCTAGGATATCCCAATTCTTAAGGACCACCTTTTTGAGGCCACTGAAGCCCGGGTTGAAGGTGGTGATTAGGATATTGGGACACTCACTCTCGGCCTTTTGGGGGGGGGGGGGGGGGGGAGGGCAAGAGGGTGTCTCTGTTAATATTGAGAGCTTTAGCGAAAGCTTCAGTCACGAAGGGTGAAGGGTAGCCTCTTCGGACAAAATGTTTTCCTTTAAGGATACAGTGTTTGATGAAGTCGGGATCATCGGTACAGATTCTCCGGATGCAGAGAAATTGTCCATATGGTATCCCCTTAAAACAATGTCGTGGGTGGGACGACTCGTAGTGGAGATAGTTACTACTATCAGTAGGTTTAGTGTACAGGGAAGTCGAGAGCTGTCCACTTGTGGACAGTCTTATTTCCGTGTCGAGAAAGTGGATTGAGGTGTCCGAGATCTCGGAGGTAAACTTGATGGTGTGATGGACACCATTCAGGTTGTGTATGAAGGCATCTAACTCTGTCCGGCCATGTTGCCAGATAAAGAAAATGTCGTCAATGAAACGAAGCCACACTAGAGGTTGCTTCTGTTGGGTGTAAACAAACCTCTCTTCTATGTCCGCCATGAAGAGATTTACACGTGGGTGCTACACATGTACCCATGGCGGTACCCCCTACTTGTAGGTAGTGTTTGTTATTAAAGTCAAAGTTATTTTTGGTGAGTATTTGCCACAGGAGTTGGCAAATATTCAAATTTGACAATTCACCAGTGCCTGCCCTGCGGTTTTTATACAATGTACGGTAAACCGCATAGCAGCCTTCAGAATTTGGAATGTTGGTGTAGAGGGAGGTAACATCTAGCGTGCCCAGTAGGCAGTCGGATGGTATCTGTCCCAAGTCTCTGAGTTTATTCAAAAGATCAGTGGTATCTTTGAGGTAGCTAGGTATCTTAGGTAAGAAGGGCCTGAGATAAATATCCACTAGAGCGGATATCTTTTCTGTTGGGCACCCGTTGGCTGACACAATGGGGCGGCCAGGGGGTGGTCGGGTGGCCTTGTGTATTTTCGGGAGAAGATACAGTTGGGCCGTTTTAGGTTTATCAGTTTTTAGTTTCCTCAGTAAACTTTTATTGATTTTACCATTGTTCGAGAATTTATCTAGCAGATCGTTAATTTCAGTATTATGGATCGTAGTTAAATCCTCTGGTACTTCCTTGTAGAAGTGGGGATCAGAGAGTTGTCTGATTCCCTCTTCTACATAGTCAGAGCGATTCTGTATTACTATGGCACCACCTTTGTCTGCGGGTTTGATAACGATGTGGTGGTTATTACCTAGACTTAGTATGGCTTTTTTCTGTTCTTTGCTAATATTGCTTTTATGAGGTGATTTGGCAAAGGTTTTGTTCAGATCGGTTTCATTAGCAATGATGTATGCTCGAAGGGGCATGGGTACCACTGGTGGTTCCCATGGTGGTTCCCCTCGTATAACTTTAGACCTAGAAATGGCTGCCTTAGTTGAGTCAACCTTGTTGGTTACTAGGACTGGGGGTTCATCATCAGAGTCACTGCTAGCAGGGGTAGCAGTGGGGTTGGTAGGGTTGACACGGGCCAATGCAAAAATGTTATTGGTTTGGTTGTGTGGGTCAAAATAGGCTTTGATTTTTAGTCTGCGATGGAAAAAAAACAAAAAAAAACAAGCAAGGATTTTGATTGTATTTAACAACACATGTGCTGGCCTTAAAACATGACACTAACATGAGTTATCATTGACCTTGGAACCCTCAGAATTCACCCATTTTCAGGGGGTCACTCTTGAAAACTCAAAGATGTTAAAATATTCCTAGTCTACCAAGCCTTAATAATCTATTTAGCTGTCTTCCCCAACTGAAAACCTACACAGAAAAATTGGAATTACAGTCTAACCCTTCAGGGGGTTTCCGAACAAGGATGTCAAATGAATTGAATTGATAACTGTACTGCATACTTGAATTTATGTAAATATCCAGTCTATACCAGTAAAGGTATTTTTTTAGATTATCCAAATCATATCATTTATAATAAACAATATCGATTTATATATTATCAGAGATTATTATCACGGTCCTC
Organism: Alentia gelatinosa; assembly: GCA_950022655.1. Taxonomy (NCBI): domain Eukaryota; kingdom Metazoa; phylum Annelida; class Polychaeta; order Phyllodocida; family Polynoidae; genus Alentia; species Alentia gelatinosa. The sequence goes on from OX465590.1 coordinate 6,084,099, forward strand.
TGTGAGAATTAAAGTTTAAAGAGTGACAAGCGCAGCTAACAGTTACATCGAAGTAAGAGGATATTTAATTGTTTTCAGTATATTGATGTCATAGAAAAGATGGTTAAATGAGTTGTTAAAGAGATGGTTTAATGAGTTGTCAAGATGTAATAGAAAGAGAAAACTTAATGAGTTGTTGAATAGACAGTTTAATGAGTTGTAATAAAATGAAACGTTTTAATGAGTTGTTGAAGAGATGGTTTAATGAGTTGTAATAGAAAGAGAAGTTTTAATGAGTTGCCGAAGAGATGGTTTAATGAGTTGTAATAGAAAGAAAAGTTTTAATGAGTTGCTGAAGAGATGGTTTAATGAGTTGTTGAGATGTTATAGAAAGAGGTGTTTTAATGAGTAGTCGAAGAGACAGTTTGATTGGTAGACAGGTTGATGGGCAGGTGGGAAGATTGGCAGGCGGGTTGATATGCAGGCTTCCTCTTGCCTAGATGAATTGACTGTGGGTCTATTTGAGGCAAGTTTCCTCCAATTCCAGAACTGATATGTTAAAAAAAAGAAGTTAAGTTCTAGGGGGAAAAAAGTAGAAAAGACACATTCCAAGGGTAAACATAGATCATCCTGGGCCAGGAGCCTATTGGAATACAAATTCATACAATTGTCCTTAACCAACCTTGGTAGTTGTCCTGACCATCACCTTTTCTAAGTAGTACAAGGAAATGCGAATAACTGCCGGGCGTGCAAGTTTACCAACTCCACCCCGACCAACAGTTTAGGAAAAATACCCAACGTTGACAATTCGTTTGGACAAGAAACATGCCATGCTTTCTTAAAAGTACCTCTGAAACAAAGTAGATGTTGTGTGGTAAAATTTGTGCTTTGATACACTATGCTCATTGCCAATACTTACCTCATGGCTTGCTATATGTCATACTTGTGTTTCTCAGGTGGTGAAAACGAGTTTCCTATTGCATATTGCATTCTGCAGTTTCTATTCAAGAAAATCTTGAGTGGGTAACGTCCTGGCTTATATGGGAGAACCACCAAGCGAGAAACGCTGCGATTTCCGGAATCGCCAACACAAAATGGCGAGTATGTGAGCTATTATTTTTTCTGACTGCCATCGATTATCATTATTTGCACCGACAATGGCGTCGGAAAAAAAGGGGGGGGGGGTCATGATGGGAACCATTAACGAAGGAAATTTTTAATATATTTTCATATTTATCTTTTATCCAAATATACATCAACTATTATCCAATAATATTCTTTAACCATAAAATTACTCACTATTAAACATTTTATTTACCCAGGCCACCTCTCTCGTTCTTTTATTTCGCGGGGCGAAGTGGTGGCAAAAATACAAAAAGTATGTTTAAGTCTACGGTACTTAACCATTTATTTCTAAATGAACACTTCACATTTTATACTGTTTCCTATTCCTAAATGCTCCAATCTTAGATAAATACTAATATATGCAGATATTGCAAATCAATTCAAAATCTGCACTACAGTAATGAGAATTCAGCTATTTATTAAAGAGCCCATAACAATTAAGTGTGAAATTTTATGACTGATAAGTGTAATGATGATTGATTAATGATTTACGGGCAGCACAAGGTAAATTCTGATGAGAAATACAATATCAGTCCCACAATCATCCACCTTAAGAAATATGCCTTAATTAAAAAACCGCAAAGATTCTATGATAAAATTCTTCAGAAGTCATGACTCGATCATATTCTGCATATCAAGAATTTAATCTACAGAGCTTGTCTATAGCCACTAACCTGTACTTCAAACCAACAAATCTACACATTTGACAATAAAACAGTGAAGAGTGAGGTCTCAAAACATTTCTGGGTCTCCAAGGTTCACCTTTGAAAGATCCAAACTCTCCATACCTTCATGTAGACTATCGGCGTCAGCTTTGGCACAGGCTGAGTATAATCTACCTAAAAGAAACCTCGCCCTATCTCCCTCTTCTATACTCGCATCCAGACTGTCGTTCCCATTATTGACGTTTTCATCTGTGGCAAGGTCTCCTGTGAACAACCTCAGTGCAGGGCTGCGGGTCCTGGAGACTTCCTCCTGATGCCCTGGAGTAAGTCCATGCTCCAGGAGGTGGTCACTGAGCTCCTGGAGGGCTGCAGGAGGCATGTTGGCCGGACCCTGTGGTACAGGCCCTCCAGGGCTCCACGTGGAGTATGGCCTCCTTGGAGCAGACCTTGGCGGAGTACTCGGCTGAGCTTCGTATGGCTCACCTCCAGGAGATGCTAGCGGAGAGAGGTTAGCATTGTTTGGGACAGCTCCAGCCGCACCAGCCTCTATAAACCTGCTGATCTTGGCTCTGATAGTATTCATCCTGGGGCTGAACTTCGGACTCCCAATTTGTCTATTGGACATATCTTGATAGGCCGCTGCATCTTTTTCCCTCCACATCGGAGATCCTGATTCAGGAAACATTTCTGGCTTTGGTCGCTCGCTGTAAACGTTATCCGTACCCTCAGGAGGTTCAGTATAAGAATGTTGACCAAACCCTGGATCTTTGGCAGGACTTCCCCAATGATGTTGGTGAGAATTGTTCACCACATGTCCCTCATATGGAAGCCTCTCGTACATCATCTGTGGTTGACCTTGCACAGTAGAAACGAACTGTCCTCCATCGTATAGCTGGTTTGAGTGAGGGGCATACTTACTGCTGTCCATTGTCACATAAGGATCTTCTTCGAGTGTGTAATTCTCCATTGTCATGTACGCATTGTCCTTGGTGTTTCTGGGTCCACTGCTTCCTGGGGGTAGCCTATAAAAATCATGGTTACCATTCTCGGGGTTCGAGTCAGTGACCATGATCCAGGATCCTGATTGGTAGTCATAAACCTCTCTGGTATTCTCCGTACCCTGCATTACTTGCCCTTCTCTGATGTCAGAAAATGACACCCGTTTCCCATTCACATCTGAAGACTGAGATACCATCTGGTGTTGGTCCATTCCATCCTCGAGGTCATCTATGCCGCGGGAGCCTCTCTCCGGGAAGCCCTGCTGCAGATCGGGGGGATACTGCAGCTGACTGTTCTCTTGTAGACTGCCTTCGGGTAAAGAATAACGACGGGATTTCTTTGGGTGCGGTGTATCACGTCTGATGAAGGCTGGTGCAGATCGGCGGCGATCCTGTTCAGGCTGGAAATCCTGTTGTGTTTCGTCAATGTAAGGAGCGGGCACCTCGTAATAGTGAGGCTCGTCATTGATGTAGATGTCCTCTGATTCGCCTTCCTTCATCTCACCTGTGAACATAAAACCAGTCCTTTAGGTAAATTTTTCTCTCCTGTGTGCGTTACGTGATCTGGTGGGATCTGTCAATGCTTTCGATCGAAAAAAATGTCGCTAAAGCTGTTCACCTCGTATTCTGAATAAAACCAGCCCTTCGCTCTATTCATCAGCTACGCTTTTGAAATAGCATTCATCAGTTACTGCATATCTCGATTTTCATCATTCTCTATTGGTCAAATCCTTTGTGAGAAAAATTATACTATTCAAAGCAAGATCTGCAGCCCATTCTCACACACAACCTACTGCAGCGCTTGACCCTAGGCTATCACTTCCAGCTGTAACAAATGAGAGCTACAGTGTCAGGCACTTCAACTCAGTCAAAAATACATGTAGAGACGTCAAATAAAAACTGAAATATGGGGAAAGACACAAGGAATACTTTGAAATTAAATTTTTAATTAATCACTGATTTATCAGATATTTTGTTCGTTATGCTGGCATAGCAAACGGAAGGGGGTGGTCAACAGCGATGACGATATTGCAACGAGACTTAAAAGCGTCCGCTGATGCTCCGTTCGCTATGGTGCTGAAACTATTCTCAAACAATGTGACTCAAACCAGTAGACAGCCATCTTGGATCTCATACAAGGCCTCTGATTGGCTGTTAGACATCAACCTTATACAATGAAAAATTCCACTTCTTAGCAAGTACTTCTTTTTATTCTCTTTCAAATGAGGCATAATATAACATGATTGAACTATTTTTATGGGTATAAAAATATCCATAAAGGAGTTCTTAAAAATGGACATATGACTAGAAAAGTGCCCCCCTTCCCCCAATAAAGAAATCGAAATCACCTTTCCTTTTTTTCAATCCATAACAAAGTACTAGATTTTAAAACTGTAAGATATTGTATTGCCATAAAACCTGTCCAAAGAGAAATCATATTACTATCTGTACTAAGTTAGCTATAGAAAAAAGATGTGGTCAAGTCACCTATTGACACTACAAGCCAGAGTACTACAGTAGGCTACAGCCATAATCTAAATACCGACCGTCCAACCACTAATAACATGTACACAAATGATTAAACAGAAAATCATAGATTCTATTGAAAAGGAAAACCATGTGCTCAAAAGATGCTCAATGAACTGTAAATCAAGGTTCCTGTGGTTGTATATGCACGGTGGAAATGTTACATTATCGCTATGTGTTTTGATTAGAACTGACTTATCTCTCGATATAACTTACCGTCAGGTGGGGAGGCTCCATCCAGCAGGGGTTCCCTCTCCGCTTCTTGAGACTTTCTGTTCCTTCTCAGCCAGGATTTGAATCGAAATTTTCCAACCTTTGGTTTGGGCCTCTTTTTTGACGACCTTCTGTAATACCTGAAAGCAATATCTTCAGGGTCAATCATATAGCATAAATAGACAATAATCTTTGGTTTTGTGGAGAGGCGGCCGTATACCACGAGTGGTTGACGCGTAGTAATACACGAGCGTTAGTGAAGTCAACCTAGGGTGGTGCACAGAAATGCCTGTCAACAAAACCACCGTTTGTGATTTTTACCCATTTCGAATGAATCAAACCCAGGACTGTTTCTTTTCCCTATAGCACAAAGGAACCATTTTCCCATATAGAATGAATTTGAATAATTGTACAATGGTCATGGTATTTCAGAATCTTAAAACAATGGGTAGTCGTTAACCCTTTAAGGACGGCTGCCTGGGGCTTAACTACTCCCATAAGGACGGATACTGGCGGCAGTTTGTCTGGCTAGAGGACGGGCACATGATGGTTAAAACTGACAATTCAAGTTTGTAATCATGCAATATGATACATAATCAAAGATATTTTATTTCTTTTGAATAGATATACTGAATATGTACATTTTCATGAATATTGCTCCATTATTTCTTTGTTAAAACATTTATGTTAATATTGGAACAATGATGCCTCAAGGCATCATGCGTCTTTAGTGCGGTGATGCCTCCAGGCATCATGTGTCTTAGTGCGGTGATGCCTCCAGGCATCATGCGTCCTGAAAGGGTTAAATGAGTCCCCATACATTTCCAATGGGGACTTTATTTTATGATGGATGATAAAGAACGATTCTGTATTAAACAATCATCAATCAAATATTTTTCTCTGTATGTTCCCTGTATGATCTGTATGTAATAAAGACCTTAATTTTTCAGATTTCTGGTACCTTAGAATAAAACCACAACAAACCTGTCCCAGTAGAGAACACCCAAGCCAAGAAGCTGACTGGTAGCAAACACCACAACAAGGACAATCACCACAGTGATGATTACAGAATCCTCCTCTGCAAAAAAATATAGTTTTAAAATTAGATGAACCATATTAACTCACAACCACATTTTACGGTTACATGTTTAACCTAAAGAAGTGCTTTTTATAATTACTATATACCCATGCCGTATATACTGTAAATACGCACAGTTTCGCCATACAACGTAAAACCTGTATGGAACACTGCTCCGTACGGGAAAATACGGAACACTTGTTCCGTAAACATAGGCTAAAATATTAGTTTTTAAAACAAATAAAATTAATGATTTTTCTTAATTTCGGGTATATAGTAAATATATAACGTCCAACCATGCTTGTGCAAGCCACAAAAGTTGATGATAATTTACGGTTAATACGGAAATCGGCGTAAACGCCTCGTACCGTACGAACTGTAAATTATCATCTCGTATTGTAGTTTGTACAGCATGGTCAGGACGTTCTATAAAATTACCTCACACCTGGTATTTTTCTCCACAGACTTAACATTGGGAACTCGTATCCAACGTCCATGAGATATTTAGGAAAAATATCCAATGGGGGATTATGTCACAAGGGTTAGCTCATTAATCAATGTAAGGGGTGAGATAAATTCAGAAACCCATTCAAGCTTAGGCGCAGATTGAATCGCTACGCCTTGTGAATTACTACGTGATTCAAATTCAATGGGATGCAAGCTCTCACCCTAAACTTTCATAGGTTTCCTCTGTACAAACTTATTTTTGATATCAAATAAATAACCGAACAAAGTTAAGAATCTAGATTTTACATGATAGAATTCTCATTTTTTCGTATAACATTCTACTTCTAAAAGAGAACTGTAACCAGCATATCAACCATTAAGACAATCTTCACGATGACCACATTGATGATTTTCATGGATGAACAATTGTAAGTCTTAACGCTGTAAAACAAACTTACTTGGTACTTACTGTTTTCACAGCGTGGCCCATCAAAGCCAGCCGGACAGAAACATGTCACCCTTGTTTTATCCGGTGAGATTGAGTTGGACACACACGTCCCTCCGTTCAGGCACAAATTTCTACTCTTACAAGAATCAATACCTGAAACACAGTATAAAAACATGACATCTAAGGATGCGGACCTGTATACATGTCTATTACGTATCTTAACAAGGGTATTTTTTTGCTATGTTTGTTCATGAGATGTTGGTATTTAGAAGATTGTTTACAATAACCATGGACAGTGTATCTCTTGAGGCTGTGTGTCCATGTAGTAACTGAGGCAAATTTGCAGTAATTTTGCGAGACGGTTGGTGGCCCCTTATTGGACATATCTGGAACCGTGTCGCAGCGTACAAGCGCCAACGACAGGAATCACCAAGCATCCCGCAGACGCCTGACAAATTTGAACCCACCCACCCACACCGAAAGACAACCCTCTCCTATTTAATAAGGCTCTAATCCAGCATGCTACCCATACGGCATAATGCCATACATGTAACTCCTGTAATCTTAAAAACATATTATACTTTTTTTTATCTTTTTTTTTTATCGATAACAATATTATACAATAAATTGTTATATTCCAGACCGTCTCAATGTCATAATTATGTATACACGTTCAACATATAACCTGAAAAGGAAGGTGAATGAAATGTATTTCTAAACTTTAATTAAAATGAGAGAAAAAAAACAAAAAAAACAAGGTACATACCAAGTAGTTGTGCATTACATGTCAGACCTATAAAACTTTCTCCTGATATGACTACATAAAGGCCCTGGGGCCTGTTTTTTAGTTGTGACCATTTCCTATAGTGACCAGTTAGAGAACGTTTGGAGACCTTTGGGTTCCAGAGATAAGTCGTCATGACATGTGCGACCATTTAGAGGGGTAAACTGTCATGGTCACTGTTTTGGGTTCCAGAGTTGTGACCAGTTGGTGACCATTTAGCCCAAATGGTGGCATATTTCATTTTATACACTTCCACTGTATCAAATGAAACAATATTTACTGCGATGAATTATCTATATCTGTTTTATCTAATTCCCAAATTTCTAGTCATGATCACTGGTTTGGTCGCCCAACTGGGCACTCTTTTGTGATCACTACAAATAAAGATGTCGCTGTCTGAAAAACAGGCCCCTGGGGTCCCCTTAAGCGGGGTTTTACTGTAATAAGATTTGAGATGTAACCTGTGTATCATACGTACGTAGAGTGGCATCTCCAGTATCAGTCTTGCCTGATGGTCTTACTACAACACAGTGGTAGGTTCCTTGGTCATAGTCGCGGGCGTGCCAGATGTACAAGTAGTCATTCCGCAAGGAAAAACTGAAACACGAGATGAATTCTAAAAAATATCATTCCCATCTTTTTCACGATCAACATGCTTTAGGTGTAGCAATGGAAGTATAATAAGAAATAACATCTACAGATGGGGACTTATTTCTGTCTTTGAAATGGGGGGGGGGGGAGAATTGTCTATCTATTCTTTGGGGGCCTTGATTTCGCAACCTGGACAAAATACTTTTTATCTGGGATGTAGATGCATATATCTCTTTTTTAATGTTTTTCCTCTAATTGTGCCTGATGAGCTTTTTTGCCACGAAACCTTTGATATTTAGAAGGAAACCCACGAGATGAGAATAACTTGGCCCGTACTCCACCGAGTTTGACTGCGGAGTAATCCATGAAGCGAAGCTGAGTGAATTACTCTGCAGTCAAACGAGGTGGAGTGCAGACCAAGTTATTCTCATCGAGTGGGTTTCTGATTTTATCTCACCCCGTAAAACATCATTTATTGCTGGAATAACTCGCCAAATTAGCCATTGAGTATTGGGTACAATACTTTCACGGCCGTGGAGTACGAGTTCCTAACATTAAGCCTATGGAGAAAAATACCGGGGTAAGATAAAACTCCCAACTTGGGGATTCCCGCAGCCCCATTTTTAGGTCCATCCGGGTCTAATTTCAGTAACCTCACAATTTGATGATGGTTGTCTCACTTTCCTTTTCCTATGAGACCCTTGAGTTCCTGGGAAGGTCATCAGATATTTCTGTGGTTTTTTTTTTTTTAATCCTCAATTTCTGAGATTTCACGGAACTCTAACATTCCTGGAAGTCTAGAAACCATCTGATTATTAACCATGGTCGCGTCCTTTAAGGCTCAGCGCTACTGATGTCTGTTTTGGTAGTTTGGTAGTATGATATTCAATTTGTTTTTATTAGACTTGCGCCCACTGTGCTGCAAATCGTCTAAGATGTACCTAAAAACCGATTACGAGGAACCCTGATGTTCCCAGTCTAGAAGATTGTGTAAGATAAAAATGTTCCGGATTGTCTAATATTTTTGATAGAATGCATTGTAGTGTATCGGGAGGTTTTATATTGCTATTGTAGTAAATGGATGCTGGGCTATATCCTACCCCTAATAAAAAATGCCATAGGCTTAACATGGGATTTGTTTATGTCACGGGTGTGACATAAACTGTTGTTTATGCCTCTACTTTCTGATACTGAAAAAATATGGAAACAGGATAGGATTAAATCTAGACGCCACTTGTTTGAGTCTGAGTTTATTTATGCCATGCATTTTGCTGGCTCCATAACGTCACTCGTCTTCGACTCGTGAAATTATGGAGCCAGCAAAATGTATGGCATAAATAAACTCAGACTCAAACTTGTGACGTCTCTTGATATTACCATCACCTTTTAAGGCTTGGATCATATCGTTGGATTAATGGGGAAAGTGATGGGTAATGGGGTACTGAGATCTTGACATTACCTTGGGTTCCGGGCTGAAGCTCTGATAACGTGGCCGGTGGGAGATACCCAGTAGAGATCTTTGACAGGAAGGTTCTTATCATAAAGACAGTGTAGTTTGGCAGCATGGCCAGGAGCACCTTGTACGGGGCTTTCTCTATCAACTGAAAAACGATAGGATTTCATTATTATCAAGTTTGTTTGTTTGGTTAGTTTAATGTCCAATATGTTCTATTAGACTTACTTTGGGTTTTGACCGAATCTACGAGATGAATTTAGGTAGAAATCTCACCCCTGAACATTTACTGAGGTAAGGGTTCTTTTACTTCCCATACCACATAGACATGTTATGAAAATGATCGCTTTTGATATAGCAGTAAATCTACCGCTGCTGGGGGTGAAGGAGAAAAGTGGCTGCAGTGGGAATTAAAGAATGTTTTTCAGTCTAACAACCTTGGGATTATGAGTCCAGTGCTCTTTACAACTGAGGTAAATTCACACCCCAGTCGCTTTAGTTATGCTTGCATTCGAGAATATCCAGCCTGCACCACGAGGAGGCAAACGCACCTAAATTCGGCTCAGTTAGTTTCCCCTCTCAAAATAAGTAGTGTAACTGGTCGTATTTTACATAGCTTTTTTATAAACTCCCTTATTCAACTAGGTTAACCACTGCCTGCGCTTACCTTTGAATTCACTGGACCCTGGGGGCTTTTAATATCTGCAAGGATTCTGTCATATGATAGTTCTAGGACTGTCATAGGAGGGACTGCACTAAATAAACATGGATTGTTCTTTCAAAGGGCAGGGAGAAGGACAGAGACTTGAAATGCCCCCCCCCCCCCTACTTCAGCAAAATGCTATATGATCATACTGGGGGCATTTCAAAATTATGAAAACCCCAGTTATAAGCCGACCCCTCATTTTGAGGTCCTGGCCCCCCATCCTCTCCCCCAAATCCCCCACACTCACAACTTTTTGTAGAATTTTCGGTATAGAATATAAACGTTTCAATGAACTTTTGTAGGATACCACATGCTATCTAACAAATTTAGGTTTTTTCAAAAATCAATTTTTGAAAAAAAAAAACCTGGTTATAAGCCGACCCCCAACTTCGGCAGAAATTTCTAAGCCGATTTTTTTTCTCATAAATACCTAAAAAAGGAAATCGGCTTATAAGCGATGTTCTACGGTATGAATAATAACATTAGGGACCATTCATAAAGTTTGTACGCAGAATTACTAGAAAATTGGCCCAACCACCACCCTCTCAATCTTGTACGCAATAGAACAAAGAAGGAGAAATTTTTAACCCCCACCCCCACCCCCCCAGTGCGTACATATTTTATAGATCCCCCTACTAGTAACAGGGATGAAAGTCGGGACTGATGAAAAAGTCGGAAAAAAAACCAAAAAAACCAAAACTGGTGCGTGTTCGGGGGGGGGGGGGGGGGGACGCCACCCCCCCCCCCCCCCCGTGCCGTCAAACAAAATTTCGGCACTTGACGGAACTCTGACGGCAGTGTCAACGGCCCTTGGCACGTTTAACTGCCGCCAAAGTACTGACAAATCTAACGGCCTATGGAGGTTTATACGCCGTTGGTGAGAGCTTGCTGCCAGAATTATCTGTAACCTCTTGGAATTTAGTTTTATCTTATGATTTTCATACTATGTTAATGATCATATTCTAAGATGCAGAAATTTCTGATTTCCGTCAATTGTCGGCGGACTTGCATCCCTGTAGTAACATTTTCGCCCTAACAACAAACTTATTTCTTACAGGTTTTGCATGCATCTCTGATGCAGTGTCGGGACTTGCTGGTTGCTCCTATACACTCTGGGGACATGCAGTCCCTGGTGCGGACTTCACCACCCATTCCACACGTGACGCTGCATGCTGACCACGAGCCCCAGTCTGACCACTGACTAACTATGACGGGACGTGGCGGCACCACCTGCACAGGAGCTGAAACATAAATGTGTATTGGCCCAGGGATGTCAGTTGGGGTCAGGAAAAAAAGAGGAAATATTTTTCATGTGGAATTTACTGCCTCAGAGAGACCCAAGAAAACATGGAAAACGCATCAAAGTTGACCATGAAATAGGATTGAGGGTGTGTGGGGAGATTCAAACCACTGTTTTATTGGCGTGGATGAGGCTCAGTGTATACTTTCTTTGGTATATACATAAAATATAATTTTATAAACTGTAAATGAAAACAAGGATTTCCTTGGAAACAAGGAAAACTGCCATCCCTGTATTGCTGTAGGGTTTTTTTTTAGCAACGGTTTGGATTTGATTAGGATAGCAACGGTTTGGATTTCATGAGTATTTGTCACTTTCAAGATAGCATCGGTTGGATACAGAGGTGCTTTTGCCTCGTTTTCTAAATCAAGAATGCATATTGTCTTACAATTACGGTATAAAACATATCAGGTCATGTTACAAGTTATAAAATGTAAATAAACATTGCTGATATTAAACAATTCTTTGTGTTTATCTATCTGCAAAAATATCTATTTGTCATGAAGTAAACTTAACCTCTGAAAAACAAATTTGAGATACAATTTTGTTGCTGTAGTTGCCAAAGAACCTATCTTGAATAATAACTATTAATGATTTTCACGTCTAAAAAAACGGTTCAAGGGGTCCTTCTTTGAGACGGGATAATCGTTAATAGCGACCGTTTGAGGCCATAGTCTAATTATTATTCATTTGGCGATAATTATCAAACCCTTGTGGCCAATGTTTGTTATATTTACCTTGAAAACCGTCTGAAAACCGTCTTCAATGTAATAATCGCTATTAACGATTATCTCATCTAAGAATGGGTCTCAGGTCATATTTCAAACTCAATCTTGGAATGTATTTTACCTGTACATGGCGGTTGATTGTAGCATTCCCGTTTCTCTGAATCCTCATCGACACAAGGTTCCATAACGCAAGCCCGCGTTCGACCCTGCAGACCCTCAGACCCACATGAAGCACTGCAGGCAGTCCAGTCAGACCACGCCGACCATCGTGCATGGGTCTCACCTTCCGCGGGAACTTCTTTTTCCAAAGCCTTATTAATCATGTTCTTCAACTCTGTACCTAGTTCTATTTCTGCCTTGATGTGTTTGTGTTTAGTGTGAGGGACCGATTGAGTGTCACCCTTAACAGTAACTTCGAGATCTGCATTTTGTTGGTCATTAAGATTATCAATTTCATCCTTTTCCACTGCACCAACATTGTCATGTCCTTGTTCCTCAGGAACCTCATTTTTCACACCAGGTTCGCCACCGGTTTCTTCCCCATCCAAAATTTCAGAATCGGCTTCAATATCCATTTCTTCAGATGAATCCGGTTTAAACTCATCTTTATTACTTTGTTCGTCTTCATTGTCATCTTCTTCTGTGTTTATATTTGTTTCCAACTCAGGTTCCTGCTCATCGGTTTCGGCGTTTAAAGTTGCTTCGATGACATCCACATCAGGTTTAACAGGGATATCTGCATCTTGGTTATCTGTACCTTCCTCCAGCTCCACAGGAGATTCTGTTTCTTCAGTCTCTGGAACATTTTCTTCTGATGACGAATCATTTATTGGTTCACGAGATGTATCCGTCTCTGTCGCAACCTCAGCCTCTGCCATAGCTTCATTTTCAATCAGAGGTACTACAATCGAAACTTCAGTTCCAACTGGAGTGCCAGATTCTGAAATGGGTTCATTTTCATTTAATCCATTTACATTCTCCTGACTTTCTGTACCTTCCTCTGTCTTCCCAAGAGATTGTGTTTCTTCTATCTTTGGAACATTTTCTATTGAGGACACATCATCTATTGGTTCACGAGATGTATCCGCCTCTGTCTCAACCTCAGCCTCCGCCATAGCTTCATTTTCAATCAGAGGTGCTGCAGTTGAAACTTCAATTCCGACTGGAGTGTCAGATTCTGAAATGGGTTCATTTTCTTTTAACACATTTACATTCTCCTGAATTTCTGTACCTTCCTCTATCTCCACAGGAGATTTTTTTTCTTCTGACTCTGGATTATTTTCTACTATGGACTCATCATCTGTTTTTTCATTAGATGTGTCCTCTGTCCTAATCTCAACCTGCTCCATAGCCTCATTTTCAATCAAAGGTATTGCAGTTGAAACTTCACTTTCAATCTGAATGTCAGATTCTGAAAGGGGTTTGTTTTCTTGGGGATGATGCTTAATATCTTCATTTACTGCCTTCAAGGCAGACGTTGACAAATCGAGGTTTCTTTTGTGTTTTGAATTTTTCTTTGTTGGCTTTGCATCCTCACTTTCGACTTCTGAGAGTGCGATGGATATATCACTTTTCTTTTTAGTTGCATCATTACCAATGGAGAGTAAAGATAAACCATCGTTTTCACTTGTCAAGGAAGTGTCATCGGAGATGGGTTGTGTCGCTTGATCTTCATTTGATGATTCTAAATCGCTGCTTTCGTCCATTGGTCCCTCATCTGTAATTTCTGGTGATTCACTTTGAGAATCGGTTGATTCAGAGATTTCATCGTCATGGCTCTCAAATGTATTCGCTGAACTTCTGTCATCTTCATCTGAAGTTTCCGAGTCATCGGATGTGGGTTCGGTATCAGTAAATTCTGATGAATTATTTTCCTCAGCCATGCTTTCGGATTCTGAGGTAGATGATGTTTCATCTTCTTCCTCATTTGATGTTGTTGATTCTTCTTCTGACAAACCTGTCTCTTCTGTATCTTCTATATTCTCTTCAGTAAGACTTTCTGATTCTGACGGCGATGATGTTTCATCTTCTCCTGTATCAGATGTTGTCGGTTCTTCTGACAAATTTGTCTCTTCCGTATCATCTTCATTATTTTCTTCGGTAAGACTCTCTGATTCTGACTGGGATAAGGTTTCATCCTCTTCAGTGTTAGTTATTGATGGTTCTTCTTCTAACAAGTCTGTCCCTTCTGTGTCCTCATCTTCATCACTTTCTTCTAAATTACTTTCTAGTTCCTCGTTGGATTGTGTATCTTCCCCTCTTAAATTATCCATCGGTGAATGGACTTTTGACAGATCTGACTCCTCATATCCTCTATCTACACTAGATTCAGATGTTTTCTCAATAGGACCAATTCCATCACCATCTCCTTCAGTAGCACTCTCTGGTTCCTTGTGAGATTGCCTTTCATATTCTCGAACGTCTGATGTTGTTGAATGTTTTTCTGATGTATCAGTCACTTTAGACATATCATTTTCAATAAGGCTTTCCAATTCTTTATCTAATTCGCTTTCATTTTCTATAACGTCTGATGTTGTTTGTTTTTCTGACATAGCTGTCTCTTTATGATTGTCATGTCCTCCAGTGGGACCTGCTAATTCAGCTAACTCTTCTTGTTGACCTGCTGCTTGTATGTCCTCAGATATTTCACCAGTTTGATCAGCAGTAGATTGTGATGGCCTTTCTTCAGTTTCTTGTCCATCGTCGCTTGGTCCATATTCTGTTTGTAAGTTTTCATCTGCTGCATCTTGGATTTCTGATGTTTCATCACTGGGAAACATATCTTGTTTGAATGATGTTTCACTCTCTCTACCAGAGTTCATACCTAGATTTTCACTGTTTTGGTCGCCAAAATATGACTCCTCTTTGCTGGACCTTTTTTGTAAAGTATTTCGATTTGTATGAAATAGCGAAAATTCAGTTTGTGGCTGCAGTCTCTTTAAATCCGTTCTCGGTTCTTCCCTCTTACTTGGCTGTCTTGGATTGCGGATGAGGTCAGGGGTTAAGTTGTGGTTCTCTTCAATGGCATGAGCCTGTTCTTCTGTCATTTCTGGTAGCTGTTTGATGTCTTGCATATGACGGGAATCAATTACCTTCACCACATGGTCATTTGAAGATGTTGATGAGGATCCAGTTTCTTTGACAGGTGAATCTGAAATAAATAACATAATAGTTTAGAATCATAAGAGTTACACTTTCTGACGAGAAATATGTTAGTGTTTGTAACAGCAACAATCTTTCCTATGATGGAAATTTCAGAACATTTAAAAGGCTATTTTATTATAGAACAATATAGATATCTTAGATTTACTAATTTAGAATAAAAATATTATTGAAATCCATGCACTGACTGAATAATATAAATCCCTATAAAGCTTTGTAGCATGTAAAGTATGGTGGGTTGTTATATATTTATTATATACCCGAACTTAATGTAACCCTACCATAAATTGGCAAAGAAAACATGTACCGGTAGATCTAGAATCAATATCTAGAGAGTAGATAAGATAGATGTGAAAGTCTACACAATGCCAATGTTTTCACGTGTTCAGTATAACTATAAGTTAGTATAACGTTTCAATACATCTTTTATACTGTACAGGGAATAGCAGTACGTAGTTATCAAATGTACAGCACGGGTATATAATAAAGGTCGTAATATTAATATATAAATTAATTTTCGTTCATTAACAAATGCTCAGCATCTGATAGTGATATGGAGTGCTCTTCAGACTTCACTATAACTTAATATTATAAATACAGTTATACTTATAGTTATAGGCCAAGGTGATAATAAAGAATAGTGAATTAAAAATACACGAATGATAATAAACGTGTACCAATACCATGCAACATTGTCACACAGATTTCTAAACCGGGAACGATCACCTTTGGGATGACATACCGTTTTCACTGCCTGTTCTTAGAGGATGGATTGCATTTCCTGTGCCATTAAATGATGTCGATGATGACTTTGGTGCTAGGATCGTTGGGGATGGCAACTGTTCCGACACCGAATGGGACACTCTGGATGAAACGTTTTGATTAAACGCCATGGAAAGCAGAAAGATATAAAACAACCTTAGTCCTAAATCACCCATCGTATAAATGACAGGTTTCGATAGGAGAGTGAATACTCGAACTTAAACATGACCATAATAATGTGTCATTTCCTCGCCATGTTCACTCGCGTTCCGTGATGTCATTTCCTGACGTCGCTTGGTAACCGCGCTGAAGCAAAGGGATTGCTAATACTTAGTTGAATCCATGCCATTTTGTTCTTATTCCCTCTACGATTTCTTTACCTAGTTACTTATTTGAAAAGTAGTTTCTTGGTGCTAGATTTAGCGGCGGAGAGACGAAAGCTATTGTTGCAGGAGGAAACGCTGCAAAGAAAATTACCAGTGGCGCCTCCTGGTGTGAAATTGCGAAAATATTTTAGTTCACAACTATGCCACTGTGTGGCGCCCATGCACCTTCCTATCACACTGCACCGCTCTAGTTTATCGCAAGTTTTCCGTATGTTGCTCGAGCGGTGCAGTGTGCCTTCCTACAAGAAAATGGGTGAGGTTTGATATTTTCCCGCTCAGTCTGAGCAAAGAACTGGTTTTGTAGATACCTGGAAGAGTTGGCCAAAGATTTACGTAGCAACGTATTCTTTTGCATTAGATCACCGAGAGTATGAGCGGAATATGTCTATAATATCCTGTTTAGATTCCAGAGATTACATCGCATTCTATGGTAGGCTATTCTAGCTCCGATTTGGTGGGTTTTAAGGCCACTCAAAAAAATAAAATTGTTCCTCATCACCAAGCCATGAAAAATATGACGAGGGCGCTTTTTTTTTTTTTTTTTGCTGGATAAAAAAATGGGCTTTAGACATACAGTAAAACCCTAATAACGTGGCCACCCTCTGTTCTGGGCCAAAGTGCTCGCTTATGCGGGATGTCTGCATACACTGGGTTTTCAGATTCATACTGTTTATATACATCGAAAGCATCTCTGGCATGAGGAGTTTTAATTTGATACTAAATACACATACTTTTCATAATTTCTATCCAGGTTCATCTTATTTTATCCAACAAAAAAAAAAAAAAAAAAAATCTTCTAAAATTGTTTTTGCAGATGCGCGCGGTGATGAGAAACAAGTTTTTTTTGGGGAGTGGCCTAACCGGTAATAGGCCTACACGACCACGGAACCTGGCTGCACTATACCAAGTTGGTGGACCTAACCATTATGCACATACTTATCTTTTTCTAAGGTAAACCTGAGACAATTATCACCCCTGAAGATCAGACAGCCCAGAAGTGTTATATTAAATGCCCTGGGGGGGGGGGGGGGGGGGGGTGTTCCATAAATATCACACTATTTAGGGCATTTCGAGACAGCCCCCCCCCCCCCTTCCCGGTCCGACCCCCCCCCCCCCCCCCCTAAATAGGTGTCACCTTCTAGCACCCAACCCGGCCCACTCATGCACCTTTCCTCCTTCTTCTTTACATTGTAGGGTATTGAATTGAATATGAACGAGGCGATAGCCGATTGATTATTCTGAAGCACCCCAAACTAGATGGCGAATGGGCACTCAGACCAAGCACGAATATGTACCATCTTAGCCTGGAAACATGTATCTGTTTATCACCCATTGAGTATCAGTTACCGTACTTGCAAGCCTGTCGGGTATGAGTTCTAGTGTTATGTGTGCCTATAGGCAGTTATACCAGGCTAAGATAATATCGTAAAACTGGATGAGTTTAATAATCTTGGCCACCGTATGCCACGACTGGAGTTTGGCATAGTGACTTCATGAGGCGAAGCCGAGTGAAGTCTGGAGCCAAAACTCCAGGGGCCTGTTTTTCAGTTGAGATCATGTCCACTTGAGATCCGCTGAGATCGAAAGTGTTTTTCAGTTGAGATCATTTGAGGTGATCTCAAGTTAAGACTAAGATAAGACCGTTTGGGGTGCTTTGGGTGTTTTTCAGTTGAGATCATCTCAGGGATCTCAAGTGAAAGGATCTCAACTTCGGTCTCAACTTGAGACCAGTTGATACTTGTCTCAACTTTTTTATCTGGTGCTAAAACTTATCAAATTTAAAAGATATTTAGAGCAAAGTGTATTGATAACCTGGCAAACGTATTTTCCAAATTTCATAGTTTTATTGTGGTTATTATGACCATGAGAGACAATTGATAAGCAACATAAAAACAAGGCACTGCACCACTCAGCTAGTTTGTGCTGAACCTACTGTAATGCTCAAAGTCAGTTCAACTTGTGATTAGTCTCAACTTCAGATCGATCTCAACTGGAGATCGGTCTCAACTTGACATTGGTTCACAAAAGGTATCACAAGGGACTTGACATAACAGTTTGGGGCGACAATAGGCAATTTAGAGGCTCGGGTTTACTTAAACCACAGGAAGATCACTATAGAACTTGAGATAGCTCTACACTGAGGGTTAGAGATCTCAACTTGAGATCCTTGGAGTTGAGATCCCCTAAGATCGGCTGTGTAGACTTGAGACAACGTCTGAAAAACACTTTCCGCCATTGATCTCAAAGTTGGTCTCAAGATCACGGATCGATCTCAGCGGATCTCAAGCTGAGACGATCTCAACTGAAAAACAGGGCCCTGGAGTCACGTTTTAATTTTATCCTACCCCAACTCCTCAATTTTGGAATATTACGTGATAACAATTTTATATGCCAGTAGTGGCATATAAAACTCTGTATGCCAGTCAGCGTGGCATACGGAAACTAAATGTTAAGCCTATGGGATTTTATATTAGGGGAAGGATAATATATGAAGACGGGGTGAGATAATAAGAAGGATACTCACGAGATGAAAATAACTCAGTCCGTACTCCACCAACTTTGACTGCTTCGTGAATTACTCCACAGTCAAACTTGATGTAGTACGGACCAAGTCATTTTCATCGAGTGGGTTTCTGATTTTATCTCACCCTTTATAACATAATTAATTGATAAAATATATCACCTAATTAGCCATTGAGTATTGGGTACACTAACTTTACGGCGTGAAGTATGAGTTCCTAACGTTACACTTAAGGAGAGAAACACCAGGGTGAGATAAGAACCCAATCTCTGTAAAAACTGTAGAATATGTGACCTGAAGTGCATTAGATAAGCCTAACCTACTTGAATCATAACATGTAGGGGCATACGCCTGATTATTGACGAAGCACGTCATCTAAATCCGTATGTGAATCTTTACTTTAGATCTCGTAGTCATCTATAAACTCAGATCTCGGCATGGATTGATTAATATCTCTTTTATGTTTG
Source organism: Alentia gelatinosa (assembly GCA_950022655.1). Classification (NCBI taxonomy): domain Eukaryota; kingdom Metazoa; phylum Annelida; class Polychaeta; order Phyllodocida; family Polynoidae; genus Alentia; species Alentia gelatinosa. The sequence goes on from OX465590.1 coordinate 6,103,439, forward strand.
TAAATAAGATATCAACAGGCATCAATTTGTCACGACCGTATACCGTACGAATATGTTTATCATAGATTCGCATGTTGTTCACATCGGCACCTAGACTTGCTCAAGTCTTTGATTATGAACATTCATTTAATGATTAAAGAAAATCGGAATACAATTCATTATAGCATGTGTCCTTCTCTGACTGGCCCATGAATCAAAGACTTGTCCACTATGACCAGAATCTCCTGTTTATGACCCCAAGCCACTCCCTGTAACCCTATACTTCCTCCTACTCCTCCCCCTCCCTCTCCTCCAGTTCCCTGGTCGCCTGTGTTGTCATAGCAATAAATTTAGCCTACTCCTGACTGTGACCTGATTAAGATCAAAGTGGGAGGGTATCAATCTCCCATCAGATATCCTGACCAGTAGCCAGAACTCTGCTTGGGGAGTGTAGTGCAAAATCGCGCCAGTTTACACGGCCGTTTACGGATGAGACCAGTCCCTGTGTCACTCAGAAGGGGTGGAGGGGCAGGGACTGAGGCCAGTCTAATTGGCACCCTATTCAGGGGAATAGGACGTTGAGGGGGGGGGGGGGGGGGGGGGCTGCTTCCTGGGGCATTACCCTCTCGTAATAATTGTACATGCAGTTATTAACCACTCTTTGTTGTCATACCATGTTCAACCATGCGGACAGGAGTGTGGTATATTAGCTGAGCAATATGCTGGAGTAAAATCATACAGCTGGCTATGCATGCAAAACAAGAGGGGAAAAAATACATGTGATTGAAATGTTTTTACCAAGGATCAGAGGTATACCCCTGTACATAAATTTGCCCCAGGTGTCATTGCACTTAAGGAAACGGCTGCATAGAAGTATTACTGCACTGTGTTTACTGTGGAGGTTATAACCTGCGCTAGCGCTCCCCCCCCCCCCCCCCCCCCCACATACAACGACTGGCGGTAGAGCAAACACCTCAATACCACTCCGGGGGCATGCCTCAGTTGACAAGGCTCACTTTGTCTTCACAAACTCCTGCTTTGATCAATACAAGGCATTGAATCCGCCCCAGGCTAGATTCAACCTAACGCCAATCTACATAGGTACATATCCAGGTAGGTTTATGTGTGTGTTTGTGTGTATGTGACGTGAGCAAATGGTATGGCCCCGAATGGTTACGACTCAGGTTGGTATGTAGGTAACAGGTATCTTGGTGTGTTTATGGACATTTCTCCAGGTGGGGAATACTTAGCTACCAGGTGTGTTATAGCTTACTAGGGGTTGGTCCGCGCCTGGCTGAATCTCACCCATTCCGTAGCTATCAATCCCAACGGTCGCAGTCATGGGGACCCTAAAGGGTAAGTATACTGATCCCTACACCTTGGTTGTTAATTAGCGTTATTGTTTGATTTATAGAATTAAGACTGATTGTTGATTCCAGCATGAAGCCTAACAGCAACACGTATTTAAGCTAAATCCCGTCTATAGCAGATTAGAGATGGCGTTCAAGGCTTTTATCACCCACCTAATACTAAGACCATGTGCTAAAACTATGGAGCCTACTGATTGCTACTGAATAAATTCCGGAAAACCGGAATCTTCTCAATAGAATACGGCTTTTTCTGCCACCTGAAGGGAACTATTGGAACGTATTTCATATAAACAATGCACGGTGCTTACATCAAATTTCTAATAGTTTACAGGATTTTTTCTAATAATTAGTCAAAAGGTGAGTAATAAATGCAACATTACCATGATTTCGATCAGAGTGGCTGTATTCTCCTTGTAATTGACACTACGCAATACTCCTCGCTATTGCTCGGAGTCTTACCATATGTGAACTATGCGGTGAACACGGCCACTCAGATCGAAATCATGGTAGCATTCTGTATAAGTGGGTTAGGGGTTGGAATATAGAAAGACATGGTTAGTGTGTCTGAATGGAATCTGTTCAGAGATATTTTCAGAGAATGAGGTGAGTATTTCTGACCAAAATATCGAGGAACAGATGGAATTTAGACACACTCACTATATCTTTTTATTATTATATACCTAGAAATCATTGAGAATGCCATTCTACAACTCATGCACCGGTATATAATAATTCTTCTTACCACACGCTAAGGATGCACACTGAATCATATATCAACCCACCCTCGAGTTTGTAAACTGCTGTGAATCAACCCATTTCAACATATAGACTACATTAGTGGTATGTTTAAAATTCGTTATCTTGAATGTGTCAGGTATGTATGACATATGGGCGGGTTGCCCTTTGATCCCAGATGCTTCAAGCTATAAGACCTGGGACATGTTTCACTAGTTCTGTGACATTAGGCCTAGACACACATCAACAGTGGCACCAATAGTGCAAGCAACAGCGGAAAACGTCTAGCAAATATCAGAGGTTCGGAGCAGCCAATCTTCTTCATATTTGGGCCGATTATAGGTTATATGTATCCCCTACTCGTGTTAAAGTTTCATGGCTAAATTCCTACGGGAAGGGAGTGAAATTCTGCGTGTCATCGATTGCAGTCTTGTGATCTGTCTGTATGGTGTCACAGACACCATCTAGACATGTCACGAAACTACTGAAACAGGTCCCAGGCTGTTTCAGTAGTTTCGTGACATTAGGCCTAGACAGACATCAACAGCGGCACCAACAGTGCAAGCAACAGCTGAAACAATTTTGTCGGGTTTCGATATGCATGTCAGAGTTGATGTCAAATATCAGCAGCTTGGAGTGGCCAATATTCTGCATAATTGGAACGATTATAGGTTATATCTATCCCTTACTTGTGTTCAAGTTTCAACGCTTAATGCCTACGGGAAGTGAGTGAAATCGTCTAATACTTTTGAAACAGGACACACCATGTTTGAGGTCTGTCTTGTCCTATGTGCTGCAACTTGTGTTGATCTGTCCGTATGGTGTCACAGACGCCACCTAAGCATATCACGAAACTACTGAAACAGGTCCCTGGCAGTAGGCCAAATTTATGATTAACATAACGATCAATGTCATTTGCCTTTTCTTATCAGCCATGTAACACTTGCTGGAACCTATTGGGAGCCAAAGTGAACCCACTAAAACTGTAGATACCCGTGCTCAAAACAACATTTCAGAAAGCAAGTAAGAATGAGGCTTAGAGCTGAAGCTGTGGAGGTTTGAGGCCAGAATTTCGTTTTAGACTCCTTTGCTATCATTGAAGTGTACTCTACTATAAACGGCTCTGAATAAATTTGTCGCGAAGCTAAAATGACATTTGTTAGGTGTATCAAAAATATAGACTTTAATAAAAGATTGGGAAACGACATATACTATCGAACCTATATAGAAGTACTTAGTTTTATGTGAACGCGCATAGATCTACCAGACTGCAGACTTCCTCTAGATGTGATACTAATATAAAGAAGAAACCAACAAGTTTTGGTCAAAGTCGTCGTTCTCCATGAGTTTGATGCAGCGTGATATGAACGAGGCGACAGCCGAGTGAATATCACATAGCATTCAAACGAGTTGGAGAATAACTTCTTTGACCAAAACGATTCTCTTTCTGTATTTATCTCACCCCTGTACACACTAAAAGAATGGACAACACACAGGATATAAACCATGGAGAACAGACTGCAATACTTGTAGTATGAGCATGGAGAACGAGTTCCCAATGTTAAGCCTATGGACATTTATTCCAGGGGTGAGATAAGACATGATACATAAATCAATACATTGCCATACAACCTGAACATTATAGGGAGCCAAAGTGAACCAGCTCCAACCACAGATAGCCGGTCGGAAAATAGTATTTCCGGATATAGCCGCACAGTACTAAGACTATGTAGGTTCGAGATTATATGTCTCATTCTCCAATTATTTGGATCCAAATTTTTAATAAACTTAACAACTGTCATCGTAGTTTCGAAACAGAGTTATTCAGAGACGATAGTAGTAAACCTCACTTCGAAAGTAACAAAAGAGACCAAAAACGAAAGTCTAGCCTCAAACCCCCATAGCTTTAGCACTAAGCCTCGTTCTTACTGGCCACCGGAAACGTTGTTTTGTAGGTGGGTATCTGTGGTTTCAGTGGGTTCACTTTGGCTCCCTATACAACCTGAACATTATATGATTAGACAATTAGAATTGTACCTTATCTTTCTTTCTGTTCGCAGAGACCCTGAAAAGAATGGCGGCTGTCCCTATTTACGAGGAGGAGCTAGAACCTTCTGCCGACCCGAGCGACATGACGTCACAGAACGCTCTGACGTGTCAATCATGCCGGACGTACATGAAAATCTCCCGCCAACTCCCCTGTGGTCACGTGATGTGCCTGACATGCCTAAAATGTCAGACAGAGACGTCGAGAGGCAACAAAGGGTCCTTCTTCTGTCCTCTGAGGGAGTGCGGGAAATTCGTCCTCGTTCCCGCCGCCGGGTTAGAGTTCTTGCCAACAGCTGGCGCCACTGGTGCCCTGTCGGCCATCATGGCGGAGTGGTCTGTGACACTTCCGGTTGTCCCTGCACCAGAGGGAGAGATATGTGGGGTCTGTGGGGAGGGGTCTAGCAAGGGGAAAAAGAGGAAGAAAAAGAAGTCCTTGCAGTTGGATATCAGTCACGAGTGTGAGACTTGCAGTCAGTATCTGTGCGGTGAATGCTGGGAAGGCCACGTGAGGGACGCACAGACGGACACTGCATCTGCCTGCTCCGTGGTGCATCGCCATGGACACAGCGTCTGTTGTCGTCATGGCAACGAGGCAGAGTATTACTGCTATGACTGTTCGCTCCCCGTCTGCTATATTTGTGACGTCAAGAACCATGGACAACATCGCAAGGACAAGTTGAGCGTCTTGCTCCAGGACAAAACGACGCGCTCACGTGACCTCCTCACTCACTTCCGGGGTCACCGGGACGCTGACCGTGGTCTCGCGCAGCAGGCTCGCCACCTGGCGGACGAGCAGACGACCGCGTTTGACCTTGCCGCGGAGAAGGTCAAGGCCGCGGCGATTGAGGCCAGGAAAACCATTGATCTGTGGGAGAAGGAGCAGATGGAGGTGCTCATCCAACAGAAGGCGAAACATTTAAAGCAGGTATGTGAATGATCAATGCAGGACGAGGCGACGTCCTTCTCTCCTAGCGATGCTACCTTGTATGACAGTTTTTTAAAACTGCCCCTAACCACCGTAACCATAGTGCAGTCAGTCGTGACATCATAGTGTCAACAACTGTCACCCTGAAGTCTCTACAGAGATCTGGGGGTTATGTGGACAGTCTTATACTGTTTTTATGTGTGCTGTTGTGTGTATGTAGAGTGATTTATCAAGGTTTAACAGGTATGTGAACTGGGAGGCTGGATATCAAGACAAATTCCATGTCTTTGAACAGGAATACTTAGAACTATAGAATGGATAAATGGTAGTTTCAGTGTGGCTGATGTATAGTCAAGTTGCAGAGAGTGGGTGTTCAAGAATTTAAAGAAAATAGTGTGTCTGTATGCGAGTCCTCCCCTTAACCCGATTTCTACCCTAACTAGCGACTTCGTCGATTCCTTTTTTACTACCCCCCCCCCCCCCCTCAGCCCCTCCTTCATAGGATTTAAAGAAAACACTACAGGACTGAACTAAACTGGTTGTGGCATGTCTAGAAATAAATCATAAGAGAAAAAACATATCTGTATAACGATCTAAAAAGAAGATGAGCAGGTTAAAGTTTTTCTCCACGAGATTCTCAGTCTCATGGCTTTTCAGTCTCCGAGCCTAGTCTGCTCCAGTATGTATCTATGTGCAGGAGAAACTCCAAGCCTATCCTACCAGAATTATGTTAGCAGGGATGTTAGTTGGGGTCAGAAAAAAACAAGGAAATGTTTCTCCTGGCAATACAGGGTTAGATATTAGAATTACATATACACCAAAAAGACCTGAAATATAGTAGATACAAATAACATTATCGCTACAGAATATGGGTCTGGAGGCAGTTTAACTAGGGAATCATGAGTTATGGCTGATTTGAGTATCTATTAGTTCTTATGTTCATTTTACACAAGAAAAAGGTATTTCTTATTCAAAAAATGAAAACAAAGAATTCCGCAGAAACAAGGAAAATGGACATCTCTGTGTTAGGGTACTAGCGAAATGTTGTGATCTCATTACATTCTCTCATGGAAAGGAGATTGGAAAACTACAGTTCAAAATTATGTTTTCAGTATGGCTAGAAACAAATCCTAAGTATAGAAGTACATCTGTGAAGAGAAACACAAAAAGGAGTAACAGGTTTCAGTTTAGTACTGCACGAGAATCTCTCTCGTGGGCCTTCAGTCTCCAGGCATAGGTTTGCTTTACTTTGTCTCTATGTTCGGGAGAAACTCCAAACGGATTCTACTGGAATTTACACGTTTTATATGTGGTAGGTAATCGTCTTTGTCGCTAGGTCCCCAGCATTAGAGGAATGTAATTTATATTGAAATGTAATCTTTCTTAATGAACGTTTATAATTAAAGATCTGCCCACATCGAGGTCCAATCATCCACGAGTAAGTGAAGGTATGCTACAGCTCAGAGGAGCAAGGTGCCAGTGTCTCAAGGTTGTAGAGGTATGCCCAGTTGACCTTGACCAATCACTTTAGACTTAAATACCTGAATGACCTACTGGCGCTCGATATGTTTGGATCCAAGACTCAGGCAGTTGCAGAAAGAGCAATTTGACAGGGTATAAGTGGGTTACAGGTATGTTTGTTTGTTTGGGTGGTTTAACATCCAATTTGTTCAATTTGACTTACTTTGGGTTTGATCGAATCTATGAGATAAACTTAGGAAGAAACCTCACCCCTACACATTTACAGAGGTGAGAGTTCTTTTACTTCCCACACCACATAGACATGGTATGAGAAGGATTGACTTTTGATATAGCAGTAAATCTACCACTGCTTGGGATGAAGGAGAAAAGTGGCTGCAGTGGGACTGCAATCAACAAAGTCTGACAGTCCAGTGCTCTTTACCACTGAGCTAACTCCCCACCCTGGTCGCTTTTGTTATGCTTGCGTGCAAGCATATCCGGTCTGCACCACGAGGAGGCGAGGCAACCAAGAGGGTAAACAGATTAGTAATTGCTGTCCACCCCAGCAGACCTGGGTTCCAGGAAACTTTACAGGAAACGATCCATAGACTGAATTTTGTTTGTGTATGTTAGTTTGATTTAAGGTACAGTTAACCATTACAGGTTCTAACCAGACTTTCTCGAGGTTCTTTTACACCACAAGGGTGGTGATCGAATTGATGTGATGAATTTAGGTAGAAATCTCACCCCTACACATTTACCGAGGTGACAGTTCTTTTACTTCCCACACCACATAGACATGGTATGAGAAGGATTGGTCTTTGATATAGCAGTAAATCTACCACTGCTGGGGGTGAAGGAGAAAAGTGGCTGCAGTGGGAATCGAACCCACAAAGTCTGACGACCTTGGGATTACAAGTCCAGTGCTCTTTACCACTGAGCTACCTCCCCACCCTGACTGCTTTAGTTATGCTTGCATGCAAGCATATCTGGTCTGCACCATGAGGAGGCAATCAACCAAGAGGGTGAACAGATTGGTAATTGCTGTCCACCTCAGCAGACCCATAGACTGAATATATCCAAAACCTTTTAATTGTCATTCATTCATAACTGCACGCTCATTCATCATCCTCTGTTCTAGGCCAAAGTATCTGTTTCTGTGGGGTGTCCACATACGCGGGGCTTGAATAAACATCTAATAAAGGCAGCCATTCCGAGCAAAGTAGTCCCTCAACACTTGGTGTCTGCTAATGCAGGGTGTTTGTTAGGTGGGGTTCTACTGTATATGATAGGTAACAGCCACTATCTTGTTTAAACCTGCAGGTGTCCAAGGTAGCATCAGGCTATGAAGAGAGCTGTGCTTTTCTCGACAGCCTCCTGGCATCCTGCACCAAGCTGGTTGAAACAGATCACCGCCTCAAGTTGTCGTTGATGTGTAATATGAACAAGGTGCTGACCTCTCTCATGACGACCTCCACCTCGTCTCACCAACACAACGAGGTCTCACAGGAAACTGTCGGCATTCCACTGGTTCAGTTTAGTAAGACTTTAGCACCTTCGACATACGGAAATGTCCAATTCGGTAAGTGACGTATCAGTTCTTTTGGTGAGTTTCTGTAGAGGAAACCTATTAAAGTTTAGGATTAGGTCTCGCATCCCTTTAAGTTTGAATCACGTAGTAATTCACAAGGCAAAGCCGCATGAATTATGTAGCGATTCAAATGAGATTGGATCGAGCTCTGACCCTAAACTTGAATAGGTTTCTGAATTTATCTCACCCTTCACATTAACTAATGGGCTAACCTTTGAGACATAATCTTTTCTAAATACTCAATGGTCGTTGGATTCAAGTTCCCAATGTTATGTCTATTGGGGAAAAATGCTAGGGGTGAGATAAAGCCGGTTACCCGTATACAAGTCTGTGGTTTCAGGTATTATTGAATATTATTTCTACCCGATCGTTTATGATTTCCCTAAAGGTTCTAGACTCTGAAGGTTATGAATATAATAGCACAATGTGCCTCCTAGCGGATATCCAGGGAACTAGCTTAACTATTCCATTGCTTTAACCACTAAGCCACTTTTTCACTGGAACGACTGTAATTCAGCAGAATGAAATTTAGATTTAAACAAAAAACAAAACCACCAACAGGTGTCAGTTGGTTCGTCGAGTGCTTTACACCGCTGCAGAAACCTATGAAAGTTTAGGGTCAGAGCTCATATCCCATCGAGTTTGAATCGTGTAGTAATTCACAAGGTGAATATGCGTGAATTGGGTAGCAATTAAAACGAGATGGGATCAAGTTGACACTAAACTTGACTAGGTTTCTGAATTTATTTCACTCCTCACATTGACCATTGGGCTAACCTTTGTGGCATAATATCCCATTGAGTATTTTTGCTAAGTACTCAATGGGCATTGGATACGAGTTTCCAATGTTAAGTCTATGGGGAAAAACACCAGGGGTGAGATAAAAGTAATAACCTTTGCTCATTCTGCCACCATTCTCTTCCTCAGGCTACGGAGTGGGACTGGACAACACCACAATCACAAAAACATGGACCTGGAAAGCAGGAAGCGTATGTACGCATGCGTCAATACGTCAACCTGGTGACGTCACATTCCTTCAAGATGGCGGCCTGGTGGTGGGCGGGCAGCTCAATCGAACTGTGTGGCTATTTAACCTTGATCAAGGTCAGGAGCCGCTACTGCTCTGCACTGGTCTGTATCCACAGGGTATAAACTGTACCCCGGATGGCGGCATAGCTGTGTCAGATGGTGATGTTCGGAGCTGTGTTCGCTACTTCGGCGCATGCCACAAGACTCAAACTCAAGTCTGGATACCGGAAGGTGTGAAGAATCCTTGTTCAGTGGCCCATTTCTCTGATGGTTCCAGAGCTGTGTTATGTTCACAGAGGCGCGAGGGACGCATTTACGACAAAGAAGGCGAGTACCAGACGACATTTGGAGCTGGGATTCTCGTAGAGGCATTTTACATTTGTATCGACTCCCAGGATCATCTATTGGTGTCTGACCAGGAAGAACACTGCGTGTTTGTGTTTGATCAGACTGGCCAGCTTCTGGTGGAGATTGGGTCGTACGGCGATGGAGATGGAGAACTGAACACTCCGAAAGGCATCGCTGTTGACTCTTACGATAACATCATTGTCGCAGACGAGCGGAATGATCGAGTTACAGTTTTTGACCCTCATGGCACGTGGTGTCGCCATCTGGTGGCTAATGATGAAGAACTCCGCTTGCCCCACGCTGTGGGCTACACGGCCGGACAGCCATCCAAAATGGCGGTCAGCTCAGGGCGACCAGGAGAGCTCCTTACTGTAACTGTGTATGATGTCACATCCTGTGAGCGATAACAGAGGGAGAAAACTCGGAACATTCGCCGAATCAGTGCGGAAGAAGGTGGCCCTACGAACTCCCAACTAGCCGTCGGGGCAGCCATCTTGGCGAAGCACCTCCGTAATGCTAAGCCTATGGACGTTTCGGTCGTTAATTTCTGATTATTGTATTTAATATGTTGGGATGTGTTTAATGATTCTTGAGTAATGCACTGGACCAAATCAGACTTCCCTTGAAGTGTCAGATCAAATGATTATGTGATTGGCTCTCTTTAGACTATAAGTGTGATGTCAACAATTCATCTAAACAACAAATTTTTTTTTTCGATTTGGAAAGTTTGAATCATACCTGGATTGTGTAAATAGTTATATGTGGTTATATCTAAACCATTACATGTAGCGATTGCACATAAGGAAGTCAATTAGTTTATTTTATTTTATACTCTGACAGCGCTTTGTTGTCACCATCAATATTGTGGACTGATCCGTTGTCAGGCAAATTTGCATAATTTGGAGGGCATTTTAAACCGGAAGTCACCAGATGACTCAGAGAATAAAAAAGTAAAATTTAAAACCCTAATAAAAGAGGCAGCATTTATAACACTATCTTGGCAGAGAATGGCTATGAATCGATATGAATAATTTCTCTTCATTATACTATTTAATACTTTTTTAAGAGAGATAAAACTGAATCTGAACAGATGCCAGCCTAACATTGTGGTGCTGCTGCTGGGTATGAAATGTTGGAATTCCGTCATTTGTCGGCAAACTTGCACCTGATTCTCTGATCTGACTGGGGACTTACGATCAAAATACCTTCCAAATAATTAGTAGAAACCGAACGAGAGTTAGACTTGACAATGTTTATGACACGACGGGAAGGTCGCGTATTACTACATGATGCGTAGCCGAGTGTAGTGAGTAGCAGACTTGACCAGAGTGGCATAGACATTGACAAGTCTAACTCGAGTTCGGTTTCGTATTTTTTCCTACCTCGTCTATGCTTTTGTATTACTAAAAGATAAATATTGAGTCAATGACCAACAGAACTTTTTTTCATAGTAGCTGACATCCTGCTCTCTGATTGGTCAATATTGTTATTACTCTAGTGGCATAAAAAACACTTTATGTCACGGACTGCCACATAAAAATTCCCTATGTTAAGTCTATGGCGGTTTTTTATTAGGGGTAGGATAATGCAAAATTCCCCTGACAACGGATCTATCCGCCATCTTGCTGGTGAATACAAAGCACTGTCAGAGTGTAAAATCATGAAAACTAAATTAATTGGCTTTTTTATGGGCAATTGCTACTTCTCATAGATAAAATGTGACTAGTTACATCATCCAGACATGATTCAAAGATTCTAACTTAAAGGAAATCGGTTGTTTCGACAATTTGTTGACATCCTTTTTATGGTCTTACATAATCATTTGATCTGGAATTTCTAGAGAAGTTTGATTTTGTCAAGGGAGATGCTTGGGAATCACTCAATACTTCCACACACATTGATTAACACCAGAAATGAACGTCCAAATCTGCCCTTAGGCTTTGCATTACAAAGGTGCTTCAACAAAATGGCGGCCCCCATGTCCCGAACGGTGAAAATAGCGCCACCTGTTTCCGGGCTGAGTCTGAGAATTAACATGTCAATCATTGAAACAATAAATGAGGCGTTTAACAGCGGTTTGACTTTCTTTAATACCCTTATGTGATATGGTTCATTTATCCTACCCCTAATAAAAAACGCCATAGGCTTAACATGGAATTTGTTTGTCACGGGTGTGACATAAAGTGTTGTTTATGCCACTACTTTCTAATACTGAAAAAATGTGGAAACGGGGTAGGATAAAATCTAGACGCCACTCGTTTGAGTTTACTTATGTCACTCATTTTGTTGGCTCCGTAATATCACTCGTCGAAATAATGGAGCCCACAAAATGCGTGACATAAATAAACTCAGGCTCAAACTCGTGACGTCTCTTGATACTATCGTATGGATTTCAAGAATTCAGTTGAAAGGAAAATACAGTCTCAATTTGGTTAGCACAGAATACATTTTTATTTGACAAACGTGCACCATTCTTGCATCCAATTATGAAGTGGACTTACATTCTCACGACACCTCAAGTCATTCTCATACTATGGAGATTCTTAACCGAAGGATGCTTTCATTGAAACTTATGTGATGATTAATGATTGATTATATACAATCTAAATGATTATTCATTTTAATATTCCTAGAGACTCAAGGACAAGAGTTGTAAAATCATTGCATTTGTATACCATGCTTATTTACAAAAGAGAGACAAAATACATCAGAGATATATCAGCCGACATCATGAGACATTGCCAGAACTCACATCATAATGTAGAACTTTCACAACGAGAGCATGTGTGGTGTTATACAGTTCTTTATATTGGACACGCATTTCACAATCTCAGTCAGAATCATACTTGATACTTATATACTTACACGGCACATCATTATTCGCACATTTTTCACTGAAGCAATTAACATGAAGACAGTGATGCAGATGATATAGAAAATAATCGATGATTTTCTGGATAGGCGGCTGTAAACCACGAGTGGTTGGCGCATAGTAATGAACGAGTACTAGCGAGTGTATTACACCGTCAATCTCGAGTGGTTTACAGAGCCGCCAATCTGCAATACCATCGGATTTTTTTTTTTCATTTATTATCCATCTTTTCGAATAAATTAAACCAAGTAATTGCCATATTAAAGGGTATAATAATAGGGACTATTTCTTTGCTCTATTGCACAAAGTGACTATTTTTCCCATATACCATGGTTTTGAGGCTATATACCACAGATTTGAATCCGTATACCACAGTTATGGTATCTGACAAGTTTTATATAATGGGTCATAGTTTACTGAGTCTCCACATATTTTTAATGGGGTCTTTGTATACGATGGATAATAAAGGGTTTTCCAGGAACAGAAAGCAGTATTTATATAGGGCACATAGCTATTGTGTTATGGACGCAGCCATCTTACCCCGACACTTAACAAAACACCAGGTGTTGGGTCCAGTTATCAATCGTTTTGAGTGAAAATATTTTTTTGGGGTTTGCCATAAAAAGGTCCTAGCCTCATCTCATGTTTATAGATTATGACAGAAGAAAATAGTGGTTGTCCCCCTGACTACACAGTGGTACTGTTCAGTATAATGCTTTAACGTTATATGGCGCAAGAGTGCGTATTTACAATATATACGTCAGGGTATATAATATAAACAATCATGTTAATTTGTCATTTGTTTCTCTCAATGTAGTCACAATACATGTTTAAAACCCCAAATGTAACTTTCAAGCATACAAGTTACACAGAAAAGCACATTCTTATACATGTATTTGGAAACATCACAATACGTTTATCATTGCCACGTGTGCAAATGTCGAACAAACATAATGTCGACTGTGTAGGTAGTATTTGGGGAAGAGATATATGTAAGACTACAACGCATGATATACACAGATAAATGAATCTAAACAGAGAAAGGAATATTCAATTTCAAACATCGAATGAGTTACATTTCCTATGGTATACTTATGTTATTACACATTCCCAAAGTAAGTGCCGAAATGGCAAATATCTCTTTTTTTTCTAACAAATCCCTTTCTAAAGGCCTAAGCCAATTAGATCTTGTGCTTCAAGTTCCTAGTTAAGCTTAAAAAAAAAAAAAAAAAAAAAATTGTTTTTTTTGTGTGTTCTAGTTAAGCTTAAAGATGACCAACTTGAAATCAGTATGTAATTGTGAACTCTTTGGAAAGAAAACATGTTCTCTCAAAATACAGCATTGGTATCAAAATGGCAGTTATGGAAAAAAAAACCACCCAGACACAGCAGAGAACCCAACGCTTGTTTTGGGTCACTGAGATGAAGTCTTAAATTTTATATAGGAAAACCACCTGAGAGACAGGTGTATATTTACCATACTCACTCTTATTTTATCATAATTCCTGCAAGAGCTTACAGAATAAACAAACTCTTGGACTTTCAGTACTCCTTCGGAGAGCATCGAATTCTATATTCTTAAAGCAATGTGAATTACTTCCTATGTATAAAGTGGTACATACTGCTGCCATTGTTCGAGCAACAGAACTTAAGCAAATACTTTGTATATATATATACATATATACACAATATTGGCCGGTTTCAGATACAAGCGGTCATATATTCCAAGGAGTTGATGTGTAGTAATATCAGAGCACATCCAAGGATATTGCGCAGAGTCAACTCTGAGGATCAAACAACCGCTTTTATCTGAAACCAGTCTATATTACATTTATTATCCACCTTTTCCTGACAAGTGGCGTACTGATATTTATTCATTTAAGCACGCACTACTTTTTCATATTGACTATTTTTCCATATCCACCGGCTTTTGCAGCCCGGAGCAGACAACATATCTGTATGCTCCAGGTATGGTGATACACACTCCTTATGTGTTTTCTACGGACACTTTCTATTAGGTGGATAATAAATGAGTTGTCGTGCAGACCTACTGTTGACTGCAGGGCTCGATTTTCTCCTTCGCTGGCGGTTCGGCGAGCAGCTCGTCCTTAAAGACCTCCTCGTAGAGTTCTTTGATGGCCTGCTGCTCGTTCGGGATCCCGCTCGACCAGAACTCGTCCACGAGCTTGCTGGTGGAGCTCTTCGCAGGAGCGGCTGTCGCACCCACCCCGGCACTGCCTTTCCTTTTCGGCTGTGCAGGGGAGCGCTTCGCTGGGCTCGCTCCATTTGCCAAACCTGTAAACAAAGGGTAGGTTTAGCGTGGGGTGTCAAAAATGTGCAGGTTAAGTTTCTATTCCCCTTTCAAAGACTAATAATTATTTTTTTTATTATTTTATTATTACCAGGGATGTCAGTTGGGATCAGAGGTTGTCGGAGGCAGGTTCGATTTAAGGGGGTGTTCCACTGGACCGACGGTAGCCGATTCCGTAGCCAGACAATCGCCGATCATTATCGGATGCCCTTGAATTTCTCAAATCTTTGAAAATGGTCATTTATTAAACTATTATTATCAGAATTAAATGAATTACAATACGTGAGCTTCCTCTTAAGGGTCCAGGAACAATTGATCGGGAGACAAATCGGCCTGGTGGATTCACCCCTTTAGATTACATAGACAAGTGGTTGACGCGTCGTAATACACGAGCACTAGCTGCCTCTTCACATAACCATTGCTTGTTGTATTCATCATCAATCGTCTCCAATAAATCAAACTAAAGAATTTGCATATCAAAGAGAATATCCATAGTCCTATCAACCCAGCCTTTTTTCATCATGGATAATAAATACACTGGATCCTCGCCGATTAATTGATACCGACGTACAGTTGGTGGCCACCACCTACAGACTTTTAGGAGAAATCGAAAAATCTGTGGCATTTTCGTGGCTAATGGTAAATGGCCTAAATGAGACTTATCCAGAATAGAACAAGTAAAAAAAAATTTTAAACAAATTACAAAAACAACCAAAACACGAAAACTGCCAGTATCCAATATACAGGAATGCTTGTTGGGGTCAGGTAAAAATTAGAGGAAATATTTTTCATGTGGAATTTCCTGCCTGAGAGAGACTGTGAAAACGTGTAAAATTAGTTATTAGCAAGGGAATGGGGCTGGGTGTTTGGGAGGTTTTAACCACTGTTTATTGGTGTGGATGAGGCCCAATTTATCCTCTTTTTGTTTTACACTAGACTTTTCTTTTTTTAAACTGAAAATGAAAACAAAGATTTCCTTGAAAAATAGGAAGCTGTCATATCTGTGTTTTCCCTTTCTAACAGCGTCTATGAGGCTCACCTTTGAGTACACGCTCCTCGGACGCTGTGACGTCATCCGGCGTCTTCTTGCACAGTCTGCGGTACTTATCTATATGTTTCTGCTGCTCGTTCACAGTCTTCCTGTAAAACAAAACAATTTCCATTAGCTCCCTATAGTAGCCATCTTTATCCTACCCCTAATAAAAAGCGCCATAGGTTTAATAGTGGCTGACTGTATCCTAGCGAGCGTGCAGTAAAGTGTTATTTATTGCACGCATATAAGAAATGAATTATTGGAGACGGGGTAGGATAAATACTAAACTGAACTTAAGTGAGTAGTTTTATAGTATATTGCACTCCGGTCAAGTCTGCTTCTCACTACGCTCGGCTATCGCCTTGCACAGTAATTTGCGACCTGCCCGTCGTGCAATAAACACTAACACTACTAGCTCCCGTTCAGTTTCTACTAATTATCCCACCCTGATACAAGTTTAGCCTTTCCTCCTAATAATCTCATGGAAGAATGACTTATCTCACCCCTGGTATTTTCCCCCATAGACTTAACATTGGGAACGCCCATTGAGTATTGTAAAAAAAAAAAAAAAGTCACACATTTTAGCCAATTAGTCTGAAATAGGGGAGAGATAAAATATAAACTGCACTCGATCCATAGTCACTGAAAATATGCCATTCATTTTTTTTTTTTTTTGCTATATTATCTCACTCGGCTTTGCCTCGTGATATTACTCCGCAACCAAAACTCATAGCATATTGTCAGTGGCTATGGATCTCGATGCAGTTCCTTATTAGAATATGTTGAAAGGATCTTAAAACGTGGCTAAGGTGTCACTATAAATAATTTAAAAAAAAAAAAAAAAAAAAAAAAAAAAAAATGTTGAAAGGCAAGATTCCTAAAAAAAACTCAAAAAACTTTCCTCCACTTACACGAGTTTATTGTGATCCTGCAGCACCTTATTGTTCTCTGCCTTGAGTGACTTCAGTTCGCGCTGCAGGCTGCAGTTCTCAGACTCGAGTGTGAGAACCTTCACCGAGCCGATGATGCCCACACTGGACTCCTGCGACCGGGCTCGGAGGGGCGCCGTCTCCGCCACATCTCTCTCCCTCTCCCGACGAGGCATGACTGCAAAACACACACAAAGTGTCTCATTATTATTTTTTTTTTTTAAATTGTATTTAAAAAAAAAAAATCATCACACACTGTATTCAGGGATGCTAGTTGGGGTCAGAAAAAATTCCTACATGGGGACTGAGGCCAGTCTATGTATCACCTAAAACGCACATGGTGTAGGGGAATTCCCATCACTCTCCTAGCAGATTCTTGGGCATATATTTTAAGCCAATCAGAAGTCAGGTAGCTAAATTCGGAACTTTGAAAGATTACAGAACAAGTTTATCTAAGATTTAGATTTCAGGGAACCTGGAGTCTATTTTGTTCTCAAAACATACAATTTCATCAACTTTTCATCACTTTCAGCCTAAAATGAAAATCCAAGGCAAAATCCTACAAACTGGCATCCCTGTGTATTGCCTATGTACTGTCCACTACACATTTGAGTGCTACATTAACATTAATTTCCCTTCATTATTCATATAAATTGACCCAGAAAAGGGGACATGTATATTGCATCAGTTCAGCTAAGCATGAATGGGAAGTACTCACATTTTTTGGGTATGGTTTACACAGAATGGTTATAAATAACCATAAAGAAAAAATAGCGTATAAATTTACACAACAATGACCTGTATGACCCATTGGATGTTAATCAAACTGAAAGTTACTCAAACAACAAAGGAAGACCCCTGTGTTTTATGAAAATGCTT
This sequence comes from Alentia gelatinosa, assembly GCA_950022655.1. Lineage (NCBI taxonomy): Eukaryota > Metazoa > Annelida > Polychaeta > Phyllodocida > Polynoidae > Alentia > Alentia gelatinosa. The sequence continues at coordinate 6,120,950 of OX465590.1, forward strand.
GTATCCTCTGATGAATGAACGCTGATGATATAATATTAAAAATCACCACACAAATTCACCATAAGGGTGGTCTTCCATTTATGGTATTTTTGATTTACATCTAGAGTCAGTTTGCGTTTTGCTTAACCACACAGAGTTAGAGTATCTCATATGCAAATCTAATATATCTATGTAAATTGTGATTTAGAAAAAGTATTCTTATATAACTTATAGAACAAAAAGCCCAAAGACAGGAAACTAGCATCTGGACAGGGATGTCAGTTGGGGTCAGAAAAAAACAAGGAAATATTTCCCTGGCAATACAGGTTTAGACATCAGATCTATATATACACCAAAAGGACCTAGAATATAGCAGATACAAATAACATTATCACTACGGAACATGGGTCTGGAGGCAGGTTAATTGGGGAATTTATGAGTCATGGTTGATTCGAGTATTTTTTAATTGTTATGTTCATTTTACACAAAAAAAAGGATATCTTATTCCAAAAATGAAAACACGGAATTCCGCGGAAACAAGGAAAACTGACATCCCTGGTACTCTGGTACACCAGTTAGATGGTCAGTCGAGTAACAGAAGAGTAGCCGCACCATACCCGACATGAGAAGGTGAGGTATGGCGTGGAGAAGCAGCCTTAGCACTAACACCAAACAGGATGGTAGCCAGGCAGCAGAAAGCTGTTATAGGTGAACATTTGCCAATGATAGTGTCTCGTTCTCATCAGGAGAACACCCATTAAGCGGTGGAAGGACTTGCCTTTTTCGTGTGAAGGTCAGTAGATTAGAAAACTGAGCCCCATCAGGTGTTACTCAGGACTGTCATGACTCAGCCCTCAAGCGGATTATACGGAAACTGGCTTACTGTCTTCGTACATCAAAAATATGCGGTGAAATTGTTGGTCACATACATCCCGATGCCGTAGGCAGAGGGATGTATGTGACCAACAATTTTACCAAGTATTTTGACGCACGAAGACAGTCAGCCTGTTTTCGTATTATTATATACCTAAAAATGGCGAAATTTTATCTGGTCACGTGATCACATACCCTGTACGTCACAGTGTGCCGTACGGGTATAAATACGCTATGGGTAGGAGCGGGCACTATACGTAGTTCATACAGCCACAGGTATATAATAATAGGGGGAAACTATGTTCTGGTGAGCAAAAGTTCAAGGTTACAAGGTGAGGACTGGAAAAAGTACTGCCCAAGGCATCAGCAGCGCGCAGTAAATTTACGGTCTTCACCGAGTAACTTTGACTTTTGCTTACCGGTAGTTGGTTTCCCTATTCCTATATACATTCAAATATCGATAAAAATGGTTATTTCTTTACCTATGATAGCCTTAAAAAAATGGCCGCCCTTATCAAGTAACTGCAACAGCTAAGTTTTCGTCCCGGCGCTCTTTATATGACCTGGTCAGCCCAGGACGAAAACATCCCCCTCACTACATAAACTCATGATTACTGCACCCCCAGCGGTGGTATGTAACTTTAGAGTGTACAGAAATGGGTTTATAGGAATATTATATTCCTATCTATGAATGTGTCACTTTTACTGACCAGAAGTAAAGATTCCGTTTGTCACTGAGTGACGAAATAATCTCCATACGTCGCTCTGTACTACATTATTTGTTGAGACAATGAAAAGTGAGTTGTAAAATAGCATTTTAATGATTTTGAGGTATATGATTTTAAGGAGACATAGTTAGTGTGTCTGAATTACATCTCTTCCTTGTTGTTCGAATTTGTTGTTCTGGTCGAAAATTCCAATTACTTCACACTTACTGATCAGTTGTACAGATTTCATTTGTCATTGAGTGACGAATGAATAGAGTTGGTCCTTCCGTACCACGTGACTTGTTCTCGAGGTTGCCAAGGGGCATTTTTAATGATATTCAGGTAAATAATAATACAAAGACAGGGTGAGGATGTGTTTCTTTGAACTCGGTACAGTAAAACCCCGCTTAAGAGGATAACTTGGCTCGGAACAGAGGGCGTCCCCTTAAGGAGGCTTTTACTTTACTATATACCCATGCCGTATATACTGTAAATACACACCGTTTTGGTATATGACATAAAAATACTGTATGGACCACTGTTCCCTACATTAAAATACGAACCACCTAGCCATACACATTTATTAAAATTTTGGTTGTTAAGAAAAATGAAATAGTTTTTTTCAAAACTCGATCTCGTTCTGTGACTTGTACAGCATGGTGGGGACGTTCTATATAAGTACTTATCCTACCCCTAATAAAAAACGCCATAGGCTTAACATGGGATTTGTTTATGTCACAGGTGTGACATAAAGTGTTGTTTATGCCACTACTTTCTGATACTGAAAAAATATGGAAACAGGGTAGGATAAAATCTAGACGCCACTCGTTTGAGATTGAGCTTATTTATGCCACTCATTTTGTTGGCTCCGTAATGTCACTCATCTTCGACTCGTGAAATTACGGAGCCAACATGTGTGGCATAAATAAACTCAGAGTCAAACTCGTGACATCTCTTCAGATTCTAAACACACCAAAACAACTCGGAACAGAATCCATTCAACCAACCTCACCCTGTCTTCATATATTACTCATGCCAGTAGAAGAAAAGACAGTCATATACCATCAGACACATGGGATACAACGCGGATGAACGAGCTCAGCAGCCTCTGCACAGAACTCAGGTTAGTAAATAAGCAGACTTAGCCTTTACATTTATCTTGCTCACATGAGGTGTCCGAGTTCTGGTTCTGCAGGCGGCGGATTTCGCTTCGTTGGCTGGTGACACGCTCCTTGTAGGACCGGAGTTCTTCTATCAACAGGTTCAGCCTAAGTGAGAGGTCACAAAACATGTACCATTATAGATGATTTTTTTTTTAAAGTGAGAGATCACAAAACATGTACCATTGTATTTAATTGTAGATTAATTTTAATTCTACGCTGGAATACCCTCTTTTACTGCGCATGTCTACTGCTGCTCTTAAAACGTCACTTCCGTCTTCTCCACGACTCAGCGCTGGTCGGAAGAAAACGAAAATTTGTACCCAACCCACCCACACCTGTGGTTTTACTTTTATCATTGTTCATTATGTCTTACGTCTGTACATACAATACTTGTACTTCTAATTATATAAAAAATGTTTTCTCCACCCGTTTTTGCGAGTGAACAAATTTTTTATATATTTTTTTATATTATAATACTTGTACTTCTACTACTTGTACTTTTTTTTATGACTACTTGTGCTTTTACTGAACTGTGATACCACATCTTATAACCAGTCGTCGTGATTAAGACTGTTTTTAATAATGTAACCTGAATAAACATTATTTAAGGGCAGTTTTCCAGCTTGTTATAATCATAGATGATTGTTTTTGGTAAGGGGTAGTTCTATAAACTGCCATTTAAGGTAGCATCGCTAGAAGAAAAGGACGGTGCCTCGTCTTGCATTGACCATTATATATGAAGGTAAAACAGAAGTACGCAGAAAAAAACCTTCAAATGCATTGGGGGCCATTCCTAAAGTACATACGCACTGACTGGGGTGGGTAAAAAATGTCGGAAATTTTGCATATTCTCCTTCTTTGTTCTGTTGCATACCAGATCGGGATGGGAGGTCAAAAGTTTCACAAATTCTGCGTACACACTTTATGGATGATGGCACCTTATTTATTTACCCCAATAACTAGGGCGTGTTCCATCGGGATGAATGCATGACCAGAAAAGATCATCAAATGGCGACCAAACAGCAGTATTCTATCAGGTGGTTATAGCAATCGGTGTAGTGGAGCAGACAACATGCTGATCGGAAGCGGTGTGACGGGGGATAGCCCGCAAAACCTGATAAATTAGCTTTTATCAAGATGCCGACAAACATCACCCACACAGCCATTGTGTGGCGTCAGCCTTTTTATCCTACCCCTAATAAAAAGCCGCCATAGACTTAACATAGGCAAATTTTATGTGGCATGCTGTAACATAAAGTGTTTTTTATGCCACTAGAGTAATAAAAAAAATTGACCAATCAGAGACCAGAACGTCAGCTACTACGAAAAAAGTTCCAGTTGCACTCAAAATGCCCATTCAGATGCTGCTAGCATGATACAGAATAATCGAAAAATATGCTACTCACTACACTCGGCTATCGCCTCGTGTAGTAATACACAACCTGTCCGTCGTGGCATAAAACCTAATCAGGCTAACTCTCGTTCAATTCTATTTAATCATCTCACTGGTAGAAGTTTAGCCATAGGAATGACGTTAAAAGAAAATACTGAACTATCACCCCAGTAAAGTGACAATACTATGCCACAGCCGTGGCAGAGTGAATGTGGGATGACATCAAATGCGATTGACTAATCAGTGGCTATGATTTCAGAGAAAAGACAATACATCAACATGGAAATTTAAACGTTCCTAATTGGATTTCCAAAATAATTTGCCTCAATCTGATATTGTGATGCTGTTCAATGTCTGTGAAAGGGGTGAGATAAATCCAGAACTGCACTTGAATCATTTAATACACAATACCCCTTTGTTTGTATGCACCGTAAACTTCACTCGGCTTTGCCTCGATGACGATTGCAGCCATTCCAAACTAGTGGAGTATCTTTTATCCTACCCCTTATATAAAATCCCATAGGCTTAACATTGAGTCAGCGTGGCATACGGACTATTATATGCCACTGGTGGCATACAGATTTGTTATCATGTAATATTCCTGAATCGAGGAGACGGGGTAGGACAAAATCAAAACCTGATTCGTTTTAATCTTGGCCACCGCATGCCACTTCTGGAATCTTGGCTCCGGACTTCCCTCAGCTTCATCCCATGAAGTCACTATGCCAAACTCCAGTCGTGGCACACGGTGGCCAAGATTAAAACTCATCCAGTTTTACGATATTGTATCTATATGATTCTCTATTCAGTTCTACATAAGTACTCAACCTATGGGTTTGTATGGGCATCTTACAAACATCATTTTCCTTACCTCTCTGTGAGTCGTGATTCTCGAAGCTCAGCACTGGCAATTCTTTCCTTGGACTCCTTAAGAGCAGCTATCAAAATACGAGAGCCAAATGTGCATTTTGAAATGGAATCATTGGCCTTTCAATGGCCAAACGAGCAGGTGGACACATTTAAAACTCAACACAAGTAGCTTAAGACACGTTGAAAGTTATTGACAGAATATAATACTGGTATAGAGGCTTTGTAATGATGTGGGTCGATGCATCAATAAGTCCTTGAAGTAGATGTCTTTTATTTTTTCCCTAAATATCCTGCAGTAGGCCGCACAACCATGCAGGGGAATGAAAAGTACTTATTTTTGACTTCGGTGTCAAAAGTTAAAGTTAAAGATTCCCATAACTAAGGCTGAAAATAGGATATAGATTTGCAAAAAGTACCATATCAAAACCTATGATTATGGGCTGTATTGCTTTATATATGTACTGAACTTATTTAGATAATGTATCTGTTTTCATTTTTGACGTATTTTCTCAGAGATGATGTAAAGATCAGGCAAAATGTTTGACTTCTAGAATATGAGTTAAGATTTTATAAAATTCCATGTGGAAACAAAATCTAAACACAGTTTAGTTAAGTAGAGAATTCTTTTACAATCAGTTTGATATCTAAACTGTTGTACTTATAGTAGAAGTCAAAAAGGAGTATTTTGTTATAAAAATACAAAAGTAGCAAATAACCCATTCTTGTGATACCTGCCATGTGTCAAAGTAATGTCATGGTATGCGAAAAATAGAGAAAATATGCTATACGATTTTTCAGGGAAAAACTGTTTGAAAAAAAATCATTTTAATGTATACCTTGCAGTCTTGAGTTTTCTTCGTTCGTCACTCCATCGTCTGCCCCTGATTTATAAGATCCAGCCCTCTTTCCTCTCACCAACTCATCTGGAGACACGGAAAATCAAACATTTCAGAACAGGAACTGTGTGGAGAGACACACAACACCCCACAGAGCCGACATGAACGGGCGATGTGTACACATCGTCCGCAGCCGGCCGTAAAAATGACAACACGGGTCACATGACGCTCATGTGACGGGCCGACCATTCAAAACCAAAGGAACCGGGTATGTTAATGAGGCCGCGGCGTCGTCCGCAGCCCGCTTCTCTCTATTCCGTGGTCGCTACGTGGTGGGGAAGGAGCTCGACGCTAGGCCCCGTGAAAACAAACATTTCAGAATAGGCTCAGATGATAAAATTAATATTTCCCCAAGAATAGGAGATATCTACATCATTCAAGGTTCCTACAGATAGAGGTGTAAAATCAATAAGTATGTACAGTAGAACCAGGCGTAATATGCATGGTTAAAATAAACATTTAATATAGGGAACAGTTAGGGGTAGAAACATGTCCGTAAAGAAGTTCTTGAAAATGGACCTCTGACTCAAAGTCTTCCCCCTCAAACTGAAACCAGAGTTGTTTTTTTAAAAAATGGCACATCAAAATATTACATACTAAAACTATAAGATATTGTATAACCGTAAAACTGTGTCCTAAACAGAAATCATATTCCTATTTGTACCTAGTTAGCTATAAAAAGCAAAAATATGGTCAGGTCGCCTAGTGACCATGTGTACTACAGTACAGTAGGCTATAGCCATAACCTAAAGACCAACCGTCCACCCGCTAATAAGTGTAAACAGTGTAAAGGCAAAGGCATATTTCATGCCATTTCATGGCATAAAAAAACCTAAGAAAAACACAACCGTTGTGTTACGTCGTGTCACCAGTTGTGTAACTTACCTTCTAGCTTTTTAATCTTTTGTGTAAGACGCAATTCCGTTTTTTCTTTTTCCTCTTTGAGAGTTTCGATTTCTTCATCCACTTCATCGATGAGTTTGCGGGCATAATCGCGCTCCTTTAGGACATGCTGCACTGTTCCCTTTGATAAAAAAATACAGCGAAAAATTTAATTTAGGGCCACTATTGAGGAAGGAGGAAATTAGAAAAAAAAGTTAAACACACAAGAGAAAACATGTGACGATCTGCTGTCCATATATTGGTGTGAGAAGATTAGCAGTTCATTTCTGAGTGTATTGATAAATATGTGTTTTAAGTTCACTACTCTCATATTGATTTGTAAATGAAACACTATAGAGCCTTTACATGCACCTGTCAGATGAACGGGCAACAATAATCTGGCCTTGCAAAATGAGATAAGTGCAAAAACCTTTGTTCTGATTTAAATACCAGAAAACATTTTTATCAAACCTATTCTTCTATTCACATCAATAATTTTTTAAGGTTATACTTTATCATTAAAAACTGTTGAATTCTGCATGTTATCTGCTTTACTCTTGTCAACAAGAACATCATGGTTTATACATAAGTTATTGCAAAATTGAGCTTCACCTTCAATTGCTTGACCTCAGCTTGGAGATCGCTGCCTGATGTACTACTTGGTGTGGCACTAACTTTGACCAATTCAGCTGCAAAGACACAAATATATATCATCTGATGACTCAGGACAAGAAGGACATAGACAATGTGTCATTGTTTTGTGGACAGGGAGTCACAGACCATGAGTGATTGATGCATAGTAATACAAGAGCACTAGCAAGTGTATTACAATGTCAACCCAGGGTGGTTTACAGAGCCGCTTGTTCACATAACGATTGTTTGTTGCATTTATTATCCGTCTTTTGAATTGAATTAAACCCAGTAATTGCTTCATTAAAGGATATAGCAATAGGAATTATTTCATTGCTTTTATAGCACAAAGAGAGTATTTTTCCTAGTACCACATTTATGGTATCTGATAGGTATTATATGATGGGTCCCCATACTTTTTCAATGGGGTATTTGTATATGATGGATAATAAATGGTGAACAAGTACAGGAGAAACATGCTCTTCATTGTGAATTATAATTAGTTAAAATGTATATTTGACTAAGTAAATATTCATATATAATTCAATGATTCTACCTCAATCAATTTATTTATAGATTCAAGAAAGCTCTATTAAAAAAGGTTCATATCCTTAACTTGTATTTTAGTGTCCTGTTTGTATTTCATTAACAATTATAAATTTCTAAATGCCATGACTAAGCGTCCATACTATTGCTTATTGGACACCTATATATCATTCACCCAAACAGTGCATTTAATAGGAAAGAGCATAAATAGCATTAATTGTCATTTACCTTCAAGCTTTTGAACTTTCTGTGTAAGCTCTGCTTCTGTTTTTTGCTTCTCTTCTTTGATCTTTTCAATTTCTTCATCAATTTCATCAATAAGGCCTCGGGCTTGATCGCGCTCACGTGTCAGAAGATCTACCGTTGCCTGAAAAGGACAATGGTCCAAGCACTGTTGTTACATCTTGTGTGTAGTAAGTAAAGGGAACTTGCCTTGATAATTATGATTTGTTGAATATTTACAGAAGACCATATATGCAGGTATATCCGTATCAGAGATGGCAGTTTGATAATGGGTAAATAAAAAACAGGAAGAATCTAAAATTGTCCAAACGATATTAATTTCTACATCCATTGCACAACTTGGCATAAGGCCTTTTTAAATTGGATGAACAGATGGAAGTAAAGAATATGTATAGTGATATTTTCATAATAAATGTAACTTATCAAATTTGGAGTGACAGAATTAAAGGCAAAGAATCAGTCATTCTTGGCAAATCTAAAATGTTAATGTGCTCCAGCTACAAGTTCTTAAACCTGTAAAAGCCTTAATAGTACTGCGCCAATCATGTTGTATTTTAGCAATAAAACAGGTACAATCAATAGCCATCAACAGCCAATAGTCCTGACTAATCTACATTACAATAGGTATAGGCTCAGGGCCTTGGTAGTGACCTTGCTAAAAGAACTGGTGCACCAGAATGTCCTGACTTAAGTTGCGCTCGCTGAATCTATAGCACCGAGTTGTGACGTCATGACTCGGACACTTAATCCTCCAGAGGAACTGCCTGAACTCCGAATGACTGCCTTGTCTCTGGGGGAACTGTCCAATCTCTTCAAGTGGAGTTGCAAAGTGGAGACACCCATGTTCATTATAGTGTGTAACTAATATACTCTTGAAAATGACACAATATTAGAGTCCAATTAGAAAGGGTTATTACCTTTAAGTGGTCAATTGAGGGGAGTGTCTTTCTATCTTCTCCACTTGAGTCTTTGGAAGGTGCTGCTTGCAATTGTTCTGAAGAAATTCACATATCATGAAATTAAGACTAAGAACTATTTTTTTCAAAAAGGAACTTCAGAGTACCAGTTACTATATGAAAAAAGGAATTAATGGATGAAACTAGAAATCCCCTTTTAGGTCACAAATAAATAGCTCTCAGGAAGTGACAGAAACTGAATATGAACCATAGGATAGGTGGATATTTGTTCTGACAATGTTTGAAAGGCTTTTTACAAAATGTGCATTTCGCAGGGATGTCAGTTGTGGTCAGGGAAAAAAGGCAGAAATATTTGTTGTGAAATTTGATGCCTAAGAAATACCAATGAAATATGGAAAGCATTTTGGTGTCGCCTTGCCTATGGCATTGGGCTAAGGTTCTGTTGGGAGTTTCAAACTTCTGTCTATTGCTGTGAATAAGACTGATTCAATATCATCTTAGTTTTACACAAGGAAAAAGAATGATGGATACTGAAAATGATGGGGTGGATTTCCATGTAACAATGGAAAATTGACATCTCTGCTTTTTCCTATTCTACAGTTACCTTGTTACATGTTACAATCAACAAAAGTTGCAAGGACAAATTTTGAAATGCATTTGTTAAGAAGTCGGCTTAAATCACCAGTTGTGTAACTTACCTTCTAGCCTTTTAATTTTTTGTGTAAGACACAATTCTGTTTTTTCTTTCTCTTCTTTGAGAGTTTCGATTTCTTCGTCCACTTCATCTATGAGTTGGCGGGCATGATCTCGCTCCTTTATGACATGCTCCACTGTTCCCTTTGATGAGAAAATACAGCAAAGATATTGTTTAGGGCCATTATTGAGGACGAGGGAAATTTACATCCCCCCCACAAAGTACAAACATGTAACAAGTCTGCTGTCGATATATTTGTGGGAGTAAATTAGCAGTTCATTTCTGTGTGTATTGACCCAAATGTGTTTTTAGTAAACTCCTCTTGAATTGATTTGTAAATTAAACAGAAGAAAGACTCTACATGCACCTGTCAGATGAATGGGCAACAATAATCTGGCCTAGCAAAATAAGATTAATGCAAAAACCTTTGATCTGATTCTAATATCAGAAAACATTTGTCAAACTTATTCTTTTATTCAGTTCCTTCATTTTTTTAATGTTATGCTTCATTATTAAATACTGCTATATTCAGTATTTAATCTGATTTACTTTTGTCAACAAGAAAATCATGGTTTATACATAAGTTATTGCAAAATCGAGATTCACCTTCAACTGCTTGACCTCAGCTTGGAGATTGCTGCTTGATGCACTACTTGGTGTGGCACTAACTTTGACCAATTCAGCTACAAAGACACAAATATATATTATGTGATGATTCACGACAAGGACAGAGACAATAATCCATGGTTTTGTGGACAGGGAGTCATAATCCATGAGTGATTGACCCGTAGTAGTACAAGAGCGCTAGCGAGTGTATTACAATGTAAATGTTGAGTAGTTTATAGAGCTCCTTGTTTGCATAACCATTGTATGTTGCATTTATTATCCATCTTTTAAATTGAATTTAACACAGTAATTGCTATATTAACCCATTAACAGTGGGTGATGCCATACAGCATCATCTGTGCTGGGGCGGTATAAACTAGCACTAGTACCCACCCTTAACCACATACTATTGCCACAGGTACCCGCCCTGAAAGGGTTAACAGGTATGAGAATAATAACTTTTTTTTTGCTCTACAGCGCAAATTTTCCTGTACACTATGGCTTTGAGGCAGTATACTAGGCTTTGAAGCCGTATACCACAGATTTGAATCTGTATACTGCAGTTATTGTATCTGGCAAGAATTATATAATGGGTTGTGGTTTACTGGGTCCTCATAAATTTTCAATGGGGTCTTTGTATATGATGGATAATAAATGATAAACAAGTACAGAAGAAACATGCTCTTCATTGTGAATTATAATTAGTCAGAGTGTATATTTGACTAAGTAAATATTCATATATATTTTAATGTTTTTAACTCAATCAATTTACCTATAGACTCAAAAAGGGTTCTATTAAAAAAGGTTCATATCTTAAACTTGTATTCAAGTGTCCTATTTGTATTTCTGAAACTGAGCTATTGCTTCTAGGATACCTATATATCATTCACCCAAACAGTGCATTGAAAAGAAGAGCAAAAATAGCACTGTCATTTACCTTCAAGCTTTTGAACTTTCTGTGTAAGCTCTGCTTCTGTTTTTTGCTTCTCTTCTTTAATCTTCTGAATTTCTTCATCAACTTCATCTATAAGGCCTTGGGCTTGATCACGCTCACGTGTCAGAAGATCTACTGTTGCCTGAAAAGGACAATGATCCAAGCACTGTTGTTACATCTTGTGTGTAGTAGGCAAAGGGGATTTGCCTTGATAATCATGATTTGTTGAATATTTACAGAAGACCATATATGCATGTACAGTAGAACCCCGCGTAAGCGGACACCCTCCGTTCCCGGCAAAAGTGTCCGCTTACACGAGGTGTCCGCTTACGCAGGGTTTTCAAGTTTCCTCCAGCCCAATATAATTGTGTTATATACCAATAGATAGGAGAGACAGAGGTGATAATAGATCTGAAATCCATTTTCTGATATCTTAATTGTGTAATAAGTTATTAAACCTTGGATTACAAAATGTATTTTCTATGAATATACCCACACACACTGATAGAAATGACGGATAAATCTTAATTTTTGGTTGTTGTCCGTCGGAGGTGTCCGCTTACACGGGGTTTTAGGCCTTTTCGTACGTTAATAACTGTCCGCTTACGCAGGGTGTTCGCTTACGTGCAGTTAAAATAAAAATCTAATAGAGGGAAAAAATTCTGTTCTGAGCAAAAGTGTCGGCTTATGCGGGGTGTCGGCTTATGCGGGGTGTCCATTAGGCGGGGTTCTACTTTATAGCCATATCAGAGATGGCAGTTTGGTGATGGGTAAATGAAAAACGGGAAGAAGCTAAAATCGTCCAAATGATATTAATTTCTACATCCATTGAACACCTTGGCATAAAGCCTTTTTAAATTGGAAGAACAGATGGAAGTAAAGAATATGTATACTGATATCTTAATAATAAATGTAACTTATCCAATTTGGAGTGACAGAATCTAGGGCAAAGAATCAGTCATTCTTAGCAAATCTAAAATGTTAATGTGCTTCAGCTACAAGTTCTTAAACCTGTAAAAGCCTTAATAGTACTGCACCAATCATGTTGTATTTTAGCAATAAAACAGGTACAATCAATAGCCATCAACAGCCAATACAGGGATGTCAGCAGCCCTTGAAGAAAATCCCTGAAATTATTGTCTGGGACAAACCCCCCCCCCCTCCCCCCACACACAAAATACTACAATGAACAAGCTTACTGGAAACTGGAAAACGTTAAAAAACTGCGTTCCCTGGTGAGTAGGACTAGTACTACAGTCTGTGCTCTCCAAGCAGAACCTTGCCTTCCATGTCCTATTACTGTTAAACCAAATATGTGCATGGGAGATTGTAGTATAGAGCTGGTTCCTGGTATTATCTATGCATTCAAAGTGGTTTGTATGGTAACACTGCAAGGGTTTCAGGGTTTTCAGGGATTTTTATCAAAGCATTATCTATGGGGAGCTTTTGAGGGAAAACCCTGATAATCATGTAAATAATAATGCACACATTTATAGGGAAATGGGTATATGGGGATCCTGAAACACTAGGGATTGACATACACATGTTCTTTTGAAGCTTTTGAATAGTGAGGACAATATTTCTGTGTTTAAGAAAAACCCTGATTTCAGGGAATTCCCTGAAGTCTGACATCCCTGCCAATAGTCCTGACTAATCTACATTACAATAGGTATAGGCTCAGGGCCTTGGTAGTGACCTTGCTAAAAGAACTGGTGCACCAGAATGTCCTGACTTAAGTTGCGCTCGCTGAATCTATAGCACTGAGTTGTGACGTCATGACTCAGAAACTTAATCCTCCAGAGGAACTGCCTGAACTCTGAACGACCGCCCTGTCTCCGGAGGAACTAGCTCATCTCTTCAAGTGAAGTTGCAAAGTGGAGACATCCATGTTCATTATAGTGTGTAACTAATATACTCTTGAAAATGACACAATATTAGAGTCCAATTAGAAAGGGTCATTACCTTTAAGTGGTCAATTGAGAGGAGTGTCTTTCTGTCCTCTGCACCCGAGTCTTTGGACGATGCTGCTTGCAATTGTTCTGAAGAAATTCACATATCATGAAATTAAGACTAAGAACAATTCTTTTCAAAAAGGAACTGTGCAGAGTACTAGTTATTATATGAAAAAAGGAATTAATGGATGAAACTAGAAATCTCCTTTTAGGTCACAAATAAATAGCTCTCAGGAAGTGACAGAAACTGAGTATGAACCATAGGATAGGTGGATATTTGTTCTGACAATATTTGAAAAGCCTTTTACAAAATGTGCATTTCGCAGGGATGTCAGTTGTAGTCAGGGAAAAAAGGCAGAAATATTTGTTGTGAAATTTGATGCCTAAGAGATACCAATGAAATATGGAAAGCATTTTGGTGTCGCCTATGGCAGTGGGCTGAGGTTCTGTTGGGAGCTTCAAACTTCTGCCTATTGCTGTGAATAAGACTGATTCAATATCATCTTAGTTTTACACAAGGAAAAAGAATGATGGATACTGAAAATGATGGGGTGGATTTCCATGTAACAATGGAAAATTGACATCTCTGCTTTTTGCTATTCTACAGTTACCTTGTTACATGTTACAATCAACAAAAGTTGCAAGGACAAATTTTTAAATGCATTCGTTAAGAAGTCGGCTTAAATCACCAGTTGTGTAACTTACCTTCTAGCTTTTTAATTTCTTGTGTAAGACGCAATTCTGTTTTTTCTTTCTCTTCTTTGAGAGTTTCGATTTCTTCGTCCACTTCATCTATGAGTTTGCGGGCATGATCTCGCTCCTTTATGACATGCTCCACTGTTCCCTTTGATGAGAAAATACAGCATAGATATTGTTTAGGGCTATTATTGAGGAAGAAGGAAATTTATATCCCCCCCCAAAAAATTAATTAACAAAAAGGAAAAAAAGACACACACAAAGTACAAACAGGTGACAGTCTGCTGTCCATATATTTGTGGGAGTAAATTAGCAGTTCATTTCTGTGTGTATTGACCCAAATGTGTTTTTAGTTAACTCCTCTTGAATTGGTTTATAAATTAAACATAAGAAAGACTCTACATGCACCTGTCAGATGAATGGGCAACAAAATAAGAAAAGTGCAAAAACCTTTGATCTGATTCCAATATCAGAAAACATTTGTCAAACTTATTCTTTTATTCAGTTCCTTCATTTTAGTATGTTATGCTTCATCATTTAATACTGCTGTATTCGGCATTTAATCTGCTTTACTTTTGTCAACAAGAACATCATGGTTTATACATAAGTTATTGCAAAATTGAGATTCACCTTCAATTGTTTGACCTCAGCTTGGAGGTCGCTGCCTGATGTACTACTTGGTGTGGCACTAACTTTGACCAATTCAGCTACAAAGACACAAATATATATTATGTGATGATTCACGACAAGGACAGAGACAATAATCCATGGTTTTTTGGACAGGGAGTCATAATCCATGAGTGATTGACCCGTAGTAGTACAAGAGTGCTAGCGAGTGTATTACAACCTCAATGTTGAGTCGTTTACAGAGCTCCTTGTTCACATAACCATTTATTATCCATCTTTTAAAATGAATTGAACACAGTTATTGCTATATTAACCCATTCACAGTGGGTGATGCCATACAGCATCATCTGTGCTGGGGCGGTATAAACTAGCACTAGTACCCACCCTTAACCACATACTATTGCCACAAGCACCCGCCCTGAAAGGGTTAACAGGTATGAGAATAATAACTATTTTTTGCTCTACAGCACAAATGGACTATTTTCCTGTACACTATGGCTTTGAGGCAGTATACTATGGCTTTGAAGCCATATACCACAGATTTGAATCCGTATACTGCAGTTATTGTATCTGATAAGAATTATATAATGGGTTGTGGTTTACTGGGTCTTCATAAATTTTCAATGAGGTCTTTGTATATGATGGATAATAAATGATAAACAAGTACAGAAGAAACATGCTCTTCATTGTGAATTATAATTAGTCAGAGTGTATATTTGACTAAGTAAATATTCATATATATTTTAATATCTTTAATTCAATCAATTTACCTACAGACTCAAATAGAGTTCTATTAAAAAAGGTTCATATCTTAAACTTGTATTCAAGTGTCCTATTTATATTTCATTATGTTATAAATTTCTAAATGTCATTCTAAATGACTAAGAGGCTGAGCTATTGCTTCTAAGACATATATCATTCAGCCAAACAGTGCATTGAATAGGAAAGAGCATAAATGTCATTTACCTTCAAGCTTTTGAACTTTCTGTGTAAGCTCTGCTTCTATTTTTTGCTTCTCTTCTTTGATCTTTTGAATTTCTTCATCAACTTCATCTATAAGGGCTCGGGCTTGATCACGCTCATCTGTCAGAACATCTATCGTTGTCTGAAAAGGACAACGGTCCAAGCAATGTGGTTACTTCTTGTTGAAAGTAGGTAAAGGGAAATTGCCACGATAATCATGATTGTCAAGATTTGTTGAATATTTACAGAAGATCACATATACATATATATCTGTATCACAGATGGCAGTTAGTTTATGGGTAAATATAAAGTGGGAAGAAACTGAAAATTTTCCAAATGATATTAATTTCTACAAATTATATCTTTTGCACACCTAGGCATAACGCCTTTTTGAGTCACGCTCACTGTATCTATGGCACTGAGTAGGGACGTCATGACTCAATCCTCCAGAGGAACTGCCTGTACTCCGGAGGACCGCCTTATCTCCAGGGGGAACCACCCCATCTACTGTGGCGGAGTTGCCGAGTGGAGACACCCTTGTTCATTATACAGGGATGCAAATCGGGACTGAGGAAAAGGAAAACATAAGTGAGCTGGGGAATCCCCTTCTGACTCAACAGCGAAACAGAAGACTAGCCTCAGTCTCTTATAATAGAAGTCATGGCCCCTTATTGGTTGATATAACGCATTGTTGACACTAACAATCGACTCCTTGGAGATATCATAGCAACTGGGTTCAAAACAGAGAAACTGTCACTTTCAAGGTAGCATCGGCTTTCTACAGAGGTGTTTATTGCCACGTCGTAATAATCTTACTGTAAATCTCTAAATGAATAAAATATAAAACTGTAAGACTTGAACAACTCTATGCCGGCCCAAAAGGCCGGAGTTGGACGGCACCAGGTCGGCGGTCTACACGGCAGTGAGAGCATCTTACAACCGCCAAATGAGGCCCTGTGGCCGGCAGTCGTTCCCGCGCATACCTGCCGTCATTATCGGACCATAGCACGACCGACTCGGGCCCGAGTCCGGCACTGTGTCCCGGGTAGTGCCGTCTTCGTTGACAGCCTGTGGTGCGGCCGTCAAGGCGTCAAAAACATCCTTAAACTTGGAATGCTGTCAGTGACTATAAAAAGTCTGAATTGGCGGAGAACTAATATACTCTTCAGGGATGTCAGTTGGGGTCAGAAAAAAACAAGGAAATATTTTCCATGACAATTCAGGGTTTAAACCTAGCATATATACACCAAAACACCGGAAATGGATAAAAGTAATGTTATTATTACTAAACATATGCTTCTAAGAAGAGTCTGTAGGTAGGTAGTGTTGGGAATTAAGACTTGTTATTATATACCTGTGTCCGAATGTCTATGAAATACTGCCCGCTGCTAGGGGTGCAGTAATAATAATGTTCGCGCCCGCTGTGAAAGTGACTTAATAAGTCATTAAAATGTTGTTTTTTCATCGGTTTAAGGGATACAATAACAAGCAAACGTCCTGACTGTAGACGAAATGATTCTAGTTCTCGGTCAGTCATCGATTTCATACTGCTTTCCGCCTATGGCGTCAGGCAGTATGATATCGACGACTGACCTCAAACAGGAACCGTTTCGTCCACAGTAAGGACGTTTCCTAATATTACTGATATGAGTAATATAGCAGTTGTATCTCACTACTCTGTGTTGTTATATGTTCATTTTACCCAAGGAAAGGGATTGCACATTTCAGAAATGAAAACACGGATTACCGCGGAAACAAGGAAAACTGACATCCCTGTCTCTTGAAAATGACATGATATCAAAGTACAAGCAGAAAGGGTCATTACCTTTAAGTGCTCAATTGAGGGGAGCATCTTACTATCCTCTCCAGCTGAGTCTTTCGACGGTGCTGCTTGTAATTGTTCTGAAGAAATTCACATAGCATAAAATTAAGACTGTATGAAAAAAGAAAATAATGAATGAAACTGGGAGATCACTTTTAGGTCACAAGTGCAAAGCTCTCAGGAATCGATAGAAAGTGAATATGAACCATAGAACAGGTGGACACAGAGCAAACGAACATTTGAGAGTTTAGTCGAACAACTGTGGCGCGCAGTCGTACTTTTTTTTTCTTTGTATATCCTGGAGGATCTAGAAGGGAGTGGATCCCATACTTGACCACTTACCTTCAAGACTTGCAATCTTCTTAATGAGATCTGTTTCCATCTTCTCCTTCTCTTCTTTGAATTTTAATATCTCCTGATCCATCTCATCTATCAGCTCGCGAGCCTGGTCTCTCTCTTGGGTCAGAGTTTGTATCATCTCCTAAAGCGGTCAAACAGTTTTCATATTTACAACCGACAAATGTAGCTTTATCACAAATTATGATAAGATATGGACTAATGTTGAGGCAAAAACAATAGTTCTGTTGTTGTTTGGGTAGTTTGACGTCCAATATGTTCTATTACACTTTCTTTCGGTTAGATGATGATCGAACCGATGAGATGAATTTACATAGAAATCTCACCCCTACACATTTACCGAGGTGAGAGTCAATTTAGCTCAAAAACCATAGACATGGTTGGTTGGTTGATTTGATTTAACGTCCAGTTAACCATTGCACGTTCTCGCCAGACTTTCTCAAGGTTCTTTTACACCACAAGGGTGGTGATCAAATCTATGTAATGAATTTAGTTAGAAATCTCACCCCTACATATTTACAGAGGTGAGAATTCTTTTAGTTCCCACACCACATAGACATGGTATGAGACATACATAGACATGGTATGAGAACGAGTGGCCTTTGATATAGCAGAAAAACTACCACTACTGGGGGTGAAGAAGAAGAGTGGCTGTTGTGGGACGTGAACCCACAAAGTAATACAACCTTGGGATTATAAGTCTTTATACTACCCCTAATAAAAAACGCCATAGGCTTAACATGGGATTTGTTTATGTCACGGGTAGTGACATAATGTCACTTGCCTTCAACTCATGAAATTATGGAGCCAACAAAATGTGCGGCATAAATAAACTCAAACTTGTGACGTCCCTTGATATTGCCACTGAGCTACCCCCCCCCCCCCCCCCAACCATATCCGGCCTGCTCCATGCGGAGGCAAGGCGACCAAGAGGGTGAACAGATTGATCATTGCTGTCCACCAGTCCAGTGTTTTATTATCCATCGTATACAAAGTCCCCATTGAAAATGTATGGGGACTCAGTAAACCACGACCCATTGTATAAAACCGGTCAGATACCATAACTGTGGTATACGGAATCTAACCTGTGGTATACGGCCTCAAAACCATGGTATACGGGAAAACTAGTCCCTTTTGCTATAGAGCAAAGAAATAGTTCCTGTTGTTATACCCGTCAATATGGCAATTAATTGGTTTAATTTATTAAAAAAGATGGATAATGAATACAACAAACGATGGTTTTGTGGACAGGCGGCTCTGTAAACCACTCGCGGATGACCTCGTAATACACTCGCTAGCGCTCGTGTGTTACTACACGTCAACCTCTCATGGTTTACAGCCGCCTGTCCACAAAACCATCGTTTATTGTCTATTTAACCACTGAGCTGACTTTCCACTCCTGTTTAGAGCGTAGTTCACTTAGCGGCATTAATGTATTTTGGCAGAGTAGATAATTGCATAGTCATCGAACCTGCACCTCCTCAGCGTGTAGGGTTGTCTGTCGCTCCACCTCCTCGGTGTGGAGCGCGGACAGCTGCTTGATCTCCTCCGCATGCAGCGTGCACTGCCGCTCCACCTCCTCCAGGTGTTGGCTGGCCTGATGCTCCAACTCCTCCTCCTGAAGCAATCAAACAAAGCACGCGTCATAATCAGGCCACAAACCCGGTCTCGCCTGGACACATCCCATCCGCATATCAACAGGGATGTCAGTTGGGGTCAGAAAAAAACAAGGAAATATTTCCCTGGCAATACAGGGTTAGACATCAGATCTATATATACACCAAAAAGACCTAAAATATAGTAGATACAAATAACATTATCACTGCGGAACATGGGTCTGGAGACAGGTTAATTGGGGAATTTATGAATCATGGTTGATTTGAGTATCTTTTAATTGTTATGTTCATTTTACACAAGAAAAAAGGATATCTTATTCCAAAAATGAAAACACGGAATTCCGCGGAAACAAGGAAAACTGACATCCCTGTATGAATATCCTCCTGGGGCCTGTTTAATAATCTAAGCTCATACATTCAGACCATTTTCTGTACCTTATACAAGGGTAACCGTTTAATAATTCCAAAGGTTTTTTTTGCTAAGGCAGTCTTAGCCGTCCATAGGGTGTTACATAAGTGTTGAATAAAATGGACCCATTACGTCCCTTGGTCCCCTAGATTATTCAACGGGCCCCTGGTTCTATTCAAAGTGGATGGAATGAGGATCGAAGTCAGGTTCAGCACTATTTGTCACTTATATTGGGAACGATTATATTTCACTTAGCGGCATTAATGTATTACGGCACAGTAGATCATTGCATAGTAATCCACACCTTCATCATCACCCGATGGGGCAGCCTTTTACGGTGATAATCATGACAAACATTATGTGAACTCCAAACTAAAATAGAAAATCTTAATCAGAGGGCCATCCAGAAAGTATGTATGCAAGATTTCTGAAAATGTTGACCCCCAATCCCATCTCAATCTTGTATACAATAGAATAAAGAAAGAGAATAAGCAAAATTTTCCATTTCTCATAATTAGTGTATCGTGAAGGAGTTAAGCATTGAGCAGGACATACCCTTTTGCCGAGTCGATCGAGCTCCTCCTTGAGTTCGGAGATGGTGGCCCAAGCGCCATCTCGCTCTTCCATTACTCCGTTCACAATTTCCTGCAATTAAGACAGTTAAAGACATTTTGTCAAGATCCACTCCGCATACATAATATGATAGTGTAATAAAACATGGTTAATTTGTACGCGGTAAGCTGCAAATATTGGAGGAAGTCATTGTAAGAAAATAGGTTGGGAAAAAAAGATGGAAGCAAATGATAGGACAAATGATGCTTAAAGCTGTGGAATGTGTAAATGGAGAGCAGTTATGGTGACTTTGTTTCAGAAAAAAGGTCTAGTCTCTACACATCACCATTGAGACACCGGGGATACAGTTGACACTAATGTCACAGTTGTTTGGTTTGATTTATCTCCAGTTAAACATTACAGATTCTAACCAGACTTTCTCATGGTTCTTTTACACCACAAGGGTTGTGATTGAATCTATGAGATGAATGTAGGTAGAAATCTCACCCCTACACATTTACCGAGGTGAGAGTTTTACTTCCCACACCACATAGACATGGTATGAGAAGGAGTGGCCTTTGATATAGCAGTAAATCTACGACTGCTGGGGGTGAAGGAGAAGAGTGGTTGCAGTGGAACTTGAACCCACAAAGTCCTACAGTCTATTGATTACAAGTCCAGTGCCTGAACCACTGAGCAAACTCCCCACCCCCTGTCACAGTTGTGACTTCAACTAAACACTAGCATGAGAATGTCTACACCTACCCAAAATAACCTGAGGGACCACCTGTTAAACACTGATGTATAATACTCTACTGGACTCTGTTACAGGGATGCCAGTGAGGTTTGGGGAAAAAAACAGGACAAATTCAAACCCCTATTTATCACCAATACTTTACCATAATTATGTCCGTAATAAAGACTTGAGCAAGTCTAATAATCTTATAATAAAAAAAAATGCCCACAAAGACTTGAGCAAGTCTATGCAGGCACAGCACCCCGCGTCGGCCGCCGGGTCTCCCCTACCGGCCGCCGGGCCTCCGCTACCGGCCGCCGGGCCTCCGCTACCGGCCGCTAATACACTGCATTTCAATTAATTTATTTAGAGTAGAAAAAACACCGAAAACCCGGAAAACTGACATCCCTGCTGTTATTACTGTGTTGAAAATTCGCCACACTTGCAATAACTATGATAAATCAAGTATATATGCAGAGTAAATATTAAGATGCGGGCAAACTGCTGGCTAAATCAACTGTGGTGTGTAATATAAAATTAAAAAATGACGGAATCAAGAATGGATTACCAACTTATAGAAGTTCAACAAAAACTGCATACTGTTACGTTACAAATTATCTTTATGTGAAACATATAGGCTCTATCCCTTGGACTAACTGATCATGTTGGCTCTATGGAGCGGTAAAAAACGGATCCCGCATGTAACCTTGATCTTGATGTACTCTCATCAGTCTGACTAGTGTAGTGCATTGCAATAACACCAGCAATAAAGCTTCTAACAGGATGAAGTCTTGGAGTCATTCATTCAGCTTACTATTCACACCTGATAGTAACACTGGTGGAGAACCCAAGACTGATTATGGTAGCCAGTGTCCTTTGGTCCCCTAGATTATTCAACGGGCCCCTGGTTCTATTCGAAGTGGATGGAATGAGGATCAAAGTCAGGTTCAGCACTATTTGTCACTTATATTGGGAACGATTATATTTCACTTAGCGGCATTCATGTATTACGGCAGAGTAGATCATTGCATAGCAATCCACACCTTCATCATCAACCTATGGGGCAGCCTTTTATGGTGATGATCATGACAAACATTATGCGACTATGGTAGCCACCTATCAAGAAAGGGGAAGCGGGGAAAGCAAGTTGCGGGGACTGGCGTATTGGTGCTTACCTGTGTCCCGTGTTTCAGGTTCTCGATCTGCTCCTGCAGCGTCTCAATCACCTGATCGTCATCATTTTTCTTTTCCTGAATAGAGAAACAAACTTTCTGTGATGTGCAATTTGCAGATAACAAAGGTAACAAGAATGAATACATAGCCTTTCATTCAGTATCAGCAGGTTTAAACATTAAGTGTCAATTCCACCAAGCAACCAAACCTTGCCGAAATTGAAATCGGAAAAAATCATATAAGCATGGCTGGCGGTGGAAACGAGCACTTTTTCTGTTTGGGCACTAATATGATATATCATGCAAGAAAATTCACCATATGAGATATTCTTTGACACATTCCAAAGAAACCAGAAACTCTCTGATAAAGTCTTAGTTGGTGGAAACAGCATTTCACTGAAACACACTTCCAAGAAGATCCCTTTTTAAAATTTCTGATATGAATAATGAGGATCAAAGTCAGGTTCAGCACTATTTGTCATTTATATTGGGAACGATTATATTTCACTTAGCGGCATTCATGTATTACACTACACTGTTTTCACTACAAGATAAAGGGGCTGTTCCATCTGGCCGAATTCTCAGCCGATTCATGATCCTAACAGTGTCTGATTTACTGTTCGGGTACCATCGGTGTAACAGAACACCATGACCTGGTGAGGTCAGTGCTGTCTGCCGCCGTTGGCCACACTATTCCATTATCATTTGGTTATCCAACGCATACTAGTACGCCCGTTTTCCTTTAGGCTTTTTTACTTGTGTACTTTGATGTCCAATGCAAACCAAACGAGAGCTAGGCTTGTCAATGTTTGTGCCACGATGGGCAGGTTGTGTATTACTACACGAGGCGTCAGACAAGTGTAGTGAGTAGCAGACCTGACCAGAGTGGCATAAACATTGAGAAGGCTTATTCAAGTTTGGTCTAGTATTTATCCTACCCCATCTCACCGATATACAGAGAAAATTTTGTAATTATCCATGTTAGTACCATGTTGACACTCATCAGAGGATGGCCACATTTATCAATGCTGCCGGGTCTACTTTTGTTATCTCGTCCCTGATTGGTCCATTTTTTTTATCCACCTTGGTGCATAAATAACACTTTATTCAATGCTCCATTAAATACATTGAGTCAATGTTAAACCTATGGCGTTTTTTATTAGGGGTAGGATAAAACTAAGAGCTTTGACCTTGACACCTGGAATGTTCATTCAGAGTGTCTAGTTGAAAGTAGGTGGTGTCTTTGAGGTGAATAAACGTTGTGTTTCATGATTATCTTGAAAAGGAATAGAATTCTAACTGTAATCGTTCAATAACACAGTCCAGAGGGCCAGAACTGTGGAGCTCAAGCAGGATTGCAATCGGGCAAAGGCAGGGATTTCTAATATTTTCTGTTACTATCAGTGGGGTGTCAATCGAAACAGACAATACAAGATGCTAACAGGGTCCGATTTTTAGGCCTGTCTTCACCAATAATCAGCAAAAGATTGTTGCCGATTCAGCCAGGACCAAGCCGACGATCACAAAAGTGCTGTCTGCAAAATGAAAGGCCCTTTAAGGACGGGTGCCTGTAGCCGTTCTTCTCCTGTTAGGACAGGTGCTGGTGGCAGTTTGTCCCGCTAGAGGACGGGCACATATTGGTCAAAACTAATTCAAGTTTGTAATCACGTAATATGATACATAATCATAAAAATCTTGTTTCTTTTGAATAGAAATACTAAATATGATGTCTTATCCTACCCCTAATAAAAAAACATAGAGCCTCGACAACTGTTCTAATAATTATAATCATCTTTTATACGTTAATATAAAACTGATTAGGCTATTTGCACACCCTGAAACATTAATATTTTAATAAACACAGTGAAAACATTGCGAACTATATCCTTGACACAGTTTGACATGTACGCGGATGACCACGCAAGTAGCGTGGCTGCGTCAATGTGGTGCCTCAACAGAACCTAACTCGCACAGTGTAACAAAAATGGATTTATATGTAATATTAACTGGATTTCGGTGAGTGCTTGCATATTTTCTAATATCATAAAGTCGTGGAGACATGATAGGATAAATAAGGAACCAAGCTTGAGTTAGCAGTTCGTGTTGTAATGTCACTCCAGTCAGGTTTGCTACGCTTTGCTACGCCTCACGTAGTAATTCGCTACCTGACCGTCGTGACAAAACAACACGACCTGCTAACTCTCGTTCAGTTCCATTTAAATATCTACATTTTGTGAAGATTTCATAAATATTGCTCTATCATTTCTTTGTTAAAACATTTTCATAAATATTGGAATCATGATGCCTCAGGGCATCATGCGTCTTTAGTGCGGTGATGCCTCCAGGCATCATGTGTCCTTAAAGGGTTAACCTGGATGAAGCACTCACCTCGAGGGTCTTTATAGCGTCTTTGAGCTCCTGGACGGCAGCAACTTTTTCTTGGAGGTCCTGGTCTCTCCGTTTTAAAACGAGGCTCAGCTGCTCAATTTCAGCCTTCAACAACTCCTGTTGCATTTCAGCCTCCAACTGGCGCGTCTCGTTCTGAACCAAAAATTATCAATATTAATTACATCGAGAAATCCAGGCCCAAGTGCAAGACTCAAACTAACTCTTATCGACAACATGCTTATAGTGGCTGTTTGCAGATATTATAGTGATACATCACATGAGTTGTCTTTGCGGAATGATATCACGAAGCGGAGCTGAGTGATATCTGTAGCAAAAGACAACGAATGGCATATAAACAATTATATGAAATTGAGTGATGTTTATATTTTATCCTACAGTAATATATATCAGCAAATAGAAAATGATATTAAAAAAGGCATATCATGGTGCTAATTCTATGGGAAGGCCATCTGAAGAAGGTAAGTGCTTAACTATTGGTGTCTATGGGAAACTGCAATATTTTCATGAAACCAGATGGCAGCACCAGTGTCAAATTTAGTTCTGAGTATGGACAGCAGGCACTGCGATATTCACCTGCGTTTGTCATTAAAAAAACCCGTGAAGTTAGGGCTACTGATATAACGACTTACCATGTCTGGCTTTGAGAGCATTTCTTTCGCTTCTTCAAGCTTGGCCATAGCCTCTGTCCGAATCGCTAGAATTTCGGCTTGTAATTTGGTCTCATTGGAGTCAATTTCGCTTTTGAGAACTTTCATTTCTTCTTCAAGCATTGCTATTTGTTCTTCCATCGCCTTTTTCTCAATTTCCCAAATATGCTTTTCTTGTTCAAATTGTTTATGTTTTGCTGACTTATCGGCCAGTGCCTGCTTTTCTTCTTCAAATATTTGCTTTTCTTCCTCTAAAAGTGTTGTCACTTCTTCTATTGTCTTCCTTTCTTTTTCTAGCGTGAGTCTCTCTTCTTTTAGTTCCTCTTCCATTGCCTTTTTCTCAGTTTCCAAACTCTCTTTCTCTTCATCAAACTGCTTACATTGTGCTGCCTTATCGGCCAGTGCCATCTTTTCTTCTTCAAATATTTGCTTTTCCTCCTCTAAAAGTGTTGTCACTTCCTCTATTGCTTTCCTTTCTTTTTCTAGAGTGAGCCTCTCTTCTTTTAAGGCCTCTTCCAACGCCTTTTTCTCAGTTTCCAAACTCTCTTTCTCTTCTTCAAACTGCTTACATTGTGCTGCCTTATCGGCCAGTGCCATCTTTTCTTCTTCAAATATTTGCTTTTCTTCCTCTAAAAGCATCGTCATTTCTTCTATTGTCTTCTTTTGCTTTTCTAGAGTGAGTCTTTCTTCTTCTTCTAAAGCATTCGTTTCCTTTTCCCTACCATCCTTCTCATTTTCCTGCGTATTTGCAACATTTTCTCTTGCGAAAGCTTCCCTTTCTTGTTCTATGACATTCTTCTTTTCCTCCAGATATTTCCTCTGCTCCTCAAGTTGTTCTTTCTCCTCTTCCAGGATCTGCTCTGCAATATTTCTGTCAATTATTTGCTGTTCTTCAAAGCTCAGTTTGTCTTCCTCAAGTGTAATCTTCTCTTCTTTGAGAATCTCTTTCTCCTGATCCAAAGCTGCCTTTGCACTTTCAAGACCCTGTTTTTCTTCTTCTAAAGCAGCCACTTCTTCAACCAGGCGGAGCTTGCTCTCTTCTAGATCTTTTTCAAGGGATCGCTTCTCCGCTTCAAGGGTTTCCTTATCCTTTTCAAGCTCCACCTTCAATGCTTCTAAAGTAGTTTTTTCTGACTCAATGCATAACTGAAGTTCCTCGATAGATTTCTTCTGTGTCTCAAAGTCCTGTTTTTCATCTGCAAATGCAAATCTTTCCGTTTCAAGACAAAGCTTTGCTTCTTCAAAAGCTATCCTCTCATTTGTAAGGCCTTCGTTTTCCACTCCCACATGATCCGTTACCTCTGATTTCTCCTGACTTCTCTCAAGTGCATCTACCTTCAAGGACTTAATTTCTTCTGTAAGCGTTTTCTTTTCCTCTTCTAACGCTGTCTTCTCATTCAAAAGGCCTTCGTTTTTCTCGACCAAATGATGTGTTTCTTCCGATTTTTCCCTAATTTTCTCCTCAAATACTAGTCTTTCTTCTTTCAAAGTCTTAAGTTCTTCATCCAGCGTTGTCTTTTCTTTTTCCAAATCCATCTTCTCAACTGTGAGGTCTTCCTTCTCCCCCAGCAGTTGCTGCGTTTCTTCGGTCTTCTCCTTCATATCGTTTTCAAACACACATATCTTTTCTTTCAGTATTTTCAGTTCGTCTTCCAGAGTTTCCTTTACTGTAGTTAACGTCACTAGTTCTTCTGCGGATCTCTCACTGTCTCCCTTGTCTTCACTCTCCTTAGAAAGAGTTTCTTCGAGCTGTCGCCTTAGCTCTGAGGCTTCTTCTGCTGACTTTGTCACATCGAGTTGGAGTGTTTCAATCTCTTCTTTGAGGCTCATGACATTTGCTTCCAATTCTACCTTTTCCCGTGCGCGAGCATCACATTCTTCTTGGGTTTGAGAAATGGTTTCTTTTGAGGCTTCAAACTGTGGAATAAGAGAGATATTTCGTGAGTGCTAATCTAGCAATGTTGTACAACAGACAGTTTAAGTTATCAAATTATAAAATGTCACTGATAGTGTGAGTCCAACAATATATTCGCAACTAATTTAAAACAGAGATGCCAGTTAGGCTCAGAAAAAGACAGTGGAAATATTTTTCATGTGGAATTTGATGATTAAACCTATAAGACACCGACCCGACGGCTGTGCCCGGTTCTACCTTTCCCCGACGGATCCGTCAGATATGTGACAATCTGCATCAATCGACCAACCCGATTTTATTGCTTTTCCCGACGCGTCGGGCATTACTACCATGTCAGATATGACCGACTCTCCACGACCTTAAGATTTCGGTGTACGCACTTTCACCGATTGTTACCTATTCTGAGTTGGCCATTTGAATAGCGATGCTACCTATCCCCTAGTCCGATTTAGAAGTTCCTTATACCGATTTGTAGGGGAGACAGAGGCGATTATAAATCTGAAAACCGTTTCCCGATTTCTTAATTCGAACCGAAGGTGTCGTCGGGAAGAGTCTAAATGTTGGTGTCTTATAGGTATAAGACACCGAAACTTTCTTCCCGACTGTCACCGAGCCGATGGTCGGGATGAATCGGGAACAAATTTCGGTGTCTTATAGGCTTAAGAGAGACCGAGAAAATGTGTGAAACACATCGGTGTCAACCATGGCGTGGGACTGAGGGTGTGAGGAGATTCAAACCACTGTAGTGTAAGTGTGAATGGTTAATCAATACCATTTTGCGAATAAAGAATACACAAGGAAGAATATTATATACTGGAATTGAAAAAGTGGATGTCCATGGAAAGGAGAAAGGCTGCAATCTCCCACAAAAAAAAAAGAAATTAAAAAAAAAAAAGAGAAGTAAATAGATCAATTACCTGTTTCTCGACATTTTCCTTTTCTGTTTTTTCTTTCTCCACAATCTCAGTCATCCTAAACAAAGAATAGATACAGTTCTGTACTTCATCTCAAGATATAAAGACACACTCTGTAGCACAGACTCATTCAATATAGATTTTGTTAGTTAATTCATATGATGTTTATGATATTGAATAAAACATGATAAAAACAAATGTAAAATACACAACAAAGACTAAAATGAAAAATCTCATTTATTATCTTAGCCTGGTAAAAACGTCCATAGGCTTAACATTAGGAACTCTTACTGGACAGGCTTGCGAGTACAGTAATTCATACTCAATGGGCGACAAACAGATAAATATTTCCAGGCTAAGATAAGATCAGAAACATATTCCCTGTTTGCCATCTCGTGTGGAGTGCTTCGGAATACTCTCTTGGTTATCACCTCGTTCATATTACTCTGCACTCCAAACTCGACGGGGAACAGAGATACAGCCCAAACACTCATCAATTTCTTTCTTACCCTTTCCTTACCAATGATACCTTAAGGCACTGGCGTAGCTAGTGCAAATGATGCCTCAAGGCATAATTTTCCATTTTATGTTAAAATGTCATTTATCTCAGCTGATTCAACACAGATCTTTATAATATTTCCAGAGATTATGTAAAATGTAGTTATAATCAATAAATAATTCTATAGTTATCACCATGGAAACATCGACAGACAACTTTAAATACGGTGGAAAAGAATCAACCTTCTCAACAATTGTAACATAGGCCCGCACTACAGAGGTGGTCCGGTGTCAGGCATGCTGCATTTAAAGACGTGCACCTGTGACCAGGTCCAGTAAGGAAAGGGTTATTACTATACACCTATGGCCGAACATGTATGAAATACTGCCCGCTGCTGGGGGTGTAGTATTAATAATGTTCGCGCCCGCTGTGGCAGTGGGCCGTAGTGAATAGCTGTGGCTTTTTGAGGTGGGGAAAAGTTAATAAAACATACTTTTCAACGAGTAGAAGGTGTATAGTAATAAGAAAACGTAGTGACTGAGCCCGTACGGTGTCCGTTCTCGGTCATTTGATGAAAAAATACGGCCCTCGAGCCTGCGGCATCGGGCCGTATTTTTTCATAAAATGACCTCGAACAACCACCTGTACGGGCTCAGTAACCACGTTTTCTCATAATATAAATAAAAGAATATTTTAAACCGTCAACAACATATGCATACTCTAAGATTTGGTTCTGCAGCTCAGTGATTCGTCCGTTGAGTTCTTCTATTTGTAGATTGTCTGCAGCTTGAAGTGATGCCTCCAGATTTCCTCCTCCTCCGCCTGCGCTACAAGCTGCCAGCGCAGCTTGCAGCGACATGTCCAGACTGTGACCTCCTGCCGGCACGCCGCAGGTGGCAGACCGAAGCTCAGAGTTCTCGCGGTATGCATCCTCCAACTGAGCGGTCAGTTCAGACTCGCGCCGCTTGTGCTTGTCTCGGTCAAGTTCTTGGTACATGTCGAAGTCTGAGATCTTGTTGGTCAGTTCCTGGATGGCCTTCTCGGCTTCTCGCTGTAAGCAGATAAAAGAATGAAGCCCAGGCTTACGTTAATGTTAAGCTGAATGAATAATGAGAATGATTCGGTCATTTGAATGACCCAACGAGATTTGAACTCCCGACCTCTCAAGCACAAAGCAGGGTTGAAAGTTGGGACTGGAGAAAAAACCGGAAATCAAAAACCTTAAAAAAAAATCACAAAAATAATCCATTTTCTGCAATCAAATGAATTGAATATTATTCTATGAAATATGGCAAGGCCTTACGTACCATCCTCTAGGATGTGCAATTAAACAGGAAACGCCTGTCTGAAATTTTCTTATAGATCAGCAAGACCTAAGTGGGTGTCGGCTAAAAAGGTTGGAAAAGTACGGAAGTGGACAGCGCCTACCGCACCTAAGTTACCTGGGGTTTCAGTGAGGCAGGGCCGCCCGCTAGCCGTCGACATGGTTCAGGGCAATCTGCTATATTATGACATATTTATCGTGCCCCTAATAAAAAACGCCATAGGCTTTACATGGGATTTGTTTATTTCATGGGTGTGATATAAAGTGTTGTTTATGCCACTACTTTCTGATACTGAAAAAATATGTAAACGGGGTAGGATAAAATCTTGACCCCACGCGTTTGAGTTTGAATTTATTTATGCCACTCATTTTGTTGGCTCCGTAATGTCACTCGTCTTCGACTCGTGAAATTATGGAGCCAACAAAATGCGTGGCATAAATAAACTCAGACTCAAACTCGTGACGTCTCTTGATATTATTCAATTTTTATGAAAATACTGAAAAGTCGGATTTCTGTCATTTGATGGAAGACTTGCAACCCTATCAAACACTTATCTACGAGCCAATGAGTTTGGGACTGAGATTCAACATACTTAAATGTGGATTATATAGACAACAACAGCAAAGTGTGCATTTTAAAATAGAAATATTGGCCTTTAAAGGCCAAATTAGCAGGTGGACGTATTTAAAACTCAACACAAGGTCTGCCAATGATTAATTACTATGATATCAAGGAAGCCCCCCTGGAGTTGGCAGGAATTGGAGGTATAGGGGAGGAGGAAAAAGAGGTGTTGGGTTACCATAGGAGAAACTTACAGGAGTTTTGTGCATATCTTACAAGTCTTTGATTACTGGGTCTGCCAGCTGTTTGGGCAGGTTCATAAAGTAGTTTGAAGTCCATAATCAAAGACTAGTAGTCTAGGGAGAGACACTATAGACGATTACTCTATATGCCTTTTCATCTTGAGAAAAAAAATATCGAAACCAAAGTATTTATATTACACTTCTGTTGTCTCGTCAGCTCTTTAAACTCCAGTTTAAAGCGGCTGATCCACCAAAACTGACCCAACAGACGCTCGGCAGACAGGATTTTAACATCTAGCCGACGATCCTCGCCAATGTCTGTCAGTCCCAAATTCAGCAGAATGTCCTAGCTGATCCATCGAAGCCCCTCATGGCTGTTATATTTGCTGATCCACCAAGGAGATAATTCCAGACGGCAGGCATTTTGGACCGACAATTGTTGCCGACTACCACATGGCGACCACATTGCCATCGGTCGGCTCTAGCTGAGCCTTGGTGGATCTGCCGCTTTGGTCAACTACTGTTACTAAACAAATGAAGATAAAAGTCATGTTACCAGTTTGAGCTGCAGGTCCTCTCGTTCAGTTTTCATCTGTGACACCATCTTGCTGAGATCCATGATGACTGCCTGGCCATCCTCTGAGCTCTGTTCGGAGACCGAGCACCGCTTCTGCAAATCTGCGACAAGGTCTTCTCCATACTACAACCGAAACCGAAACCACACAGGAAGGGTCGTGAGTGCTTTGTTTTATGAAACTTGTGTTATATCATTTATGAAGCTGTTGTTTAGTATGATGCATGACATTAATTAACAACTATTTTAGGGCAATAGTGGTAAAAAAAATAAATTTTACTTTGCATTTCAGTCGCAGGACAGGGAAAGATGGCATCTTTTTCCAGGGATGCCAGTGAGGTTTTAAAAAATACCTGGAAATGTCTCCACACAGAATCGGCTTTACCTTGCGATCCGAGGTACATGCAGTACCCAGGATCGCTAGCTATATGGAACGTCGCGCTTGCGATCCTGTACCTCCAGAGGGACAGGATCGCAAGAACAATCTGACACCTGAAATCCGTAGGTTAGAATCCGTTGAACAGATCAAGGGTTACACATCTAGACAATTGAAAAACAGACTAGCGGAAATGAGACCTTAATGTATAATACAGCCAATCTGCTTTTTGGGGTAAGGAGGAGTATGTGTATATAAATTATGTTGATACTGTTGTATTTTTAAACAAGGTGATGGGAGCGGAATAGCCGATGAGTACCTAAAACTTATTTTCCAAAGAAGACTTAAACTAGGATAATCTACCGAAATGTTTAAACAATGTAGCTGTAAGTTGATGTTGTTGGTTAAATTGCCCCCTCTGGGTACCCCAACCACAAATTACGATGTTTATTTTGGATCGATTGTATAGCTGTTACGTTGATTTTGTAAACCTCTGCCATTGTTGTAAGTCTACTAGTTAGACAACTGGCTTCAAGGACCAAACTGCTGGAATGAGTGGAAGATAGGTCGGCTAGTACGACCTAACTCAATTTCCAGATTAAATAAAAACCTTAAAAAAAAGAGAAAAAAAAGCCCCCCAATCGCAAAGTGGAGAAAGGCCTTTATGCACGAGACATCAACCAGAGCCGCCCAAAAGGTGCGCTTTATTAAACCGTATTCAGGGATGCCAGTTTGGGTTAGGAAAATATCCTACATAGGGACTGAGGCCAGTCTATGTATCACCCAAAATGCATGTGGTGTAGGGGAATTCCCGCGACTCTCCTAGCAGATCCTGGGGCATAGACTGGCAGTATATGATATTTGGATATCTGCTATGAGAGTGGGTCTATGTGTAATTCTGCACTAAATGGGGTACTCTATATAATGTTGTAAATTTTTACATTTTACACAAATATTGGATTCTATGGTTAAAGAAAATAATAAATTACATAATTTTGAAAGATAACAGAAAAAGTTTAAGTAAGATTTAAATAACCTGGAGTCAATATTGTTCTCAAAACATACATTCTTTCTTGAAATTTTCATACAAGTTTTAGACCAAAATGAAAAAGTGAATGAACAGCCGCTTATGAACGATGGCCCGTCTTTAGAGGCCACACTCTCTGGGACTCACTGTCTGCAGATATGCAGACAGCCGAAGCGGTAGTTGCATTTAAACATATGGTAAAGTTAGGACAACTATGTGAAAATGCTTAAAGGCATATCAGATAATTTGGTGTGAAAATTAAAACCCATGTCATTTTCTGGAAATTGAATACAACAAGAGCTAAGAGTGCATTATCAAATAGAAATATTGGCCTCTAAAGACCAAATGAGCAGGTGGACACCTATAAAACTCAATACAGAGGGAGGGAGGGAGGGAGGGAGGGAGGGAGGGAGGGAGGGAGGGAGGGAGGGAGGGAGGGAGGGAGGGAGGGAGGGAGGGCATCTATGAATAGGGAAGGGACTGCATTGTTTGGATATTTAAAGCACTTCTACTCTGTGAACTCAGCAGTTCATGGGTCAATGCACACTTATATATAGCTACCTGTAGGGGATTCAATTGCCAATCAAGAATGACCTGAGTACATAGGAAACGTTATTCAGTTTCACCTTCATGGATGAGTGCACAGACCTTCCCTCTGACCATGTGGCTCAAACTGGGGGGTCAAGCCAATATCTGGTGGTAAATGACATTACAAATGATTTTACAAAACAATATCATTTGACTGGGTCTTGACTCATTCCTAAAACAAAGTTATGAACCATTCTGACTTCTGTTTGTGTGTAAATATGATGAATAAAATATCTTCTCATACACCTTCTGCCTCCCCCCCCCCCCCCCTCCCATTATTAGATTTGGCAAAAATACATGAATAGCACATCAAATATACATTTCACCTTAATAATGACACTTTCTAAGGTGTAAGCAACTGTCAGTGCCACATATGGAGATGGTAAATGTTACACTAATGCTAAATGTAAATCAATATTGAGTAAACATGTGTTTGAGTATGCCCATTTCACTGAAAATCCCCCCCACTTTTAACAAATACTTGAATATCTCAGGAAATATAGAATCTACCTAGAAAATTGCACTTCCTAGTACCTACTGTTTCTTATTCTCTTTCAAATGAGGCATATTATATTATGATTGAACCAGTTTAAGGGGTAGAAATATGTGCATAAAGGAGTTCTTAAAAATGGACCTGTGACTACAGAAGTCCCCCCCAAACTGAATTCACTATTTTTTTTAAATCCATACCAAAATACTAAATATCAAAACTGTAAGGCATTGTACCACCATAAAACCTTCTGTCCAAAAGAGAAATTATATTCCTATCTGTACTTATTTAGCTATAAAAGGCAAAAATATGTTCAGGTCACTTAGTGACTCTACAAGCAGTTGTACTACAGTAGGCTACAGCCATAACCTAAAGACCAACCGTCCACCTGCTAATAATCTCTAAGTATGGTAGACCACATATCTGACTTAAAAATGGGGGGTCACCATGCTAGATTTTGATTTAGACATCAATATTATGATCATTATATATTAGATTACATAGAAATTCTAAAAAGTGTTTTTTACATAGTAAAACCCATGTCATTTTCCTTAAACTTTCACAGAATGTAGTATATGTATAGTACTACCTATTTAGCTTTTAAAAATCATAGGTCACTGTCCTTTTTTTTTTTTTTAAAGAATTGAAGAAAACCATTAATTTCAGTAAAATTCCCATAAAAATCAAGCATATGAAAAAGGGCCTATTTTACCCATTGGATCTGGCCAAACTAGACAAAACTCAAATTTTGCTCTTTTGAGTTTGGAATATGCCACAAATCACCAATTTCAATGGATGACTGGGAATATTTGAAAACTACCAGGTGGGGCCACCGTGAATTGTAGGATATGCCTTTAAGTCTGAATGCATGGAGACCTACCTAGTGGAAATCATACCCCGACCCTCCTATTCCCAATTTCATCTTACATCATTATTTGTTCCTCCAATCTCCAACCAATGCGATAGTTGTGAAAAGCTGCTTAGGGGCCATCCATAAAGTACTTACGCATTGAGGGGGGGGTCAACATTTCTGGAAATTTTGTGTATGTTCCCTCTTTGTTCTATTGCGTACAAGATTTGGAGAGGGGGGTCAAAAATTTCAGAAATTCTACGTATGTTCTTTATGGATGGCCCCTTATTTCTGTTTGTGTCTGCGTGCTTGCACACTCCAGATGAAAGATGATCTAAAAAAAAAAGGAAAAAAAAGAGAAAAAAGCGGTCTTTGACCTCCTTGAAGCATGAGTGCTTATCGGCGATAAAAATTCCCCTTCTCGGGGATCAACTTTAACAAACCTGCTTGACCATGATGCTTTCATTCTTCATATCACGTTCAGATGTCAGGAACTCTTCCATTTCTCTGAATTCCGCCTCTCGATTCTCCATCTGAATTTTGAAGGCTTCCAGTTGGATTTGACTGAAAGTTAAAAGTCTAGTGTGAGTCCTGCATCTCATTGGTTCAGTTTTGTGCATCAAGTTCTCATACTCAGGGTTTCAGGGGTTTTCATCAATGCATTATCTATGGGGAGCTTGTCAGGGAAAACCCTGAAAATCATGGAAGTAATAATAAACAAATTTACTGGGAAATTGGATATATTGGGTTCCTGAAGCTGCAGAGGTTGACATACACAGGTTCTATTGAAGCTTTTAAATATTGAGGACAATATTTCTGTGTTCTATAAACAGGGATACCAGTTGGGGTGAGGAAAAAATCCTACATAGTGACTGAGGCCAGTCTATGTCTCACCTAAAACGCACATGCTGTAGGGGAATCCGCATCACCCTCCTAGCAGATCCTTGGATATAGACTGGCAGTATATGATATCTGGATATCTGCTATGAGAGTGGGTCTATGTGTAGTTCTGCACTAAATGGGGAACTCCTCAAAGAAATCCATTTGGAATAGATTACCACACATTATCAGTTCTATATTCTGCAAAATATCTTTACAAGTTCATAAGGCATTCCTCTGATTTCTTTTTACATGTGGTAAGGCTCCCATAACTGTATTCTCACATGACATATTTTAAGCCAATCAGATGTCAGCATTCTGGTTTGCCCTTGTCCGTAGGAGGATTTCCTACAGGAATCCTACCATCCTACAGCTCTAGGCTCATAGGCTTTCTAACTGTGTGCGCTGGGGGAAGCTGAATTAAAAATTTGGTGGTTGGAAATTTTGCGTATGTTGCCTCTTTGTTCTATTGCGTACAATATTGGCAGAGGGGTTGGGTTGGGGTCCAAAATTTTAGAAATGCTGCGTACATACTTTATGGATGGTCCCATACTGTATGATAAATAATTTTTATAAAAAACTAAAGTAACAAATAAAACAAAAAAGGTAGCAACACTTACAGGCTGTCGCGCTCTTGTGAGATCGTGGATTGAGAATTCTTTAACGTGGCCACTTCTTCCATGACCTCCTCTGCCAGGAGAACCATGTCATTGTGCTGCAAATAGAAACGGATGCCAGTTGGGGTCATGAACAAAAATGGGAAATATTTTCTATGTGGAATTTACTGCCTCAGAGAGACTGAGAAAACATAGAAAACACATCCAGGCTTCCCAGTGACCTGCTTCCTCAATATAGGTTTTTTTTTTATAGGTTTTGTAAATCAAAATATAGGTTTTTACAGGTTTTTCAAGGCCCAAAATATAGGCCTTTATAGGTTTTTAGTGTTAACATATTCAGCATAATGAGAGTCAAAATAGAGTGAATCGCTTATTTTCAGTTCTTGATTTCTAAAAAATGTACCTAGTACTAAATTGCAGGACGTCAGGATGTCTGGCTCATCAGGTTATAACCAGCAAGTATGTATAGCGTGTTGAGTTTCCAACAGGCAAGCCAGCCTGGCAACATCAGTTGCTGATTCTTAAACACTTTTATGATCTCTTAAAGGCATATCGGACAATTTGGCTTGAAAATTAAAACCTATGTCATTTTCCTGAACTTTAAATATGATGATCTTTAAGTGTTAGGGAACACACTTCTAAATTAAAAATCGGGGGTCACCGTGCTCGATTTTGATTTAGAGATCAATGTTATGATAATTTTATAATAGAATATATCGAAATTCTAAAAAGTTGTTTTTCACATAGTAAAACCCATGTCATTTTCTTCAAACTTTCACAGAATTTAGTAAATGTATAGTAGTCCAGATCTAAGCTTTCAAAATCATTGGTCACCATCCTTGTTTTTTTCTTTTAGAGAATTGAGAAAAACTATATTTTCCTGTACATTTCCTATATAAATGAGTCATATGTAAATTGGCATAATTTACCTGTTAAGTTAAATCAAACTCGATAATATCAAGAGACGTCACAAGTTTGAGTCTGAGTTTTGTTGGCTCCATAATTTCACGAGTCAAAGACGAGTGACATTACAGAGCCAACAAAATGAGTGGCATAAATAAGCTCAAACTCAAACAAGTGGCGTCTAGATTTTATCCTACCCTGTTTCCAGATTTTTTCAGTATCAGAAAGTAGTGGCATAAACAACACTTTATGTCACACCTGTGACAAACAAATCCCATGCTAAGCCTATGGCGTTTTTTATTAGGGGATAATTTGTTCCTTTGAAAAGGACTAAAGGCTCAAGAATCAAAATATAGGTTTTTATAGGTTTTATAGGTTTTACTGCACATCGTTAATGGCCACAGAATGGGGCTGAGGATGCTCTTTGTTTTAAACAAGAAATTCAAAAGGGAAAAATATGTAGAAAAAGAATTTCGTGAGAAAATAGCCATATTTGATGAAAGATACCATTTATTTTCTTTATGTAGAGAATCCAGAGTAAGGTAGTCAAGTATAACTCAACAACTTCCCAAATTTGGTTTTGGTGATTGGCTTTAATTGGTGCAGCAGGTTACAACGTTTCTGTGTTGACTCGCCTTTTTTATATGTAGAATCAAAAGAAAACTGTGTGGACTGAACTTGAACTATGCAGCTTAGTACAAACAATGGAGTAATGCAATAACATCAACCATATCAAACCGTACCTCCAGTCCGCACTTAGCTAAAAAAAACAACCAGATATTACGCTATACATATAGTATGCAAAATGTTACAAAAATATGTATATCGCAATAAGTTGCTGTTGTTATTGCTCCTGCAGTAAAAGGTACAGTAGAACCCCCGCCTAAAGGACACCCCGCGTAAGCGGTCACCCCGTGTTAACGGACACCCCGTGTTAACGGACACCTTCGGTCGGAACAGTTCCATATATTTTATCCTACCCCTAATATAAAATCCCATAGGCTTAACATTGAGTTTCCGTATGCCAAGCTGACTAGCATACAGAGTTTTATATGCCACTAGTGGCATACAAAAGTTTTATCACATAATATTCCAAAATCGAGGAGACAGGGTAGGATAAAATCAAAACCTGATTCGTTTTAATCTTGGCCATCACATGCCACTCCTGGAGTTTTGTCTCCGGACTTCACTCGGCTTCGTCTCATGAAGTCACTTTGCCAAACTCCAGTCGTGGCATACAGTGGCCAATATTAAAACTCATCCAGTTTTACGACAAGATGTTTATTTGACCCTGTGTGAGCGGACTCCCCGCGTAAACAGTTACTTTGGCTCAGAACAGAGGGTGTCTGCTTACGCAGAGTTCTACTGTACATTCTTTCGCCTTGTCCACAGTCTTCTTCTTTTCCTTACCCGTCTAGCTGGTATCGACTACTCGATCAACAATCTGCTTACATTAAATACGACTTACCTGGGTCTGAAGTGTTGTGACACTTTGTTCCTTCTCTCCGATCACCCTATTCTTCTCTTCCAGCTGGGCTCGCAGTCGCTCGAGTTGTTGCTGTACGAGCTCCAGTCCACCGAAGGTTGACTTCCTGCTGGATTTGTCGGCCGGCGCAGCAGCTTGAATCTCCTTCAGCTCTGCCTCCTTCTGCGAAGTCAGGAGCTCGGCCGCAGCTAGATTCTTCTCAAGCATTGCGTTTCTATCTTCAACCCTGCAGGTATATAGACCGCATAAAGCTAATGATGGTGGCCATCTTGCCCCGCGACACTAAACAAAGCACTAGATGGTGGGTCAAGATATCAAGGGATTTTCCCCCCTTGGTTTAGCCTCGTCTCAATATTATCTAGAGATTATAACAGCAGAAAATAGTGTTTGTCCCCCGACTACAGTGGTGAAATCATACAATTTCCTGGTAGATAATGGCGGAACTAGCAATCACTCTATGCTCTATAGGGCACAGAGTAGTGGCTAGAATCTTTCTCACACTTCATATTGACAAATGGGCTAACCTTCGTGACATAATCCCCCATTTTTTCTAAATATTCAACGGTTGTTGGATTCGAGTTCCCAATGTTAAGTCTATTATGATACGTGGCTAGGCCTAACTGCACTCTATCGCAGCAACCGCGGAGTGGGTGACAGTTTGGAACTGTCAGTCCCTTTTATAGTCTTGTACCATGTGACCTGTGGCGACCAATCATATCAATGCACACGCGGCAGACGACGTTTGTTGATGTTTATGTTGTCATAGCTATCTGTTTGATGACAGATGGTGTCATCAAAGCCTGGGATTGCTATTTTACTGTTTTGCCTGTACATGGGGCATTTTAAACAGTGTGAAGCGGTTTCATTTATGAGAATCATCTGGCTGCATAGGAATATCAGTGTTACAGGTCGTGCTGTAAGTTTGACAAGCGGCAACCCATCCGTGTGGACTGAGTTTGTTTATCAACAACTCCACTGGTGTCAGTGGGTACCAGGGGGTGGAGGAATCGATGTTTAGACCAGGAAATGTTTGAATAAACGTGTTCCAAGTGAAAGTTTTATTTATAAGTGGTTTATAAATAATTATCAGGGTAAGAATCACAAGGGATTGATATTTTCACATGGTAATTAGACTCCCCTGGGGCGAGTCGCGACTATAAATATGTGGTACTCGCCGATGACACTTCAATTTAAAAAAAAACAAAAACAATGTTAAGTCTATGGGGAAAAAATACCAGGGGTGAGATAAAAGTTCGGTAACTTACGCCTGAAGTTTATCTTTCGTCGTAAGGATCTCATGCTGGAGCTCGCATTGGACGTTCCTCTCTCCCTCGAGGTGAGCGTCGAGAAGCTGGTTCAACTTCTCCACCTCCTGTTGGCTGCGCTGCAACTCTTCTCTCAGGTCTGATACAAGTCGCAATGTCAGTTAACCCAATTACACTGCCACAATATCCTAGGCAAGGGCGAACCATATTGCTCATTTTACTATTACTACCAGAGATGTATATGAAAAAACCTGGAAAATATCCCAATCTTGTGGTGTACTTTTTCTTATGGTATAGGACCCATACCTCACACCTTGGGGGGTGTTTTTAGAATATATTTCCTAATAGGACAAAATTTGTCAATCCACATTATATTCACTACTCATAAATGACGTAACCTAGACCATGAACATTAGTGAACCCCGGAAATAACCAGAAAACTGACATCTCTGTACTACACAGGGCATTTTGTAGTGAAGATGGAATTGACAGAATAATAGATGAACAAAAGCCGGTTCCGAGATTCCATATAAGTCTTCTTTGGAAAAGGTAACAAACTACAGCATTCCTTCTTCGACTGTCCAGTATTCAGAACAGATGTGATTGGCATCTAGACTGTTTATTCGTTGTCATTAAAATTTGTTCAAGTCTCAATAGCATATATTCCTATATACCCATTAGCGAACCAACTAGAGTTACATACCGCTGCTGGGGGGTGCATTTAATATAAGTTATGTGTCAAGGTTGACAGTTTCATCCCGCTCTCATGTTGTGCTGTTGTGGTTACTCGATAAGGGTCGCCAATTTCTTCGGAAGTGTTTTAGGTAAAGAATTAAG
Organism: Alentia gelatinosa; assembly: GCA_950022655.1. Classification (NCBI taxonomy): domain Eukaryota; kingdom Metazoa; phylum Annelida; class Polychaeta; order Phyllodocida; family Polynoidae; genus Alentia; species Alentia gelatinosa. Next base: position 6,161,589 of record OX465590.1, read on the forward strand.
CATTTTTATCGATATTTGAAGGTATATAGGAATAGGGAAACTAAGTACCGGTAAGCAAAAGTCAAAGTTACTCGTCGAGGATCAGGAAAATTACTGCCCACGGCTGACGCCTTTGGCAGTAATTTTCCCGATCCTCACCTGGTAACTTTGAACTTTTGCTCACCGGAACAGTTTCCCTCTATTTCGTTCTGGAGAGCGCAAATAAAACAAAACAGACATAACAACTGACATAGACACTACAAAACTCGCATTAACCTAAATTATCTTGTCAGGTTTTCAAATATTACCCATTTGTTAAGGCCAAGGATGTCAGTTGAGGTCAGGGAAAAAAGTGGAAAAATTTTAATGTGGATCTTTCTGCTTCATAGAGATCAGGAAAACTTTGAAAATATGTCCTTGTCGGCCATGGCATCGGGCCAAGGATAGTGGTAGGGTTCAAACCATTGTTTTATTGACGTAAATGACCCAAAACAATATCATCTTTGTTTGACACAAGGAAAAGACATTTCAAATACTGTATATGGAAAAGTGGATTTCCACAGAAAAATGACATCTCTGTAAAGTGCCAATGAATTGTACTACAATCTTTGTCGAAAAATTGAATACAGGTCATGAAGGCAAAAGCAGGACTATGGAGAAACCAAACAAGAGTTAGTCGTGTTGTTGTTTATTGCACGACAGCAAGATCGCGTATTACTGTGTGAGGCGAAGCTGAGAGCAGTAATACACGATCTTGCCAGAGTGCGATGAACAATAACATGACTAACTTGAGTTTGGTTTAGAATTTATCCTACCCCGCCGTCTAAATTACTTCTACATTAACAAATGACGTCATTTGTCAAGTGTATCCCACTAGAGCGATATTTTTCATTTTTCTGAACTTCAGACCGAATACAGTGACCCAATGTTAAGCCTATCGAGTTTTTTATTAGGGGTAGGATAAAGGCTGTATAATGGATTGTAGTAGGATCTACAAGAAGGGATGGGGGTTGAGTGAAGCCTAAGACGATGGTATCGAGTTCCCCTCATTATAAACAAAGGGTTTCCACCCTTACATTACTACATGCATTTCAAACTACTTAAACAAAGTACAAAATGATAAAATTTGCACATTTTCAGATTGTAAAAGATGAAAAATTAAAAAAAAAATTCAGATTGTAAGTTATTTATATAGGGGAAAACTTACTGTTAAACATTTCTTCCTTTTCTTCGTCTGATCCCTCAGACACGCTTTCTCTTTTCTGAAAACCAAAGTATATCATTGACTGAACTGGATTACTCCACTATAACATTAATCACATTTAATTCAGCTATCTCTTTTTCTAGAAAGATATGAATAGAAAAGAACAGATAAAGGGATATCAGTACCACTCTTACTTATTATAGGTTTTTAAAGGCTTTTCAAGGCCAAAAACATAGGCTTTTATAGGTTTTTAGGGCTAACATATTCAGCATTATAAGAGTCAAAATATAGTGAATCGCTTATCTTCAGTTCTTAATTTGTAAAAAGATTAACCTAGTACTAATTTGCAGCATGACAGGATGTCTGGCTCATGAGGTTAGACATGGTACTGAATTTCTAACAGGCAAATCAGACTGTCAGAAGTCATACAAACTGTTGATTCTTAAAGATTTTTAAGATCTCTTAAATACACTGATAATGTGAATTAAACTTCTAAAATTTCCTGTATATATCAATCTGCATGGCAATGAAAAAATATAGGTTTTTAAAGGTTATATAGGTTACTTTAAAGAATTAAAGGTTCTAGAGTTGAAATATAGGTATTTATAGGTTTTAAAGGTTTCACTGGGAGGCCTGCATACGATACAAGGAGTATAATGTTTTATCTCACCCCAGATATTTTTTCTCCATAGACTTAACATTGGAAACTCGTATCTAACACCCATTAGATATTTAGGAAAAATATCCAATGGGGGATAATGTCACAAATGTTAGCCCATTAGTCAATATTAAAGGTGAGATAAATTCAGAAACCCATTCAAGTTTAGGGTCAGAGCTCGATCCCATCTCAATTGAATCACATAGCAATTCACGCGGCTTCGCCTTGTGAATTACTACGTGATTCAAACTCGATGGGATACAAGCTCAGACCCTAAACTTGAATGGGTTTCCTCTATAGTATGCTTTTGATGAACCTATCCAAAATTAGAATGTAGTAAACAGGGAGAAGTTCTACCTCGGTCTGACAACCGACGTCGAGGAACTCTTCATCCTCGTTACTGAAGTGGGTCATATTCACCGCCAACTCCGGAAGGGACTCCGGGGAACTATCAGGAAGACGGAAGTTCACAATCCTTTCCGTCGCGAAATTATCATCTGTGTAAAAAAGGGAATGGAATATGATAAAGTTATGAAACCTAAGCAGATTAATGAGAAGTGGCAATAATACCTCAAAAGTAAGCTAGACGCTACCATGATAACTTCCTGTCACTTTTTAACCAGGTTACTATGGTATCTCCAGGCTAATAATCGTTACCTATGTAACAACAAACGCCGCCACCTTGGGAACAGGCAGTCGCCGTGTTCTCACTCTCCAGCACAGTACAGAATTGGGGATTGTGTACCAAGCATATTTCTTAATGGGAGACTGTTAGAATTAAGAGAATTGGTGGGGAATAGGTCCGGCTCCAGGTTACGATTGCCACCAGTATAAGAACAAGCGTTGGACGTTATACTGAATATGTGCATGGGAGAGTGAAGTATGAAGCTGGTTCCTAATCTTAGCTATGCATTGAAAGTGGTTTGTATGGTAAAAACCCAATGGTTTCAGGGATTTCAGGGATTTTCAATGGGCAGCTTGTAAGCTATAACCTGAAGATCAAGGAAGTAATAATGCACACAATTAACAGGTAAGTCAGGTATATGGGGTTCTAGAAATAAATGGGGTTGACACAGGATTCTATTGAGTCTTAAAAACTGAGGACAATATTTCTGTGTTTTGGAAAATTCCCTGATTTCAGGAATTTCCATGAACTCTGACATCCCTGGGAGAACAAGGAAGGATGATCTTATCAAGTTCACTATGGGTCACAAAAAAACTATTAAATATCAGCGATCGCCATATTATTTAGGTAGTAAATTATGGCAAACCTTAGTCTCAAAGTGTGTCGCTTCAAAGAAAGAATTTAAGATAGTTGTGAAAAGAAAATTGTCAGTGTATGAGTGGATGTAGCCCTGCGACTGTGTACCAGTTTACGCAGGGATGTCAGTTGGGTCAAGGAAAAAAGAGTGAAAATATTTTCATATAGATATTTCTGCCTCAGAGAGACTGGGAAAACTTGGATAATATGTCCTAGTAGGACATGGCATGGGGCTGAGGGTCTGTGGAGAGGGTCAATCCAGTTTAAATCACATAAATGAAGCTAAATCAATATTATCTTTGTTTGATACAAGGGGGCTGGACAGAAATTACTGAATATGGAAAAGTGGATTTCTGACATCTCTGTCTCTGAATCCTGTATCCATCATCTCCCATTACATTACTCATTACTTATTGGATGTAATTCCTGTCTCGGAACCATGCAATCTTGATGTACCGTTGACCGATTGAACTTCCAATGGAAGATCTGTCGAATCTGACAGAACTCGTTGGAGTTAAAAAGAACAAAAAAACTACTGATAGAACTAGCGAAGCGCTAGGTGAAGAAGTGAATCGCTACGCCTCGTAAATACGATTTAGAACTGACTTGTAACTCTTACCTAATGCCTCTGGGAATGCGGACAGTGACTTGGGTTTGAGAGCCCCCGCTGCCCTGCCTCCTTTGCCCGGGCACCAAGTTTCGCGGCGCTTCCTTCTCGCTTCCAGCGAGTTGGTGTTGGGCGTGGTGGGGCGGATCCTGGAGGACACACAGATGAGGTCGGTCAGTCGCGCGATGCGCTCCTCCTGCGAAGCCTGCATGGCGTCCTTGGCCGCGAGCTGCTGCTGGAGCTGCTCGTTCTCCTCCAAGAGAACGACACCCTTCAGATTCCTTGTCTGAAAACCACGAGACACGGGTTACATTAAACAGGGATGCCAGTGAGGTCTCAGAAAAAACCTGAATTGTCAACTCTCTATTTGACTGTCATTTTTACCTTTGATATGATTTTGATTTATAGATCAACATTATGGTAATTTCATATTAGAATATATAGAAATTCTAAGAAGTATTCTATCATATAGTAAAACCCATGTCATTTTCCTCAAACTTTCACAGAATATAGTACATATATAGTACAACATATTTAGGTTTTATAAATCATAGATCACCGTCCTTGTTTTTGAAAGAATTGAAGAAAACTGTATTTTTCAGTACATTACATATGTAAATCAAGTAAATGGAAATAGGCCTATTTTACCTATTAAGATTGGACAACCTGGGCAAATGTTTACTCATATAGAATTAGAATGAATCCCAAGAAACCAGTTTTACCTATAATTGACATTACTTAAAAATCACCAGGCGCCACTGTGTTTTGTATGATATACCTTTAAGCACTGATGAAACTGAAGGTAATTATATAGAACGTCCTGACCATGCTGTACAAGTCACAGAAAGAGATGGTAATTTACGGTTTGTATGGACCGAGGCATTTATGCCAAGTTCCGTACAAACCGTAAATTATCATTGAGTTCTGTGACTTGAACAAGCATGGTTGGACGTTATATATTTACTATATACCCAAAATTTAAAAAAAATCATTAATTAAATTTTTTAACAACCGATATGTTAATAAACGTGTATGGCAAGGTAGTCCTATTTTAGTGTACGGACCAGCAGTCCGTACAGTATTTTCACGTCATATGCCGAAACGGTGCGTATTTACAGTATATACGGCATGGGTATATAGTTAGCCTGTCTACTGACCTCGCTGAGCTTCTTTTTCAGCTGGTCCACCTCCTTCTTGTATCTCTGCATCAACGCAGCATCCGACAGCACCTCGTTCTGCACAGGTTTGTTCTTGATCCTCTTCGCATTCGTTGCGAACTGTCAATACAAGATATTATGTGATCATTACTTTTGAGCAAGTGTCTAGAATATATCATTTAATTCCAAATCACGAATTTAATCTCATTTTTAATGTGCTTTAGTTGCATATAGAAAAAAATATTACCACAGTGAAATTGATATTAGTTTCAGAAGAAATCAAGGTTTTCAAACACAATTTGACCTTCTATAAAAAATAAAATGCCTCAGAGAGACTTGAGAAAACATGGAAATCACATCTTTATTAGCCAGGGAATGGGGCTAAAAAAGAAAATTGCCAATTCTGAATTCTTAACGAAGAGAAAGGATAGCTCATGAGGTAGGGAAACCTATTTACCCGCAGCGACGAGTGAGTTTCTTCGAGTACCGCCGGTGAGACATTGCAGATAATGGCTGTCTTGGAGTTTCCTCCTAAGGAGTTCTGTAGAATCCTGGTCAGGCGCGAGTCTCGATAGTTGATAAACCTGTATCAATGTTGTAAATGAGAACACAGATCCTCACAACATGCTCTTATTTCAATCATAATTCTTGGTTGGTTGTTTTGATTTTACGTCCAGTTAACCATTACAGGTTCCTTTCCTAACTTTCTCAAGGGTCAGCTTTTCTCACCACTTTTACACCATATGGGTGGTAATTGAACCTATGGGATGAATTCAGAGAAAAATCTCACCCCTACACATTTATCGAAGTGAGTTTTTTTTATTTTCCAACAGACAATGGTATGAGAAGGACTGGCCTTTGATATAGCAAGAAGTCTACCAACGTTGGCGATGAAGGAGAAAGGTGGCTACATTTCATATACTTGGACATAGAAGAGTATGTTTATAACGCTATTCACAAGACTACAGCGATTGTGATTTTTTCTACTTTGAAACTAAACCTAATATCTGACAACAACCTGAAACTAGCATTATTGTATTAAATCATGATTAATTCAGAATGGACAAGATTCTTACGAGGCTGCTTCGCTGAGTTGAGAGATGACGTTACCGAGGATGAACAGGCTCTTATTGATGAACCCACCCTCGGTAAGTCGCTGGCCCGAAGCCCCGGTCGCCTTAGCCTTCTCGGAGCCAGCGAGATCCACGAGGTTCTACACCAAATGCAAAGTTGACAATTTAAGTGATACATAAAACTTTAACTTTAAAAATATACATAAAACTTAATTATTGGATTTGAAAATACCATTTTATTTAATATTTCTAATTTATAGAATATTGTTATTGACACATTTTAAACATATTAGTGTGTTTTCTCAAATACCACATGATTTGTAATACAATTCAGTCTATTACTATAGGGAAGTTAAATGCGTCCAAGGACTTCAGATCTCTGTAACCATGATCATTTCTTAACAACGATCTTACCTTTGCACCTACCTTTGTCCTTCAACCCCAGCAGTGGTAGATTTTCTGCTATGTCAAAGGCGAAACTTTCTCATACCATGTCTATGTGATGCGGGAAGTAAAAGAACTCTCACCTCGTTTGTTTATTTACGTCCCAGGGAACCCTGAGGGTATATATTCATAAAGAACTGCATCGAGAAACGTATACATACACAATACTCCATGAGTTTGGATGGGCTGCAATCGTTATTGAGGCAAAGCAGAGTGGCGATTACGGCCCATTCAATCATGTAGAGTATTGTTTATTTTACGATTTGAGTGCAGTTCTGGATTTATCTCACTCCTTTCACTGTTAGGGATGTTTAAATCTCTTGTCTTGTCTTCTCTCTGAAATTGTGGCCACCGATTGGTCAATCGCCCATGATGTCATCTCCTATTTACTACGCCACGACCATTGCGTAGTGTTGTCACTTTACTGGGGTGATCGTTAAGTTTTTTTCAAACATTATTCTTATGGCTAAACCTGTACCAGGGGTGAGATAAAAGGACTTCCTCAAATGTCCACCAGCACCCTCCACTTTTCTCGCTGTTTTACACCAGAAGGGTGGTGATCGAATCTATGAGATGAATTAAGCAGAAATCTCCCCCCTACACATTTACCGAGGTGAGAGTTCTTTTACTTCCCGCATCACATAGACATGGTATGAGAAAGTTTCGCCTTTGACATAGCAGAAAATCTACCACTGCTGGGGTTGAAGGACAAAGGTAGGTGCAATGAGACTCGAACCCACTACCTTTGGATTACAAGTCCAGTCCCTTAACCACTGAGATAACTCACCACCCTAGTGTGAAAGGAGATAACGGGAAGTAAAAGATACTTACTAGTTGTGACACCATAACGGCTCCCTCCTGATCCCTCACTCGGCTCTCAATGATGACCCTGAAGATGGCGTGAGATCGACTACTCGACTCGTTCATGTTTGTTGCTCCGACATGCCGGGACACTGTAACAGCAACCAGTCTTTGATTCAGACACAAGTCATCCATGTAAACAATGTCACTTTAAGACAGGTTAAAGGCTTGGTTCCATTGCGCCAATTTTACTCTCGATATATTACAGTTTCAGTCCTGGTACCAATGCCTGAGGGGCCATCCATAAAGAACGTACGCACTGAGGGGGGGTGGGGGGTCAAAAATTTTGGAAATTTTGCGTATGCTCCTTCTTTGTTCTATTGTGTACAAGATTCGGAGAGGGGGTGGGTCCAAAATTTCAGAAATTCTGCGTACATACTTTATGGATGGCCCCTGACTATGTCTGGTCTCAGTCTGGAGGACATCGGCACAACAGAATAGGGTGCGTGTGCGTCAGCACCAAAAATGGAGTCGGGAGTCAAATCGGGGCAATGGAATCAAGCCTTTTATCATGAATCATAAAAAAAAGTTTGTTGAGGACCATTGAATTAGAGTATGGAAAAAAACATCGGAGCCAGATTTTACTGTGTAGAAAACAGGGGACTCGAAACGTGTAGTTATTCAGGTTTCAAATCTGGGGAACTGTGCAAGATCTCATGAAAAAAACCCAACTAAATACTATTGAGAATTTATTAGCGAAAAAGTAAATAATAGATCTGAATACGTGGCTATGGGTGTTCACTAGTCGAGCTACCGCATCTAAGTGACGGAGCAGTCGTCTGCTCCCGATATTTATAGTCAGACCACTCGCTACCAAGGCGACGTTGACAACAGAACGGGGCGTGTGGTGACGCCAGTTGTTGACAGTGTGACATAACGGTGACGGGAGGGGTGTCCCTGTACTGGTGTGATGGATTTGGGGGGAATCCCTTGGTTAGGGAGACCCATTGCGGTTTCACAAGGTGCTCTTCAGGCTCGATTAAGTGACAAACAGCTGCAAACTGTTGTTTGTAGTCTGTTGTAGTAAAAAAAATCAAAATCCACCACTTATAACAATACCATAGAAAATTAAATCAAACCCCACAAAGTAGCCAGACACCAAACTACGTATCTCGAATTTCCGAAATAATTGAAGTCCAGTGAAAATGGGGAGCTCTGTATAAGTCTTAAAGTGAATATTGCGAAGCCAGTTTCCACACTTTTAAGACAGAAGGAAATTATAAATGAAATATTTTCCTACAATCGCCAGAAGCCATGAGTTTCATGATCTGAGACATGTTGGTGACGAGTTCTTCCTTCAGATTGGCGACGAAAACATTGCCCTCCTGTCAAAAAGACAACAGTGGTCATTAGTGAATCAACAAGGACGATGTTTACCATTTGAGAACCGGTCACACTGGACATAAGGGACTTTATGGGCATACTGGTGAGAGGCAATATCATGCACAAAATTTAAAAAAACAAAACTAGTATAAGTACATGATCTACATCTTAAGACATGTTGAAAAGTATCAACAGAAAATAGTATCAATATCGAGGCTTTGCAATGATATGGGTCAGGGGTTCATTACTATCGTAAAACTGGATGAGGTTTAATCTTGGCCACCGTCTTCCATGACTGGAATTTGGCAAAATGACTTCATGAGGCGAAGCCGAGTGAAGTCCGGAGCCATAACTCCAGGAGTGGAATGCGGTGGCCAAGATTAAAACGAATCAGGTTTTGATTTTATCCTAACCTATCTCCTCGATTTTGGAATATTACGTAATAACAATGCTGTATGCCACTAGTGGCATATAAAACTCTGTATGCCAGTCAGCGTGGCATACGGAAACCCAATGTTGAGCCTATGGGATTTTATATTAGGGGTAGGATAAAGTCCCTGAAGGGGAAGGGAGGCAGGAGCTGACCTGGGAATTCTGATAGGCATGTTCATATGGCAGGCCTAGTGTCTATATGCAGGGGGAGATTGATAAAGCAGAAATAGAAATGTTGACAGACTTTTCTCATAAGGCATATCAAAATTCACTCGATATAAGGGTATCCACTATTACTGTAAAACCGCGCCTACAAGGCGATTCATTTTGGAGATTTTGAAGAAGAAAAAATTGGATTAATTTTTGTGTGTCAAAGTCGGTGATTGGCTTGCAACTGGGTGTTATTTTTCGAATTGATTTTGAAAACCCCCAAATATGTCAGATAGCATGTGATATCCTTTACTGGTACTAAAGTGCACTGAATCATTCATATTCTGTACAAAAATTTGTGAGTGTGTGTGTGTGTGGGGTGGGGGGGGGGGGGGGGGGAATGGGGACCAGGACCCCAAAGTGGTGGGGGTTGGCTTATAACTGGGGTTCTCTTAAAGATGAAATGCCCCCAGAATCGGCTTATAGCGCTTTGCTGAAGTGGGAGTCGGCTTAGAGCCCCAAGAATGTTGCTAACAATATATATATATAGCTGGTGTTAGTTATAAAGCAGAATGAAATGTTTCATCAAAAGATAACGTACCGAATCCTCACGAACATCCAGAGGTTTTTTGTCAGCTGAGAGCAGGTCAGTCACGTGCTCATTGTAAATCTCCAGGTAACTCACGCGGATCAGGTACTCCCGTTCAAGGTTCTGCAATAAGAAAGAAATAAGAATTTTTTTTTTTCAAAATAGCACTGAACTTTACAAAGACAGTCGCCCTGGAGGCAGGTTTTATGCGTCTTTCATACCACGCAATCAAGATATACCATATCAGTAAACAATCTCGGTCACCAGTGAGTAGTTCAAATAAAAAAAAATATAAATAAAAAAAGAAGAGCTAATGAGATGAGATGTGCACCCAATACCATATCTCAGATACATATAATGCTTTCGATTATGAGTCCGCCACCTGTCTGCTTTTCATTCGCACATGCTTTTTGTAGGCCGACACCTTTTCACAGTCTTGGACCTCCAATGACAAGTCATTCCAGAGTAACATACCCCCTTATAAGCAGGTATGCTAGTTAGGGTCAGAAAAAAACATTGAAATATTTTCCATTGCAATACAGGGTTTACCCATTACATACGCATTACAGTGGGGAATCAAAGGATTAAGGGAAAGCTCAAGTTTTTACATGGGTCAGTGGGGAGGTTCATTGTGGGATCATGGGCTGTGGCAGAATTGGGTAATTTAGCAGGGGGTATGTCAATGCTTCACAAGGAAAAATTTCTTTTTATTCTGAAAATGAATACATGAATTTCAGTGGAAACATTGAAAACTGTCATCCCCGTATAAGGGGTTACGCTTGAAATGACCCGTCCGAGGCCGCTTCAGATGCAGCTGACGCTTCATGTGTGATCTTGTTTGATCATTCTCAACAGACTCAGTATGCCGACAATAACGTCTCATAAAGACCATTTTTAAGAACTTGAGCAACAGGGTTACATACACAATATTACATCAATGTCAGTCAGGGTCAGGGTAAAAAAAAGTGGAAATAGGTTTCATGTGGAATATAAAGCCTCAGTAAGACTGAGAAAAAATGGAAAAACCATCACTATTGGCTTTGGAATAGGAGTAAGGATGTGTGGGGAGGTTAGAAACAATGTTTCATTGGCATGAATTAGGCTCAATTCATACTACCTTTGTTTGAATAATAATTCTATGAACTTTAACTGAATATAAAAAAACAAGGATTTTTATGGAAAAGTGGAAGACTACCATCGTGATATTAGCATGATTTCGATCTGTGTGCTCAAATTCTAAGTCTTACAATTTTACAGTACCATAATACATAACAAAGAGATAATTTTCTAGCGACTTACACTTTCAATATTATCAAAGATGGCCTTGATGACACCTGGTATAATACCAGGTATCCGCTGGGTGCCCATCATGGTGAAAGTTTTACCGCTTGATGTCTGTCCGTATGCAAATATCGTGCCTGAAATGACAAAAACCAGCAATTAACGATTCACCAATATGCAAATTACAGGTCAGGGGCCATCCATAAAGTATGTACGCAGAATTTCTGAAATTTTGGACCCGCCACCCCCTCTCCGAATCTTGTACGCAATAGAACAAAGAAGGAGCATACGCAAAATTTCCAAATTTTTTTACCCCCCCCCCCACCCCCCCTCAGTGCGTACATACTTTATGGATGGCCCCTCACCAGCGATGGGACATGGAATATAAATCTATAAACTGTTGAGCAACAATTGTTCTCTCGAGAAAAAAAAGAAAAAAACATTATGGCCAGAGAAATACACAATATAACCATGATTTGGATCTGCGTAGTCATATTCTACACGTAGTTGATGCGTAGTGGTGATACTTCGAGCTATAGCCAGGAGTATTGCGTAGTGGCAACTACAAGGAGAATACGGCCACACAGCTCCAAACCATGGTAATTTATAACTCACCTTTCGACAAATCATCTTTTAAATAATTAGAAATTCAAGGGAATCGCCATGCATTGTTTATACAAAATAGTTCCTATCTCAGTAAGGATCTGTAGGCTCCATAGGCTTAGTATGGAGTCTCTGTATTCGGTGATTAATGAATCAGCGTACTTACCGTTGAACCCCAGCATTGCTCCCTCAACAATAGGATTGGCGATTTCTTGGAAGACATCTGACGTGGTCTCCTCAATACCAAACACACGATCTACACCAGATAGAGAATTAAGGAGAAAATATAAGAATCAATTGAGTGGTTTAGGATGGAGAAGAGATATTATTATATACCGGTGCACGAATGTCTCATATTTATGCCCCAGTAGTAATGATTTCATTCGTCCACACTGTGGCGTAATATATATAATACTACCCTCTGTACCACGTGACCACTCATTCTTCTATTCAGTGAGTTGTAGAATGGCATTCTTAATGATTTCTAGGTATATAATAATAAAAAGACATAGTGAGTGTTTCTGAATTACATCTGTTCCTCGATATTTTGGTCAGAAATACTCACCTCATTCTTCGCATTTGGTGAGTATTTCTGACCAAAATATCTCTGAACAGATTCCATTCAGACACACTAACCATGTCTTTCTATATTCTGACAGCCGCATGAGCCTGTATCAGGGATGTCAGGTGGGTTCATGGAAATAAGATAGGAAACATTTTTCATGTAAATATAACTGCCTCAGAGAGACTGAGAAAACATGGAAAGGACATCATAATTGGCCATGGAATTTGGATGGGGCGTGTGGGAAGGTATTGTTGGTGTGAATGATGCCCAATTCCGTCTCTCCTTGTAAAGTTTTATAAAAGAAAAAAAATTTATATTGTGGCGAGTACGGCAGAGTGACGAACTGGATCCCCCGGACCTGGTCCGGAGAGGGGTCCCGTAGTGGAGTCCCAGCACTCCCTGCGCGAGCGGCTGTCACGTGATCTTGACATCCTATAAAAGGATGACGGCAGCTCTGGTGCGTCACTTGTGGCTTGGAGCTTGGAGAGGAAGGAGCTCGGCTGCTGGACCCGATCACTAAACCCCGTATTAGATGCCTAGTCTTAGCTATCGTTAGTATGACTGTATTGTGCTCCGGGGGCTACCTGTAGAGCCGAATTGATGTATGCTTATGAGAATATAACACTGATCAACGCTTGTGCACTTTAACTGGAGTCTGGCCCTTTATTTGACGTTACAATATATATATATATATATATATATATATATATATATATAGGGATGTCAGTTGGGGTCATGAAAAAAAAGAGGAAATATTTTTCATGCGCAATTTACTACCTCATAGAGACAGAAAAAACATTGAAAATATATTGTCATTCTCCAGTGAATGGCACCTTGGGGTGTATGGGGAGGTTTGAACCACTGTTTATTGGTGTGAATGAGGCACAATTTATTCTCTCTTTGTTTTACCCAAGAAAAAATAATTTGATCTATATATATATATATATATATATATATATATATATATACTGCCATCTCTGAAAACTGACGTTAATAAAACTGCCATCTCTGTGGTATGAGTACCACAGTTAATGTACTTCACTAGATAACAGTACATTCATAATTCGATTTAAAACATACAGGTATTGCTTAAATTACCTTTTCATGGGTTTTATTATTATTTTTTGTGTGTATACACGATATATCGAAATCTATATCACTGTGGAATATTAGACCGTGGTACCTCAAACATTTAGTAATAAATAACAACTCACCAAAATTATATGGCGCAGCAAATTTGCCGGTTCCATTTTTCTGCTGTATGCTGTCATCGGTATTATTCCAGATGATCTTGGCGTCAGCGTCCCGCTCTCTAGAAGGAATAAAAACATCAAGTTTATAAGACATCAAAATTTTCCCCTGATTCATCCCGACCATCGGCTCGGTGAGAGTCGGGGATAAAATGTTTATGTCTGATACCTATAAGACACAGACATGTAGACTCTTCCCGACGACACCTCCTCCTTTTATAACCTCGTAAAACAACCCTATTGAGATCAAAGAGAGCGACCGGGAGCCGGACCCGGCCGAGCCCCAGCCGGGTGGTAGGTCTATATAGGTAATAATGCAAAGTTTAATATCTTCTGTTCTATTTAAGATATTAGATAACGGATTACAGATCTATAATCGTCTCTGTCTCGGTATAAATTACTTGGGTATAGAATGGGGAGATTGAATACATCACCATATAAGCGGCCTACTCAGAATCGGGAACAGTCGGTGAAAGTGCGTACATTGAAATCTTAAGGTTGGGGAGAGTCGGTCATATCTGACATGGTAGTAATGCCCGATGCTTTGGGAAAAGCAATAAAATCGGGGCGATGAAGTGCATATATCAACCCGATTGATGCAGATTGCCACAGAACCGACGGATCTGTCAGGGAAAGGTAGAATTGGGCACAGCCGTCGGGTCGGTATCTTATAGGCTTTAGATTTAGCTGGTTTTTTTAAAATGTTTTACGCCATTTAACATAATGCTGTAATAAATCAATTACTGGGGCAATCAAATTTCACCAATGCATACATCAAATGCAGCCCTTAGCATCATACCACATTGTCAAAGTAATGTTCCATCAGAAAAAAAAACAACCAACAAATTACTATAACCTAAATAAGTGGAATGTGATTGGAATTTAACACTTCCATGCTTGGTGCTACAGTCTGATTTGAATCAATTCATCTTTTAATGCGTTTTTCTGTGTGGTATATCAAACGGCTACCTTCTACTGAACCCATTCATTCTATCGAAAAAGAGATAGCTTACCTTTGAATCAGCGGACGAATCCGGACAGCCACCTTGATGCTGTCCGACATTTTCTCCCTGGAAGAAAATAGAGCAACGTTCAACTGTAGTAGATGCCGTTGTAAAGAATTTAGAGGTATGATGCATACATAACGGAAAGATAAATAGAGGCTTCCAAAGTGACTTACTTTTTCATGAAATCATTGATCAATAAGGGGCCATCCATAAAGTATGTACGCACTGAGGGAGGGGGGGGGGGGGGGGTCAAAAATTTTGGAAATTTTGCGTATGCTCCTTCTTTGTTCTATTGCGTACAAGATTCGGAAAGGGGGTCCAAAATTTCAGAAATTCTGCGTACATACTTTATGGATGGCCCCTAAAGGACTGGTTCCACTAATACGATGGATTTGCCGTGGTATATCTCGTTTTATCTTACAGTGTCGCAATGTGTCATGCCCCTTGTCACAATATGTAGCATGCAATTTGTGTCTATTTTGGTGCTCCACCACTGCGACACCTCAAGACATGTCGTGACAAATATGCATGTGATTATCCAAATCTCGCTATATCTTGTGTGTCTATGGAATCAGCACTTTACACAAACAACAATCTGACATCTGGTGTGTAAAATTTGGGATACCATGCTCTACCATTGAAAATGGATATAGCACTTTCTCCTGGTTCAATTTCTGGAGGAACCAATACTCCTATTTTCAGAGTAAGTAGCACTGAAAATGTGCAATTCCATAGCAGATATTTGGAAGCTTGAAAGAAAACCTCAGCTCTAAAGCACAGAGTTCCACCAACTAGGCACTATTTCGAGGTGCCTGGTCTCTGGCCGGCCAAAAATGGCCATTTTCTACCATGCGCTTCAACCAACCATCTCTTCTATAGGCCCCAAAACCATATTGGGGACTGAAAACTAGTTATTTTTGACTTGCTATACAAAAGTTTTCATAACTTAGGCTGTACAAAAGTTACATATTTACAAAGGGTACAATATTTATTGCCATATATATTTTGGACTTATTGCGGTAATTTATCTGTTTTCATTTTTGACATATTTTCTCTGAAATCATGCTAAAAGTTAGGCAAAATGTTTGACTTCTAGAATACGAGTGAAGATTCCATAGAATTCCATATGGAAGCAAAATCAAAGCCCAGTTCAATCAAGTAGAGATTTCTTTGAGGATCATTGTGATATCTTAACTTTTGTTGTAATCATAGTAGAAGTCCAAATGGACTGTTTTGTTATCAAAATAGAAAAATAGGAAAAAGCCCCTTTTTGTGATATGTGCCATATGTTAAAGCATTGTCGTGGTAGGCAGAAAATGGAGAAGTAAGGCTTTGTTGGAAATGATGCAATATTTTTACATCATAATTTCAGACAATGTTTTTCCTTTAGTTATTAAATACAAACAAATGCTTACTTAAACTAATTAGATAAACAACACAAGTCAATCTATAAGAACTTTTAGGGAAACACCATTTGAATCCGAATATCACCTTAGACCCTAGTATGCCTTCCTGACCTATAGCTGGCCGATGCCATACAGCACCTGTACACCAAGACCTAGACTTGCTCAAGTCTTTAATTCTGAACATTCATTAAATGATTTAAGAAAATCAGAATACAATTCATTATAGCATGTGTCCTTCTCTGACTGGCCCATGAATCAAAGACTTGTCCACTCTGACCAGAATCTCCTGTTTATGACCCCAAGCCACTCCCTGCAACCCTATACCTCCCTCTACCCCTCCCCTCCTCCAGTACTCTGGCTGCCTGTGTTGTCATAGCAATATATTTCACCTACTCCTGACTATGTCTCGATTGAGATCAAAGTGAGAGGGTATCAACCTCCCAGCAGATATCCTGACCAGTAGCCAGACCTCTGCTTGGGGAGTGTGGCGCAAAATAGCGCCAGTCTACACGGCCGATTACGGATGAGACCAGTCCCTGTGTCACTCAGAAGGGGTGGAGGGGTAGGACACAGGGACTGAGGCCAGTCTAGGATGAGACCAGTCCCTGTGTCACTCAGAAGGGGTGGAGGGGTAGGACACAGGGACTGAGGCCAGTCTAGGATGAGACCAGTCCCTGTGTCACTCAGAAGGGGTGGAGGGGTAGGACACAGGGACTGAGGCCATTCTAGGATGAGACCAGTCCCTGTGTCACTCAGAAGGGGTGGAGGGGTAGGGTACAGGGACTGAGGCCAGTCTAGGATGAGACCAGTCCCTGTGTCACTCAGAAGGGGTGGAGGGGTAGGACACAGGGACTGAGGCCAGTCTAACTAAAACCCTGCGCCGGGTAGGAGCTCGGCTGAGGGGGCCAGGGGCAGCAGCAGTGGGCGTATGGACGTTGGCAGCATTATCATGGTAAGCAAGGTTCCCAGCTCAGTCTAGAGGGGTGCGTTAAGGGGTTCCAAACATGACAACCCTTTGGATTTATGCGAAGTGATGACAGCTCGTCAGATATCTGCTGAATACTGTGGTTAATCGAATATCAAAGATAGATATAAGTATTGATATTATGAATGTGTATGGCATGCTCTGGTGCTAAAATTCTGCCCAAAACTGGCTCCCGACAGAAGTGGTGACAAGGTTATGCTCTCATCAAACCTATCGACAGGCAGCGCAGTTCCAGCCAGCAAAAACTAATAAATCAGTTTTTGTCGTGTGGAAGAAATCTCTCTAAGCTGGATGGGATGCTAGGTAAAAAAACTAACTGGTAGAACAGCAAAAACTAATAAATCAGTTTTTGTCGAGTAGAAGAAATCTTGCTAAGCTGTATGGGATGCTAGGTAAAAAATCTAACTGGTAGAGCAGCAAAAACTAAAAAAAATCAGTTTTTGCTGGATAGATCTCTCTAGGCTGGGTGGGACGCCAGGTAAAAAGTCTAGCTAGTATAATAGCGTGCAACTAATATTTCAGCTGGCCGGTGTCCCTGAACCCAAGCAAATGCTCAGCAACCTCAAGGCGACATGCCAACTCAGGTGCTGATTCCACCCAACCAACGGCTTGGTGAGAGTCTGGAATAAAATGTCGATGTCTTATACCTATAAGACACCGACATGATGACTGTCCCCGATCACACTTCCCTCTTTTATAACCTTGCAAATTACACGGGATAAGATCAAAGAGAGCGGCCGGGTGCCGGGCCCGGCTGGGCCCCGGGCCGGGTGATAAGTATATATAGGCAATAATGCAAAGTTTAATAACTTCTGGCCTATTTAAAATACCAGAAAACGGTTTTCAAATCTATGATTGCTTGTTTCTCCCCTACACATCGATATGAGACACTTGTAAATCGGACTGAGGGATAGATGGCAACGCTCTTTAAATGGCATGCTTAGAATCGGTAACGATCGGTGAAAGTGCGTACACCGGAACCTTAAGGTCGGGCAGAGTCGGTCATATCTGACATGGTAGTAATGCCCAACACGTCGGGAAAAGCAATAAAGTCGGGTCGGTGAAGTGCGTACACCGACCCGATTGATGCAGATTGTCACAGACCCAACGGATCCGTCGGGCAAAGGTAGAATCGGGCACAGCGGTCGGGTCAGTGTCTTATAGGCTATAGACTCAGAACCTGCTGGAACCAATGGCAAGCTGTTCCACCGAGCAGGTGGTCGCCAGGTCTGCTGACAAACGCTGTGTGGTTGGTGTACAACATTTTCGAGTTGTTCTTGGAACATGCGCTTAGGAAGAATACACACTCAATAGTGTTCAGGAATGTAAGTTGGAACCCCTTAATCCATCCAGATCACTCTTTCCTCAATGTAGCTATGGTATGGCGTGAGATGTCCTGTCAAAGCCACCTGGAAACCTCATATCTCCCTTTGGCTGATATGGCATTTGTCATACATACTAAAATGCAAAAAAAAAAAATCTGAATATTGGATGGAGGCTCTTTTTTGCAAGACAAACCTAGGAGAGCCAGAAACTGCAGCTCCCACTGTAGGGATAGGAAGTTGATGTGTTTTGGCAATGGGTATGAGCCGCCCATGCACGACTCTCATGATAAATGATTGGATTTCTGGCGCTGTATAGCGCCAGTATTTCCAACCCTCTCCATACAGATATCCTGGCCAGTGATCAGGATATCTGATGGGAGATTGATACCCTCTCACTTTGATCTTAATCGGGTCACAGTAAGGAGCAGGCAAAATTTATTGCTATGATAACACAGGCGGCAGAGAACTGGAGGAGGGGAGGGGTAGGAGGAGGTATAGGGTTACAGGGAGCGGCTTGGGGTCATAAACAGGAGATTCTGTTCATACTGTAATGAACTTTATTCTGATTGTGTTTAATCATTTAATGCAGGGATGTCAGTTGGGGTCATACAAAATAGAGGGACTATTTTTCATATAGAATTTGCTGCCTCAGAGAGACTGAGAAAACATGGAAAACACATCGTTATTGAAAATGGAATTGGGCTAAGGGTGTATGTGGAGGTTGAACCATTGTTTATTCATGTGAATGAGGCCCAATCTATACTCTCTTTGTCTTACACAAGGGAAAATAATTTCATTAACTGAAAATGAAAACAAGGTATTCCTTGGAAAATAGGAAAACTGTCATCTCTGTTTAATGAATGTTCTTAATCAGAGACTTGAGCAAGTCTAGACCCACCCCTATGCTATATTGTGGACATGACAACTGCGGTGATATAACTTGAAGCTTTTGAGTTATGTTTTACTATATACCCATGCCGTATATACTGTAAATACGCACCGTTTCGGCATATGACGTAAAAATACTGTACGGACCGCCGGTCCGTACACTAAAATACGCACCACCTGGCCATACACATTTATTACAAAAATTTAAATTGATTTTTTTTTAAATTGATTTTTTATAAATTTCGGGTATATAGTAAATATATAACGTCCAACCATGCTTGTACAATTCACAGAACTCGATGATAATTTACAGTTTGTACGGAACTCGGCATAAATGCCTCGGTCCGTACAAACTGTAAATTATCATCTCATTCTGTGAATTGTATAGCATGGTCAGGACGTTCTATATAATTATAAGTACATGTCAATTACTGAATTAGGACTCTTGTGTTTCTTGAGTCTTTGTATGACAATGTTCCTTTATTTCAGTGTTAAGAGCGAGAAACCAGTGATATGATACTTCCATTTAGGCCGACCTCTGTCTGTGATACTGATAGTCAATTATTAAAGCACCATATGATCATACGGTACCGGTATGTTCCATTCAATTCAACTTTACTGACTCATACGAAACCACTCAGACCGTTTCAACTTTCAATACACTATGTCTATGGAGGTAATACATTATGAATGACACTGTTTACACAATAGCCGAAAAGGACAGGGAACTAGTGCAGTTTATAGGTCGGTAAAAACTCCGCGAAAATAGAACGTCAAGACGTTGCTATGTGCGCCGTATAAGAGATCGCCGCGAAGCGGCTCCGTACGTCCGTTAGGACGCCTTTTGGAGTTTATATGAGTTCATTTTCGGATAGAGGATGCACAAGTATAGTTAATACTTGTATTAACCTAAAATAAAAGGAATAGAACCTACAATGCTTGAAGCTGTAATTAAGTTGACCAGTTCCCTGTCAAAACACAGCAGACAGCATTCCACTGTGATTGGCTAGAGCAAGTCACATGACATTTGCCGGGACTATAAAATTTGATTGACAGGTGGGTCTCTACTACACTGGCCTCCTGTGCAAGTAACTTACAGTTGAAATAGAGCTTAGTTATGACCGGGAATCAATACGTTCACGTGAAATATGACGTCAGTACGTCAATTGCGGGCACTAGTGTTTACAAGGGGCAGCTGGCAAACTGTATGTAGATATTTTCCACTGTGTTATTCATTACCATTGTATTTTTACTCTTTTAATATGGCAAATCGTTTGGTTTATGATGATTTAGTTGTGATTATGCAGACAAGGGAAGGGTTACATGGGTGGTTAAGGGAAAGGGGTTTGTTAGGGGCTTATGGTGGGGGTTGTGAAAATTGTGGGTTAGGAATAATGTACATAAGAAGTGATTCTAGTTTTAAGAAAGATGGTTGTGTTTGGAGATGTTCAAATGGTAGGTGTAATAAGAAGGTTAGCATTAGGAAGGGAAGTTGGTTTGAGGGTTCTCATTTGGGTATAGATGTGATTTTGAAATTAACATATTATTGGGTTTACAATTGTTCTAATGAGTTTGTAATGAATGAGTTAAGGATAGGTAGTAATCATACAATTGTTGATTGGTATAATTTTGCTAGGGAGGTTTGTGTTGAGATTTTGTTAAGGGAGAATGTTCAGGTTGGGGGGCCCGGGAAAATAGTAGAGATAGATGAAAGCAAATTTGGGAAAAGGAAATATCATAGGGGTAGAAGGGTAGAAGGACAGTGGGTTTTTGGTGGGATAGAGAGGGAAAGTAAGGATAGCTTTTTTGTTTGTGTAGAAAATAGGTGTGCTGATACTTTGATTCCAATTATTTTGCAATGGGTTAGACCTGGTACCACTATTATTTCTGATTGTTGGAAAGCATATAGTTCTTTAAATCAATATAATTTTACTCATTTGACTGTAAACCATTCAGTTAATTTTGTTGACCCTACAACAGGAGCTCATACCAATACCATTGAGTCAACGTGGAGGGCTGTTAAAGCTTCTCTTCCTAGGTCTGGTACCAGGAAGCATTTATATACTTCTTATTTCTTTGAATATGCCCTGAGAAAACGATTTATAAATTCATCTCCTGATAAGTTCTTGGCCTTTTTAGATTTAGTTTCCTCAGTTTTTAATCCTAATTTGCGAAATGAAAATTTGCCACCAGTACAACAGTTGCCAGCTGTGCAAGCTGCACAAGCTGTGCCAGTAGCAGGGCCAGAACTGGCAGCTGTACCAGATAGGGGTGAATCTCCACCCCTTGACAGCTCTGCAGAGCTGTTTTCTGATTTGGAAGATTAGGTAAGTAATAGCAAGTTAAGAAATGTGATTAGATTGGTGGGGTGACACCCCCCACACCCCCCTTGTATGTAAAGTTTGTTTTACTATAAAAAAATAATCCCAAGTATGAATGGCGTATGAATACGCAACTCTAAAAAAATGGCCGCCAAGATGTGTCAGGTATGAACAAGGATATTCTTGTGCAAAACTAATATTAATAAGTCATAATTATATGAAACATTCATGTGTGAATATCAATAACATAATATTGATGAAATGAAACATAAATTGGGACTTGAACTGTCTTAATAAGCGAGTAGCGATGAAATGAAAAAGTGAAATGAGGGCGGCCGTCGTTAGGTAAAACGCAATCGAATTCTTTTTTTGACGTCATTTTTGCTACGTATTTTTCCCGCGATTACCGACCGCTAAACTGCACTCTACCCAAGGACAGAAGTAAATGTATTACGGTAAATAAACAGGGCAGGTTGGCTGACATTTCCAATGTTATAAGACAGGGACCATGGCAATCTCAAGCATACGAAAAAGATTAAAATGCGATGTAAACTCCGGATGAATTTACAACAAAATTGTCACCCATGATTGTAACTCCACTATCTATATACTAATATAGTATATGTGCGTTACTGCGACTAGATCTATTCTGAGGCACAGACAACAGATTGACATAAATAATGTGTCACATATAAGCTTTCAATATTCTGTATCTATTATTTCAAATGTCAGAGTATATGACAATCATAAACTGTTTACCTTCTTCGTTGTTTTTGAACTGCCGCTGGATTTCAGTTTGACCAATCACACACGGAGGCGCATCACCCACTTCCGGAAGGAACTTCTTACGCAGTGAATATAGGTCAAAACTATACCTTTCTATTCACACTCATATATATCTGATGGACATACAATATCAATCTATTAAAAACAAACTTAATAAATAAGTGTTATATGTCTAACCAGAGCAACTAGTACATGTCTGAAGCCACATTAAAAAACATTAGAAGACAGATTAAAACGCCTAGTTTGTAAATAATCCGCTAGATGGCAGCAAGCAAGATTGTCTTCCGGTACCTGGATAACTCGACACTCTGCAGGCACAAAACCGAACACTTTTCACATCGTAAATCCATCTGCGTAAAACTGTATGGACATATAGAATGTGTTTTCGGAAAGGGACACGTAGAATGTGGGATACAAACTTAGCAATGCGGTGACAGTTACTTACAGTTAGACCTACACGCAAGCAATTGACTAATAATTATTTATTAATCACCAGTTGGTGCCACTGTGAATTGTAGGCTGTCTTCTCCGAAAAGTGTTGGGTGCTATCTATATCCATGGTCAATGATCTCGGACCGTGCTGGAACAAACAAGTCATTTATCATTTCTGTTTTGCAGATTCTCATGTCTGACAGACATTGCCCTTTGTTTCGGGATGGGTGTGGTCTCAATTAAATCTAAATCTATGCTGCCATCTAGGTATCTCCGATCCGGGTGGACACTTCCGGTTCAAAATACCCTACAAATTGCCTGACAACGGATCGATCCGCCATCTTTGCTGGTGAATACAAAGCGCTGTCAGAGTCTAGAATAGCGAAAAACTATATTAATCGACCTTGTCCTGTGCATTCTGTACATGTAATAATTGAAAAGGGATTATTTACATTATTTCGACATAATTTGAATGTGCCAACTCGAAGAAAACCGGTTGTTTCGACGATTTGTTGACATCGCGAGAATAGCCTTAACTGGGGCTATCAGATAATCATTTGAAATTACCAGGGAAGTCTGATTTTGTCTGGGGAATTGCTTCAGAATTACTTAAAACATCCTCACACATTAAAAAGTATTATAAATGGACGTCCGAACGGTCCATAGGTTAAGCATTGCGGAGGTGCTTCTCCAAAATGGCCGCCCAGGGGGTTCGAAGCGCCACCTATTTCCTGGCCGGTGTGATGCGAAAATCGGTTACCTTGCGAAATTCCGCTTTTATCGCCCATGCGCATGCGCAGTGATGAATTTCACGATTGGAGAGTGCGGAAATCATCGGGCGCTCTCATCCTAGTTTGTAACACTCTCCTCCCAGATCTTTCAAGGCACTAAAGCTTGCTAGTAATAATACAAGCAACTTTGCACGTTTCGTCGATCGAGCAATATTTCACGGGAGCGGCGCCAACGTCACGCAACGTAGTAACGGGTACATCCGGCCGCAAAAACGGACACTGCGCCGCTCGGTTTTCTCTCTTTACAGAATAGTCTGTGAAATGTGAGCGCAGGATGTTCTCCACACGCATGCGCGAGTAAATAATCCCTCTATTTTTGTTCTCTATGATGTTCCATGAAGACCTTAATAACAATAAGTTTCTTTTGCTGATTTTTGGTTATCTTGCTTTGTGTGAAGTAGACTGTAAATCCAGCTCTAAAGCTCTCAGCAATAAAATACCATAAAGAGAAATGACACCCCATTATTGCACTCCTCCTCATCCCACCACATAAAACCACCCCCACCCCAGTCCCACTGACAGATCAATCGACCATGGTTTTCTCCAAATTGTGTCACCAACCACTGAAACATCCACTGACTGACCCACCAACCAACCCACCCACTGACCTAGCCACCCACCAATGCACCCACCAACCCACTGACAGACCCACCCACTGACTCGCTCCTATTTTTTTTAGACTTTTTAAGGTTCTCAGTGGTCTCATGTAATTTTATCCGGCGACCCATCAACCCACTGACCCACCAACCAAGCCACCCACAGAACTACCCACCAAGCCACCCATAGACCCATGACCCATAGACCGAGTCACTTACCAAGCTGTTTGGTCACCCACTGACCGACTGAACGACCGACTGACCATCCCACCCAATGCCTGACTGACAGACACCCACCAACCAACCCATCAACCAAGCCAACCAAGCAAGCACCCACCCACCAGTCTACGGTGAATTTGGTCACATGCAAACTCGATACCAGTGAATTCGCTACTGCTACAAGTTCAGTACCCGTGAATTCGATAGCGCTACTTTTCCGGGCCTGCCGCCTATGTCGTGGTGAGGTCGGCCGGGTCTCCCGGACATTGCAGGGTTAGGGTTAGGGTTAAGGTTAGGGTTAGGGATAGGGTTAAGCCTATAAGACACCGACCCGACCGCTGTGCCCGATTCTACCTTTGCCCGACGGATCCGTCGGGTCTGTGACAATCTGCATCAATCGGGTCGGTGTACGCACTTCACCGACGCGATTTTATTGCTTTTCCCGACGCGTTGGGCATTACTACCATGTCAGATATGACCGACTCTGCCCGACCTTAAGATTCCGGTGTACGCACTTTCACCGATTGTTACCGATTCTGAGCGTGCTATTTAAAAAGCGTTGCCATGTATCCCTCAGTCTGATTTACAAGTGTCTTATATCGAGGTGTAGGGGATCATAGATCATAGATCTGAAAACCGTTTTCTGATATTTTAAATAGATCAGAAGTTATTAAACTTTGCATTATTGCCTATATATACTTATCACCCGGCCCGGGGCCCAGCCGGGCCCGCCACCCGGCCGCTCTCTTTGATCTCAATTGGGTTGTTTTACGAGGTTATAAAGGCAGGAGGTGTCGTCGGGAAGAGTCATCGTGTCGGTGTCTTATAGGTATAAGACATCGACATTTTATTCCAGACTCTCACCGAGCCAATGGTCGGGATGAGTCGGGAAAAAATGTCGGTGTCTTATAGGCTTGAAGCCTATAAGACACCGAAATTTTTTAGGGTTAGGGAACCAGGGTTAGGGATAGGGATAGGGTTAGGGATGGGTTAGGGTCAGGGATAGGGTTAGGTTATGGTAAGGGATAGTTTAAGGTTAGGGATAAATAAGAATTTAGGAAAAGGACGGACTGGCTGACAGGGCTGCAGTATATTCCGGGTATGGCCAGCCGTGTGGCCGGCCCTGACCACGGGTGGCGGCCGGCACCCCACCCCGGCACCGCGGGTGGCAACCGGCACCGCGGGCAATATCAGACCGAAACTGTTGCAGTAGCGGACTAACCACCCGACCGGACCTGTCGCTTGTTCCTAATCCCAGCACACCTAGGACTAATTTCAACTGTTCTACTTAGGAAGTCTATTGGAATCGTCGGTGAAATAAGTTATTAAGGCTTGGCGTGATGGGAATATTTTTAAAATCTTGATTTTCCATGCCTGATTATCTGAAAATGAGTAAATTCTGCCTGCCGACGTTTGTGTTTATTAGAATATTATGATATCAGTTCTCAGGGAATTCATAAGTTCAGGTTTTTTCCTCACTCTGGCATATTTTAATATATTGCACTGAAAAATTGTGTATTGATAATCTTGATTGTTGTCCCTACTCTGAATTTTCGCATGCTCATGCATCTCATTCACAAATATCACATACTATCGTAAAACTGGATGAGGTTTAATCTTGGCCACCGTATTCCACGACTGGAGTTTGGCATAGTGACTTCATGAGGCGAAGCCGAGTGAAGTCCGGAGCCCAAACTCCAGGAGTGGCATGCGGTGGCCAAGATTAAAACGAATCAGGTTTTGATTTTATCCTACCCAGTCTCCTCTATTTTGGAATATTACGTGATAACAATGCTGTATGCCACTAGTGGCATATAAAACTCTGTATGCCAGTCAGCGTGGCATACGGAAACCCAATGTTAAGCCTATGGGATTTTATATTAGGGGTAGGATAAATATATATCATGCACAACTATATATCAATTTAGTCATTAAATTATTCCTTTTGTAGTGACCTTTTTCAA
Source organism: Alentia gelatinosa (assembly GCA_950022655.1). Lineage (NCBI taxonomy): Eukaryota > Metazoa > Annelida > Polychaeta > Phyllodocida > Polynoidae > Alentia > Alentia gelatinosa. The sequence continues at coordinate 6,187,746 of OX465590.1, forward strand.
TTTCCTAAAAGTAATTGTTTCTTATTCATAATTATACATATTGTAATGGACAATGTGGACAACCAATTCAAGTGCACAAGCGTTGATTAATCTTTATTACTAATAATAAACTACAAGGGGGGCCGCGCGAAGCCTATGTTCCACAAACTCTATAGCACGGCAACCGGCAGACGACTGGCGCAGCCTCGGGTGGCTTCTGTTTATATTATCCATCGTATACAAAGTCCCCATTGAAAATGTATGGGGACTCGGTAAACCACGACCCATTATGTAAAACCTGTCAGATACCATAACTGTGGTATACGGATTCAAACCTGTGGTATACGGCCGCAAAACCATGGTATACGGGAAAAATAATACCTTTTGCTATAGACCAAAGAAATAGTTCCTGTTGTTATACCCGTCAATATGGCAATGAATGGGTTTAATTTATACGAAAAGATGGATAATAAATACAACAAACGATGATTTTGTGGACAGGCGGCTCTGTAAACCACTCGCGGTTGACCTCGTAATACACTCGCTAGCGCTGTATTTATCATACATTGGAAGATCTAACCACCGTGTTAGAACTGTACGTAAATATTAAAAAAAATTATAAAAAAAGCGCTCGTGTATTACTACGCGTCAACCTCTCGTGGTTTACGTCCGCCTGTCCAAAAAAACATCGATTATTGTCTATATATACCGGGCGAATGACGTCAGCTCTCAGAAGATCTCACCCCCCAGGAGAACCGGCCTAGGCAGTGAGGTGCAAATAAAGCTCAAATAACAGAATTTCATAGACTAAGCAATTTTATTTCTTGCAAAACTAAATTTTCCAGGCTCTCCCAGGTTATTTCAGGCTCTCTGTGAGAATTCCAGGCCTGGAAAACCCAAAAGCATGATTCCAGACTTTTCCAGGTTTTCCAGGCTTTGTACGAACCCTGTCTAGATCTATGTGATGTCTGTCCATGTATATGTAAAAAATTCGAACCTCAGTTCCATAAAAAATAAAACATGACAAAACTAAGTAACTACTCCTAAATGTAGGTACCTGTCTCATCTTGCTTCATTCAAAATTTCAGCAGGATCTACCGAAAAACGGCTGAGGTATGTGTTGACACCAACCGCTGGTGTGGAGACTGACCCCAGTGTGAGGAGCGACCCCCCATGCAAGGATGTATTTACTACTCTGTGACTACACCTATAAATGATTATGAGTTATTAGTAGAAACCGAACGAGAGTTAGACTACGCCTCGTGTAGTACTACGCGACCTTCCCGTCGTGGCATAAACATTGTCAAGTCTAACTCGAGTTCGGTTTCATATTTATCCTACCCCATCTATGCTTTTGTATTACTGTTAAAAAGATAAATATTGAGTCAACGACCAACAGAACTTTTTTCATAGTAGCTGACATCCTGCTTTCAGATTGGTCAATATTGTTATTACTCTAGTGGCATAAAAAGCACTTTATGTCACGGCCTGCCACATAAATTTTCCCTATGCTAAGTCTATGGCGGTTTTTTTATTAGGGGTAGGATAAGGGCTTTTTCCATTGGCCTATAAATGATTATGAGTTATAAGACCTAAATGACGGAGATGTTAGATTTAGCATAGACGGTGTGAACTGCGAATGATCTAGTATCGCTGGTCGTGCTAGTTCTAATACAACTAGCACACTTTATCTTATTTTAACCCTTCAAGGACGCATGATGCCTGGAGGCATCACCAAGCTAAAGACGCATGATGCCTGGAGGCATCACCACACTAAAGACGCATGATGCCTTGAGGCATCATGCGTCCCAATATTAACAAAAATGTTTTAACAAAGAAATCATAGAGCAATATTCATGAAATCTGCAGAATATGTAGATATAGCATCATATTTAGTATTTCTATTAAAAAGAAATAAAATATTTATGATTATGTATCAAACTGCATGGTTACAAACTTGGATATAAGTTTTAACTATTATGTGGCCGTCCTCTAGCCAGACGAATTGCCACCAGCACTAGTCCTTATGGGAGTAGCTAGCCCCCAGGCAGCCGTCCTTAAAGGGTTAAAAGCAATGCTCTTGGTGAAGTTTAGTTCTTAGAACCACGTTATTGTTCAATGTGTTAAAGCACCGCGGTTAAAGGCATAAGGGTATCCTACAATGCATAGTGGTGTCACTTGGTGACTTTCAAGTTCTGACAGTTATCAATTTAAATGGGTTTCTTTTACTTATTCTAATACCAAATGAGGTAAATTTAATATATCCTTGAGTTAGAATAAATCCAATTGGTAAATTAGACCTATTTACAATTATCTGATTTAGACAGGAAATTTATTGAAAAATATTCATCGAATCTTTCAAAAACAAGGACGGTTACCAATGTTTTTGTTGTCTTTTATTTACTTTTTTTTTTTTTCAATTCAAATATATTCTGTGAAAGTTTGATGAAAATGACATGGGTTTTACGATGCTAAAACAACTTTTAGGATATCTATTATAATAGCATCATGATATTCATCTCTGAATCAAAAACTAACACGGTGACACCCATTCCTTAAATTAGCAATATCCTCTATGGCAATTGAAGATCATCATACTCAATTTCCAGGACCTTCTAATTTCCAAGCTAAATTGTCCGACATGCCTTTAAAGCACAAGCAAGACCGGTATATTCCCAGGGGCGTCAGAACGCTTTCAAAGTGTGTGTGTGTGTGGGGGGGGGGGGGGGGGGGGACTGAAAAATTGCTGGCTTTTTACTTGATATGAAGTCAGACTTTGACATTGGCCAGTTCCACAAAAGTCAGGTCTTAGCCTTCATTCCACACGATAGATTGATACTTTGACATTTTTCCACGGTGAAAAGTCAGGTCTTAGCCTTCATTACACGCGAAAAAGGCAGACTTTGACCTTTTTTCATGGTGAAGAGTCAGGTCTTAGCCATCATTACAGGCTAAAAGTCAGACTTTGCCATTTTTCCACAGTGAAAAGTCAGGGCTTAGCCATCATTGCACGCTAAAGAGTCAGACTTTAACATTTTTCCACAGTGAAAAGTCAGGGCTTGCTCATCATTGCATGCTAAAAAAAATCAGACTTTGACATCTTTCCATGTAGAAAAGTCAAGGCTTAGCCATTGATGCACACTAAAAAATCAGCCCCCCCCCCCCCCCACTGCCCCCTGTTCTGACGCCACTGATTCGTTTTCTTTATAGTAGCCCTACTACGCTTCAACCTCTTGTGGTTTACGGCCGCCTGTCCACAAAACCATCAGTCATTGTCTATGTATTCAGGAGTATTAGTTACCAACTTATTTCCTGGTTTCCAATGATTTTTGTTTTGTTTTTCATAATATTTTTTTTCAGCTGGAAATATATTACATCCCAAGCGAAAGAGACGCTTCATATGGGACCGGTTCCAATTTCATTTTCGATGCCAAAGGAAATTTTACAAAGGATATTGGGGCAATCCATAAAGTACGTACGCAGAATTTCTGAAATTTTGGACCCTCCACCCCCTCTCCCAAACTTGTTCAGAATTGAACAAAGAGGGAGCATACGTAAAATTTCCGAAATTTTTGACCCCCACCCCAGTGCGTACGTACTTCATGGATGGCCCCATACCAATAAACCCAATTATATGTTTATATAAACATCAAGATTTTTCATCTCATTTTTCAAATCATCCTGATATACATATTGTAAATAAAAATGTAACTGAACAAAAATCGTTTACTTTGTATACCGCAATGTAAACCTGTCATGGGAGATTGCTGTACTTTTTTGTTGAGATATAAAAAAAGGAAAAGATCTGATATTATTGTTTGTTACTTTGTCTTCAATGGGAAACACTATCTCCAAGTGAGGGGTACAGCTAAGGGCACACGGGTGGGAGATTTTGAACACCTTTTTTTTAATTTCCTTTATTGGTATTTCTTAGTGATACATACAGTAGCTGTTTTTCGAATTACTTTTATTTAAAATAGATACTAGTTCAAGATGGCTTGGTTTCCCTCACGGATTTCATCAAATACAGGCCTCCCAGTGAAACCTTTAAAACCTATGAAAACCTATATTTTAATTCTTGAGCCTTTATTTTTTTCAAAGGAACCTATGTTACCTATAAAAAACCTATATTTTCACTGCCATGCAAATTAATGTATACAGGAAATCTTAGAAGTTAACTTGACACAAAGTTAGATTGTCAAATGACAAGAAATCCACAGTCTAGGATCCAAATATATCAAACACTATTAGGTCAATGAGGTATTTCGGGCTTATGGACAGTCCCCACCATTCAGAAGATCTGCTTGGACGATTTCCACTTCCCCCAACACTGCGTCAAGCAATCCCGGCACTTCATGTTCCAAATTGTAACCCACTCCGCGGTTTCCGTGAGAGTGAATTTCAGTCTAGCCACATTTTAAGTCAGATTCGGAGCATTATAAACCAGTTTATAACCTGGATCCTGTAGTAAACTATTGAATATTGAAGCTGGTTTGACCCTGTAGTTTTTGCATGTGTACTTTGAGAGTATCAGAAGAAATTGCAAAAATATCTCTCTTAACAAACCAGGTTTACATTTCGTGAGTAGTATATAGATTTGGGGAAATGACTCAGGCTAATACACCCATACATAAGACTGGTTCCCTGGCCATATGAATAATCTAACTAGGCCAGGCTTCCAGGCTAACCCATACACCGTTTTAAGCCGGGCCCCCACCTACCACGATACTTCCCGATAGCTACGAATTGAAATTCAGATCGTACGACAGGGGTGAGGTGAAATAATAATTCAAACACAGGTATACGGTTTTCTTATTATTATATACCTCGAAATAATTACAATAATGTCAATAATTAAGCCGTATCAGCCATTTCTAAACCCATTTGGGCACACCATGGATAAACCGAACTATAGGATACGCTCCACCCTTCAAATTCTGCCTATATTATATACATATAGGCCTATTCTGTAGATATCCCATAGCCATGAATGTAGACCTAGACCACAAAGTTGTGATCGTTTTCTACATAAACTGCCGTCTCCTGATGAGATATCTGACTAAATCTAGTTCATTGTGTAACATGCATTACTTTGGTAATCTTATGTAAAATGGAAATAGGCCTAATAAAAATATAAAACTGACTTACATTCCCAAAGCCCCGGAGTTTCAGATATTGCCCATCACCTGTGGTTACTGGCGCCACCTATAGTCAGATAAAAGTTACAACCTAGTTCACATGCAAAACGGCAGGGGTCAGCACTGTTCACGAATCTTACTGCAAACTACATGTAGTCGATTCGGGCAGAGATCGACATCCAAATCCGTGATTCGGGTGAGAGTGCTGTTGGTGGGTCTAGCTGTAGAACATGAATATATAAGAACTGAAGATCTAAGTTCTACAGAAGCTCATAGTATTTGTATTCTCTACACAGAGTTATATTTGGTATCCATGGACAGAGTATAGAGGAAACCCATGAAGTTTAGGGTCAGAGCTCATATCCTATCAAGTTTGAATCGCGTAGTAATTCACAAGGCGAAGCCGCGTGAATTATGTAGGGATTCAAACGAGATGAGATCGAGCTTTGACCCTAAACTTGAATGGGTTTCTGAATTTATCTCACCCTTCACATTGACAAATGGGCTAACATTTATGACATAATCCCCCATTGGATACTTTTTGTAAATATCTCATGGGCGTTAGATACGAGTTCCCAATGTTAAGTATATGGAGAAAAAATATCTGGGGTGAGATAAAACATTGCAATCTAATAGAAGATGTATATTAATAGGGTCTCCTGTCCAGACTTTAGACTTTGGAGTAATTTAAACCTGTAGAAATATGTAAATCTAACCCAGAAAAGAAATACAAATATATCAGCAACTCACCTTATAGGGGACAGAGCCATTGTTAGTTCATGAAACAGTCACTAGGCGGTCGGGGGACAGAACCTGTATTCTGGCTCTTTGTTCTTACCAAATTCAACTGCCTTTCAATGTTTTACCATGGTTCCGTTCACTCTCTACACCGAATCCAGAGCAGGAAGATATAATGCTAAAACCCAGGACATGATGTTTTTCACATAGAACAATTTATATAAATATGTGAGAAAGGCTAGAGTTGTTACACTTCCCAATTGTCACTCACTTCTTTTGCTCCTCCATTAGTGAAGAACACCTACATCTTCACCTCCATTAGTGAAGAACACCTTTTCGAGGGGCGTCATGGCCGCCCCCATGGATCATAGTCTATGTGCCCTATAGCTCTATGTATTACGTAATACCAACCAAATGTATCAAAATAATCACATCTACAGATCTTTCAGTTTACGATGTATACAAACTCCAAACGTTTCAAGTGATTTACTAAGTAAAACAAAACAATATTGACAGTATAGTCTGTTTGGTATGTGGATTTAAAAGCTGTATAAAAAGACATTTATATATTTCCCTAAAAGAAAACTAACCGTAAATTTTACCATAGAAAGCCAAGTATGGTTGAAATAAATCCTGAAAACATTGGCTTTCTACTACAAAAACCGATACCTATATTCAGCTTCCGGAATAATTCATCACATTTCTTACTTCATTGATATCGAACGTTTCGTAATACCTAAATCTTTCTCTCAAAATTTTTCTTATATCAAACTTAACTGCCTGTATTCTTTCCATGGTGTGAAATAAATGATTTTTTTTACATGAGAGACTTCATATTACCCCTGGTGTTAAATGATATGCCTGGCTATACTAAGATGATCTTTTATAGAATGGAAATTCATAATCACTTGTGTTTTTTTTTTTTAGAAACTTCTAAAGAACAACACACCAGTGAATGTTTCACTATTTCTTATTTTCCTCCATTGTGTAAACTTCACCAATCTTGCCTTCAGTCTGTATGTGTTTACCTACATACAAGCGGAGGATTTTGATCGACATTTTGTTGTCAAATAAGAATTAGCCTGAAAATCTGCTATGCAGAGGTCAATTATATGTACCCTTCTACAGTGCAAATAAAAACAACAACACAATTTTATACACTCCCTGAGAAAGTAAGGTATCATTCAAAGCTGTGCCAAAACTGAACCATTGAGAGCAAATGAATATAATTACATTTTTCTTATAGGTAGATATATGGATATTATTTGACCGCTCTGCATGAGTGGCCAACAGTAGAATATAGAAGAAACCTATGAAAGTTTAGAGTCTGAGTTCTTATCCCATCGAGTTTGAATCGCGTAGTAATTCACAAGGCGAAGCCACGTGAATTACGTAGCAATTCAAACGAGATGGGATCGAGGTCTGACCCTAAACTTGAATGGATTTCTGAATTCTGACCCTTAAGTTGAATGGGTTTCGGAATTTATCTCACCCTTCACATTAATGAATGGGCTAACATTTGTGACATAATCCCCTATTGGATATTTTTCTAGATATCTCATGGGGGTTGGATACCAGTTCCAAAATAAAAGTGAAATATGACTCGAATCAGTCATGGCTGGTACCCGCCTGTGTCGAACAACTAACAGTCAAGTATGATTGTGCTTTATATACTAAAAGTATTGAATATATGGGAAGTGTAGCTTGGAATAACTTACCCGCGATTGTACGGAGCACACTAACATATAACATGTTTAAAAAGATTAAAAAAACAGTTCTTGAGGAAAGCATAGCAATATGATTTACTGAAAATTTTACAAAATTTGAGTTAATGCTATGTAAGGCTTTATTGTATTCATGAAAAATATGTACATGCATTGGTTATTTGTAATATATAGGGGCATACACATACCTACAAAACGGGCTTGTTAAGAATGGATCCAGGAATGGCTACCCGAGGAAGACCAGCAATGGGATATCCCATGCTGATGGGCTGCCATCCTTCATTGGTATATATTATGATGAATGTAAAAGAAAGAAACTTGTACCATCAAATAGACCAAAAAAGGAAATCATGAAAAAAATAGTAGTACGTAGAACCCCGCCTAACGGACACCCCGCGTCAGCGGACACTTTTGCTCGGAACGGAAATTTTCCCCTCTATTAGATGTTTATTTTAACCCCGTGTAAGCGGACACCCCGCGTAAGCGGACAGTTATTTCGGTACAAAAAGGCCTAAAACCCCGTGTAAGCGGACACCTCCGACGGACACCCTATCAAAAATAGATTAATCTGTCTTTTTTTCAGTGTTTATTAGTATATTCATAGAAAATCCATTTTCTAATTCAAGGTTTAATAACTTCGGACCCAATTAAGATATCAGAAAATGGATTTCAGATCTATTATCGCCTCTGTCTGCCCTACTCATCTCTATATAACACATTTATATTGGGCTGGAGGAAACTTGAAAACCCCGCGTAAGCGGCACCCCGCGTAAGCGGACACTTTGGCCCGGCACGGAGGGTGTCCGCTTACGCGGGGTTTTACTGTATGCCCTGGGTGGACCACTGGCAGTGGTTGAACGCTGGTTTTGGAGTCTATCATCGGAAGTGGCATGCAGACAAGAGAACCAGCTCGAATGGTTCAAATGCAAATGTACATAGCGATATTTGCGATGTGGTTATCACAAGCAATAAACTTCAGCATGGTATTAGCCCTTTAAGGACGGCCGCCTCTGGCAGAACTACACACATGGGGACGGCTACTAGAGACTATGTACAGTTCTAGGGGACGGGGGCAGTGTCCTCTGAACTCTTAATTCGATGGTTTCTCAATTGATATAATTTGTTATCCTTAATATTTCTATTTCTAATATTTAGAATTCTAAGATATGATGCTATACCTACATTCCGTGCAAATTTCGAATTTATTGTTAAAATATTTCCTTTTCAAAAGCAATTTCATAAATATCCAGCAAATGATGCCTTAAGGCATCATCCGCCCCCGGCCGGTTGATGCCTTAATGTATCATCCGGCCTTAAAGGGTTAAACATATACAAGAATCTCACTCTCGTGGCTCTTCAATTTATACGCCTAGGTCTGGTTCACTATGTCTCTATGTGCGAGAGCAACTTCAAGCGGATTTGACAAAATTCTAGTGTTTTATATGTGGTAGGTAGGAGGGGGTAATTCCGCCGAGCCCTCTAGCGGATGACCGGGGAACCAGCGTAGAATCTGTCCGGATCTGGCGGAGAGGGCGCCACTCTATCCGATCAGTGGGGACATCTAGTGGACAGTCTTGATACTTCTCCCGTCGCCCCTTATACAGTATTTGGCAACAAACTCCTGTCTACGATATATATAACTTTGTGTAGCTCTGAATGCCAGTGTACTTATACAGGTACTTGACATAAACCGAGGTACCGAGTAATCCAAAAGCGTAGAGACGAGGTAGGATAAATACAAAACCGAACTCGAGTTAGACTTGTCAGTGTCTATGCCACTCTGGTCAGGTCTGTTCCTCACTACGATCAGCTAATGCTTCGCGTAGTAATACACGACCTTCCCGTCGTGGCATATACACTAACAAGTCTAAATCTCGTTCAGTTTCTACTAAGTCTCTATGTGCGGGACCAACTCCAAGCGGATCTTACCGAAATTTACACGTTTTATATTAGGTAGGTAATAAGCCAGGGACCTGGCCTTGGCCAGTCACTTGACCTCCGTATACAGCTCATCACTATGCTCCGTATGATCTCCCAGCTGTCCTACAATGTAGACGTATAATTTGAGATTTCTAATAAGTGAAAGAGGGATTAAGAGATACGAAAACTCACTCACTATCCTTTTGCAGCCACAGGATTTGGAGTATATGTATAACCCTTACCTTCTATATGTACCCCTTACCTCCTATATGTACCCCCTACCTGCTATATATATTACCCCTATCTGCTATATGTATAACCCCTACCTGCTATATGTATAACCCCTACCTCCTAATTGTATGACCCCTACCTCCTATATGTATAACCTCTACCTCCTATATATGTATAACCCCTACCTCCTACATATGTATAACCCCTACCTCCTATATATGTAACCCCTACCGTCTATATATGTATAACCCCTACCTCCTATATGTACCCCCTACCTCCTATACGTACATTGTATAACTCTCTCTCACCTGTCCATTCGCCTCTTTGGCATCGTACCTATGAGGATTCCAGAATTACTGCCACCTGTGTCGGAATCTAGTTGATCTGTGCATGACACTGAATAGTGCCACTCCCCTCCCCACCCTGGGGCCCGTTTAATAATCTAGGATCGTACATGAAGACTCTGTTCTGTACCTCGTACAAGGGTTATCGTTTAATAAATCTTAAGTTCGTTCGCTAAGGCGGTCTTAACCTTCTATAAGGTCATATATAAGATATGAATAAAGTTGCCCCACATCATCCCTTACTCTCCTTGGCATACAGAGAAGGATCTTCATTTATCCTACCCCTAATAAAAAAAACTCCATAGGTTTAACATTGGGTCACTGTATTCAGTCTGGAGTTCAGAAAAATGAAAAATATCACTCTAGTGGGATATACTTGACAAATGAAATCATTTGTTAATATAGAAGTAATTTAGACGGGCGGGGTAGGATAAATTCTAAACCAAACTCGAGTTAGTTGTTTTATTGTTCATCGCACTCCAGCAAGATCGTGTATTACTGCTCTTGGCTTCGCCTCGCGCAGTAATACGTGATCTTGCCATTGTGCGATAAACAACAACACGACTAACTCTTGTTTGGTTTCTCCATAGTACGACCCTAGATTATTCAACGACCCCCAGGTTTGTTCAATTGGACCCACCTTTGAGGCTTGTACACATTATCCAAGCAACATGTCTTTTGCTGACAAAACCAATCAACACTACAGGGGTGATCACACAAAACCATTCTCACAGCCCCTATGGAGAGGGCTGAACTAATTCGTAGGCTGAACAAGCGGCCAGTGTTAGGTGTAGATACACTGACAGCCGTCCACACACTATCTCATAAAGTGGTTAAAGTGACTGTTAAACTACCAGCATCGTCACTCACAATATCCTCGGGGCATTGTTTCTAGAACCAGGGAAGGTGCGCTTTCTCTCATCTTTTTTTCATTCCTTTAATTTTCCTCTTCTTATTTAGAGAACGAATAATATACATATCCACATATTTCCAAAGCTCGAGGTAAGATCTAAAGATATGTGGAAATAGCCGCTTTATTTTGTTTTGATGAAGAAAACATACATATTTGACATAAGGTTGTTGAGTATTGATTAGATTAAACACCGCTAAAAAGACTATTTCAATTTACTATTTACCCATGCCTTATATACTATAAATACGCACCGTTTTGCCATATAACGTAAAGATACTGTACGGAACACTGTTCCATGTGGGGAAATATGGAACACTTGTTCCGTATACGTAGACTAAAAAATTTGTTCCTAAGCCAAATGAAATTAATGATTTTTCTTAATTTCGGGTATATAGTAAATATATAACGTCCAACCATGCTTGTACAAGCCACAAAGCTCGATGATAATTTACGGTTTTCGTATTGTAGCTTGTACAGCATGGTCAGGACGTTCTATATAATTACATTTATCCTACCCCTAATATAAAACCCCATAGGCTTAACATTGAGTTTCCGTATGCCACGCTGACTGGCATACAGAGTTTTATATGCCACTAGTGGCATACAGCATTGTTATCACGTAATATTCCAAAATCGAGGAGATAGGGTAGGATAAAATCAAAACCTGATTCGTTTTAATCTTGGCCACTACATTCCACTTCTGGAGTTTTGGCTCCGGACTTCACTCGGCTTCGCCTCATGAAGTCACTTTGCCAAACTCCAGTCGTGGAATACGGTGGACAAGATTAAACCTCATCCAGTTTTACGATAGTATCTACTACCGCATGATCAATGAAACGGGCGTCAAGTAGAATCATAAAACGGGATGAGTTCTAATCTTGGCCAACGTATTCCACGACTGGAGTTTGGCGTAGTGACTTCATGAGGCAAAGCCGGGTGAAGTCCAGAGCCAAAACTCCAGGAGTGGCATACGGTCGCCAAGATTAAAACAAATCAGGTTTTGATTTTATCCTACCCCGTCTCCTTGCTTTTGGAATATTATTATATACCTGTGGTAGTTCATCCTATACATACGGCCCACTCCTACCCATGTCGTATTTATATACGTACGGGGCATGTACGGCGGCGAAATCCAAAAACTCACCCAGAAGCAAGGTTAAAAATTGGATATTTTGAGGTATATGATAATAGAGAAACAGGCTGACTGTCTCTGTACGGATAAAATACTTGATAAAATCGTAGATCAGATGAACCTCTGCCTTCGGCATCTGTTCATCTGATCGCCGATTTTACCGCGTATTTAATCCGTACGGAGACAGTAAGCCTGTTTCTCTATATGACGTGATAACAATTCTGTATGCCACTAGTGGCATATAAATCTCTGTATGCCAGTCAGCGTGGCATACGGAAACTCAATGTTAAGCCTATGGGATTTTATATTAGGGGTAGGATAATAGTTGATGATGTCGTATGTTCCACTAATGCAGTAGATGATGTGGGCTACATAGTACAAAATATACAAGTAGTTGGCTGGTACTAGATACGTTTTATCATGACTTTTCTTTTTATTCAAGTACAAGTCATACAATTCAGCTTCATTGGGCGCTTTTTACTAATAGTCTTATAAACAATACATGTACTTTAAACATTTATGGGTTATTACAAAACACACTAGCGACTTCGTCGTGGCTTCTCTCTACTCTGTGGCTCCCCACCCACTTAGTGGCTTAGTGGCGCCCCCTACTATTAATACCTGGAACTACCATTTAGTTCCCAACCATCATTTCATGTGACATCGATTCTACCGATCTCATTGCATTCTCTCAAGGAAAGGAGATTGGAAAACTACAGTTCAAAATTATGTTTTCAGTTCAGTTAAAAACAAATCATAAGAAAAGAAGTACATCTGTGGAGAGAAAAACAAAAAAAATAGCAGGATTCAGTTAGGTACTGTACGAGAATCTCACTCTCGTGGCTCTTCAGTCTCCAAGCCTAAGTTTGGTTCACTTTGTCTCTATGTGCGGGAGCATCTCCAAGCGGATGTTATCAGAATTTACACGTTTTATAATAGGTAGGTAATAACTGTTCATATGCATGGAAGGGTAGCTGGGAGGACATTGGGGAGTGTGGTGATTGGTGGCCTTAGTAGTGTCTCATGTCCATATTTGCTGCTTTTGATTCAGGTATTCCTTTAGCACGGATTTAAAATAAGATGGGCTTGGGGCATGAAGTTTTGATCTGATCCGCAATTCTCTCTGGTTACTCCACTAGACCTCAAATGAAGTTTTAAACTGATCTTTGGGTAATTGTTCCAAAAGTTTGTTTCCTGAGTAAATTGGTGATTGTTTATATTACTCTCTCCTAGGCCAGTGTATCTCAAGATTTATTTCATGTTGCTGTCTAGTTTTTATTTGTTTGTTTTTGTTTAAATGTGAAGGGTCATTTGATCACCAGTATACACAATAACAAATGAAGTAATCCTCTTTATCCTACCCCTAATATAAAACCCCATAGGCTTAACATTGAGTTTCCGTATGCCACACTGACTGGCATACAGAGTTTTATATGCCACTAGTGGCATACAGAATTGTCATCACGTAATATCCTAAAATCGAGGAGACAGAGTAGGATAAAATCAAAACCTGATTTGTTTAAATCGTGGCCACCGCATTCCACTCCTGGAGTTTTGGCTCCGGACTTCACTCGGCTTTGCCTCGTGAAATCACTATGCCAAACTCCTGTCGTGGCATACGGTGGCCAAGATTAAAACTCATCCAGTTTTACGATATTACTATATACCCATGCCGTATATACTGTAAATACGCACCGTTTTGGCATATGACGTAAAAATACTGTACGGACCACTGGTCCGTACATTAAAATACCGACCACCTAGCCATACACCTTTATTACAATTTTGGTTGTTAAGAAAAATGAAATTGATTTTTTTTTTAACTTTCGGGTATATAGTAAATATATAACGTCCAACCATGCTTGTACAAGTCATAGAACTCGATGCTAATTTACCGTTTGTACGGAACTCGGCGTAAATGCCTCGGTCCATACAAACAGTAAATTACCGTCTCGTTCTGTGACTTGTACAGCATGGTCAGGACGTTCTATATAATTACTTCAAAATCTGTGTGATCCACCATTTGCTTTTGGTTACTTTGCCAGACCTCAAATGAAGTTTTAACCTGATCCACCATTCTCTGTGGTGACATCACAAGACCTCAAATGAAGTTTTAACCTGACCCACCATTCGCTGTGGCTACTTAACCAGACCTCGAGTGAAGTTTTACTCTGATTCACCGTTCATTGTGGTTACTTTACCATACTCAAATGAAGTTTCAAACTGAATCAAATTCGCTGTGGCTATTTCACCACACTTCAAATGAAGTTTTAATCTGAACACAATCACTGTGGCTACTTCACCAGACCTCAAAGGAAGTTTTAAACCGATCCACCTTTCGCTGTGGCTAGTTACCGAGACCTCAAATGAAGTTTTACTCCGATTCACTGTTCAATGTGGTTACTTTACCATACTCAAATGAAGTTTCAAACTGAATCACATTCGCTGTGGTGACTTCACAAGACCTCAAATGAAGTTTTAAACTGATCTACCTTTCGCTGTGGCTAGTTACCAAGACCTCAGATGAAGTTTTAATCTGAACACATTCGCTGTGGCTACTTAACCAGACCTCAAAGGAAGTTTTAAACAGATCCACCTTTCGCTGTGGCTAGTTACCCAGACCTCAAATGAAGTTTTAATCTTAACACAATCACTGTGGTGACTTCCCCAGACCTCAAATAAAGTTTAAATCTGAACACAATCACTGTGGCTACTTAACCAGACCTCGAATGAAGTTTTACTCTGATTCACCGTTCATTGTGGTTACTTTACCATACTCAAATGAAGTTTTAAACTGACTCACCATTCGCTGTCTCTACTTCACCCAGACCTCAAATGAAGTTTTAATCTGAACACATGCACTGTGGCTACCACAGCAGACCTCAAAGGAAGTTTTAAACCGATCCACCTTTCTCTGTGGTGACTTCACAAGACCTCAAATGAAGTTTTAATCTGAATCACATTCTCTGTGGTGACTTCGCCAGACCTCAGAAACCAGAAAACCCAACTTGACGTGGACGCCGGCGCAAAAAGGATGATTTAATATTCACAGCCTTTCTGATTGTGGCTTGTCACGGGAGAAAGCCATCTTTAATGCATACCCGACGTCTTTTTCTCATCGATTCTTTGATTTGAGACACGTCCAAGTCCCATCGCGTTGAGGGAATCACTTTCCTCCAGTGCGGACGGCTGGCGGGGTGCTCTTAATCTCCTCTCCTCATCCCATGTTTTATTCACCGGGTACAAAGCAGTAATCTCATCCCCATGCACTGGGTCTCAATAAGTCACAGACCGACGGACAATCAGGGACCGCAGCATTCAGGCGTCATTATGCCCCAGTCACACTGGCGGACATTTTGGAGTCTTTTATTACCCACCGATTACGGAGTCCCCATAGGAAATGTATAGGGTACCTGGAATTAGCTACCCGGAGATTCTGGCATGTCAGAATCTCCTGCAGGAAATTCCGGAAAAATAGTCCTGTCCATAATGAGGTTGAATCATCATGTACTTCGAAATAAGTTTCTTGAATGTTCATTCAATGCTAATTATTTAGAATCAATCATAATAATCTCATCTACCATCAGAAATCACTGTCATAACACACTTTGCATGCTGAAATTACAGGTTTAATGGCGAACTATATTATTGGTGTAAGTCTACATCGAATTACTGCCACACTTTGCAGTGCTGTAATGTCTGGAACTAAATGGCTTACAGAAACTTTTTAATTGCAATAGATTTGTTATTAATCTTGTAGGTGGGCAATAAATACAATAACATCTGGTTCTGTATACGAATGACCGTAATCTCCTCGTAGTTGACGACGTAATATCCCCGCTAATCGCTCGGATATTACTACGCATCAACTACTCGGAGATTACGGCCACTCGTACACAAAACCAGTCATTATTGTGTATTTCTACGTATTTGAAAGAATGCGATTTTCGCGTATCTAGTAGGTAAATTCAACGCTTTTCCATCTCACTACGCAATCCAGTCCCACTGGCGGTAAATTCCACGTATTTTCTACGTATCAGAAGAAGGTGGACACCACGTAATAGCTACGTATTCTCTACATTTCTATTTACTTTCTTTTGAGTTCTTTTATGCTTGTCAATGTTCGTCAATGCTTGTATACGCTTCTGTACGCATTGTGACGTTTTACCATGTTCATTTACGCATTAACAATGTGTAGAGATAAGTTTGAAATTTTTAAAACAAATTCTGACACCGCGTTTATTTTACACGTTTTGTTTACGTGTGTTTACGCATTCCGACATTCATTTACGTATCCCCACGTTTTGCCGCGCATCACTACACATTTTTATATTTCAAAATGCGTAGAACAACGTAGATGTGCGTAAACGGGAAAACGCCGCTTTTTACGCCAGTGTGACAGGGCCCCGTTGCTCCAGGTTTACGACAGGGTTGCGGATCGCAGAATAGCGATCCGAGGGGCTAAACATTGCTCCAGAAATTTTGCGGATCGTGTCATACTCATAGGCGCATCGCCGCGTAAAATACGGCTTTTAGCGATACTTTTTATGCGGACCCTCACACCAGGGCGGATCATCTGCGGATCGCAATACTTTGGTTAGAGATGGCTTTGTCTGAAATTCTGAATAACGATGGGTGGTGGCACTACGATCCCCCGCCCCTTGTTCTTCTACCTATAGAAAATGGCGATCCACACCAACAGGTGTCAAATCAGTTTTAACTCTGGTGCCATCTGTATTTAATTTAAAAAACTAATTAATCTTCCCCTGTCTCATTCAATATGTGCCCCTGAATTGTTGTATCGCTATCGCATCGCAAAAAATAGCGATACCGCGGAAATATAGCGCTACGATCCGATATTACTGGAGCAACGCTTTTTTAGTCGGATCGATCCGATTATAGCTAGCGATACCACAAAAACAGGAGCAACGGGGCCCTGGGGCATTAAAAGGTAGCCACAAGTAAAGGCTGAAGATCCCGTAATGTCGATCTTATTCACCAATCACTGGAATACCACTGAAGTGTGGGTTAAAATTACTGCATGCTCAGATAGTCATATGAGATTAATAGCAACCTTGGAATACAGGTGATGCTATTGTCATGTAGTCATATTGGATTGAGAATCGTATAAATACTCAATACTCCACGAGTTTGGATGCGCTGCAATCGTCATCGAGGCCAAGCCGAGTGACGATTACGGCGCATCCAAACAAGTGGAGCATTGTGTATTTTATGATATTAGTGTGGTTCCGGATTTATCCCACCCATTTCCATTACATTAAATAGCATCACAATATCAGAATAATCAAAATTACTTAGCAAATCCATTTGACGTAATTTCACATTCCCTCCACGACGGCCGTGGTGTAGTATTGTCACTTTATCCCACCCCTAATATAAAATCCCATAAGCTTAACATTGAATTTCCGTATGCCACTAGTGGCATACAGAAATGTTATCAACTAATATTCCAAAATCGAGGTGACAGGGTAGGATAAAATCAAAACCTGATTTGCTTTAATCGTGGCCACCGCATGCCACTCCTGGAGTTTTGGCTCCGGACTTCACTCGGCTTCGCCTTATGAAGTCCCTTTACCAAACTCCAGTCGTGGCATACAGAAGCCAAGATTTAAACTCATCCAGTTTTATGATAGTAAAGAAAGGATAGTAGTGAACCAAAAGATCAATAATTAGCAGTCTAGTCTGTCACTTCAATTGTTTGATATTTCTAGTCTTAGTGATCTCACCAATAGTCTTTGTTGTGTTTTTGAATACTATAAGTTGAATTTTATACATAGTCGTAGAATGCTTTATTCACTTGCGCTATCAATTTGGCTTCTCGGAAAGGGTTGACCCTATCTGGAAGAGGAAGCGAAGGCAGCTGGCGATTATTATGTTAAAAAATAGAAAGAATGCTAACTAGATTGAAACCAAGCACCGAAACACCCGATTATCAGTGAAACTCATTTCCAAGAGCTATCCAACAAGAAGTAATCTGATAAAAAAATCATGACAAAAAATAGGGACCAAATTATGGATATCTTTGCTTCTACATTATCAACAGACGTCTTAAATCGAAAGTTTTTTGACAAATTTGTTTTGAATTGTGTTATATTGATATCATGTCAACTAATGCACTGGGGTTACATGCCAATCTCATCCCATATTACTCAAACTATCAGCAATGCCATGTTTTGTATCTGTATTACCTAGTGCTTTAAACTTAAACTCTGTCTTTTGCATAATATACACCTACTACCGATTTGGTCTACTCTATTGCCTATTACATTGTATCAGAATAACTCGTATATACGAGAGGAACAATATAATGATTTTAACCCCCCAAAATAAAAACTTTGGTGGGATGCCACGTTTAAAAGACAGGACAAGACTACGCAACTGAACAAAATAAAACTGGACAAAATACATCAAAGTTTGCTATAGTTTTCAACAACCTCATACAAATATATTATATATATTTACTTCTCGTTCTATATGCATATGTATAATATATATATATATATATATATATATATATATATATATATATATAAATATATATTTATACATATATATAGTGGAAGGTCCATACAACATGTACGTGAGTTTACAGTTAGTTGCCTGGACACCTGGTGGCATCTGTTTCGGTGAAAATCCCTCACAATACCGGTCCGCATATTAACACCGATCCTCGAGGAGGGCGTCCCGGAAGTGGTCGTCATATCAGGTCACGTGGTGGCGGTGACGTCATAGTGCCGCTTTGTCCTGGGCGAGTATATTACCGACATTAGGCAGACAAACATCCGATTGTCGTCGAGACAATGCCTGTCTATCTGCGGCCACAGGTAACGGACGAGCCAGCGGAGGTAATTTCAATCTGGGCGGAGGGCCAGGGTGGGATATGACTGGCTGATTGCTGTGTCAGCGCCGCGTGATCATATAAAACTACCCTCTCAGGGGCGTACCCAGGGGGGAGGCACAGGGGGCACGTGCCCCCCCCGAAATTTTTCCAAGGATAGTCTGTTCCGACTGGAAATTCTACACATACTGTTTTTTGAATTTTTGTTCTATCTATCATAGTTAAAAAGTTACAACATTATACAAGAATGGGATATTTACACATAAATGAGATATTGAAATCTATCTAGGGGTAGGGTTGGGGGTACTTTTTTTTCTTTCTTTTTTAATTCAATTTTTTGGGGCCCACCAGCTGGGGGTGCACACTTGAAGGATGCATGTAAGGTAGTCCAAGGTGTGCCCCCCCTACCCTCTAAAAAAATCCCCCTACATGCCCTTGTTACCATATGTACATCATTCAACAAAGCAAATATGTCCCCAAGAGAGAGAGAGAGAGAGAGAGAGTTCTTCAGGGGGCCCCTAGACTCCCAAAGAGGCACTTTAAGGGCCCTTGCAATCTTCATAAATAGCCTTAGATCGGTTACCATCCTGGTCCCTGAAAAAAAAATCCAAGAGGCATTTTGTATAAAATATAGAAACCAGGTTCTTCTGCAGGCTTTGCCCCCTGGACACCCAGATGGATTTTGCCACCAGACACCTGGCAATCTTCCCATGCAGTCAGGGTCTGTAAAACCCCTTCCTGAAAACAAAATTCTTGGCACAGTAAAATACAAGTGCTTCAAGGGGCTTCGCCCCCTTGACCCTGAGGATAGGCTTTCCTTTTGGACCCCTTGTAATGTTCAGAAATAGCCTCAGTTGTGTGCCACCCCCCTTGGAATTAAATCCTGGATATAGCTTGTATAATCTTTTGACATACAAGTGCACCTAGGGGCTTCACCCCCTCCCCACTTGGATCCCTAAAGAAGCACTTTGCCCCTGACCCATTGTAATTTCTGAATTATGAAACCCAAGTGCTTCCAGGGGTTCTGACCCCTGGACCTCCCAGATGGGTTTTTGCAACTGGATCCCTGGCAATCTTCACATGTAGTTTCAGGTGTGTAAAAACTCTTCTTCTAAACAGAGTCACTAACATGTGAATACTTCCAGGGGCTTTGCCCCTGGACCCCCGGGATTAGCTTTTCTTTTTGACCACTCAATATATTCCCAAATAATCTCAGGTGTGTGACCCCTCTCACTCAAAAATTCTGGGGCTTCATGAGTGCACCCCAAGGAGGGGTTATGCTACAGGACCCCTGGCAACTTAGAAATCCAACTGCTTCCAGGGACTTCACCCCCTAAATCCCCAGGAGGAGCTTTGTTGCTGGAGCCCCTGCCAAACACTTCAGGGGTTTTGGCCCCTGGATCCCAAAGGAGGCAATTTGCCCCTAGACTCACAATCCCCCCAGGTAGTCTCAGGTGTGTAACCCTTTCCCGAAACAAAATCATGGATATAGACTGTATAAATAATATCTGAAATTAAAGTGCTTCCAAAAGTTTTGCCCCCTGGACCTCCCAGAGGGGCTATGCTATTACTCTTGTGGCAACATTCCAGGTAGTCTCAAGTGTGTAATGATCCCCCTCCCTCAATCAAAATCCTCGATACAGCTTGTATAAAATCTAAAACCCAATCTTGAGGCTTTGCCTCCTGGATCCCCAGCAGAGGCTTTGCTGCTGGACCCCCATCTAATTTTAGGTGTATGGCTCCCCTCCCCATAACAATCCTAAGATGTATTTTTTTAATAAATATCCAAATTCTTCCGGGAGCTTTGGTCCCTGGACTCCCCTTCCAACTGGGGCATTGCTTCTTGACCCCTGGATAGTGTCAAGCATATGACCCCCTCCCTCAACAAAATCCTAGATACCGCTTGTATAATCAACACATTTTAAATGCTGCTGGGGGCTTTGCCCCTGGATCCCAAGCCAATCATCCAAGGTAGTCCAAGTTGTGCCCCCCTCCCCTGAAACTAAATCCTGGGTATGCCCCTGGTGAATGCTGCTTGAGGGGAATGTGGTTAAGATAGTCGAAATTAGTTTGCCCCCCTCCCCGCCCCGTATAAGCACATGCCTATATGCCCTTGTTTCAGTGTCATTGAACAAGGCAAGTATGCCACCTGAAAATAATCTAAATGTTAAGCTATTAGGGGTGATTTACCTGATGGACCCCTTCTAATCTTCCCAAGTAATCTTAGGTCTGTTACCACCTCATTCACTGAAAAGAACTGTCGATACAAATTGTATAATGTATAAAAGCCAAGTCCTTCTAAGGGATTTGTCCCAAGGACCCCCAGGGGGTACTTTGCCACTGGACCCCCACTGATATTCCTAGGTAGTCTCGGGTATGTACCCCCCTCCATGAACCAAAATCCTTGGAACAACTTTTATGATGTATAAAATCCAAGTGTTTCCGGGGTTTGCCCCCTGGACTACCAGATGGAATTTGCGACTGACCCCTGACAATCTCCCCAGTCTCAGGTGTATAAATCTCCCCAAGACATAACCCTAGGTATAGCTTTTATAAGTGTAAAATCCAAGTATAGCCAGGGGGTTCACCCCCTTGACCTCCAGAAGGACTTTAATGATGGACCCTTGGTACCTGGTCTCAGGTATGTATCTCCCCCTCACTGAGACAAAAATCTGGGGACAGCTTGTGAAATCTATGAAATCCAAATGTTTCAGAGGGATTTGCCTGGACCCCATTAGGGGCTTTCCTGAACCTCTGGCAATATTGCCATGTGATCCTGGGGGTGTTGCCCCCTGGACCACCATGTGGGGCCATGCTGCTAGACCTCTGACAATATTCCCAGATGGCTGAAAATATGTAACCCCCTCCTTGAAACAAAATCTTGGGGAGAGCTTGTAGAATTTTTATGATACAAGGTCTTCTATGGGATTTACCCCCTGGACTCCCAGGAGGGGGTTTGCTATATATCCAGATACTCTAAGAAGGGTAACCCCCATCCCTGAAATAAATGGCTGATTACAGATTGCATATAATCCAAGTTCTTTCAAGGGCTTTGCCCCCCTGGACCCCCAGAAAGGGCTTTTCTGCTAGACCCTGACAATATTCACAGATAACCTAAGATGTGTGCCCCTCTTCAAAGAAAATCCTGGGGATGGCTTTTATAATCTATAGAATCCAAATGTTATCAGGGTCTTTGCCCCCTGGACAACAAGAGGGGGGTTTGCAGCCAGACTCCTGGAAACAATTCCAGATAGCCTAAGATGTGTAATCCCTGTCCCTTGAGAAAAAAATCCTGGATACAGGTTGTATAATCCATGAAATTGAAGTTCCTCTGGCGGCTTTGCCCCCTGGACCCCCAGGAGGAGCTGGATCCCTGGTCACATTCCCCCTGAAACAGAATCCTGAATACAGTTTAATCTATAAAATCTAAGTGCGTCCAAGGCTTAATTTGCCCCAGTGACCCATAGGAGGGTCTTCTTAGCTGGACCCTTGTCAATCTTCAGAGGTGTGCCCCCCCCGAAACAAAATCCTGGGTACGCCCCTGCCTCTCCCGGACCACCCTCTCTCCGCATCAGGGCCCCGTTGCTCCAGGATTACGACAGAGCTGCGGATCGCAGAATAGCGATTCGAGGGCCAAAACGTTGCTATCGCAATCGCGTAAAATACGGCTTTTAGGCCACTCAAAAAAACCCAACTTGTTTCTCATCACCGCGCGCATCAGAAATAACGATTTTAGAAGATTTTTTTTTTTTAAATAGATGAATCTTGATATATTATGAAAGGTATGTGTATTTAGTATCAAATTAAAGCTACTGATGTCAGGGATGCATTAAATGTATAGCCAGTAAAAATCTGGAAACCCCGCGTAAGCAGACACCCCGCGTAAGCAGCCACTTTGGCCCAGATCGGAGGGTGTCCGCTTATGCAGAGTTTTACTGTATGGCTACCATCTTTGATATAGCAAAAAAAAAAAAAAAAAAAAAAAAAAAGCGCCCTCGTCATATTTTTCATGGCTTGGTGATGAGAAACAATTTTTTTTTTCAGTGGCCTTAGCGATACTTTTTACGCGGACCTTGCACTGCGGATTGTATCGCTGTAGGTTAAATAAAGCCTTGTCTGATATTTCAAATAATGATCCATGGTGGCACCACCAATCCCTGCCCCTTGTTCTTTTACCTATAGGAAATAGCGATCCAAACCACCAGGTGTCAGATTAGTTTTAACTATGGTGCCATCTGTATTTAATTAAAAAACTAATTAATCTTCCCCTGTCTCATTCAATATGTGCCCCTGAATTGTTGTATCGCTATCGCATCGTAAAGATTAGCGATACCGCAGGAATATAGCGATACGAACCGATATTACGGGAGCAACACTTTGTAAGTCGGATCGTTAAAGTAATCGTAAAAATAAAATTACGATCCGGATTATAGCTAGCGATACCACAAAAAGTGGAGCAACGGGGCCCAGGGTCAGGGTGGAAACCTGGAAGCCTGGCCGATGTGCACCTAAATATAAAGGGAATTGTCCACTAACCACGACAAGGCTACGACAATGGCCTCCGACAAGGTCCACGATTGGCCTACGATTGGAGGTCTTGTCGTGGTTGGTGGACCCCAGTTCCCGACAAGACTCTACGACTGCGAGCTCGTGGAATATTTTTATCGAAAGAAACGTGGTATGTGAGTATGTACCAGTAAGGTATATACATTTTATCTTAATATTTATTATCCACCCTTTTCTGAAAAAGTGGGGAACTGATATTAGTTCATTTAGGACTATTTTTTCGTATGCACTATTTTTCCGTATATGCCGGATTTTGTAACCCGGAGAATACAACATATCTGTATGCTCCGGTTATGTAGATACACGCTGCCCATGTGTTTTCTATGGACACTTTGTATTAGGTTGGTATACCTGTATGCTCCGGGTATGTAGATACACGCTGCCCATGTGTTCTCTATGGATACTATGTATTAGGTTGGTATACCTGTATGCTCCGGGTATGTAGTACATGCTGCCCATGTGTTTTCTATGGACACTTTGTATTAGGTTGGTATACCTGTATGCTCCGGGTATGTAGATACACGTTGCCCATGTATTTTCTATGGATACTATGTATTAGGTTGGTATATATCTGTATGCTCCGGGTATGTAGATACTCGCTGCCCATGTGTTTTCTATGGATACTATGTATTAGGTTGGTATATCTGTATGCTCCGGGTGTGTAGATACATGCTGCCCATGTGTTTTCTATGGACCCTTTGTATTAGGTTGGTATATCTGTATGCTCCGGGTATGTAGATACACGCTGCCCATGTATTTTCTATGGATACTATGTATTAGGTTGGTATATATCTGTATGCTCCGGGTATGTAGATACTCGCTGCCCATGTGTTTTCTATGGACACTTTGTATTAGGTTGGTATATCTGTATGCTCCGGGTATGTAGATACACGCTGCCCATGTGTTTTCCATGGACACTTTGTATTAGGTTGGTATACCTGTATGCTCCGGGTATGTAGATACACGCTGCCCATGTGTTTTCTATGGATACTATGTATTAGGTTGGTATACCTGTATGCTCCGGGTATGTAGATACACGCTGCCCATGTGTTTTCCATGGACACTTTGTATTAGGTTGGTATACCTGTATGCTCCGGGTATGTAGATACACGCTGCCCATGTATTTTCTATGGATACTATGTATTAGGTGGATAATAAAGCCTAAACCTGGTTAATTGGCATCTAGTACTGTTACATCAGGCTCCAGCATTCCTCAGTGGGAGCAGAATGAAAAACATCAACCCACATCTGTCCTGGCGGCGGAACGCGGCAACAGCTCGGTGGCGCGCCCTAGCGGCTGTCTCCTGTATCATCACACAGAGCCTCGTTTTGCCCAATGAATCACGTGACCTGCCAGCCTGACGTCATCTGTGGGACACCCACTTCCGGCGCTTCACCCCGGCACTACTTTTCTGACGCCCGCTTCCGGCGCCTCAGCGAGGCACTACTTTTCTGCGCGGAGCGTCCAAGACGGCGGCGGATGGCGATGGTGAGGCGAGGCGGCGTCTTCCCGTTGTCTCCTTCTTCCTTCCCGCCTTTCCCGCCATCGATCAGAACCCCCTCTGGTGGCGTCATTATGTCACAGGCCAGTTAAACATCATTGTCAACCCGTTTCCACGTCCGATTGTCACGTGACATCCTCTGTGCGACTCGTTTTGTGTTCGCCGCTAGAGGGCCGTCAGAAGGGGGCAGTTTTGGACGTGTCAGGGGAGGGTGGCAGAAGAAGGGAGGCCAAGGGGAGGCAGCCATATTTCACCACGGGGCCATAAATGTATAATAAAGCTACAGATGTCGATTTAAAGGTTAACTTTCCTGTTTCTTTGACCCATAAGGCCGTTTACAGATAAAATAAAAATCACTCAGAAGTAGCCGGCGTCAGGGGCCTAGGGGGAATGGATTCGGTTACATAATTGTATAGCAATAAGTAGTACGAATATTATCGTAAAACTGGATGAGTTTTGATATTGGCCACCGTATGCCACGACTGGAGTTTGGCATAGTAATTTCACGAGGCGGAGCCGAGTGAAATCCGGAGCCAAAACTCCTAAGGTTTTGATTTTATCCTACCCCCCACTGAATGTAAAAATTATTAAATTAAACTCTAACAAGTGCGCATGAGTTTGTGTAGATGTCGATATCGCGTCACTGTCACTGTCCTAACAGTAACAAACACACGCGAGGGCCCCACGA
Organism: Alentia gelatinosa; assembly: GCA_950022655.1. Classification (NCBI taxonomy): domain Eukaryota; kingdom Metazoa; phylum Annelida; class Polychaeta; order Phyllodocida; family Polynoidae; genus Alentia; species Alentia gelatinosa. The sequence goes on from OX465590.1 coordinate 6,213,480, forward strand.
AACTGCTGGAACTACTTTCGCAGATGCTGGGGTGCTGCTCTATGATTGGTCCATATTTTACTCACATGATTAAAATACTGTAATACACTAGTGGGTTACGAAACTCCGTATCCAGTTCATAGTTGAATACGGATTCGCAATGTTAACCCTATGGGCTTTTATATTAGGGGTAGGATAAGATATAAAATCTGATTATTTTCTTGTGCGTTTCCATGTACATGTATTTCCCGTTGATAAAACGGATGGGGCGTAGATGGAAATCGGACAGGGCGTAGATCTTACAGACAGCTAAAGACGAATCTGTCACAGACCTGATCAGATTCTTATTGATACAGTAAAACCCCGCTTAAGGGGGCACCCTCCGTTCCGGGTCAATTGTCCCCTTATGCGGGGTGAACCCTTAAACGGGGTGTCCCAGAACCGGGGTTTCACTGTATGTGTAAAACAAGGCGGCTTCGCGACTAACGAGCAAGTGACTGGAATTGTTAAGGCTATAAGACAGCGACCCGACCGCTGTGCCCGATTCTACCTTTCCCGACGGATCCGTCGGGTCTGTGACAATCTGCATCAATCGGGTCGATGTACGCACTTCACCGACCCGATTTTATTGCTTTTCCAGACGTTTACCGATTGTTACCGATTCTGAGTTGGCCGTTTGAATAGCGACCTCGAAAGGTAGAATCGGGCACAGCGGTCGGGTCGGTGTCTTATAGGCTTTATAGGTATAAGACACTGAAATTTTATTCTCGACTCTCACTGAGCCGATGGTCGGGATGAATCGGGAACATGTTTCGGTGTCTTATTGGCTTTAAGGCTGCCCAGGGTCTGGGCGTTAATTTATACAGAACTCGACCATGATTGGAAGATCTCATTTTTTTCACACCTTTCAGCAGGGAAAAATGGGAAAAAAATAGAGGAAGTTTTTACAAAGAAATAGATTCCAATCGTCTACAAAGTAAATAAACCACGAAACGTCACGAAATATGCCATGTAAATAACCATATGAAATTGAGTGACGCTTATATTGTATCCAACCCCGTCACTTGTTTTTAACTTCATATGTCACCTGTGGTATATTTAAGTATTTTATGGCATACAGTCACACCATGTTCAGATTCCAAAGAATATTCTACATAAGTAGTCTAATTCCACATTCTTTGGAATTTATATGAGGTTATCTTCTCTTGGTGAATGAGATCAGATTTTTATCCTACCCCTTATATAAAATCCCGCATGTATGTCGCATACGGATAAAAAAAATCGTTCCTAAAAAAATAGACCAATCAGAGATCAGCTGAAAGTAGTTCCAAGCGCCTTCAGAGTAGCAAGGAGAGCTATATGGAGGACTTCAGAAAGTTTTAATCGTGTTTTTTTGTTATTATCCTCACATGAAAATATCATTCACAGGGGGTAGGATAAAATCAAAACCTTATTCGTTTTAATCTGGGCTCCCGTATGCGACGACTGGAGTCTTGGCTCCGGATATCACTCGGCTCCGCCTCGTGATATCACTACGATTTACGACATTATCAATTTACCGGGAAGGAATATCATCTAATAATACTCTCGAATGGATGTCAGATATTCCAGTCTTTAATTCCTATGGAGACGGGAGAGAAGGGACCTGCCATGTTCAGTTTGTGTAATGTAATATCGTAATTCGCTTGGAACCATTTTGGGATCTCTTAAAAGGATCATTTCTGAAACTGTAGTGAAAGTTTCAGTGGAAATTTGAACTCATATCGCTGTAGAAGTATTACCATCTCTGTCAGGCAGGTGAAGTGTAGGAACTTGGCTGCAGGGACACTCATGGGAAGCCAGCCGGGTGGCTTCCCGACAATCGTGTCTCCTTGACAACCGATCCCCCCACCTTTACCCATCGTCGAGCACTTCCGGGCGCCATTTTAGCCGCCGCCGACGCCAACGAAGCGTGAAGGCTTCGCGGAGACGCAGCCCATCACGTGGTGCAATCGGCGTCTTTTAATTGGTCGCCAGACGCGACAGGAACGCGCGCAGAAAGCTCTGACTGTCGCTCTCGCGGGTTCTCGTCGGAAATCTCGTCTCGGCGCTCAACGCGGCGTGAAGAAGCGGCGTCGGGCACGTGACACTCCCCGCCAGGGGGAGCCACTCGTCACTTCCGCTAGGCGCGGGGGCAGACGACTTCCGGAGTCGAGGACGTGAGGTCTCGCCCGCGGGAGATTCGGCGAGATTTCGCGAGACAAGTGGCTCTGATGAGCCTCAACACCGACAGGGAAGAAGAGAGAGGCTCGGGGGTCGGGGGGTGGGGGTGGGGGTGGGGATCGGGGTCGGGGGTGGGGGTGGGGGTGGGGATGTTTGGTGTTTGAGGAGTTATATTCCATGTAAAGGAGGAAGGTAATATTAAGAAACGTCCTTACTGTGGACTATCGTAAAACCGGATGAGTTTTAATCTTGGCTCCCGTATGCCACGACTGGAGTTTGGCGCAGTGATATCACGAGGCGGAGCCGAGTGGTTTCCGGAACCAAACTCCAGGAGTGGTATACGGGAGCCAAGATTAAAACGAATCAGGTTTTGATTTTATCCTACCCCTCTCTACAATATTTTAATATCAAAATCATAAATGAAAATCATCAAAATTCTGTATGGCCCTAGTATCATACAAACGTCCGTATGCCAGAAATCGATGAAAAAACGTTATTTTGATGACTTATTAAGTCACACTCACAGCGGGCACGAACACTATTATTACTGCACCCCTAGCAGCAGGCAGTATTTCATAGACATTCGCACACAGGTATATAGTAATATAAAACGATCCTATGAAAGTTTAGGGTCAGAGCCCGTATCCCATCAAGTTTGAATCACATAGTAATTCACAAGGGGAAGCCGCGTATCGATTCAAACGAGATTTGATGAGCTCTGACCCTAAACTTGAATAGGTTTCTGAATTAATCTCACCCCTCACATTGACTAATGGGCTAGCATTTGTGACATAATCCCCAATTGGATATTTTTCTTAAATATCTCATGGGCGTTAGATGCGAGTTCCCAATGTTAAGTTCATGGAGAAAAAATACAAGGGGTGAGATAATATAGACGATACCCATGAAAGTTTAGGGTCTGAGCTCGTATCCCATTGAGTTTGAATCACATAGTAATTCACAAGGCGAAGCCGCGTGAATTGCTATGTGATTCAAATGAGATGGGATCGAGCTCTGACCCTAAACTTGAATGGGTTTCTGAATTTATCTCACCCTTAATATTAACTAATGGGCTAATATTTATGACATTATCCCCCATTGGATATATTTCCTAAATATCTAATGGGTGTTAGATACGAGTTTCCAATGTTAAGTCTATGGAGAAAAAATATCTGGGGTGAGATAAAGTGCTGATTCCAGTGAGGGGTAGTCAATAGAAAGCCACATGTTACATTGCTGAACAGAAAAAATACTGTTACAACAAACTCCCTTTTATAATATCATGGTATTAATACAGATAAATCTTGACTTTTTTTATACTAATCTTTATTGCATTCGATGCGGGATCGCTCTCCCAGCAATAGCAAAAATCGCGGAATTTAACAAAAACTGCCTCTGGCTTGTCCTACATCAATGACTTCAATGTGCACTTTAACACATCACTTTGCATGCTTCTCACCCTGAGCCATGACAAAAAAAATCGTGAAATTCTCCCAGATTTTCCTGAACGTAGGCATTGTGAGACCATCTCGCCGCCTGCGTTTCCGCTCCATTGACCAGACATGCGCACCAGACATCACATGTAGTGCGCAGGCGCGTCACGCTGCGGTGACTTCAAAGGCGGCCATGACAATGACGTCACGGACATGCAGGCGGTAGGTTGGTCTGATCAGGTGAGAGTTGTGGTGTCTGAAGCGGGATTCACACGTAGAGACTGATGTACCTGAGACGGGCGTACTTCACACCTTTAAGCTGGATTCACACCTAGAGACTAATGTACCTGAGACGGGTGTATTTCACACCTTTAAGCGGGATTCACACATAGAGACTAATGTACCTGAGACGGGTGTATTTCACACCTTTCCCCTAGTCTTAAGCGGGATTCAAACATAGAGACTAATGTACCTGAGACGGGTGTATTTCACACCTTTCCCCTAGTCTAAAGCGGGATTCACACATAGAGACTAATGTACCTGAGACGGGCATACTTCACACCTTTCCCCTAGTCTAAAGCGGGATTCAAACATAGAGACTAATGTACCTGAGACGGGTGTATTTCACACCTTTCCCCTAGTCTAAAGCGGGATTCAAACATAGAGACTAATGTACCTGAGACGGGTGTATTTCACACCTTTCCCCTAGTCTAAAGCGGGATTCAAACATAGAGACTAATGTACCTGAGACGGGTGTATTTCACACCTTTCCCCTAGTCTAAAGCGGGATTCACACATAGAGACTAATGTACCTGAGACGGGCATACTTCACACCTTTCCCCTAGTCTAAAGCGGGATTCAAACATAGAGACTAATGTACCTGAGACGGGTGTACTTCACACCTTTCCCCTAGTCTAAAGTGGGATTCACACATAGAGACTAATGAAATACAAGTGATCCTGTTTGCTAGCCTCCCATTGGCTAGGTTAGAAACGTAGTCCGAGACTCAGCAGTGGGTCGATTTGTCTCACCACGATTTTAAACATGTTAAAAATAAAAATCTGATGAGATTCTGAACTTGGTTAAGGGTGATTATCACCGACAATTGCAGGGAAAATAATTTGTGTCAGGGAAATGGAACACTACCAAAGTACCATTCAAAGGAGGAGATAGTTTTCAAGTACCGAATCTCAGCAGGATTTGTCTTAGACAAACACCATTTGAGGTACATGAATCCCGCCGTGTGAATTCCACTTCAGACAAACACCCTGTGAGGTACATGAATCCCATCGTGTGAATCCCAATTCAGACAAACACTCTGTGAGGTACATGAATCCCGCCGTGTGAATCCCAATTCAGACAAACACTCTGTGAGGTACATGAATCCCGCCGTGTGAATTCCACTTAAGACAAAGACCCTGTGAGGTACATGAATCCCACCTTGTGAATTCCACTTCAGACAAACACCCTGTGAGGTACATGAATCCCACCTTGTGAATTCCACTTCAGACAAACACCCTGTGAGGTACATGAATCCCGCCGTGTGAATTCCACTTCAGACAAACACCCTGTGAGGTACATGAATCCCGCCGTGTGAATTCCACTTAAGACAAACACCCTGGGAGGTACATGAATCCCGCCGTATGAATTCCACTTCAGACAAACACCCTGTGAGGTACATGAATCCCGCCGTGTGAATTCCACTTGAGGTGGGATTCACACGATGGGATTCATGTACCTCACAGGGTGCTTTTCCGAGACAAATCCTGCTGAGACTTTGTACTCGAACAAAATTTCTTCGTCTAAATTATAGGGTTCCATTTCCTTGATACATGTTTTCCCCCCTGTAATTATTAAAGACATTTTAGCCTAAAAAGGAACAGAATCGCATGAGATTTTGAACACTGTGAGGTACATGAATCCCATCGTGTGAATCCCACTTTACACAGGTGAGTGTCGTGGTGTCTTACACAGGTGAGAGGGGAAGTGGCGTTTACACGTGAAGCGGTGTTCAGTGAAGCGTATCCGTTCTCTCCTCACATCCTCATGGCACCCACTCCACCTGACGTGCACTGCGCATGCCCCAGCACGCCTGACCAACTCGGGACAAGATCAAATGATGCCGCCCAAAAGAGAAAACATGTTGTAAGAATACCCCCCCCCACCCCCACACCCCCACCAGCCACCTCGGATTCCAGCAGGAATTCATGTACATCATGAACCGTTTTGAGGCAATCATATAGAGTCAATTTCATGACATCAAAGTCCCTGTAAGCTCCTGTATTTAGGGCCATCCTCGGGCCTCGGGGCACGATTCGGGTAATTAACTATATGTACGGAGAATTTACGAAATCTTTTAACCCCCCTCCCCCGCTCCCTCCCGATCGTATACGCAGTAGAACAAAAAGGAGCATAGACCCTCAAGCGGTTACTAAACTTCCTTTTATTACCCACCTGATGTGTGTGTTTGGAATTGAGGAGACCACGTCAGATGTCTTTCAAGAAATCGCCAATCCTATTGTTGAGGGAGCAATGCTGGGGTTCAACGGTAAGTACGCTGATTCATTAATCACTGAGTACAGAGACTCCACACTAAGCCTATGGAGCCTCCAGATCCTTACTGAGATAGGAACTATTTTGTATAAACAATGCATGGCGATTCGCTTGAATTTCTAATTATTTACAAGATGATTTGTCGAAAGGTGAGTTATAAATACAACATTACCATGGTTTGGAACTGTGTGGCCGTATTCTCCTTGTAGTTGCCACAACGCAATACTCCTGGCTATAGCTCGGAGTATTACCACTACGCATCAACTACGTGGACGCAATACTCCTGGCTATAGCTCGGAGTATTACCACTACGCATCAACTACGTGGAGAATACCACTACGCAGATCCGAATCATGGTAATATTGTTTATTACCCACCTGATACGGAGTGTCCATACTAAGCCTATGAAGATTACAGATCGCTACTGAGTAGGATACGGAGCTGCGTACCCTCCTAGGAGGATACGGATCTTTGAGATGAAAGTAGTCCCATTGAGATGAAAGTAGTCCCAAACATAACTTCTAAACTATGTTGAAAAGTTTCCTAACGATCATATTTATTGCTTAAATCTAAAAATAAGTGAGTAATAAATACAACATTACCATAATTTCGATCTGTGTGGCCGTATTCTCCTTATAGTTGACGCTACGCAATACTACGCGGAGAATACGGCCACTCAGATCGAAATCATGGTAATATTGCGTATTTATCGCACCGGGTAAGTAAAGGATTCGCTCCTGACTCGCTGGCAGCACCTCGGCCTCCTGTACCCCAATAAACAACCGTTTTACGATTTCTAACTGGAGACACCGAATATAATTTGAAATGTACAAGTAGAAATAACTGAAATTTCCATTTCTGCCATCGGATTTCCAATTTGAAGATTCACAAAAACCGTTAAACTGCAATAATTATGGGGAATGGGTCAAGGGTTGATCACCATAGATCGACGGAAATCAGCTAACAACGGAACCTGTAGACAGACTGAATTATGGGATACCTCAATAAGGTTTATACGCAAAATTTCTGACCCCCCCCCCACCCACCCCCCTGAATGCGTACGTACTTTATGGATGGCCCCTTAGTATAATTCAGTGGGTTTTTTTTAATATAAATTTATTTATCGACTATTTCTTTCACCCAGGGTGTTTTCCAAGTAACAGTCACACGACTATGTTACAATAGAAGAATTTGTATACATACAAATGAGACATGGTTACAAGATTGTTTTTATCTCCACAGGTTTTCCTTTACTTATAGTAATAAATGTGAAGGTAATGAAGGTCATTTTACTATTCTACATGTAATCGGAATCAGGGGAAATCATATGTTTTTTTCTTTTATAAATGTATGAGAAAGGATATTGTTGTATGAGTGAGGGCAGTAGGATGTCAGGGTGGGCGGGGATGTATGCCATGGGAGTGGGGAATGGGGGTAAGATGATTGCCGCCACCGCAGCGCCCCCACTCGGCGAGGAACACGCGAGCGTCTCTGTCCATCCGGGGATCGATTTCACGCGTGGCGGGAAACGCCTTTGAGGAACGCCGCGTCCGGACACGAACGCAGGTCGTGCCCGCATTGTTGCGCGTCTCCCAGAGATAACTGGAGCTATTGTTGTGACAGGGGGTGTAAGGGGGTGTAAGGGGGAGACGGGGGTGTAAGGGGGTGTAAGGGGGTGTAAGGCACCACTCCACCTGGCTGGACGCGCGACAGGAATGCCCTCTGGTGGCAAAGAACCGAAGCAGACGACATTTCCACTGAGCAGACGACATTTCCACGGAGACCACGTCACGCAGACGACACCCGTATCACGGACGCCGGGTTGCGCGCCTGACTCCTAAGGGGGGCGTCCACCAACCACGACAAGGCTACGACAATGGCTTTCCGACAAGGTCCACGACAGGCCTACGATTGGAAGGCTTGTCGTAGCCTTGTCGTGGTTGGTGGACCCTAGTTCCCGACAAGAGTCTACGACTGGAAGCTTGTCGGGAGCCTGTCGGGGGGCCTTCCGACAAGGTTACGACAAAATTGAACATGCTCGATTTTTGCCACGACTGGACCATTCTCGTTGAATGTTGTGGTTTCCTCGATATCACTGTCGTAGTGTGTCAGGACCATGAACGGCTTTTTTACGGGAACCAGCAACGTCTACACGCCCCGACAAGGCTGCTGTAAAGCCCCCCTTCTTACGACAAGGCTGCGACAAGGCGCCGATTGGAACTTTCTTGTTGGCTCTTGTCGTAGCCTTGTCGTGGTTGATGGACGCCCGCCTCTGAGGCCTGTCCTTTAGGATATAGCTACTGTGCTATGGACGCGGCCATCTTGCCCCACAGACGGTTTGGGCGCCTAACTTTTAGTCTGTGAACACCAGAACCCGTTTAATAATCTAGGATCACACATAAAGATCTGTACCTTATACAAGGGTTATCATTAATAATATTTAAGTTTGTTCGCTAAGACAGTATTAGGCGTCCATAAGGTCGTCCATAAATGTTGAATAAAGTTGACTCACATCGTCCCTGAGTCTCTATAACATACAGAAAAGGATCTACATATACGGGTTTAGATTATCAAACGGGCCCTATCGACAAAAAAAAATCGGGACTTGAATTTTTTTTATTATTATTTTTTTGTTGTTGCGATATATAGTCAATTTTGTGCGATTTACTGAATTTAATGCATAGTTGCCGAGGCGATGGTCTCATTGAGAGACTGTGAACGTTGGTTGGCGTATCGTGCGGTGGAAGAGTTAAGGAGGCGCCTCTGTTTACCGGTGTGGGCCCTCCGTTTACCTCCGCATGCCAAGTGAACAGCAAGAAGTAAACGCGGCCATTTGCGGCTGTCTTTCATCTCCGCGAGACCTGGGGGCTGTTGAATAAACTACGAACGAGAAAAAAAGTCTCCCAGAATCGCCCTTTGGGCCATAGTGTTGTATAAAATAATGTGCTGTAAACAGAAGATATTTTGACAATGAGAGTAATCTAAATCTCTTACAAGGTGTTGTATACAAATACGTTCATCAAGATAAGATTTTCTGTCTTGTCATACAACACTAAATGGATAGAAATCGTCCAGGATGTTGTTTATCGTTTGAGTTATCGTATTGTTCACACCAGCACCAGAAACGAACGAACTTTATTCAACAGCCCCCTGCCTCGTCTCCCTGTCTCTCTGAGCCACATGTCTGCGGCTTTCAGTGCGGTCACATGTTTGGCTTTTCTCCCCTTCTATAAAGTGGGATTCACACGGTGGGATTCACGTACCTCACAGGCCGTTTGTCTGAGACAAATCCTGTTGAGATTCTGTACTGGAACACAATCTCCTCGTTTGAATGACAGGCTTCCATTTTGCTGAGACAACTTTTTTCTTTTGCAATTGTCGGCGACAATCACCCCTAACAAGGAACAGAACCTCATGAAATTTTGACTTTAAACAGGTTTTGAGACAAATGTATTTCACACTTCTCCCCCAATCTGTGAGTCTCAGTGGTCTCAAATAACACCTATTCACATGGGGAAGTACCCTAAGTCGGTGACTGTGTACCCTGTGTACCCTGTGTAGGGCTGTAGGGGTGAAACTATGTACCTGTTGAGTCTTCCCATGTGAATTGAATCCGCCATGTTACCCTGAGACTGTAGAACACCCCCAATCTGTGAAACTTTTTACCCAGCTGGAAATTGTAGACGACTGGTGCAAAGGTGTGAAGTACACCAGTCTCAGGTCCATTTGTCCCATGTGTGAATCCCACTTTACCTCCCTGATCCTCACGACTGCTCTTTCCAACAAGCTGCTACCCCCTCCCCCGTTACCCCCTCCCCCCGTTACCCCCCTCCCCCTGTCACCCCCTCCCCCTTCCCCAACTAAAGTGACTTCCCCCTCACAAACTAGGAGCAAATAGTATTTTCATCATTGATGAATGAGCGTGCAATTATAAATGAATAACAATTAAAAGGTTTGGATTACATTCATACATTCAGTCTTTGGATGTAACCCACTTGCACCCAGTAAACTTGCCATTTCTGCAACTGTCTATATCTAGGATCCAAACACATCAAGCACCAGTGGGTCTTGAGGTATTTTGGTTTTAAGTGATCAATAATGGTCAGCTGGGCATGCCTCTAAGACATTGAGACACTGGCTCCCTGCTCTGTTCTCAATATCACATGAATAGCACACAGATAGAGAAGGGATAGTTTTTATGTAGTACCCTGAAAGTCTATATGGGACCACTTTATGTCCCACCTGGCCCTTCCCTGGCCCCCACCTGTCCCCTGCCCGGCCCTTCCCTGGCCCCCACCTGGCCATTCCCTGGCCCCGCCCCATCACCGCCCGTCCCCCGCCCGTCCCCCGCCCGTCCCCCGCCCGTCCCCCGCCCGTCCCCCGCCCGTCCCCTGCCCGTCCCCCGCCCGTCCCCCGCCCGTCCCCCGCCCGGCCCCCGCCCGTCCCCCGCCCGTCCCACGCCCGTCCCACGCCCGTCCCCCGCCCGTCCCCCGCTCGTCCCCCGCCCGTCCCCCGCCCGTCCCCCGCCCGTCCCCCGCCCGTCCCCCGCCCGTCCCCCGCCCGTCCCCCGCCCGTCCCCCGCCCGTCCCCCGCCCGTCCCCCGCCCGTCCCCCGCCCGTCCCCCGCCCGTCCCCCGCCCGTCCCCCGCCCGTCCCCCGCCCGTCCCCCGCCCGTCCCCCGCCCGTCCCCCGCCCGTCCCCCGCCCGTCCCCCGCCCGTCCCCCGCCCGTCCCCCGCCCGTCCCCCGCCCGTCCCCCGCCCGTCCCCCGCCCGTCCCCCGCCCGTCCCCCGCCCGTCCCCCGCCCGTCCCCCGCCCGTCCCCCGCCCGTCCCCCGCCCGTCCCCCGCCCGTCCCCCGCCCGTCTCCCGCCCGTCCCCCGCCCGTCCCCCGCCCGTCCCCCGCCCGTCCCCCGCCCGTCCCCCGCCCGGCCCACGCCCGGCCCACGCCCGGCCCACGCCCGGCCCCCGCTCGTCCCCGCCCGGCCCCCGCCCGGCCCCGTGCCCTGCCCGCAGCCGGGCGGCGTGCGGTGACAGGCGGGCGCATCTGGACGAGGACTTAATGAGACCACCTGACGCAGGCCGCTACTTGAGGTGGCCGGCGGTGCTTTACTCTAACTGTCCACTTATATAATGACGTCCGCCATTGTTCTCCTCGCCGCCCATGCGCGCAGCACTGCCGATAAGCGCCGTCAGAGGGCACCACTCAAGGCAGCGTTCTCGTGACCTCCGTTGTCACTCCCTGGGTCGCCGGCAGAGGGCCAATTAGCGGGCGATCTTCCTGCGACAATATCGCTATTGTCACAGCACCATGATGGCTAAAAGTAGTGTATTTATTCTACCCCTCTAATTGTGGCCCGACAAGGGGAAGAGGACAAAAAACAGACAGTAGAATAGAAATGTCCCCACTGCCATCTTGTGGGGAATGTTGGAACCAACCCCTTCGCCTTGAGACAACCTTGGCCGACGAGGGTCAACAGGGGTCAAGGTCATGTGGGGTCAGACGTAATCCGGGCCACAGACATGGGGGCACTTTGTTTCCGCTGAGGTAAGGAGGCAATTTCGGCGTTTTGCAACTATCTCTTCCAAACGCCTGTAAACGTTGATAAAGACTCGCCGGCCAGCGACATTAATGCGGGAAAGTGGGGGTAAGCGGAGAAACCACCGCCTTGAGCCGCGGCCGGCCTGTGATGCGCAGTGCGGACAGCCACCATTATCTTTTTTGTCTGTCGGTGAAGACAAACCACTGACGTATAGGGGCCCCATGCCGGCGGTACCTGGTCTGTTTTCTGATGAAACCTTCTCTGTGAAGTCAATACCTTTTGGGGCTAATAGAAAAGGATTTAATAAGTCCAACACGCTTCGAATTATAAGATTATATATCCAGAATAAGTGAATATAGTATATGCCCCCTTTTAATTAAATCATTTTATTATGTGTGTATAACATATCATCTTGAAATCTAGAAGCTGACTTTATGTTAAGGGTGGTTAGCTCAGCGCGTCGCTACAGTCGACGTACCTAATATTCAACTGAATAGCAGTGTACAGTCATTCTCTCTGTCTGTCTCTCTGTCTGTCTGTCCGTCTCTATATATTTCTCTTTCCCTTTCTCTCTCTGTCTCTCTGTTTTTATTGTGTGCTTTTTTAAAATCTTCTCGGGTTTTACTTTCTGTCTCCTTGCTTTCTAAGCACTCTTATTGGTATTATTATCCATATCTTCCATCTTTCTCATACTCTTCTTTTCCTGTCACTATCTTTATCATGCATGCCCCCCCCCCCCTCTCTCTCTCTCTCTCTCTCTCTCTCTCTCTCTCTCTCTCTCTCTCTCTCTATCTCTCTCTCTCTCTCTCGCTCTATCTCTCTCTGTTTTTTTGTGTGTTTTTTTTGGGAGGGAGGGCCCTCAAATGAGGCCTAGTATATAGACGGAATATACGGCACATAGCCTATGATCCATGGGCGCCGCCATGACGCCCCCCGAGTAGGTGTTCTTCACTAAAGGAGGTGAAAAAGTAGCTATTCTTCACTAATGGAGGTGCAAAAGAATTGAGTGATAATTGGGAAATGTCACTTTTCTTGCCTTGCTCACATATGTAAATAAAGTGTTCCATGTAAAAAACATCATGTCCTGGGTTTTAGCATTATATCTTCCTGCTCTGGGATCGGTGTAGAGAGTCAAGGGAACCTTGGTAAAACATTGAAAGGTAGCTGAATTTCGTAAGAACAAAGAGCCAGAATACAGGTTTTGTCTCCCGACCACCTAGTGACTGCTTCATGAACTAACAATGGCTCTGTCCCCTAAAGCCACCTGATGCTCGCTATTAAGGGACCATTCTTACTATTGTAAGCATGGAAATGTTCAACCGTTTGGATCTATGTAAATCTGACTTTATTATTATCGGGATAAACCCAAGTTTGAAAATAATAACATAACTTAATCTACTTCACATACCTCTATGTATTGAGCTTTTATGATATTCTAAATATATATTTTTATAGATTTTATAAGCAAAATTATTAAGACATTATAAAGACATGATTTCTATAGCATGAATATAATTTTATTCTGGTGTTATCTTGATGACACAATATAGCATTGGAGCTGGATTCAGCTGACACCAGAATGAACGGGCTGCATGTATTGGGCAGCTCTCATACTAGACTGGCCTCAGTCCCTGTGTCCTACCCCTCCACCCCTTCTGAGTGACACAGGGACTGGTCTCATCCTAGACTGGTCTCAGTCCCTGTATCCTACCCCTCCACCCCTTCTGAGTGACACAGGGACTGGTCTCATCCGTAATCGGCCGTGTAGACTGGCGCGATTTTGCTCCACACTCCCCAAGCAGAGGTCTGGCTACTGGTCAGGATATTTGCTGGGAGATTGGTACCCTATCACTTTGATCTCAATCGGGTCACAGTCAGGAGTAGGCGAAATATATTGCTATGACAACACAGGCGGCCAGGGAACTGGAGGAGGGGAGGGGGAGGGGTAGAGGGAGGTATAGTATTACAGGGAGTGGCTTGGGGTCATAAACAGGAGATTCTGGTCAGAGTGGACAAGTCTTTGATTCATGGGCCAGTCAGAGAAGGACACATGCTATAATGAATAGTATTCCGATTTTCTTTAATCATTTAATGAATGTTCAAAATCAAAGACTGGACAAGTCTACTCTCATACCAGCTTAACAATATGGAAACACACACTTTCTTTTTTACTTTTACCAAACATTTAAAATACTTCGAAGGGTAACAACAGGTAGTTGTGTATTTCAGTATCAGTGCATAGAATATCATAATATGACTTGAAAAAGGCCACTAAAGAAGCCGAAACGTTGTAATCAGATTGTTCAATAACGCCTACATTAAGAGCACTTTTTTGTTAAATAGATGAAACTTGATAGAAATTATGAAAGGTATGTGTATTTAGTATCAAATTAAAGCTCCTGATATCAGGGATGCATTAAATGTATAGCCAGTAAAAATCTGGAAACCCCGCGTAAGAAGACACCCTGCGTAAGCAGCCACCTTGGCCCAGATCAGAGGGTGACCGCTTATGCTGTATGTCTGCCATCTTTGATATAGCAACAACAACAAAAAAAAAAAGCGCCCTCGTCATATTTTTCATGGCTTGGTGATGAGAAACAATTTTTTTTCTAGTGGCCTAAAACCGAATTGGGCAGTAGTCGAGCGAGTTGTACTTGTTCATATTATTAATTATAATAATAAATTCATAGGTAATCTTAATGTTTATCTCGAGTATCAGCTGAATAATCCCAGGCTAAGTTCTGTCCCATGTGTGTAACGCATGTGATTTAGTAGAAACCGAACGAGAAGTCTAACTCGAGTTCGGTTTCGTATTTATCCTACCTCGTCTATGCTTTTGTATTACTAAAAGATAAATATTGAGTCAATGACCAACAGAACTTTTTTTTCATAGTAGCTGACATCCTGCTCTCTGATTGGTCAATATTGTTATTACTCTAGTGGCATAAAAAACACTTTATGTCACGGCCTGCCACATAAAATTCCCCTATGTTAAGTCTATGGCGTTTTTTTTTTATTAGGGGTAGGATAAATAATGTTCTTATCCTCACCAGCATTGTGAGTAAAGGGATCGGGGATCTCACCTTTTTGCACTCGACTCAACTTCCTCAGATCTCGGTAACGATCAAATCATATATAAAGGCCGGCCACACTACTGAAGCTCAACTGAACAATCAAATTGAACCTCAAAACCGGAGAACATTGCGACGTGCGCACAAGGAACCAGAAGTGAGGATGGTAGAAAGCTAATTGTGAAACGGCCGAAGTCCTCATTTTTTCAGCGGAGTCCCATATGGAGAGGATTGAAACTCTGGGAGAAGCTGCCAACTATCACCCAGCGACTTGAGTACATTTCAAGAACATGCTATAATCAATCACCACTCATCATTCATCCTCATAAATTCATCCATATTCCCTAGATTAGTTATCCTAACCCTTAGGTGCCAACTGTATTATTGTTCTGTATAGATCTACTTTACTTGGAATCGGCTTATTGCCCAGAAGAACTCTGTAAGGAGAAAGGACAATAAAAGATATAACTTAAAAAAATAAAAACTCTTACAGTGTGCACTTTCATTAATCCGTCTCATGTAATTGGGCACAGTTGCAAACTGGTGCAACTGAATGCAAATGGATGAGCCCAGGGGCCCGTTTAATAATCTATGATCTTACATAGAGACCCTTTTCCGTAACCCGTATAAGGGTTATGTTTATTACCTACCATATATAAAACGTTAGAATTTCGTCGAATCCGCTTGAAGTTGCTCCCGTACATAGGGACAGAGTGGACCCGATCTAGGGTTGGAGATTGAAGTCCCACGGGAGTGAGATTCTCTTGTAGTGAAAAACTCAAATCTGTTCTTATTTTTTGTACGACTATACTCAGACAAACGTCTTCTCTTATGATTCATTTCGAGCCATGCCGAAATCAATGTTTAATATTGTAGTTTTCTAATCTACCTTTCTCGTGAGAAACCAATGAGATCCCAACTTTCGCTGGTGTCAATCCAAAGAGTTCTGATCGCTGATGACCAGCTCAAACACCTGTGTCATACAATATGTTTACCACTAGATAATGATGGTTTTACGGTCACACACTAGAGGGCACGACGGCAGTTAGGAATCTTAGCCAAATATGAATCGACGAAGTCGCTAGTTAATATCTAAATCTGTTCGCTAAGAAAGTATTAGCCATTCATAAGGTTATCCATAAGTGTTGAATAAAGTTGACCGACATCGTCTCTGGGTGTCTATGACGTACAAAGAAGGGTCTAAATGTACGATCCTATATTATTAAACTGGCCCCTGTATTTTTTACGACTTTTTATCATCTTCTGACAATCGAGCTGCAGCAGTGTGATCAGAAATCTGCACGTCAGGCAAGATGGAACTTTTTACTTCATTAGAAGCATTTTTTGCTTTAATTTTTAAATTCATTAATTTTTCTTCTGTTATTTCATACAATCCCCGTTGGGTGAATTCAATCTTTCTTTTACGATACACTTTTGTAGTTTCATTTCAGAATATCTTCATAAATATCGCAATCACGTGATCAACAGACGAGATTTGAAAACTTATGTTTGAGAACATCATTTTAATGACTCATTCACATATAATAATCAACATCATTTTTTGGGTCACATTCTCCTTCATCTTCCTTGCAATAAGATTACAGTTAATACTTTTTGAAGAGCACACAAGTTGTCCTTGTCCAGGTAAAACTACAGGAACGTAATGTAGAAGAAATACAAATAACATCGTCTCTGCAACATGCCTCCGCAAGATTCTGGCGAACGGCATCATCCTTTGGTTGCGCTTACCACCGTCGCCCCCTCTGGTGGGCGATCCATTCATCAGAAAAATAATATAGTGAAACTGTTCAATGTGACTTGATGTAAAGTGTCACTGTCACACACACGCACACAATTACCGAGGGCGGACTGAGTGTCACATACCAGTACCAGGGGCATTCTCTTGACCAGAGCAATAACACAGACCTGTTCCACAAAAAAACTATCAAGAGTTCGAGAAAGCATACTAAAATAGAACCCTCCTTGAGACTTAATAAGAACAATTGTTGTTGTTCTGTGAGACAGCTACTTTAGATTCAATTTCCACAAAGATAATAAGTTAAAGATATTGTTTTCTCGTATGAAATAGGTTGAAGTCACAGTAGTGATGTCATAGCACTGAGAGATTCGTGCACGGTTGGTTCTGTTGCAGAGATCGTGGTGGATTTTTTTTATAACAGGCTCACATGTATCTACATTGATACACCAAGGATGATGATCTTTTCTCAGAGAACTAAGAACTGGTTCTGTAAAAAAAAAAAAAAAAAAAAAAAAAAAAAAATCCGGTTCTGTCCCCTGGCACTGGTCTTTCAGATCTAATAAACGAGGCTGGTAGTGAAGATAGGCTATGAGATTCTAAGGTTTAATTACAAAATACTAATTAGGCATCCATGGAGTCCTGACACGGTAATGAAGTCCACCTCATGAGGTGGTTGTCCAAGTGGCAGACAGAAGTACGCAACGATAACCATTAATTAAAACTAATTAAGTAAATCACTACAGGCGGGAATAGTGTACGAGTATATCGAGGGTATCACAACGTAATCTTTGATTAACCATTATGTTTTAATGATAATAATACTATTACCACTCATAATCCCTGTGAGTACAGAAACTGGATTGCTATTCATACTCATACATTATCAATGATAGGATTTAGAATGGATAGCCAACTCCCTGAATGTTCAGTATAGTAAACGTTTGTGGATTTATTCTTATTAATGAATACACATTACGTCAAATTTTCTTTCCTCACTGGTCTACTATCATAGAGCCAGCGAAATGGATGGACAAACACACTGCTCATTTATCTCACCCCAGGTATTTTTTTTCCATAGACTGAACATTGGGAACTCGTCTCTAACACCCATTAGATATTTAGGAAAAATATCCAATGGGGGATAATGTCACAAATGTTAGCCCATTAGTCAATATTAAGGGTGAGATAAATTCAGAAACCCATTCAAGTTTAGGGTCAGAGCTCGATCCCATCTCATTTGAATCACATAGTAATTCACGCGGCTTCGCTTTGTGAATTACTACGCGATTCAAACTCGATGGGATACAGACTCAGACCCTAAACTTTCATGGGTTTCCTCTATAGTATCATCAATCATAAATACAAACAAAGCAAAAATTGTATTATAGCAAAGACCTAGGAGCTTCCCTTTGCTGGATGCAGACAGATAAAGGGCCGTCATTTGTAGCCCATATTTCATCGTCAACTATAAACAAAGGTAGACTTCAAGAGCCTACGTTACAACCTTTCTCAGCTGACGGATTCGGGTCTTAAGACCAACTGCCGCGAACAAATAATAAATACATACATATTTCTGGGACTATTATAGTATACCTATATACACACTTCATTGTCAAACACACTCGACAGTGAACTCGATATCCTATGTAGCCTAGGTACAAGTATAGGCGCATGGAAAACCTACGACAGGATGAAGGCCGATTTAACCCTTAATTAGAGAAATGTCCCGACATGAGTACTTTAGGGAAATGTGCTCAAGGTAGGATTTTACTGATTGAGCCAGACCTAGAAGTGTCGTACCCAATGGAGACATAGACAATAATCGATGGTTTTGTGGACAGGCGGCCGTAAACCACGAGAGGTTGACGCGTAGTAATACACGAGCGCTAGCAAGTGTATTACGAGGTCAACCGCGAGTGGTTTACAGAGCTGCCTGTCCACAAAATCATCGTTTGTTGCATTTATTATCCATCTTTTCGAATAAATTAAACCCAGTATTTGCCATTTAAAGGGTATAACAATAGGGACTACTTCTTTGCTCTATAGCAAAAGGGACTATTTTTCCCGTATACCATGGTTTTGAGGCCGTATACCACAGGTTTGAATCCGTATACCACAGTTATGGTATCTGACGGGTTTTATATAACGGGTCGTGGTTTACTGTGTCCCCATACATTTTCAATGGGGGCTTTGTATACGATGGATAATAAAGCATAATACTAGTTGCAGTTGCAACTTTCAAAACATGGTGCTGGTCTAATTAACTGACTAGTTTTCAGACTTGTGCTTCTGCTGTTTTTTCGTCAATCCAGTACCAATTTTTTCTACTCACACAAACACACCACAATCCGTCTCCCACTTTATCCTGGAATGCATTCATTTATTATTAGTACTAATCTTATAGTTACCGCTTACTTATTCTTTGGACAAGATCGTCGGATATCAATGACTTGGCGTTTGACCTTGAAATGACCTTGCGATATCACATCCATATAAATAGGACTGAATATTAGGGTAGAGACAAGACAACATTTTTCATTGGCTATAAAAAAAAAGAGTCACACGTTCACTAAAGAGCTAGGAAAGCGTTGTAGCTTATATCATTAGATACATATGTAAATTTTCAGAATTAGGTCAACAAAGAGGTCCCTAGGAGGTCAAATTTCTTGAATGATCAAGGTCAGGATAACAACACAAAAACACGAACGTATAAATACGTCCTCGCAGATCTCGAGATCATGGCTGCCAGCTGTGCCTGCTGCAATCTGGCTGAATACATAATTCCTTATAACAATATAAAATAGGATATACATACATTTACATACTCGTGTATATACACTGGTCATAGAGTTATGATATATATACATACATACACAAGTGACAACACTCTCCCAGCATGGCCGCGGAGAGCGCCATCTTGTATGCGTGTGTGTTGCGGTACTCCTGGCGGACCTGTCATGGCTATGTTTGGCATGGTGACCCCGTTCGGTGTCGCCACCTAGCGGCCTGAAAGTTCTCAGCGTCCGCTGTAGGCGAGGCCGTGTCCGTAATAACGGGTTTGCAATTCTGGGCCACCTGGTGGCAAGAATTACATGAGTCAACAATAGTCGATATACTGTGATCATACCCTGCTTGTGGTCAGCTGGAGGCTGCTGTCACTGTCACTGTCACAACGACTGTCACACGTACTGTCACACGTTGCCTATGCTGTGTATATGACAGGCTTTAACTCGTACAGGCCATGGGGGCCTTCACACTGTTTATTTGCGGGGCGGTGTCACCAAGACCGTTTAACGAGACACGTTCGTCCTCGTCCAGATCCTCCTCGTCCTCCAACTCGTCCTCCAACTCGTCCTCGTCCTCGTGGAAGCCATTGCCGAGCGCGTTGCCCTCGGAGGGGGAGGTGGTCTGGAGGTCAACGGGTTGGGCGGTGGGCGGGGAGACATTGTTATTCTCCAGGCGTGACTTCTTGGGGCTACTGGGGCTCCCGCTGCCTGCCTCCGCCGCGTCCTCCTCATCCAGGTCGTCAAGGTCATCCACCTCATCCTCATCAAGGTCATCCTCCGGAGCCGGGCGCTTCTCGGCGGTGCGGGGTTTCTCCACCACTTGCCCGGTGAGAGAGAAGTGCGAGTCGACGATGCCGTCGGCGCCGGGTTCCCTCTTCACCCGGTCTCCCCCGGGAACACCCCCAGCCACGCCCCCGCTCACACCGCCCTCCTCGCCGCCCTCCGCCGTCGCCTTCCCGATGAAGTTGCGGATCTCGTCGAAGTAGGACTCGTCCTTCTCCTCCAGCTCCTGCTCGTGTGGGAGCGGGGAGTCGAGCATGCTGGGGTCGTCCGACTCGTGTTTCTTGAGGTGGCGGTCGAGGTTGGTCTGCTGGCCGAAGCAGCGGTCGCACAGAGGGCATTTGAAGGGCTTCTCCTTGTTGTGGATGTTGCGTACATGGCGCTGCAGATTGGACGAGATGGAGAAGGACCGCTCGCAGTACTTACACTTGTACGGCTGCTCTCCGGTATGGGTACGTAGATGACGTGTTAGATTGGCCGAGCGCGGGAAAATCTTACCGCAGAACTTACAGGCGTAGCGCTCCTTGAGCTTGTTGACGTTGCTGCTGTGATACGCGAAGTGGTCTGGGGTCTTGCCCAGCATCGGAGGGAGGAGCTTGGCCGCATCGGGTCGTGCGGGTGACAGCAGGCCCATGCCCGCCTGCAGGCCGCCGAAGCCTAGCGGCGACTGGTGGTGGTGGTGCATGGGTAGGCGGGGCGGGCCGTAAGCCATCATCTGCGCGACCACGTCATGGTACGACTGTGGCTTCTCCTTGTCGACGCGGTACATCGGCTCTATCACCACCGGCGACGCCATGCTCGGGTACGCGTAGTGCAGCGTGGAACGCTCGGGGCCCGATGACGTCACAGGCGCCACCGGCGACGATGGCGACGTTTCCGGTGACGACGACGAACGCGCATGCGTGGGCGCCAATGACGTCGGCGTGGCGCGTGACGTCGGGGTGCGCTTCCCGTCGCTGCTGCCACTTCCGCTTCCGTTTCCCCGCTGATGATGATGATGATGATGATGCTGCTGCTGCGGAGTTCCGCTTCCGCCGAAGATGTGGGTCTTCCGCGGGGTGGTCTTGGGGGTGGAGGCGGTGTCCTTGGCGCGGACACTCAGGTCGAGCGGCTGGTCGGCGCCGCACGTGGAGGAGGTGCTGGAGGAACCGGAAGAGGAGGAGGCGAAGGACACTGGAGTAGGCGGCGACGACTTGGAGAGGTCGAAGGGGCCGTCGTCGTCGTCCTCCGGGTGCGGAGCGTGGACGTCCGGCGGGCTGCGGGGGGCCGCCTCCCGGCCGTGCGCGGCGGGCGGGGCGGCGGCGTGCAGCGGGGACTTGGCGAGACGCGTGTGGGAGTTGACGACGGGGACGGGACCGTGGAGACGAGCCCCGCGCACCCGGCGCCGGTGGCTGTGGTGGTGGTGGCTGTGATGGTGGTGGTGGTGGTACTCCGAGTCCACGTCCGAGCCCCCCGTCGACGTGTCCAGGTCGCTGGCCGAGCTCACGTCCGAGCTGTCCGCCTCCGAGCCCTCCGACGCGTTCTTCTCGCGCTTCAGCTCGCCCGTCTGGCCGTGCAGACTGCCCGCTCCCGGCGACCCGGGCGCCTTGCCCGACACGCCGCCAAGAGCGCCCAGCTTGCCGTCCAGCCCCGGCGCCATGCCGCCCGCCATCGGGTGGCCGCCCGGAAACAGCGGGAAGCCGGCGCCGCCGAATGCCGGCGGGTAGAAGGGGAAGGGCGGGCGGTGCGGCTGTGGGTACATGCTCATGTAGGCCGAGGCCAGTGCCGAGGACGGGTTCTGGGCGGCGGCATTGAGCAGCCCCAGCCCCGTGGCCGTCTTGTCGGCGCCCGGGGAGGTGAGCCCCGGGTAGGCGATGCGCTGCTGACCGTTGGGGCGGAGCATGCCCTCACAGAAGCGCTTGTGCTTGGACAGGCTGGTCATAGTAGAGAAGGCCTGGCCGCAGTCCTTACACTTAATCTGCTGGCGGCAGTCGGCGTGCATGCGTTTGTGTCGGCAGAGATTAGAGAACTGCGTGTACGCCTTGAGGCAGACTTCGCACTGAAACGGCTTCACGGAGCTGCAACAATAAGATGGGGAGATGTTAATGGATTGCAAATAAACTAAAATCTTCTGTCAAAATACTGAGAACTACGTTTAAGTCAGTCACCGAAATCCTGTTTTCTTATATAGGTATTTCACAAGACAACTAGATAATTAAGATTATATATATATAATATGATATATAATGATATATGTGGTAATATGTATTATATAGTATATATAACATTATGTATATATAATAAAATATGTATTATAACGTATATATATATATATATATATATATATATATATATATATATATATATATATAATTTAATTACATGTATATATATATATATATATATATATATATATATATATATATATATATATATATATATATATATATATATATATCTGTGAGAAGCTATGCACCTTCAATAGACACGGACCACATGACCTGATATTCCAGTGCTTTATGAATCCAGCGTTAGATATGCCATCCACAAGTTTATTTCAAGCACATTATCTATGAGATACTGTCACTGTTTTTAAGAAATCTTCTGAGTATTCAATCCTGACTGTATACATGCGGGTAAACTCGTCGTAGAAGACTCACCTATGAATGTGCTGGTGCTGCTTGAGACCGCTAGATGTCGCGAAGGTTTTGCCGCACTCTGAGCATGCGTGGCTGCGCGCGCCGACGTGCTGGGACCGGATGTGACGTTGGAGGTTGCTGGGGTCAGTGAACTGTTTGTCACAGTTCTCACACGGAAAGGTGCGCAGCCCTGTCACCTGGAGGCAGAAGTACGAGCGTTAATTTAATAATATATACATGTATATACAGATGTATAGTGTTTTAATAAACTCCAAATCTAACTGTAAAAGCAATCAGTAGCGTAGTTGTCTGAAAAACTTAATTTCTAATTGGCCTGTTAGAATGCTAACCAACTCTTCCCATACTCAAAGTCGACCATGGTTATCTTTCTAAGTTATCATGCTATAGATACATGACTTATATTCACAGGAAGTACTTAATTAATATGCCTATACATGGCCTATTGAGGTGTGTGAAATACTTTGGCTTCTTTGACACAAAACCAGCTGGGCAATACAAGCACATCAAATAACATGTCTATTATTGTATAGGACGACCCGATATAGCAGTAATAACAAGCCATAGCCTGTCACATTGGCCTGGCCATATTACATGCCAAGGCCATTTAAAGGAAGACCTGTGGGCAGGTAAAACAAAGAATGAGTGTCATAAGAGGCATTTCCTCTTTCCATCACCCTTCAATGTACAGTGTTTTTTCTGTGATAAACCTAGACTCAAGGAGGACACTGGGAGACTGTAGAAGATACAGGCATTGCGCTTTGAGTATGTATACGGGTCTGACGATTATCAGTGTGTGAATGGGTTCACAGGTAAGTACTCAAGTACCCAGGGAGTGGCATGGTCACCTAGAGATGCACTGAGTGCAGAAATGACATAGGTGTCAGCTAATCTGTCACACAAGCAGGTCTCCTATTGTTTCACGGAATTGTAGATCACAAAACAAAAGTTGTGTGAAATATAACACTGCGGGGTAAGTATTGAAGATGTTTGTATGTGGGTCCCCTGTTGACAGAGTATAGAGGGAGGATACCCAACGAGAGATGGCCACAACTACTTGACAGGTCAAAGACTGAGTCTGCCCTCCGTGTAAACATGCGTTAGGACCCTCATTGTCTGAGAGATATAGGCAGCTTTGAGGTGACACTTGTAAGTAACGATGGCTTTTAGTGACGTTATATAAACAACTAACATTCTTGAATATATCCGGAGATATACAGGTATACGGTCTCAGCTGTCCACAACAGCTGGTGATGGAGTACGGCAGACTTTATCATTCACTTTCGGGAATCTATGCGGGAAAAAATTCTCCGTTCCCAACTTCTAGTGCATTATCTTTTGTTTGCGTATTTGTTTGTTAGAGTTATTTAACGGCCCATATGTTCCATAGACTTGGTCCACTATCAGTGCATTTCTTTCTAATTTCACAGAAGATCCTCTCTTTGGCACTCATTAATGAAACCAAGCATAACTAACAAATGTCTATTAGAACCGGCAAGTGTATCATACGCCTTATAGCTGCAGCAGCGGACTGCTTCCTTTTGGCAGACGACAATTGAGAAGGAGAATTGTCTGGCGCTTGTAACCGGCAGTCGCGCAGTGTACACCGTGCAAGGCCGAGGACCAGCGGAGAGTTCCACAATATGTTTGGTGTCCCATTTACTTTTACCCGTGTCTATATGCCTTCATAATCATGTGATCGCGTCTAACTCGCTTGACACATTCTCGCCACTCTAAGCGTGTGTTGTACGGTAAATGGGAATCCAATATCCCCTTTTAGAGTCAATGCCGCATTATCTCCCATTCCTCTATTGTCTCAAAATAAGCGCTCATTCTGTACCACCTTTCTCAATCTCAATCTAAAGTGGAATTCACACAATGGGATTTATGTACCTCGCAGGGTTCAAAATCGCATAAAAATTAATTTTAATCATTCAATGTACGTTCGTAATCAAAGACTTGAGCAAGTTTATTGGAACCCTACAATTTAGATTAAAAGATTGTGTCCCATTAGAGAATCCCAGGAGTCTGTGAGCTACATGAATCCCATCGTGTGAATCCCACTTGAGAATACAGAATCTCAGTAGGATTTGTCTCAGACACACACCCTGTGAGATACATGAATCCCATCGTGTGAATCCCACTTGAGAATACAGAATCTCAGTAGGATTTGTCTCAGACACACACCCTGTGAGGTACACGAATCCCACCGTGTGAATCCCACGGCAGCTGACTGGCACGATGTATGACAGATACTCATGGAGAGGAAACACTTACAGAGTCGACGATGGAGTAGGGCTGTGTGTCCTGGCTTGATGGTGATCCAAGGGCTGAGCGGTCATCAGCGGCACCCGTTTGGATCATCTCCTCGCTTTGGCCGCTGAAACAATGAAAATACACCGTTAATCCAGAGTGGATTAAGTTAATCCAGATCAACGTAAATATCCAGTCGTGGGACCTGACAACAACAAAGTGTTCCTGTCTCGTAGCGTTAACGAGACTTTATAACAATGGATATTCGCCGGGTTGTGATTACGAAGTGAGATTTATATATTGTGTGAAAGAAGCATGTGGCATCACATGTTAAAACTGTAAGCTAAACAATGGAAAACAGATAACAAGAGATACGCGTACATACGATAGCATGTAAATGTATAGATATTGATGTACATACATCTTCTATCAATGCAGACATATACATAAATACTCCAGTGTCCTAGTCAGCGAGGCAATCCAGTCATCATTGTCAAAAACAGTCACAATCGATTGGCGCCCACGTCATGAGGTGTTGAGAACTACTCATGGATCATGGCGTAAGGTAAGCTGGCTCTCGACCACCGCCCTCTGTTCTCCTCCGGACACCACACACTGAGTCACACCAACGAGCATAGACAACTTTCTCTATAATCTTTGGTCACATATTTCCACGCGGCCCAAGCACTGACCAGGACACGGGCCGAGTTCCTAAAACCAACCGTGTGGATTTTGTCAATCCAAACAGGTACATGGTTCTAAACTGTATCCATACAGCAGCTATACGTGTGCTTGTCATAGACAATACTCGGTAAGAATGCGAGCGTATTTATAATATGCCCAAATCAACACATTCAGACTAATAGAATCGTAAAATCCAGACGGAGGAAGAAGTTCCTTTCCCAATCCTAATAGTGAGTACTAGGAACCGGAGCGCTCATGATATACATGTACATGTATGTGACAGGGAATTAAAATGGTAGTGATATGGGAGGGAAGAGGGGGGGGGGGGGGTGGCTCTGGATAGCTCCGGTAGTGAACAAGGTTTGAACAGCACCCAACAAGTGCGTCTGAAAATGAAATGATAACCTTGGTATATCCCCATGTCTTATGTGGATAAATATGATACATTTAGAACTACCTGTGTAAGATAGATATACCACATCCATCTCCTTTCTGTCAGCCAGGAAGGCTGGGGGATGGCAGTGGGCGTCAGGTAGATAGGGTGTCAGGTATGGGTCGTGACCGTATCAACGTTAACCCTCGAAACCTGGTCGCTACAGACCCAGCCTCTGCAATCAGCGGGAGCAGGTAAAAGTTGAAGCTGTGGCGGTCACCACCATCTATGAAAATCATCCTCACTCACACAGAGTGATTCTCTGAGATGTGATTAGTCTATCTCCTTGTGTCCCTATGTCCTGGGGTGATACAGGGTTATTAAAGGAATGCCCACAAAGGCAGCAGCAACTCTTTCACGATCCACACTTAATGTGAATAGAATGACCGGAATGTCAAAACAACTAAATTCAATCTGTCCTCCTCGCGATAAAACCCCCATTCGGAACACATCAAACAACCCACTGGTCAAATATCTCCGCCGATATCCGTGTTCTCCCATTGAAACCCTCCCATTAACCCCCTCCCTTTTCCTCCCATTGCTTGGGTGTGTGTTGAGAAATAGCAGCGTAGATTTACACAGGTGAGACAAAAGGGAAAATCCCATCACAGGAGACCGGTGAGAGCGGGATTCCCGTACCGGATCTCCGGGGCCCGAACCCCGGCAAAGTCCCCCATCTCCGCCCCTGCCTCGTCGTCGGGCGAAAAACGCCAAAATAAAAAATAAAAACCCACCAGGAGATAAAAGAGAAGTCGGTATTTACCATTGGTTGTGGTGTTCGAGTATCATCCCCGGGTGTAGAGTGAAGTAACTAGATCCACTGTAAGTGTGTGATTGGTAAGTGTCGGTTATTACAACTACAAGACACAGAGGCGGGCGGGTGCGTGGTTCCCTATAACGGAGTGGTGGTAAAGAGTCCGCACAGATCTATCAGGCTGCGTACTTCCCGCACGTCAGCCCACCTCGGCCATGTAACACAAAGTGAAGACTTCACTCGCAGACCCTCCGATGAGACGATGGTTCCTCTCACCGCCGTGTGGTGTCAGTAGTGCGCCGCTGGCTGCGTTCTCCGCCCGCCGCCGACCAATGAGAAGCGCCGAGACGAGCAGAGCACGGCGGCGGGGTCTCTGCCAATGGGATGGCTCGGTGTGGGTGCTGGGCGGGGTGGGAGGGGGTTTAGGTGGGAGGGGGGAGGAGGCGTGGTGAGGAACGCCGCTAACAGGTGCCGGCAGCCTCTTCTGCGCTGGTTCTTGGTGGCTCGTCACTGTGTTTGTACCAATGACAGCGGCGCGTCCGGCTGCCCAGGAGCCAACCAGGAGCATGCAGACACTGTCCGCAGCCGCACGCTGTCCAACGCGCCGCAACATGTCCCACCCCCCCCCCTCCCACCTCACCTCTCACTGTACTCCTCCTTCAGCATTGGCATATCGCTTTCTAACAATAGTCCCTCTCCCTATCACCCACCCCCACCCTGCCATGGTCTCTATGAAACCCGCCCCACCACAGCCTGTCCGGTCCTGTCACCACCATTATAAATAAGGATCCATTCCCCCTTTACTGCCTCCCTCCCTCCCTCCCACCTCATCCACTCCTCACGTACATACATACACACATACGGCCATGATGGCCAATGAAAGCCTCTCCGCTTCAATCCAAGGGCCGCCCGGAGCACAATAGTCCGGAGTAAGTCCCTAATGACACGGGTGTGCGGGCGGGCGCGGGCTAGAGGAGGCTATATGTGGCCGGAGAGTGTAGGGGGAGGGAGTAGACTGGCTCCAGTCTTTGATTATGAGCATTCATTAAATGATTAAAGACAATCAGAATATAGTTCATTATAGTATGTATCCTTCTCTAACTGGTCCATGAATCAAAGATTTGTCCACTATGAACAGAATCTCCTGTTTATGGCCCCAAGTCCCTCCCTATACCTCCTCCGTCCCCTCCCCCTCCCATCATCCAGTTCTCTGGCCGCCTGTGTTGTCATAGCAATAAATTTGCCTACTCCTGACTGTGACCCGATTGAGATGGAACTCAGAGGGCATCAAATGCCCAGCAGATATCCTTGTTCCAGTAGCCAGGATATCAGTATGGAGAGTGTTGGGAATACTGGAGCTAAACAGCGCCAGAAATCCAACACCGATCTAAGGAAGGTGGTGTATGGTGATGGCGGCCGGCAGGACAACGGGGAGGGCCGACGCTGCCCGGACATGACCGACGCACTCTCCCTGAGACGCCACAGAGCCTCCACAGAAACACAAAATCTCTGTCAGGACGTGTCCCCGTTATGAGGATTACGTCACCGTCACACGGCTATTGTCCGCCCCCCCCCCCCCGCTCCCCCCCGGTCCGTGACCCCCCCCCCCCCCACCCCCACCCGGAGGCGGTCGGGGGTACGGCGTGCTCGGGCAAATAGCAGCCTGACCAGCAGCAGGTGAGATCAATAGTGTCATTGTGACACACGGTCGGCAAATAACTCCCGCCAGCGTCTTGTGACTACGTCATCGACGTCAAAAATGTCGTCTGCGCACTGGACGTGTCCTGACATGACGTCACATCCGTGCAGGTGGGAGCCCGAGAAGAAGTTGATCAAAAGTGTTTGGAATTTTGTTTTTGTTTTTATATGCAGATACAAAACACACGCGCAAGGAATATAAATATGTTTGATATGTTGATAAGAGATTATCAATGATCCAACACTTGTGTTTGTGACACACACTCTCTCCATAGATAGCCTCTTTATCCGTATAAGGTATGGAGTGGGCAGTGAAGGATTAAAGAAGAAACCAACAAGTTTTGGTCAAAGTCATCCTATGAATGAGGTGACAGCGGAGTGAATATCACGTCGCATTCAAACGAGTTGGAGAATAACTTCATTGGCAAAAACGGGTAACTTTCTGTATTTATCTCACCACTAAACACACTAAGATAAGGGATGATGCACAAAATATAAACCATGGAGAACGGACTGCAATACTCATAAGAGCATGGAGAATGAGTTCTCAATGGTAAATCTATGGTAAAAAAATACCAGGGGTGAGATAAAGTAGAGAGGCAAACCACATTGATTAAGTGTCCCCAGTGTGTATATTGTGACACGATACATATGTTGGTGCTTCAGATGACAAGTATACATAAAATAAACAAAGCCAGACGCCCGACGCGCGCCCATGTGTCCTGTTATCAGCGGAGATACCCCCCCCCCCCCCGCCTCGTGCATCCTACTCCTGACTGGTAGAGATAAGCACTGATCAACACACCTGCCTCAGCACCTGGCCAGGTGTGCCTCCAATAAATGGAACAAAGAGGCAAAAATTCTACCAATCAAGTCAACCAAGTACCACATCTGCTCTACTGTGAAACTGACGAGAAAAGTGAACTGGGTTTGTAGTGTTATCCTACCCCTAATATAAAATCCCATAGGCTTAACATTGGGTTTCCGTATGCCACGCTGACTGGCATACGGAGTTTTATATGCCACTAGTGGCATACAGTATTGTTATCACGTAATATTACAAAATCGAGGAGATAGGGTAGGATAAAATCAAAACCTGATTCGTTTTAATCTTGGCCACCGCATTCCACTCCTGAAGTTTTGGCTCCGGACTTCACTCCTTCGCCTCATGAAGTCACTTTGCCAAACTCCAGTCGTGGAATACGGTGGACAAGATTAAACCTCATCCAGTTTTACGATAGTATCTCACCCCGGTATTTTTCTCCATAGGCTGGACATTAGGAACCCGTACTCCATAGCCGTGAAGGTATTGTAAATGATACCCAATGGCTAATATACGGAGTTATTTGATCAATAAATGATGTTATACGGGGTGAGATAAAATTGATGAGAATAACTTGGTCTGCACTCCACCTTGTTTTGACTGTTACGTGATTCACTCAGTTTTTGCTTTGCGGTGGAGTGCGGACCAAGATATTCTCATCTCGTGAGTTTGCTTCTGGTCATTACATGACAGCATGTTGGTTCCTCTTCCTGTCCTATAAATCCGGCTCCATGTAACATAGTGGTTACTAACTACCAGGATTATTTTTTTGATACGGGCGCTAAACGTGGTCTACCAGACGCATACCGTGAAATGATCAAGGATGTACAGTAACGGAAGAAACGTCCAGATTTCGGATACACAGAAGCAACAAGATAAACAAATATCATAACAAAAACGCCTGACTAAGTTGTTTCAGCTTACATATCCGTGTACAGACATGAACATGCGATTTTATATGATGGATATAGTCTTCAATGAGGAAGCGAAAAAAATAAAGATTCGTAATTCAGCGTTATATATATATATATATATATATATATATATATATATATATATATATATATATATACACACACACACATATATATATATATGTATGTTGCACACACACACACACATATATATATATATATATATACATATATATACATATATATATACATACATACATACATACATACAGATATATATATAGGCCTACATCCGATGTCATACAAGATACTGAGCAAAAGCGGTCAAGGTTTTAAAGACATCCACACATATCAATTAACAGGAAAAGACGGATCCACCGGTCCAATCTATACAAATTCCCATCCTACGTTATTTCTCTCATTTTCAGGACACCATTCTAATCCCCACCACCAAAAATAACCCTCTGATCCGACAAGTAAACGTTAATTCGACCCCAAAAAAAACCGCAGCCCGGAAGTTCCTACCTGCTTGATCCGGGAGATGAAGGTACAGGACTGAGAGACATTGTGGCTAAATCTCAGGTAGATCTCAGGTAAATCTCAGGTGAGAAGACTCCAGGTAAGTAAATTCCAGGTGACTGGGAGATGGTCATAAGCAGACGATATGGTGATGTACTTCCGGTGGTCAGCGGAACCTGCTCCTGTCTCGTCTGTCTCCGTGTGTGTGTGGGGGTGTGTGTGGGTGTATGCGTAAGGGCAGATCCAGAGTACGTACACTCCTAATGAAATATGCAAATGTCACGGGTGTCAGGGTAAACAGGACTGACCACTGGCGTTACGTCACGAGAGACTATGAGACAAGACGAGACAAGTCCCCCGTTAAATACCGCCCGCCGTGCCCCCACCCAGCGGTCAGCGCCCCCGTGCGGTAACAGCTTTGTCCCTCTTTGTGTTAATTAATGTTTTCCCGACATCAAAGCCGCAGTGCGCGTGCGCCGCCGGAAGCGCGTCTCGCGAGATGCGTTCACACCCGGAACGAGGCTCGGAGAGGAGCCCAGCTCCGCGAAGCTGATTACGTTTTCTGCTTTCTCGTCAAATTCCATTGTCTTCAGTTAATCCGCTGATTAGTACGCATTGATGCAGGGGACTAGGGGGAGTGGTGGGTGGGTGGGAGGGAGGTGGGGGGAGGGGTGCATATGGTCTATGGTTGGATTAAGGATGGTCGCGAAAGCATCCAGTATTATAGAACAATGGAAGCAATTTATCGGGGAAGTTTGTGTGCTATACGGGATTCCCGGAAGGGTTCAGTGGCGAATAATCCGTCCAGAATGTGGATGACTCAATATCAGTATTTATCCTACCCGCATATAAACCGCCATAGACTTAACATGGTGTGACTGTATGCCACGGTTATGCCATACAATATTTATATGCCACTGGTGACATATGAAGTTTAAAACATGTGACAGGGTAGGATAAAATCGAAACATCACTCAATTTCATATAATTGTTTAGATGGCATTCATTGTCTTATGCTACAGATATCACTCAGCTCCGCTTCGTGATATCATTTCGCAAAGACAACTCATGCCATATAAACAATCATTTGAAATTTCCTGATGTACAAAATATGATAGATTCCATCAGCTATATTTTATTGTTATCATTTGAATCATTCATAAGCTATTAGACCTGGTGTCTATTACACACATGCATATATAGATAAGATTGAGAGTGAGAACAAATGATTTTTTTAGTGGTTGTTCACGGAAATTCAGTTTCCGTACCTTGAATGGTTATGTTATTAATCTATGTTTGGTCGTTGTCAAAGCATTTAAATTGCTTGATATTTCTAGTAGCAACATCTGCGTCATCAAAGCAAACTGTAAATTGAATAAATACACTTTCATGATCTTTTCTTTTACACCTTAAATATCAATTAAAGAATAAATGAGTTTTTGGAAATGGCAAGCATAATGACCGGAACTGCAATTAAGTAGCTTTTCAAGACCAGCCTGGGACCTGTTTCAGTAGTTTCGTGACATGTCTAGATGGCGTCTGTGACACCATACGGACAGATCACGAGATTGCAGTCGAGGACACACAGAGTTTCCCCCCTTTCTCGTAAGAATTAAGCAATGACACTTTAACATGAGTAGGGGATACATATACTCTATAATCGTTCCAAATATGAAGAAGATTGGCCACTTCGATCTTCTGATATTTGCTAGTCTTTTTCCGCTGTTGCTTGCACTGTTGGTGCCACTGTTGATGTCTGTCTAGGCCTAATGTCACGAGACTACTGAAACAGGTCCCTGGACTTGACCTCAAACCAGCCTGTAGAACAAGGCTCTGGTGATTTGATTTGCAATACATCCTTTGCTATATTAACACCTGATGGGTAGGCTATACCACGTCTGGCCCCTAGGTGTCGCTCTTAGTACTGATTTTATAAATGGTCAAGAACCGGCTTCCAGGCGAGTAATGCACTACAGTGGTCGTTCAATTTCACCCGAATTTGGTGCCGATTGAATCCCACCCCGAGTCGGGCTCTGCTCGGGTTCTGATCGGGCTCATTCGGGCTCATTCGGGCTCAGTCGGCCTCAGTCGGGTTCAGTCGGGCTCAGTCGGGTAACTGGAATCGCAGCGGAACAGCTCCACAAGTTTGGAGGATCTGGTCAAGTAATCGGGCAGTATTCAAGACCATCGCTCGACTTGTACCCCGATCGGCTCCAAAATCGGGTAAAAGAAATCAGGTTTATTGCAGTAAAGGGCAAAATCCACCAGGCCGATTTCTCACCCGATCAATTGTTCCTGGGCCCTTAAGAGGAAGCTCACGTATTGCAATTTATTTAATTCTGATAATAATAGTTTAATAAATGACCATTTTCAAAGATTTGAGAAATTCTAGGGCATCCGATAATAATCGGCGATTGTCTGGCTACGGAATCGGCTGCCGTCGGGCCAGTGGAACACCCCCTTAAAGTGGTAGTTCTCTGCTACTCCCTTGGAAACATTACGTTATTGCATGTAATCGTGTACATTGATATCTTTATTTGATATTTGGTATTTTGTTATGATTTAAAGTAGGGAACCGACTGCTTAGCATAATTCTTTTCTGAGAGAATGGCGTCTCATCAATTAAACTCGCAGTGAGTTGACGGGAGAAAACCCAACACGCAAGAATAAATCAACACTTATACTTAGCATCATACTACCAATATGAATGACCATGGCTTCTGTCACGGCACCATTGCATGGCTATAGTCATATGGCGTTCATATGGGGAACCGCTTGGCAACAAGTCAATATATTTTTCGTAGTTTGATAAATTTATTTTAAAAACATTGCTGTCTCTAAGTCAAACGTTTTCCCGAATTCCATGGATTTTGGTGTTATGAAAATAATTAGTCTTGACATATGTAGGTAACAGGTCTCTTGTCGATAGTGTTAATGAATTCTGTCACATTTGCAGCTCCCCCGCTGGCTTTGGGATATCTTTTTTGTAACTTTGATGCAGGACTCAAGTTTTAAATGCAAATCAAATGCAGAGTGTAATAAAACGTTTTGTTTTTGTTAAACAATAACAGCAATTGCATCTCGGGTCTTCATTTCAGTACCACGCAGCAACAGAAATAAAAAAAAGTTATCATACATGTACTGTGTTTCGTACTTAAAAATTAACATCAAGGATTGGGCATCGCTGTGGCACAGTCCCAATAATAACATTGAATTCAACAAATTGATGACTTTAAGCACACAGTATGCCATTTATTAGACATCCTCCTTGAACAGGAAAGGGGTGGGGATGTATTGTAGAGGGTATTTATGTCTCTTATGTATGTAAAGGGGGTGCTCCACTGGACCGACGGTAGCCGATTCCGTATCGGATGCCCTAGAATTTCTCAAATCTTTGAAAATGGTCATTTATTAAACAATTATTATCAGAATTAAATTAATTACAATACGTGAGCTTCCTCTTAAGGGCACAGGAACAATTGATCGGGTGAGAAATCACACATATAAAATGTCCATAATATATCTGAGTGTGGACGGGTACACACATGCTCTGTAGATGTAGGTGAACTGGTCAGCAGGTCAGCTTGTTGTCCAGTTAGCGGGGTATAATCAGTGAGGAGGAGAGGGCGAACACGGGGGCGGGCCTGGGCAGGTACCTCACAGGTGTCTCTGGGCCTTGTACAGGTGCACACAGTGGTAGGCGCCTTCAGGTATGCGTGGGAATTAATCAGATCTGGGAGCGGACGGTGGGCAGTGGGTGGGCTATCATCAAAGTCCCATAAGCGCCTACCCCGTCTCCCCGACCCTAGCACCCCCAGACCCCTTCCGTTAGGACGCGTATGGATACTAGGGTCATTTCCCACCCCACCCCCGTACTCCTATATCACCTCCTTTAACACCCAACCCCCGCGTACCACCTGTACAGCGTAGCTAAGGTGCGAATCACCTGTTTCCTGGTTTGATCCCTGAATACCTGTACACCCCATTGGGGGTGAGCTTTGATGCTCGGGGAGGACGGGGAGATGAGCAGATAGCCCCGGGCGGCGGCGGGGGAGGTTCCGCCGGGAGGCACACCTGGGAGGACGGGCACAGATCGCCGCCGCCCCGGCAGGCCCCGCGCCCGGCGCCCGGGAGTCATCTCATTGTATTCATGGACAGCGGGAGCTTCCTTCCCGACCGGATAACATCAGCCCCCACACCTCTACCGTTAACCACCGGGCCACCAGGGGCGCCTCAGTCAAGTCACGTGATCCTCTTTGGGTCGTACAAAAGACACAGTCAAAGAGTCGGTAGATTAAGATCAGTTTTCACGTTGTAAATGCCTCGGAGCATCGCCATTGTTTGTGGCTCTTATTTCTACTGAACTTTAGCAGCAATAACCTTGGCTGTATATTTGTTTACAATTAATAAAAAGGACCGCGAAAGGACTGTCATTTAACAATATATATAAACATTTCTATAGGGGAAACCCATGACAGTTTAGGGTCAGAGCTCATATTCCATCGAGTTTGAATCGCGTAGTAATTCAAAAGTCAAACCGTATGAATTATAGCGCGATTTAAACGAGATTTCTGAATTTATCTCACCCTTCACATTGACTAATAGGCTAACCTTTGTGGCATCATCTCCCATTGAGTATTCTTTCCTCAATACTCAATGGGCGTTGGATACGAGTTCCCAATGTTAAGTCTATGGGGAAAAAATACCAGGGTTGAGATAAAATCCTATATTCTCCATCTACTCCTCATACCCTCCTCCCACCGCCAATATCAGACCGCCATATATATATATATATATATATATATATATATATATATATATATATATATATATATATATATATATATAATATATATATATATATATATATATATATATATATATATATATATATATATATATATATATATATAATCATATCATGGAAGAACTGTAATACTACGGAATGAAGAAAGTCTAATAAAAAAAGAAAAAAATCACCATTCAGAAAACATTGGGACAAAGATACCCACCACCCCGTCAAGAATTGAGAAATAGGACAATCAACAGGTTGTTGATGTTTTGTTTTTAGGAAATATTAGCGTAGAGCTTGCTTTTAGTACCTGAACCTAGTCCCATGACGTTATCATGTCAACAAGGGAGTGACAAACAACACAAGATAGTGAACGATACCTTTCAATATCATTTTACTGAATTTCCTACTTTCAGCGGTGGATATAAATTCAGAACACACTCCCATTGGTGGGATTGACACCACATGGTGAAATGACTACGGAATTTCCTTCTGCAATGGCTCTGCAACTTCATTCATGTGGCCTACCTGATGATCTTATCAATATTTGTATACTTCCTGAATAGTTCGACATTAAACATCTTTATTGTGGGACATGCCTTCATCTAAAGTTCACTGAAAATGGAGACACATGCCACTATGTATTCGGATTCCTTATGCATGTATAAATAGTAACAAACATGTATCAATCCCGGAGGCTGTATAATGAAAAGAGATGATCAATTTGGCTCTAGGAGCGC
The DNA here is from genome assembly GCA_950022655.1 of Alentia gelatinosa. Classification (NCBI taxonomy): domain Eukaryota; kingdom Metazoa; phylum Annelida; class Polychaeta; order Phyllodocida; family Polynoidae; genus Alentia; species Alentia gelatinosa. Next base: position 6,249,827 of record OX465590.1, read on the forward strand.
GTCCAAGTGCTACTTAGCAATTGAAGCAGCTGAGGTGTATAGCATTACTCAGAGATTTATTCCTGTCTCTTTGGGACGGGGGATAGCGGGTTCTCGTCGGGGGGATAATAAGAGGGATGACCCGGGGACACCCCCTGGTGGTACACATAATACACACCACCAGGGGTAGGGGAGGGGGGAGAGGGGGGATGAGCGATAATAGGGGTAAAACATGACTCGACGCCACCCGGCTCAACAACAGGAAGACGCCGGGAGATGAGAATGAGGCAGGATAAAGACGTTCGGGGACGGCAGGTAAAATAATCAGGCGGGGGGTCCCGGCGGGAACCTCTGTCCCCCCGGTCACGGTGCGGATGTACGGACAATGCTGAGGAAGACGTCGGGGCAGCGATAAGGGCATGACGGGGGTCGGCGGGGGCATGACGGCGGGCGGGGGCCGGGTGGGGTCCGGGCGGGGGGCGGGCGGGGGCCGGTCGGGAGACGGGCGGGGGCCGGTCGGGGAACGGGCGGGGTCCGGGCGGGGTCCGGGATGAGAGCGGGCGGGGGCCGGGCAGGGAACGGGCGGGGGACGGGCGGGGGGCCAGGAGGGGGACGGGCGGGGAACGGGCGGGGGCCGGGCGGGGGCCGTGAGGGGAGCGGGCGGGGAACGGGCGGGGAACGGGCGGGGGCCGGGCGGGGAACGGGCGGGGAACGGGCGGGGAACGGGCGGGGGCCGGGCGGGGGCCGGGCGGGGGCCGGGCGGGGGACGGGCGGGGGCCGGGCGGGGGCCGTGAGGGGAGCGGGCGGGGAACGGGCGGGGGGCCGGTTGGGGACCGGGCGGGGGCCGGGCGGGGGCCGGGCGGGGGCCGGGCGGGGGCCGGGCGGGGAGCGGGCGGGGGCTGGGCGGGGGCCGGGCGGGGGCCGGGCGGGGGCCGGGCGGGGAGCGGGCGGGGGCCGGGGCCGGGCGGGGGCCGGGCGGGGGCCGGGCGGGGAGCGGGCGGGGGCCGGGCGGGGGCCGGGCGGGGGCCGGGCGGGGGCCGGGCGGGGAGCGGGCGGGGGCCGGGCGGGGGCCGGGCGGGGAGCGGGCGGGGGGCCGGGCGGGGGCCGGGCGGGGGCCGGGCGGGGGCCGGGCGGGGAGCGGGCGGGGGCTGGGCGGGGGCCGGGCGGGGGCCGGGCGGGGGCCGGGCGGGGGCCGGGCGGCGGGATGTCCGTTGACGCGTTAACCCCCGACTCCTCATCGAGCGAGCACGATAATATAACGAGGTGTTTTTCTCGCTCCCCGCTGACGTCTTCTTCATCGATTCTTCACGGTCAGTGTCGTCTCGTGGGAGAACTCCCAGCTGTGTGGCTGTGACCGTGTTTTGTGTTGACTGATGTATGACCGGCGGTTAATGGCCAGGACTCCGCGGTATTATACGGAAACAGGGTGACTGTGACTGGACGTGATAAATACGCGGTCAAATTCATGATTATATGAAAAATACCGAAGGCAGAGGTTTATCCAATTGTCAATTTTACCAAGTATGTATCACGTACAGACACAGTATGCCTGTTTTCATATTGATATATACCTTAAAATATCAAATTTTGAACTTGGCTTCTGGACGATTTTATTTTATTTCGCTGCCGTACATGCCCCGTACGCCACATACATGCCCCGTACGCCACCTACGTGTTGCACGGCCATAGATACGACATTTTGTCCGAGGGGGCGGTATATATGTAGGACAAACGGCCACAGGTATATAATAATACCGCAATTTTTTGACAACTTTCTTTATTCATACTGCAAGATATCATATATATAATTGTACATTCTGTGCAAATAAAGCCCCAAAGAGGCACATATATACTCCGACTAGCATGTTTCAGAGATCTTTTACAATTTATATTTTCTTCTGGTCTGCATGACATCTTTCTAGGTTTACCAAAGTTTAGATAATGGATGGTTTGTCCCTGGAATGATGATTATGAACTTGTATGCTATAGATCTAAAATGAAGCTCACTGGTTTGTCTTTATTGACCAGATAGATCTAAAATGAAGCTCACTGGTTTGTCTTTATTGACCAGATAGATCTAAAATGAAGCTCACTGGTTTGTCTTTATTGACCAGAGATGGGGAACCTGGACCCAGATGGTGACATCATTTGATGAAGCTACCCCTCTCCACCCCGCCCCCTCACCCGCCCACCCACCTACCCTTAATACCGTTAGACATGTGGACAAACAGGCTTAAAACGCCCGAGCACGTAGAATAGCCTTTTATTGGCCGAGTTTCCGGTGGTATAAAAGCTCACCGATATCGGTCCATAGCTCGCAGCCATATCCCTCCCCTTACACCCGCGTCCATAGAGTCAGCCCAGCCAACGGTGTGAAGTCAAATCCGTGACTGCGGGATGGCAACATGGCCGCGAGGTTTGTCATCCGCATGGCGCTCACCGCAAATATGCGAATTATTCCTGTTTGTACAGTCAGCCTGCTCTTCTCCAAACGCCGATTAAACCTGTCTCATTCAATTAAGCTGTGTTTCTGCGGGTACGGGGCCGGGGGTGCAAATATTGTACAATTGTCGTCTGCCGTGTGTGGGTGCGGAATTTGGCGGGAGTAATATTACAGGGGGGTGGGGTGTGTTTGTCGTGATGTAGAAGTGTTAAGGGATGGGGTGATGGGGTGCGGGGTGTGTGTGTGTGTGTGTGGGGGGGGGGGGGTGAGGATGAAGAGTCGGGCTCGTGACAAGATGATTCTCCCATCATGCATTGTGCGCGGGCAAGTAACCATGGTGATTTATCCGCTCCTGAAAGCGAGGGCCCGCGAGGCAGGTTTCCACCAATCAAAACACGGCTCTCACAGGGCGTTAGGCGTGTGTGCGTCTGTGTGTCGGGGGGGGGGGGGGGGGGGGGGGGGGTTGTAGTTCTCACCGCCCACTGTTTATCGTCGGCGGGTGGTGGCGGCGGGGGGATGCGTAAACTGCCCGCTAGAGGGCGTGAGGGACGACACCTAGCGGACAGGTGTGGAGGCTCATTAGCAGGCCTGTCATTGAGTGCCCCCTCGCGGGCGGGAGGCTAACTAACGTTTGTCAGGTGCTGGTGGTCAAGGTGGTTGTCAAGGTGGTGGTAGGGCAAACACTACACTGACCACCAGCGCTTAGAACGGTAAGCTACACAGGTAAACATCACGAACTGGTCCAGAGCCAGGTGTCACATGCGATGGAGGGAGGGGGCAACTTACTCAATATGAACAACTCAGTTTTAATGAACAAATATGGCTACTGGATTAGTCTAGCTGTTATTACACGCAAAGATAAATCTTATTGAACAAATTGGACGTTAAATTACCCAAACAAACACAGATCATGACTTTATTAGATACCTTACTCTTTGTCTGTCTCTGTCTGTCTGTTTGTCTGTCTCTATCTCTCACTCTCTCTAAAACACAATCTGTTTCTGTCTGTCTGTCTGTCTGTCTTTTTTATAGCTTTATTGTCACTCTCATAGGTATGAGTTTTTAAGAAAAAGATATTGACATTCTTTCTCTGTCTGTCTGTCTGTCTTTCTTTCTTACTTACTTTCTTTCTTTCTTTCTTTCTTTCTTTCTGTCTTTCTTTCACACTCTCTCTCAGTCTCTCTCAGTCTCTCTCACTCTGTCTCTATCTGTCTCTCTCTCTATCTCTTTGTCTGTGGTACATACAAAGTTAAATAACAAAGTATAATTCTGATACACTCCAATGAACAATATCAAATCTATATGTATTTCTACATACATGATTGCTCTATTAGATAAACTCCAATGAGCTACATTAAATCTATATGTATTTCTAACAAGTCTGAAAATAGATGAGAATCACATGATTTCACACCTACTCCACTGGCGTTCACGGCTTTTCTTTCCCACAGAAAATCCACACTCTCTCCTCCTCACAGTCCCAGGCTCAGCTCGCTCTGGTGCTTTGTCAGCTTTTTGTTGTCGCGGTTGACGAAACAAAGCGGCTGGAGAAACATCGAAGAGGAAGGCAGAGCTGTCGGTGGCTTATTACCCATGCTTCAGAAAAGAATGTCTCAGTCTCGGGTCACAATTTAATATTGTGATGCATGAGCAGTCCCTTCTTTGTAGAAAAAGGCGTGGTTGAGAGTTGCAAAGGCAATTCTTCCCAATGTCAATCACATGATTTATTCAAGCTTAATTGCATGATAAGTTATTATCATTCCCCTTTTTTCGGTTTTCATTTCAGTTTTGTGAGTAATTCGCTGCAATAATAAGGCCCGTTTGTAGACAGTGCTGCCCTCTGGATTAGCGACACATCACCTGTTTCTCACAGTAATTACTGCCAGGTAACCCTCCCCAGCCAAGTCCGCTCCCAGAATCCCCACCGCGCCGAATTTCCCATCATGCCCTGCGATGAAGTGTGACGGTGGCGCCATCTGTTGAGTGGGTTACCTCAGCCAGAATAACGACAAACAATTACCGAAGCGTCACGCGGTAATGACCAATACTGATAATTACCTGATCGACTATAATCAAGACCTGCCGTTATCGCCACCCCCAACCCCCCACCACCCACACCTCCTCTATCCCCTACAGATCTCACCCTCTCCTAACATGGAGGTAAAACATCCTCAAACCCCCATCTGTTGGGCGCACTCTATGAACCCCGGTATCACGGTAGTTTCTGCTCGCTTCCCGCGAAGAAAGCTTGCCGCCCGCCGCCCGTCGCCCCGCCCCGCCCGCCCCCCGCCGGCTCGGCCACTGGCCGCCGACACGGACCATTGTTCACCAGAGCATGGAGAGACTGTCCCCGTTTCGCTCCCCCGCGGGGCTCGCGGAGTTTAATTCGCGGCGACCACGCGGGGGAATTATCAAATCAGCTCAGACGGCCGGAACAGGCCGGGGTCAGTCCGGAAGTGACCCCTGGAAAAATGTAAAACAGCGAGAGTATCGCTCAAATGGTCGCTATCAGCGTTCCCATCTGCGGGCCCGGAACGAGGCTTAGTGTGGAATCTGCGTGTGTGTGTGTGTGTGTGTGTGTGTGGGGGGGGGGGGGGGTGCAGAAACGGGCAGATAATGGACGACCGAAAAGAGATCTCAAAGAGCGCTGGCACGAATCATTGAACCGTATCCGGGATTGCTCCGCGAAAAGCAGGGGCCCGTTTAATAATCTAGGGTCGTACATGAAGACCCTGTTCGTGCAAGGGTTATCGTTTAATGATTTATAAGTCTGTTCGCTAAGACAGTATTAGCCGTCCATACGGTTGTCTATTTTTATTTTTTTTAAAGCTCTATTGCAATCGATTACAATGTGAATCGCTATTCCAGCAACAGCAGATGAAGAATAATAAGTGTATTAGATAACGTTGACCCATTTCGTGTAACACAATATTCCCATAAAAATTGCCCCCAAAAAATCGTCCCTGATCCTTAATGGCATACAATAAAGGGTCCTCATGTGCGATCCTAGATTATTAAACGGGCCCTGGTCTCGTCCTGGCAAGATTCGATCACGTGACCTACGTTAAAAGAACAGACGACAATTCCACACCAACCTCAGTTTTCACTGCGAGGCGGGAAAACCCCAAAGTACCAGCGGCAGATCAGTGCTTTTAGTATCTCCAAAGGACATCAATCGGGAACAAGCGAAGCGACTGACGCCACCGGAGTCAATGAGGCGGAACGGTGATCACGTGACTCCTGTAGCGGCAGGTGGGCCTTTGAAGTCCGCCGCCCGGGGGGAGGAGGGCGTACGGCGGGAGGTATTACCTGTGTGTGTAGTACGTGCTTTGTACGCCATGATGAGGTGAGAGGTTAGAAGTGAGCGGGCTTTCTATGTCGGGCGGGGGACATATGGGACTCGCATGTGTCCCTCTGTTATCGCATGTCACCCGGTGCGCCACAAGAGGGCACCACAATGTGCTCCAAACCCCTTATAGTATAATGCCACCCCCCCTGAGGCATGCCCCCTGTCCACATAGAGACACACGCGTATGTCACTACATGTATAACTACCCTAAACACACCATGTACATTGATTGTGTGTTGTTTCCCCTAAAGTACAAGTATTGCATCTCTCGGCGGTCTACTTGCGTCAGTGAATAGGGTTTTACCATTTCTAACACGAAGAAGGGAAGGTTGGCTAACTTATCTTTTTTTTTTTTTTTTTTTTTTGACCTTGATTTATATTCAATGTACATACAACATTGATCATTCATATCAGAAAAAATGAATTAAATGATGAGTTGGTGATTCAGCGGGAGTCTACACTGCTCCGCGTTTTATGAGTTTTAATATTTATTTTATAAACTCTCTTAAATGTTGGGATAATAAAGTTGGCAGTTTATTTCCTCTGTACTCATCGAGTCTGAATGGCGTAGTAATTCACAAGGCAAAGCCGCGTGAATTACTACGCCATTCAAACGAGATGGGATCGAGCTCTGACCATAAACTTTCATAGGTTTCTGAATTCATCTCACCTTTCACATTGACTAGTGGGCTAACCTTTGTGACATAACCCCCATTGAGTATTTTTTTCCCAAATACTCCACGGGCGTTGGATACGAGTTCCCAATGTCTATGGGGGAAAATACCAGGGATGAGATAATAGTAGACTGACTCCAGTCCCTGCACCCTATGGCTACCCTTCTCGCTGGGATACAGGATTCATGGGCCAGTCAGAAAAGGTTACATACTATAGTGAATGTTTTTCTGATTGTGTTTAATCATTTAATAATGTTCACAATCAAAGACTTGAGAAAAATGATAGCAGCCACTGAGGGACTCGCGGCGGTCGAGCTGGTCACAGGTAAAGCGTCACGGAGAGTTAACCCTCTGTTTACCATGTCGCGCAGTGTGGTTTGTTTGGCGTGATTGTCGGGGTACGTAGGGTAACGATCCCATATAGAAGGGCGTCTAACACTACCCCACAGTGAGACCCCTCGCTCCGCCATGTTCATGTACAGTTGGAAAACGCGCAAATTGGTCGGTGGCACTAGGTCATGTGACCGCAGGCGGCCTCAGGCCTGAGAGGGCAGCGTCCGTCAGAAGTTCCCGGCGTGTACAGGTAGGTTAAGGCAGGGGACCGCTGGTAACAAGCGGACAGCGTTTAACGTTAACCCCCACACGGCTGGCATGTCAGTGTGCGTCCATGATAAACATGGAGGCGGAGGAGGGAGGGGAGATGGGGGGGGGGGGGAGGAGAAGACTGGAGCTCCTTTGACGTCTCGCCTGACTCTCGCTCGCACGAGACAAGGCGAGACTTGATCTGGTGCAGCGTCCACGCATGCGCGCTCGGTGTCGGGCGTTTTGATGTGCGCGCGGCGAGCTGCGTCTCAGTGCGCAGGCGCGTCCAGTCACGCGTAAACACGGCGTCTCTCACGGACGCCGCCGTCACGCCCAGACGCACCCATAGAGGGCGCTTCGGTCGGGCTGCCGCACCAAAAAATACAACACCAGCGAAACCTTATCATGGGACGTAGCCCCCGATTATCGCTCACAGGTTACGGCGACTCCGCGAAGCAGCGCCTACTCCGCGAAGCACGCTGCACGAGCATGGTAAACATGGCGGCTGTTGACATGCAACGTCCCCCGCAGCATCGGGGCTATTGTATAGGGCACATGGCTATTGTGCTATGGAAGCGGCCATCTCCCCCCCGGTCGCCAACTAAAATTCCAGGTGACCAATTATCAATGGTTTTTTTAACCAAGATATTTTTTTCTGGGGTTGCCAGAGTAATTTAAGCTTCATCTCAATATTATCTATGGATGGTGCCCCCATCCCCCGGATTACAGTGTCGCTGTCGTGCAATTTGCTGGCAGATGATGGCAGAACTAGCAGTAACTCTGTGCTCTATACCCCCCCCCCCCCCCCCTCGACTCGGGTACCCCCCCTACCCTGCGTGTTCACAGTGACTGACCCCAATATCAAGTCCACGACTGTAATGGAATGTCATTTATATTTGATGATATTGTCAGATTAAAGGTGATCATAAATGTATGGTTGTCTTACAACATATGTTTTGCGACACAAAAATGGGGCGAAGGTCCACTAATATGGCTTCATCGTGTTTAGCATTCATGGTTTGGATCGATATTTATCCTTAATATTATCATAAAGCAAGCACTGATAAGTATAATCTTATATAAAACCTACATTTATATGCCTATCAGGATAATCTACCAAATCAGAGTACTACTGATATGATATATACATTTATAAGTACATGTATTTACATGAAGTGTTTACTTTAACATCTAAATCCTCATTCAGGAATGCTTCTAAACCTAATTTTCTCTCTCTAATTCCACTGAAACAGATTTGTACCAAGAAAGATTCATTCCAAGTTCTGGCTAGTGTTGACATGATATTCTCCTTACCTCCCGAGGTGACAGTGACCTTCCCAGAGGCTCTTATTTGGGATTATTCTGAACTCAATGATAGGAGTTTGGTGTTAGGATCCACTGTCAACTCTAAACAAACATGGACTGGATGACAGACAACACTATCTCCCCACTCTGTGGGTCTCTGTCTTATCTGTCCCGGCAGATGATTTGTGATACTTCATCCAAGGCCCCCTCACACGTACATCTATAATAAACAGGATTTCTCTCTAGAACCTACTATAACAATAAAATCTGGGTGAAGAAAAAGATTTATATGACGCATCATTTCCTGACCCTGATATACATTATAACGCCTTTATAACATACTTGTATGTTTATTAAAGGCATCTATCTACAGTAGAACCACGATAAGAAGGGTAGTATTCCTCAGCCTATTTCATTGGCTACTCAAGTCTAGGCAATGTACAGTAAAACCCTACTTAAGGAGACACCCCTCGAGGTGAGTTGTTTTAGTTCCCACACTACATAGACATAGCATGAGAAGGATTGGCCTTTGATATAGCAGTAAATCTACCACTACTGGTGAAGGAGAAAAGTGGCTGCAGTGGGACTCGAATCAACAAAGTCTGACAATCTTGGTATTACAAGTCAAGTGCTCTTTACCACTGAGCTAACTCCCCACCCCGGTCGCTTTCGTTGTCACCCCAGAGGGCATTACTGTAGACCTGCCGGAACTGCGGGGCAGCTTGCAGCCCCCTATAATTTTTTAGCACGATTGTTCGTATGTAGTACAGAAGATCAGGCCGGGAGGCTTGAGTACTCATACTATTTGGATTGTTGAATAAACACATCTTGATAAAAAAAAACAAAAAAAAACAACTAATACTCTATAGAGAAAACCCATGAAAGTTTAGGGTCTGAGCCCGTATCCCATCGAGTTTGAATCACATAGTTATTCACAAGGCGAAGCCGCGTGAATTACTCTGTGACTCAAATGGGATGGGATCGAGCTCTGACCCTAAACTTGAATGGGTTTCTGAATTTATCTCACCCTTAATATTGACTAATGTGCTAACATTTGTGACATTATCCCCCATTGGATATCTTTCCTAAATATCTAATGGGTGTTAGATACGAGTTCCCAATGTTAAGTCTATGGAGAAAAAAATATCTGGGGTGAGATAAATCATGATAATCCACAAAGTCCTACAACCTCGGGGTGACAAGTCCAGTGCCTTAACCGCTGAGCTAACTCCCCACCCCCTACTCTGCGGACTGTCCTCACTAACCAGGTTCGACTGTATATTTTGTGTTTCGCATGTGCAGACTCACGTACAGTGACGCACGCTATGACGTTCTCAAACACATGCATGAAGTAGGAGGTTGGCGCGGTGTGGCCAGTCAATGATGTGTGTGTGTAACCATTCTGAGCGTGCACGGCCGACCAACTCTCCTCCCCGTTTTATGGCACTGCTGGGTGGGATGATCCAGGGATGATCCAATCGGCACTCAGGCATGACACACACACTCCAGGTGGGGCTTATCAAGCTTTTATGGCACCTGCCGTTCCGCTCCGGTGAATACGGGATCGACCACCCCCTCCCCACCCCCAGGCAGCGTCATGGTCGGCGCCTCGACGCATGGACTCGCTCTCCTCACAGAGGACATGTATGCCCGAGAATTGGGCGGCAGGCAAGATGCGCATGGAGAGTGATTGCTCACAGAGGGAGGGAGGGAGAGGAGGGATAGGGAGGGAGGGAAGGAGGAGGGAGGGGGGGAGGGAGATATGGAGGAAGGGATGGAGGGAGGGGGAGGGGGGAGGGAGGTATGAGGGAGTGAGGTTTGAAGGATGGATGGAGGGAGGGAGGGAGGTATGTATGAGGGAGTGAGGTTTGAAGGATGGATGGAGGGAGGGAGGGCGGGAGGGGAGGGAGGGAGGGAGGGAGGGAGGGAGGGAGGGCGGGAGGGAGGGAGGGAGGAGGGAGGGAGGAGGGAGGGAGGGAGGGAGGAGGGGAGGAGGGAGGAAGAGAGGGAGGGAGGGAGGGAGGGAGGGAGGGAGAGGAGGAATAGGGAGAGGAGGGAGGGAGGGAGGGAGGGAGGGAGGGAGGGAGGGAGGGAGGGAGGGAGGGAGGGAGGGAGGGAGGGAGGGAGGGAGGGATAGGGAGCAGTTAAGGATCGATGCTATACTCCAGGGAATTAAAGCTGTCTCTTTTTATCTCGTCCCTCACAGAGTCCTGCCAGTTTAGGTTTGGGATTCTCTCGCTTCGCAAACAAAAGAAATACATTAAACAAAAAAATAGAAGTAAATATGAAGAAAAAGGTCATGAAATGTTATGGTGCCTTCCATAAATGACACTGGCTTTCCGTTTAATCTTGTCATGTTTGATTTCAGAGCCATCTTAATATCCCACTCCCACCCACACCCGACTCCGTCTGTACACTGCGCCGCTCCGGTTTATTGTTATGCAAAACCTATTTCCCGTAGGTTTCTCTAGCGGCGCAGTGTGACTCCCTCTGGTGGGGATACAGTTGATTAACGAGCTGGGGCACGACTTGAGCGTCCCGCTGTCGTCCAGGATCAATAATCACATTAAAATTCTACTCCTGTCAGGGATATAGTCCATGTGCACATACTTCACCTATTCTTTCATATGCTGCTGTAACCAGAAAGCGCATCAGCAGTCAGAAATTGAGGGGAAATCATGTCCAGAATTTTATTTCCAACCCGGACATTTCATGCCAACGGCGACGGAACGAAAAATTTCAAACAAATCATATCCAGTGTTTGTAGAAACACACATTTGTGCAAAAATAAGACAACCCACAACTTGCTATCTTCTTTCTTGATTTGTTGCCATAGCTGTACATTTTTACTTGTATTGTTGAGTTTCAGTCCATTTTCATTGAGGCTTTTCAGTGTAGTACTGTTTTGTACCAGAAGGGAGCGTGCATCTCTGACGTCATGAAAATGAGGTCACGTGACGCCCAGTGATGCGCACCGCGGCCACCAGGTGTCACTTTGATCACGTGATCACACCTGGCGTTCGGCGTCTGACACGTGATCACGTTACATAACGCACGCAGAAAGTGACGAAAATTAACAATTAATTAAGGAAAGGAGGGTGAAAAAAACACCTAAATCGCCAGATGATTGAAAGCCATTTACAGAGGACACGCAAAAGTAATCAAGGATGGGTAGCTCCACATTCTCTTCCGGTATCGCGGCCACATCCACAAACAAAATAGAAAGAAGAAAGAAAGAATTCGGGCGATTCTCACCAGAACCACTCTCGGCGTTCCCTTTTTAAATAAAATGAAGAAGCAGACGATCGTGGATTGATTAATTTAGCGCCAACTTATGACCGTAAGGGTTGTCCGCTGGAGCTGAATAATGGATGCCTCCTGGTTTTGACAAAACGCCGCGGTATAAAAGTCGGTCGTGTCGAGGTGGCCGCGTAGTTTGCACTGCTTATTTATTGATTCACTCTCAATTCCGTTGATAAATCATTGAAAAGATTTGGTGTGCCTGTGTAGCTCCATCAATTATCTGTTTTATTTTTCTTTTAAGGGCCATGGATGAGAGCTCCCCCCCCCCCCACCACACCACACACACCCACCACACACACCACACACACCCACACCACACACACATACCCTCCTTCACTCGCACATACACACAGACAGACACACAGACAGACACACAGACAGACACAGGCTGGCGCATGCGTGGTACGTCAACATTAGAGTGAAGTGAAACAAACATTTGGTCTTTTCTCGCAGACTCTCCACCATAATAACCAGAGGTCAACCGAACGCTGACCCCGGGCAAAGTCCCGTCGATTCTCGCCGGGTCTCGGGGCCGGCGTGATCGGAGCGGTTTCCAGGACAACGGGCGATTGTTGTCGGCGTGGGCGGCCTTGACCTCGTTGTAATGATCGCTCGCTGATGAGCGGAGATTCGTCGACCACCTGCTGTTCTCGCCATCGATATGATAGAGACGCATGACTCCTACCCCACATGTTTTTATTAGGTTATCCTTTTCACTGTGGGGTTATATAGAACTGGATCGAGAATCGTAGAAACACTCAATAGAGATACTCAATAAACACTCAATAGAAATACAGTAGAATCCCGCGTAAGCGGTCACCCTTCGTTCCGGGCCAAAGTGTCCGTTTACGCGGGGTGTCCGCTTACACGAGGTTAAAATAAACATCTAATAGAGGGAACCGTTGCTTGGTTTCTCCATAATATTGCATTGCTTATTTCTGTATCTACTGAACTATTTTCAACGCTTGAACAACTCAACTGCCTTTCCACGTGGCACATATATAAGTCACAATTCATAGCGCACTTCCTGAATGTGTTATGATTCAGTAATTCACGGAAAGAGCAAGGTCTAATGTGCAGAGATCATGCGGCACATATGGCTTCCTGTTTCGACATTGGCCTACATTTGCCTTGAGGCATGTTGGCCCTTGGTTGCAGTTAAGAAATGCCGTATATTCTTCAGATCAGCAATGTAAACCCAGTTCCGCTGTAACCTCGTATGTACCAGACATGAATGATCGATACTTGTCTAGGCGGCCGCCTATTATGAGCATTTCTCTCTGCTGGATCTTTGCCAGGGGTTAAGACCTGGGTCTGTTTACTCTCCAATCACAAATCCCGCGAGTGTTAAACGGAGTCTTAGATTGAGAATATGAGAATGCTCTCATGTGTATTATTGTTAGACTCATGTATCGAAATCATAGGATTCTCTACACGTTAATTCACATGTCGTAGGATTCACGTGGGAATATTAATAAGCCCTCAAAAACATCTGTATACAACTGGTCATAGTTATCTGAATAAGGCAATATGTAAATTGTAAGCACCTACATAATAAATGCGCCCTACGCATGTATGCAATGCATACAGTATCAGTAGTACCCGCTTGAGTAACTCAGGCATATATTGAATATGCAAGAGTAATCATTTATTTAGCCAGAGCCTTTGAGGTTTCTACCAAGGAGGATCCAAAAGTACCTGGATTGTAAACAAGTTGATCTTGTGAACAAGTATGATATAAAACGCCAGATATGTGAGCAATATGCAGAACGAGCAAAATGAAGCAGAGGCCAGGGACTTGGTTTTGGAGTAACTCCGGGAGAAATCCTGTTAAGAAGCAGGATTCATGAGCAGTTCTGAAAGTACTGCAAGAAGAGTGTACAAACATGTAAGCGAGCATGTCTATAGGAGCATGCTAGGATAATTTCGAGAGCATGTCTTGGGACAGGAGTGGGTAGCACCAACAGGATATGCATGCTGGTGTGCAGTCATTAAAGAAGAAACCAACAAGTTTTGGTCAGCATAACTGTGGTGTACGGATTCAAATCTGTGGTATACGGCCTCAAAGCCATGGTATACGAAAAAATAGGCCCTTAGTGCTATATCGCAGAGCAATAGCCCCTATTGCTACACCTTTAATATGGCAATTATCGTGTTTTATATATTTGTGATTTACATACACAAAACCATTGTTTATTGTGTATATCCGCCATTTCCTTGCATTCTTCCCTTCCCTTTGCTCTACCCTCTCCTTCAAGCCCTCCTTCGTCTTTTCCTCATGGGACTCCCCATCCTTCCACCATCCACAGTCACTGCGCGCTGCCGCTTAGACTTGCTTAAGTCCTTGATTATGAACGTTCATTAAATGATTAAACACAACAATGAGAATAAAGTTCATTATAGTATGTATCTTTATGAAGATGTTTTCTCTCTGATTTTCCCTTTTTATTTTTTTATCTGCGGAGAGGTATGGAAAAATATGTTGAGAGGGATAAGACTTTGGTCTTTTGTCCTTCTCCTTTTTCGGATTTTTTTTTTCAATATAATATGTATCCTTCTCTGACTGGTCCATGAACCCGTATCCCCAGCGAGGAGGGTAGCCGTAGGATGCAGGGACTGGAGCCAGTCTAGGTACCGCTGTGTGACGGGAGAGAGGCGCGGAGACCCCGGGACTGAGGGGCGGGCCGGCACCGCACGCCTCCCGGCCCCGCTCCCCGGCCCTCCCCCCACAGGGTCGGCGTGAGGAGACCGGGGAAGGGCGGGTGGGGTTGACGGGCCGCCCGCGGGGGAGGGCCGGGGAGCTGCACGGAGCCCGACCGGTCTCCGTCGTGTGATACGCACCCGAGGATTAATCTAAACCCGCCAGGGTTAAAGAAGTTTGTAGTGGTTTGTAGATTAAACTTGGTGCCGTGAAAATTAAGGACGTTGTATATCAAAGGTCACACACGTATACTACTACCCCATGTGACACAGGCACACACACACGATGCTTTGTTCCCCCAAGACCCATGAAGCACACACGGGATTAGTCCTTCATGTGATATACGGATACCGTGGGAGGTGGAAGGTTAACCAGGTGAGAAATCAGCTGGAGGAGGATAGAGTGTGTGTTGTGGGGGATGGAGGGGAGTCCCTGGTAGCGTGTTCAAAGATAGATTACAGTGGATCGTGGGGCCTTTGTGTACGATGGATACCGTATGCTCCGGGTATGTAGATATACAATCCCCATGTGTTTTCTATGGACACCTTGTATTAGGTGGATATATCTGTATGCTCCGGGTATGTCGATACACGATCCCCATGTGTTTTTTATGGACACTTTGTATTAGGTGGATATATCTATATGCTCCGGGTATGTAGATACACACTCCCTATGTGTTTTTTATGGACACTTTGTACTAGGTGGATATATATGTATACTCCGGGTATGGTGATACACACTCATTATGTGTTTTCTTTGGACACTTTGTAGTAGGTGGATATATCTGTATGCTCCATGTATGGCGATACACACTCCCTATGTGTTTTCTACGGACACTTTGTATAACGTGAATAACAAAGTGCCTTACATCTGAGTGTATGTGCCATATTGAGGGCGGTGGAGGGTCCACCACACGAACAATAAATCACACTGAAAATGCACATCAACTGTCAACGTAAAGCTGACAATCAACGTGAAGTGCACTGTCAACCACGCCATCCCCGCTCCACTGACAATGACAATAACTGTCGACGACACCCTTATCACTCCTAATCCTCATCCCCCGCCTGAGCATCGGCCTAACACCCGCCTAAGCCGCCCCCTGGCACCTCTTCGCCGGCCTAAACGTTTATTTAATTTGCCGCGGTCAGATCGCGGTGGGACTCTAGGCGGCGGGTAATCTCCGCGGAGTCAATCTTAATGTCGTTTTTAATTAAATAAGAGACATGGGGAGACAATGGGAGCCCCACTACAGGGACACGCCCGCGACACTCATTAAGTGATTAATTAATTCTCATTGAAGCGCTGTTAATTGAGCGTCTTGTCAGGGTGTGTGTACACTCGGAGGGGTACATTTTTTTTAATGAAAATTATTATTTTTGTTTAATGTAACGGTTAAAGCCATGAAGTTTCGACATTGTACCAGTTCTTGTACCATCACACGCGCCGTAGCAGTACAAGTGTTTATTATTTAACTGCGAAGGCTCGATCCCTTTGAGACAACATGATTTGTGGAGGTTCAAAGTCGATCCAGAGAGTCGTAACACAGGGTGTACTTCTAGAACAACTCCCATCTCAAACTCCCACCACCCACAACCGCCGGCACCAAAACCATGAGCCCCACCGCCACAACCACTGCCGCCACCCTCACCCCCCTGCTCCAGATAGAATTCACACAGGATGCAACATTCACCCTAGACTTGCTCAAGTCTTTGATTATGAACATTCATTAAATGATTTTAAAAAATCGGAATACAATTCATTATAGCATGTGTCCTTCTCTGACTGGGCCATGAATCAAAGACTTGTCCACTCTGACCAGAATCTCCTGTTTATGGCCCCAAGCCACTCCCTGTAACCCTAAACCTCCCTCTACCCCTCCCCCTCCCCTCCTCCAGTTCCCTGGCTGCCTGTGTTGTCATAGCACTATATTTCGCCTACTCCTGACTATGTCTCGATTGAGATCAAAGTGAGAGGGTATCAATTTCCCATCAGATATCCTGACCAGTAGCCAGACCTCTGCTTGGGGAGTGTGGTGCAAAATCGCGCCAGTCTACATGGCCGATTACGGATGAGACCAGTCCCTGTGTCACACAGAAGGGGTGGAGGGGTAGGATACAGGGACTGAGGCCAGTCTACATTCACCCTTGAATAACAGACAGGGTTCTTTTACGGCGCATTATGCGATGTTAATTTGAAGTTCCGGGTCTCCATGTCCTGGAACTCGTATGTGATTTGAATGTGATTTGGGGACGAGTTTGTGGTTTTGTACGAGTCTGTGGCTGAGGTCATAGACTCTGGATGTCGTTTAGTGTAGGATGAGGTTAGAGTCAGTGTGACCTGATGAGAGGTGGTTAATCACACACTCAGGGTTGTTTGCAAACAGCCGCGCGCTAAGCTAAACATGCAGCGTGTTTCCATATTGCACGCCCGTGTCCGTTAACCTCATGGTGTCCGCTACCCGCCACTGCCCGCTAGCCGCCCGCCTCCCGTCGGTAGCCAGCCCGCTGCCGCCCGCCCATCCTATATTGCCAGCCCGGTATCTACCCGCTACTACCCGCTGACCGCCGGCCACCCGCCAGTAGCCAGCCCGCTGCCGCCCGCCCATCCTATATTGCCAGCCTGGTATCTGCCCGCTAGCACCCGCTAGCCGCCCGCCTCCCGCCGCTAGCATGCCCGCTGCCGCCCGCCCATCTTATACTGCCAACCCGCCATCCGCCCGCCACTACTCGCTAGCCGCCGGTAGCCTGCCCGCTTCCGCCCGCCCATCTCATACTGCCAAACGCCCATCCGCCCGCCGCTTCCCGCCCGCTGCGGTCTCGATGCTGTCACCTCTGTACCACCTTTCCCGCCCGTCACACTTTCCCCACTGCTCCATGTCCATCCAAACGAGTACACGAGAGCTGGGTGAGAATAAATCCCCCATCCTTCGGTGCCGCACCCTCATGCGACAGACTTCAACCCTACACTTAAATCTCCGCAGCCTTCTCCCAACTCCCGCCACCCAATGGCTTCCACTCCGCATACTCTACAGAAAGATGCCTGATACTATCGTAAAACTGGATGAGTTTTAATCTTGGCCACCGTATGCCACGACTGGAGTTTGGCATAGTGACTTCATGAGGGGATCCTCGATTTTGGAATATTACGTGATAACAACGCTGTATTCCACTGGTGGCATATAAAACTCCGTATGCCAGTCAGCGTGGCATACGGAAACTCAATGTTAAGCCTATGGGATTTTATATAAGGAGTAGGATAAAAAGCGCTATAAACGATCAGCGTGTTAAAGCACCAGAATATTGAGTATGGATTATACGTGTAAATACGCGACACATACTGGCAGCTATACGCGTGTTGACGGTGGGCGGGTGTATGTCTTTATCTCACCCCTGGTACAAAGTTAGTCATAGGAATAACATTATAAAAAACAAAACTCAACGATCACCCCAATAAAGTAACACTACTACACCACGGCCGTGGCGTAGTGAATGTTAGATGACGTCATATGGATTTGCTAAGTATATTCTAATTATTCTGATATTGTAGTGCAATTTAGTGTCATAGAAAGGGGTGAGATAAATCCAGAACCGCACTCGAACCGTAAAATACGCAATACTTCACTCGTTTGGATGGGCTGCGCCTCGATGACGATTGTGGCCCGTCCGAACTCGTGGAGTATTGTGCAATTTACACGATTCTTGATGCAGTTCTATACAATTACCGACCCTCATTAAATCCCCCACTCGTTAAGGGAGCGGTACAGCGGGGTTAAGTCATCTCTACGTTCTATAATCTACACCAGCAGGTCGCTATTCTCACGGCGCGGGTCGACGATGGATTACTTCCGGGTTATGTGGCGGTCTGGGCGCTGACAGTCGTCGAGGCTGATTTATCTTTGTTTAGGTCGCGTCTGTATCCAAGAACTGATAGGAATATCCCCGTAGACTATTATCAATAAGGTGAACAATGGGTCACTGAGGTATGGTCATCATATATACACGTTTTATTTGTAATGAGAAATAGAGTTATTGTTTCGGATGCTCAATCCGTATTGGGTTATACTGAATGGGTTGCTTGCATGTATTGCTGGAGTTTCCATGTAGATAGAGACTGGGAGATGGCAAACAATGCGAATTAAGAATGGCAACTCGCCACCCACCTCCCCCACGCCCGCCACCCCCGCCCTACCCTAACACCCCCTGCTTTAAGTGTACTCCATGCGTTTACTGGTAAATGGCAACCCCTCAACCCCTTCACCCCGACCCCCGATTCATATGCTAATCCACATACAAGTCTCCAACAAATCATAACACCCACCCAGGGTCCTGCCAGCCATATCCACCCCTGAGGTTCTGCCCTCAAGCCCTGCACCCCCGCACACCCTACCCACCCCACCCCCGGGCCTAATATGCACACCCCCCCCCCCCCCACCCTCCCTCCACCACCACCACCACCACCACACCCAAACACACATTAATTCCAATCCCCAACCACCCTATCAGTCAATTAACCCTCCATGCACCGCCACCCAGCCATACGTTGATCAGCCCACTTAATTAATTAGTCTGTATAATTAGTTAGATCTCACACTTACCTGGAACGTCATCAAAAAGATGAAGGGGTTGGATTAGAGTGCTGGGGTGTATTGGTTCCTCCTGGGTTGCGGCAGCTCCTGCACCGGGGGGATTAGGAGGCCGCCGGTCCGGTGGATTAGTGATGGTAGGTGTAGAGGAGATTATACAGCGCCGGCCGGGGATATAACACACACAGAATGCATGCACGTCAGTCCGTCGGCCGTGGGCGCGTGCGGGGCCCGGCACACGGGAGGCGATGCCACGGAAGGAGACCTAGATTCGGGACGGAGAGCGTAGTTACGATATCAATCCCTGCTGCATTTAGAAACCATGCATAGAAACCATGCAAAGAGTCCAGGCATAAACTGTCCAGGCAGAGAGTGTCCAGGCGCACGGTGTCCAGGCAGAGAGTGTCCAGGCAGACGGGTGTCCAGATAGAGAGTGTCCAGACAGAGAGTGTCCAGGCGCACGGTGTCCAGGCAGAGAGTGTCCAGGTACAGAGTGTCCAGGCAGACGGGTGTCCAGACAGAGAGTGTCCAGGCGCACGGTGTCCAGGCAGAGAGTGTCTACCCAGAGAGTGTCCAGGCGGAGAGTGTCCAGGCAGACGGGTGTCCAGACAGACGGGTGTCCAGACAGAGAGTGTCCAGGAGGAGAGTGTCAAGGCAGAGAGGGTCCAGGCAGGGAGTGTCCAGGCAGAGTGTCCAGGCAGAGTGTGTCCAGACAAAGAGTGTCCAGGCAGACGGGTGTCCAGGCACAGAGTGTCCAGGCACAGAGTGTCCAGGCAGACGGGTGTCCAGGCGGAGAGTGTCCAGGTGGAGAGTGTCCAGGCGGAGAGTGTCCAGGCAGACGGGTGTCCAGGCAGACGGGTGTCCAGGCAGACGGGTGTCCAGGCAGGCGGGTGTCCAGACACACAACTCTCCTCCTGTAGATCCCTTCTCGTCACCCAGGAGTCCCCGGTCCTCGCTGGAGCAGTGGGCAGACAGGCAGGCAGGCGGGCGGGCGGGCGTGTTTGTGTGAGGAAGTGGCTGTAGGTGTGTGAACAGTGGCCGTCTGCTGGTGGTGATTTCACAGGCACAGCTTCACACCTCACCGTGTTCCTCACACCTCTAGGAAGGTCTGCTGATTACAGTTCCTCGCTTAGGACTCGAGTAGTGCCCGCTTGACTGCGGGAAAAGGAGAACTAGCCAGTTACTATTTCCAAAACAAAACAAAAAAACTTCAAATCAAGTGTGGCGGCTCTAGCATGGTCCGCACCTGCGTTCTTGACGAATATCTCGTTTTTCGGCTTCCTCCTGGTGATGCCTGGAGATCGGGAGGGGGCTCTGACCCTCGCTTCTCTCCCTCCTGACGGTACCTTCGCCCACCTCTTGGCTCCAGGTGGCTGTGGCTCTAGTTGGACACCGAGGGTTGAGTGATGATGATGTGTGTGTGTAGGCCAAGGTGCGGCCGGCGCCGAGGTACCGTTTCGGATAACTCTAGCCCTGCAGTATCCACCACGGCAGTACAACCGTCAAACCGCTACTGTACCGTGAACTCCACCTCCGACAAGGACACAGCCGGCCCCGGTGCTCCCGTCGCCGCCCGCGCTCTCCCATCTCCCGACAGAATCCTGCC
Source organism: Alentia gelatinosa (assembly GCA_950022655.1). Taxonomy (NCBI): domain Eukaryota; kingdom Metazoa; phylum Annelida; class Polychaeta; order Phyllodocida; family Polynoidae; genus Alentia; species Alentia gelatinosa. The sequence continues at coordinate 6,270,354 of OX465590.1, forward strand.
TCTCCCTCCTCCTCCTCTCACCCCCCTCCTCCTCCTCCTCCTCACCCTCCCTGCCCGACCCGTCACAGTGCCAGGGTTAGTACCTCTGGTGCTCACTGGTGGCAGCAGTGCGCCGGGAGCCGGGTGGCGGGAAACCACGCCCACTCCTCAGACGGGCAGGTGGTGGTAGTGGTGGTGCGACAGCGGCCTGCATAGACTGGCTTCAATCCCTGCAGCCTATAGCTACCCAGTCACCTGCCTCACCCTTCCTAGCGGAGCTACAGAGTCTGTCAGGCGTAATTCCAGTGCCTACTAGAAATCATACCAGTCAGTTAGTTCGAACTCTTCTAAGTGTTTGTCTCTCTCAGTATTAATTTGTTTCAATAATTTTCATGTTTTGTGCCTTTGTATCTCACAATTGTCTTGGATTTAAATATGAATATGTCATTTGAAATTACAAAGTAGTACATGGTGATACAACCAAGTAGTTACATTTACTGAACTAATTGAATCAATCCGTACTTTAATAAGGGACTACGTTCAGATTTCGCCGTGCCTCGGTGACACAACCGTTTCACGTTGTACATGAATGTAGTATACTCTATGCCCTTTTGTATTCTTGTTAATCCTACACTCACTGTTGTTATGGGTGTGGGCAAAGAGTAGTGCATGTAAATTTCCAGCCTGGAGCACTGTGGAAATAGGCACTTTTTGAGCCTGCAGTACCTCCAGAATAAATATTAATCATAAAAAAAAAGGGAAAGTCCACATGTTGCATGGTAATTTTATTTCTTAATTCCTGAATGGAGTTTAAAAAAACCCAGTTTATTTAACGTGGTGTTGATAAGGCAACTAACTGCCTGTTTTCAATCAATACCAGCTCTCTAAAGCTTCGGGTATTCATTATGTTAGCCTGATTAGCCTCTAGATTACAGCCCTAACTAACTGAAATATCATTTTTGACTAACCATGTAAATGCATTCATTCCACTCATTGAGATCATGCAGAAATAACAATAAATAAGCATTTAAACTTGAAATGGCAATTTGTTGTTCAGACAGTGTCCAGGCACACAGGAGTTGTCCCTATGCCTTCACTGCCATATAAGGAATATAGAAGGCATGGATTGACCCAGCAGCCAATGACTGTATAAGTGTCTTCAGAACAAACCACGACCTCCACTCTGACCTCCATACGTAGGGTTAATACCGCCTTGGCACGGTTCTACAGTCTCGAGTTGATCTGAATTTTTGGAGCAAAACCACCCTCATAATGTCCATACTGAAAGACTCCTGGGCCTGTCAGGCATTGTCCTAAAACTGGATGAGTCTTAGTCTTGACCACCGTATGCCACAACTGGAGTTTGGCATAGTGACTTCATGAGGCGAAGTCCGGAGCCAAAACTCCAGGAGTGGCATATGGTGGCAACGATTAAAACGAATCAGGTTTTGATTTTATCCTACCCCATCTCCTCTATTTTGGAATATTACGTGATAAATATTCTGTATGCCATTAGTGGCGTATAAATCTCTGTATGCCAGGCAGCGTGGCATACGGAAACTCAATGTTAAGCCTATGGGATTTTATATTAGTGGTAGGATAATAGGGTTAAATCCAAATATTGCAAAGTAGTTTTATTTTTTATTTAATATCCATAATAAAAGACTTGCGCAGGTCTACGGCCTCCACCCCGACACCGCGCGACAAACCACGCCGAGAAATACAAACACCACCACTCTGTTCACAACCTACAGGAAGCGTACGGCGACAAATAATAAAAAAAATATCAACGTATTCAGCGACCCACGTATGGGTTACTACTGCTCAAAGAAAAGAGAGCTATATCATTCAAAGATACAGAGAAAAAACAGTATTATTTTCCAACAGTAAACAATTGACAAAAATGTAATAATACAGGAATGTATTAGGCGTGTAATATATATTCACCGAGTACAAAGGTCAGCAAATGATATCAGAAGTCCGACATGCTCACACAGTATGCAGAATCATCCCGCCTAGAGATTCCTCTGAATTGAAAGATTATAAATCCATCCGATTCTGTTTAATGCTTTATTTGTGTTCTTTTTGTTTTTTTTTGCAGCTTTTACGGACCCACACCATTTCAATGTGTTCATATAAATCAGATTTTTTGCCCCTGATTTCCCCTGTCTCACCTACATTCTCCCCCAGCCTTTGAGGGGCGCACGTCGTGGGGCAGAGGCTGGTAGATAGAGTGGCACTGAGTGGTGGTGTAGAGGCAGGTGAGTGGCTCAGAGTGGTCGGGTAGAGGCTGGCGGGGTAGAGAGTGGCGGGGCAGAGAGTGGCGGGGTGCGGTAGAGGCTGGTGAGTGGTTCAGAGTGGCGGGGTAGAGGCTGGCGGGGTAGAGGCTGGCGGGACAGAGAGTGGCGGGGCAGAGGCTGGTGAGTGGTTCAGAGTGGCGGGGTAGAGGCTGGCGGGGTAGAGGCTGGCGGGACAGAGAGTGGCGGGGCAGAGGCTGGTGTGTGGTTCAGAGTGGTGGGGCAGAGGTTGGCGGGACAGAGAGTGGCGGGGGGTCGTGTGGTAGAGGCTGGCGGGACAGAGAGTGGCGGGGTCGAGGTTGGCGGGGCAGAGAGTGGCGGGGGTCGTGTGGTAGAGGCTGGCGGGGTAGAGAATGGTGGGGTAGAGGCTGGCGGGACAGAGAGTGGCGGGGGGTCGTGTGGTAGAGGCTGGTGAGTGGCTCGGAGTGGTGGGGTAGAGGCTGGCGGGGTAGAGAGTAGCGGGGTAGAGGCTGGCGGGACAGAGAGTGGCGGGGCAGAGGCTGGTGGGGTAGAGGCTGGTGGGTGGCTCAGAGTGGTGGGGTAGAGGCTGGTGGGGCAGAGAGTGGCGGGGTAGAGGCTGGTGGGGTAGAGGCTGGTGGGTGGCTCAGAGTGGCGGGGTAGAGGCTGGTGGGGTAGAGAGTGGCGGGACAGAGAGTGGCGGGGGTCGTGCGGTAGAGGCTGGTGAGTGGCTCAGACTGCTGCTCCGCAGGTATCCTCTGAACAGGTCTGATCTACTCACACGCAGGGCTTCTGGAGGCCGCGAGCAGCTCTGTAGAATACTGACCATAGTGAGCTATGGCTGCTCAGCCAGGGTGTGTATGTCAAAGGCTGTGTGTGTAGCCTTAAACAGGCCATACTATGTGTATAGGGCTGTGTGTGTAGCCTTAAACAGGCCATACTATGTGTATAGGGCTGTGTGTGTAGCCTTAAACAGGCCATACTATGTGTATAGGGCTGTGCTGTGTAGCCTTGAAGAGGTGAGAGCCATACTATATGTATAGGGCTGTGTGTAGACTGGAGTAGGCGAGGGCCATACTTGCTATCATACTATATGTATAAGGCTGTGTGTAGCCTTAAACAGGTGAGGGCCATACTATATGTATAGGGCTGTGCTATGTAAAGCAGGCAAGGGCCATACTATATGTATAGGGCTGTGCTATGTAAAGCAGGCAAGGGCCATAATATATGTATAGGGTTGTGTGTGTAGCCTTGAAGAGGCGAGGGCCATACTAAATGTATAGCCTACTTTTTTTCTTGTAAGGCGGTATTTATAAGGTGGTATTCATGTTCCTCACAGGGTTCATAATCTCATGAGATTCCGTTCCTTTTTAGGGGTAAATATCACCAACAATTGCAGGGGAAAAACTCGTCTCAGGGAAATTGTACCCACAATTTATACGAAGAGATTGTGTTCCAGTACAGAATCTCAACAGGATTTGTCTCAGAAAACAACAGTAGACTAACAACCTATGATATATTCCGTTTAACTTAAGCTTAATTAGAACATGTACCTCTAGATCCATTACTTTAGAATTATCTAACTGCCCTTCAGCCCATATATACCCTACCACTCATTACATAGTGGGTGGAAATTTGACTTGCTCAAGTCTTTGAATATGGATATTATTATTAACCAAAATTAAGATAAAGAATGTCACAATGTGACCTCCCAGCGAGGAGGGGTGGAGTAGGTGGCGGGGTAGGCATAGTAGACAGGGACTGTAGTCAGTCTAGGTAGAAATGAGTCGAATCCTAGACAGGTGACATCGTCAAGCAATTAGTGCAAAGATGGTGTATCTGGACCCTCCATGGACCCAGAGGTAGGGTTAACATTAAATAGAAGGGTATGTGCTATATCTGCCACCTGATCTCAGATTATAGGTAAGGACATAGGCCAGCCAGCGGTGACCCATTCACCCTACACCTTTCAGTCACGGTCATACATTTTGCTGTGTATGCAGTTTAGCCCTTTATGGCTACAATGTCGAGTATAGACAGATAGAAGGGTAATATGTTATAAGACTCCACATTGTTGTGATGTCACATTCCACACAATAGACAGGCTCTATGGCGTAGATTTTATTGATAGTATGATGCCTTATCCTCGGCAGGTGTATCATAATCAAGATTGCTTCTATCTTGGATAGAGAACGGTAGCAGAACCCGCTACCTCTCCCCGACCCACTCTTTATATGTCTGCCCTCCCAACGGTGGCGAGTCTATACCTCAATGGGAGACGACCCATTGATGGGACACCCTGGTGTGTTAAACTATACTTTATGTCAAACCCTTTTACTCTTTATTCCGTTCAATTTCAGACAGATAGAGTTCAATTCAAAATACAGTAATTCGGAATAAATGTGAAGAAACCTTTCCTACTTTAATTCTTCTCCACTTTCAATGGATCGTGCCAGACCCAGCAACACCACACCTGGCGAGACCTTGATAACCCCGCCACACTTACAAGCAGGTCGCTGATAAATATCCAGAGAAAAGAGCAGGAAAGAGGCAGTTGAAACCATTTCAATTTGAGATGATTAATTCTATGCATACATTTTTAAAAAAGATATTTATTTAGACTGGAGAGTCCTCTATTACGACTGGTATATATATACATACACAATATAAACTAGTTTCAGATGCAAGCGGCCGTAATCTTCGAGGACTAGACGCGTAGTAATATCCGAGCGAATGCGATGATATTACGTGGAGTCTAGTCCGAGGAGATTACGACCGATTTTATCTGAAACCGGTTTATATTGCATTTAACATTTAACATTGCAAATTAATGGGGTAAAAAAAAAAAAAAAAAAATTATAACATTGCAAATTAAAGTTAGCAAAGAAAATGACCGCCAATCTTCTCGAGCACTATTTTATATGCAAGATACTCCCTCCTCCGTAATCTACGCCCAGTGTAGGCCGAAAACTACCACCGCCCGTAATCTCCTCCCTGTGAATTACACACTTCCGTATTAGGTGGATAATACACACTCCCTATAGGTGTAGTATGGAGACTCCGTATTAGGTGGATAATACACACTCCCTATAGGTTCCGTATGGAGACTCAGTATTAGGTGGATAATACACACCCCTATAGGTATAGTATGGAGACTCAGTATTAGGTGGATAATACACACCCCTATAGGTTCAGTATGGAGACTCCATATTAGGTGGATAATACACCCCTATAGGTTCAGTATGGAGACTCCGTATTAAGTGGATAATACACACCCCTATAGGTTCAGTATGGAGACTCCGTATTAGGTGGATAATACACCCCTATAGGTGTAGTATGGAGACTCCGTATTAGGTGGATAATACACCCCTATAGGTGTAGTATGGAGACTCCGTATTAGGTGGATAATACACACCCCTATAGGTATAGTATGGAGACTCCGTATTAGGTGGATAATACACACCCCTATAGGTGTAGTATGGAGACTCTGAATTAGGTGGATAATACACACCCCTATAGGTATAGTATGGAGACTCCGTATTAGGTGGATAAAACACACCCCTATAGGTTTAGTATGGAGACTCCATATTAAGTGGATAATACACACCCCTATAGGTGTAGTATGGAGACTCTGTATTAGGTGGATAATACACACCCCTATAGGTTCAGTATGGAGACTCCGTATTAGGTGGATAATACACACTCCCTATGGTTTCAGTATGGAGACTCCGTATTAGGTGGATAATACACACTCCCTATGGTTTCAGTATGGAGACTCCGTATTAGGTGGATAATACACACCCCTATAGGTTCAGTATGGGGACTCCGTATTAGGTGGATAATAAAAATAAACGAAGACGATCGCCCCAGTCTCGTTAGCAAAGGAGGGGCGGAGTAGGCGACGTTGGCACAGAGGGAGGGTGAGGGGAGGGGGGGGGGGGGGGTTCTTACTGGGCATGTGCAGGGTGGGGTGCCTCGACATGGGACTGGAATGTTACACTCCCTCTCCCCGCTGTACATCTTTATCTCGTCGCTGTCCCTCCGGCATGTCTGTCATGCCAACCTCGTGCCCCCCCCCACCATCTCTCTCACAGTTAGACATGCCAAGACCCTCCACAGGAGTACTGTGAGTGTACGGATTATACTCTCATTCATCTACACCAAGCAATAACAAGCTTATATAAAATGAGATTTTAACACAATAACACTTCAGTATAGATGCAAGTGTCGAAAAAAAAATTATGAAATCCCTTGAAAATCATAAGAGGTTACAATATTATCAACCAGAGAAAGTGAAGGTATAAGAATACCTGTTTACTACATAACACCATAACAGATCTATACTGAAGTTTACATATCACAGTTTTTTTTCTCGCTTATTTCAGATTTTTGATAACATAAATGGTTGTAGATATTATATATATTAATATATACTTCAGGAGAACTACATAAACATACATTATTCAGTGGCTGCCTCTAGGCACGTCTACACGTGCTTAACACTATCAAGTTGCCTGCTCAAAAAGGATGGCACTCCTTGAGAGGAGTGGTGTCGAGGGTTAGAATAGTGGTGTCTGTTTGTGTAAGGTGGCGGGGTGTGTGGCTAAACCTGATCCCTCATTGTAGTCCGGAGTGGTGAGCACAGATTTAGGGAGGCCGACGTGCCTTCAGACATGAGGGGTGGGGAAAGAATCTCTTGAAGAGAGAGAGAGGGGAAAGAGAGAGGGGAGGGGGAGGGAGAGATGGAGAGAGAAAGGGAGAGAGAGGGAGAGGGAGAGAGGGGGAGAGAGACAGCGAGAGGGAGGGTGAGAGAGGAGAGGAAGAGAGCAAGGGGGGAGAGAGAGGGGGGAGAGAGGTAGAGGGAGAGAGGGAGAGAGAAAGGGAGAGAGAGGGAGAGGGAGAAAGAAAGGGAGAGAGGGAGAGGGAGAGGGAGAGATAGAGAAAGAGGGAGAGAGGGAGAGAGGGAGAGAGATAGAGAGTGAGGGAGAGAGAGAGGGAGAGAGTGATAGAGAGAGGGAGAGAGAGGGAGAGAGAGGGAGGGGGAGAGAGGGGGAGGGAGAGAGAGAGGTGGATGACAGTCCAATGTCAATATACAATAAGACAAGACAAGGGTTTCTAGCCTCTTCATGTTCAAGTTTCCTGCGTCTCTGGTTCGGTCTTGGTTTCTCGTCTCTTTTAACCTGACACATGTTGCTGGCTGAGTGCTCGTACAATGAGGCACCCCACCACCCGCGGTCCCGCTGTCCATGGAACCTCTTTGTTGGTGTCTGTCTGATGGGCATGGCTGAGTAGAGGCGACTCTTCTGTATATTTAAGGTGATGTTGTTATACTGCGTTGTTTAACACTTCGGAATTCAACCCCCTCCCCATTATCATTGGGTTAAATCTGCTGTGTATAATCCGCAGACTTACGGTTTAAAAAAAAATCAGTTTTTTTAATCTACAGTAAAACCCCGCTTAAGGGACCACACCGCTTAAGGGGACAGTTTTCTTGGAAGAGAAATCTTTATTTAGTTTATTTTAACCCCGCTTAAGGGGACACTTCCCTTTAGGGGACACTTTGCCGAAACGGTGCGTATTTATAGTATATACGGCATGGGTATAAAGTAATGTCTCATCAGTTACATCTGTGTTTGGATGGATGGATGTTATGACCATTATCTAAATGCAATTGAATAAAACTTAAAAATAAAATAACAAAACAAAAAAATCTGACGCTTAGGGGTATCACTTGGCGTCACCGTGTTCTGCACACATTGCCTGATGGTGGCTGCACGTGCATGATAGTAGTCCCACGTGCATGATGCGTGTTAAAAACCGCGGAGACTGTCTCCCCTCTCCCCGGGACAGCCCCCACCACCTCCCGGCCACACCCCGCCCGCCCCTGGAGACAGGTGGGTAACCTAACCTTGTCCCACCACCGCAGCCCTCTGACCGCACCCTCCGCTCCCTGTCTCTCCACAAACCCATCATTAACCACTCAGCGGTGGCCGGAGCAGCTCACGGGAGAGCAACTCAACCAATATTGAAGTTCCCCGGCGCCCATGTCCTCATGCCATGCGCCTATTGCGCCATCTGTGCCTAGTCTCCCCACCCCAGGGTTCTACCCTGTAATCCCTGCCTCCTCCTCATCATATAATCCACCTGGTCTCCACCCCTCCACACCCCACCCCCCCGGGGCGCGGGACCCTCGGCCCGGTCGTCACACCCCCCGCTCACCGGAGTCACCCTCCAGGTAAGACGGCAGGGTAATTAACCCTTTACGGGCCCCTGACAGACCCATACGCCCTCCAGAGGTTACTAGTCTCCCTATTATCGCCCAGGGTAAATATAAGTTCCGCTCGCGAGTGGCTGGGCACACCACGATCACATGAACCACAGTTTTCCCATTTATATTTGAGGAACCTGAATATAATTTCGGATTTCTATGTAGAAACAGCTGAAATTTCCATTTCTGCCATGCTCAAAATTTGAATAAAACTTATACAAAAAAGAAAAAAAAGGGTAAACGTTAGGAACAAGGGCAGCGCCCAGCCGATCGTAGCACCACCTCGCGGGATGCCCGCAAACCGCCGCCACCACCCGTCTGACACGCGGCACGCATGCGCGAGCAGGGGAGACGCAGGAGGGTCCCTCCAGGGTGTGTGTGTGTGTGTGGGGGGGGGGGGGGAGATTACACGCAGTCACGTTATCTTCTCATAACCTCCTGTGAGATGTGCGGGGGGGGGGGGGGGGGGGGGTCTCCCGCCCCCCCCCCCCCCGCACGCCACCCCCTCCCCCTATTATCATCATACACACCCTTACACTATTACCCCCCCCCCCCCCCCCCACGCACACACAATGATATTTTCATCGAGTAGGTTTCTGATTATATCATCATTTGGTCAGTTATTTTATTTATTATTGAAATAACTGACGAAATTATCCATTGAGTACTGGGTACACTACCTTCACGGCCGTGGAGTATGAGTTCCTAACGTAAAGTCTATGGAGAAAAATACCAGGCTGAGATAAACACCCTGGAACCACGACACCCCTTACTGCTTTAAAAAAAAAAATCTTTTTATTTATACTGGAGGGTCTACTGGGGTAGAACCCTGTTTCCAGTAGGCTCCAGTGCCTCCCTTTTTCTGCTCACCTCCACAGTAGCATCCCAGCCTCGTGTGTCTCTATGTGTTTGTCTGAGGGGGGAGGTGGGACGGGAGGGGGTGGATGAGGTAATGAAATATGGATGGCGGCGAGCGGAAGTGACGTCATTAATGTTGATGGCGCCTTAACAAGGCGGAGACGGTGGCGATCCTGGCGGAGTTTTTATCTTCATTAGCGGCAGATAGTACACTACTCATCCTGTGACAGTCGCTAGATCGTCGTTAAGTCGTCGTCAACAAATCTCGCTCGTTAGGCGTCCGCCGCAGCGTGCGCGCGCATCCCAGACCGGAAGTGCGACAATTGAGGCGTCCGGACGACAGACAAAAAAGGACGTTACGTCAGCCGTGCCCGTTACGTCACCGCCACGTCATTACCGCGCGGCTTACGTCACTGCTACATCCGGGAGCTTCCGGTGGTTGTGTTGTCATGACAACGAGCGTCGTCGTCGCGTCGTGAGGGTGAGGAACGCGGAGGGGACGCCGAATGGCGGGGATTATGGGACGCCCGGCACGGCTGACGTCACAGTGACGTGTCGCGGAGAGACGCAGACGTCTTTTTACAGTTTCCGGTGAAACAGACGACTTTCAGCGACTCCGCTGGTATCCGGCCGGCAACGTGCCCGTCAGTATTTGTCCGCCCATGAGAATTTTGTTTCAGTTTTCATTCCCTTATAACACACATATAACTTTTAATATCCACAGCCAATTACTTGTATAGATATAGAAGGTGTATATCGGACTAAATATCTACCTGGCTAGATCTCAGAATTCCATGACTACAATTCGTTCATATGATTGAGGGTCGTACGAATGGAATATCAAGAAGGAAATTGATGAGTGTTTGGTCTGTGTCCTCGATCGCCATCGAGTTTGGAGTGCTCAGTAATATTCACTCGGCCTCGTTCATATTACTGAGCACTCCAAACGAGATGGTGAATAGGGACTCAGACCAAGCACGAATATGTTTCTGATTTTATCTTAGCCTGGAAATATCTATCTCTTTATCACCCGTTGAGAACGAGTTACCGTTTTTGCAAGCCTGTTGAGAACGAGTTCGGAACTCGATGAATACAAATGTATTTCCGACCAAAATACCTCTGAACAGATTCCATACAGGTACATTTAACCATGTCTCCATATACATGTATTATGATATTGTTCTTCTTTATTATCTACAAGGTTGATCCCCTTATTCATTATAAAATAGGCATAACAATCAGAAATTCTTTCTGCAAACTACCATGACCGTCATACAGTATGTAATTGTAAATATGTTTCTATGCGTTGTCACACCACATTGGTATAAAAGCAAAGACTGGAATTGTACGATGATCAAATATAAACTCGGTGCACATTGAAACCAGTCCCCCGACTGAGTGTTTCCGAGTCGAAATAAATGTTTAAAAAAAATAATAATAAAAAGATACCACTTCATATCTATCTATCTTCCCGTCGGTCGCCAGAATAGTACCCTTGTCATAAGTAACATGAAATATTAATAATTAACAACGTCACTAGCTCTAAGCCCTCAGGCATCAGAAGGAGATCATTATTTCTATCAGAGACAATCTAAATAAACAATTCTGTCATCGCTCACAGACACCATGCACGCAACAAGGGCAAGGACGGTAAATAAATACCATTAAAAAGTCACCCACATGATTGTGTAAACGGGCTTCGGTCTTTGTTGTGGCGTTTAATCTTTAACCAAATGCTCACACAGTAAACAATAATCTGGTCTCGGTAATAAAGTTCCAGGTACACCTCAGCGCCTCTAGTAGCGACACTATGCATACCTATGTATCTATCATGGTTTATTTGTTTGTTTGGGTAGTTTAATGTTGAATATGTTCCTTTAGACTTGATTTGGGTTTGACCAAACCTATGAGATGAATTAAAGTAAAAATCTCATCCCTACACATTTATCCCGGTGAGAGTTCATTTACTTCCCACACCACATAGACATGGTGTGAGAAGGATTGGCTTTTGATATAGCAGTAAATCTACCACTGCTGGGGATGAAGGAGAAAAGTGGCTGCAGTGGGACTCAAACCAACAAAGTCCCACAACCTTAGGATTACAAGTCCAGTGCTCTTTACCACTGAGGTAACTCCCCATCCTGGTCGCTTTAGTTATGCTTGCATGCAAGCATATCCGGTCTGCACCACGAGGAGGTGAGGCAACCAAGAGGGATAACAGATTGACCATTGCTGTCCACTGCAACAGGAGAAACCTTCTATGCTATTATTGATATACACTAATTAGACACTACTGATCGCTCTCTATTGTTTGAGATAATGGTACTCATTCACACATCCTAGGGAGATGATATTAATGACTAGTGCAGTGGATCTATTGTCTGATACGGAATGTGTTCAGTAGTCAGAAAAACACAGCTAAACTAATAACTATATCTTGATGTCTATCCTCTCATTTATCTATATATACATCCCTTTTAATACCCCTCAATTATACAAAATAGCCAGAATGCCATTTTGGTTGGTTGGTTTGATTCAACGTCCAGTTAACCATTACAGGTTCTTACCAGACTTTCTCAATGTTCTTTTACACTAAAAGGGTGGTGATCGAATCTAAGTGATGAAATCAGGTAGAAATCTCACCCCTACACATTTATCTTGGTGAGTGTTCTTTAAGTTCCCACACCACATAGACATGGTATGAGAAGGACTGGCCTTTGATATAGCAGTAAATCTACCACTGTTGGGGATGAAGGAGAAAAGTGGATGCAGTGGGACTCAAATCAACAAAGTCCTACCACCTTAGGATTACAAGTCCAGTGATCTTAACCACTGAGCTAACTCCCTACCCCCAGATACCATCTACCATCTGATATGTAAGGGTATTTTCACGCTTCATTGATCCTAATTGAAGGTGACCTGTACCATTGAAGACAGTATCATCCTGCAAGGAAATAATCATCAGGATAGAGATGAAAAGAAAAGTTTGTTGCTTAAAAAGACAACAAACCAATACATGTACCTCCACTTGATCCACATATAACTATGATATTCTCCATCTTGTGTCCAACTGAATAACTGGAAAGAGGAAAAGTTTGTTGCTTAAAAAGACAACAAACAAATACCTGTATCTCCACTTGATCCACATATAACTATGATTCTCCATCCTGTGTCCAACTGAATAACTGGAAGAAGGAAGATGCCTACAAACAAACTTAGCCAGTTAATGAGGCAAAATTTAAATTAATGACTTACCTGCTGTTGCTGCTGCCTTGCTTCTCCAACATCTGTCCACTAGGATCCCCGTGTGAAGTCTGGGCAGGCTGGTCGTTAGCAGTCTGTCGCTGTGATGAGGCTGCTGAAGAGCGATTATAGTTATACTTATAACTAGCGCTCTGCAGATCCACGGGCTGGTCAGCCCCCGCATGCTGGTGGCTCCCCCTCTCTGCCCCCTCCTCCCCCACGCTCTGCCCACCTCCTCCAGCCTCCTCCTCCTCCTCCTCCTCGGCTTCCTCCTGCGAGGTCTCTGCCTCCTGGCGCTGCTCCTGCTGCTGCTGTCTCAGCACCTTCTCCAGCTCGGACCGGGCCTCCTGCAGTTCGCCGTAGGGCCGCTGGAGGCGCTGGTGGATGGAGTCCCGGAAGCCGCGGTTGATGGTGGAGAAGATGGCATTCTGGTTGTGACAGACGTAGGTCTCGTGACGTCGCAGCGCCACCTTGGAGCGGAAGACGTCACCACAGCGCTCGCACGGGAACTGGCGCTCTTCTGTCAAGGAGGAGACAATAGAAAGTTAGCGATGTTTTTCTTTCCCACGGCACAGAGTGATTGCTAGTTCTGCCATAATCTGCCAGGAATTTGTAAGATAGCGCCACTGTAGTCGTGGGGAAACAGTTGTTAAAATCTATAGATAATATTGACACGAGGCTAAAATTCCTCTACGGCAAGCCCAAAAAATATGTTGGATAAGATCAATTGATGATTGGTCACCTGATATTTTGGATGGCATTGGGGGCAACATGGCCGCCTCCATAGCACAATAGCTATGTGTCCTATAGAAGGTTGTGCTCACATCTTGTGAGGTGTTTTTGGTATTACTTCCTCATAAGAATTTCTTTAGCTTCACATTGATGGCAAACTCTACCACATGTTATCCTACCCCTCATATAAATCCCCGTAAGTTTAACATGGTGTGACTGTATGCCACAGTTATGCCATGAAATATTAATATGCCACAGGTGACATATCAAGTTACAAACATGTAACAGGGTTTGTTTGTTTGTTTCTTTAGGTAGTTTAACGTTCACTATGCTTTATTAGACTTACATAGGGTTTGATGGTGATCGAATCTATGAGATGAATTTAAGTAGATATCTCACCCCTACACATTTACCAAGGTGAGAGTTCTTTTACTTCCCACACCACATATGTTATGAGAAGGATTGGTTTTTCATAATCTACCAACGTAACGGGTAGGATATAATGTCTTGGACATCATGGTTGAAAACCATATATCATGTAATATGTGAATCAAATGTCAGTAAACGATTTGAAAAAAAAGAAGTAAACATCACTTTATTTCCTATAATTATTTATATGGCATTCATTATCTTTTGCTACAGATATCACTCAGCTCTGCTTCGTGATATCATTCCGTGAAGACAACTCATGCCATATAAACAGTAATATGAAATTTTGTGACGTTTCTTAAGAATACTAATCATTGTATAACTGTAATTTGGTGGTTGCATAAAATCTCATTATAGATACACTCACATCCTTTAAAATGCTCAGAACTGCTAAATGAAGTGACTACCCTACCCTCCAGGATTGTTTCTACTGTTCAAATTATTTATGTTACAGTAAGGTTTATATACGGTGGTTATCGAGTCATGGGATAAACATACTGCAAAATGTCCATATATGCAGAGAGATGTACATATATATTTTGGACGATATTGCTTCTTGTCAGGCCTGTAGTTCGGTCTTGCAAGTGACAGGTCACCTTTGTCAGTACAATAAAATGACAGGTTTAGGTTTCCAAGAAGACAACATCAAATTGTCAGTGAGACTCCATAAGGAAATATCAAGCAGATTATAGAACTAGACAAGTGAGGCAAGATCCTAATATGGTAAAAACATGAACGTATTCACAATGTATACTTATACGTATTAATACCCTCAAACAGTGTACACCAGTGGGTGCTCCAACACATTAAGTAGAGCGGTTTATAGATTGGCAATAAGAAAAACATTTAGAACCATACACATGGGACAACACGGACATATGTACTATGATTTAAGCTAAACTAAACCTATAATATGAGAATAAGAAAGTCACTTCTGGGGATTTTAAAAAATAATTTTGGGTATATAGTAAATATATAACGTCCAACCAAATATCACAATTATGAAGAACTGCATGAGTAGAGAATACCACCTATTGCTTATCAGAGGTTCTTTTGGAAAATATAACCCCAATTACGTACAATAAACGCAACATAGCTCACCTTCACACTGTGTCTGCAGTTCGAAAAATCCACTTATAAGGGGGGGCGTCCACCAACCACGACAAGGCTATGACAATGGCTTTCCGACAAGGTCCACGACAGCTCTACGATTGGAAGCCTTGTCGTAGCCTTGTCGTGGTTGGTGGACCACAGTTCCCGACAAGAGGCTACGACAAGGCCACGACAGGCTGCGACATGAAGCTTGTCGGGGGCCTTCTGACAAGGTTACGACAAAATCGAATATGTTCGATTTTGGAGCTGTGGCGTGGCATGTCGTGGCGTGTCGCGAGATTGTCGCAGAGGTCTACGATAGAATATTTAGGTGGAGCATGCGCTTCCCGACAGGCTGCGACAAGGGCTCAAGACAGCTCCCCTCCTCACGACAATGCTGCGACAAGGCACCGATTGGAACTTTCTTGTCTGCTCTTGTCGTAGCCTTGTCGTGGTTGGTGGACGCCCCCCCCCCCCCTTACTGTCAGACACTAACCTGGACCTACAGTCTACAATGAAGCTCAGGTTGGAATGACCTCAGCCTGAACCTTTTCACATGCGTCATCTTTTCAAACCCATGTGGCAGTCATCGAGTATTGACCCAGAAAATGTCTCGTCAACCACCAATTATAACATATAAACATGATTTGCCTTTTTCTCCTAGTACCAATTGTAGAACGACATCGCCATACCTACGTAGACCTGCCCGGACTAAAAATGCTTCATATTGAATCTCAGCACTACTCTCAGTTTATATCTCAAGAGAGCGTGTATCTTTGTAGATACAAGTATCTTCCAAGGGTATATGCCTACAGCATGGCTTCCTTTGTCTCGCTGGAGAATATCCAAATGTGTTGTACAAGTTTCATAACCCAACTCTGCCATCACCAATACGCCACCACATTGATGAAGCACTAACTATCTGAAGCAAACATGTTACGACAGCAATCCCATCTCCACCTCCCCACTCCGCTTCAAACTCGAAAATAAACCATTTACAAGGCTTCAGTGGAGTATTGTGGCTTCCGTAACTACTTATTTCCCACAGACATTTACATACCTGCAGATGTAGAACCAGACATGCGTAAAGGCCTCCGTTGCGCGCACGATGTTCGAGCCTCCCGTTTAGGATGATACCCTGAAGCTAATCTCTCCCTGTCCCACCCCTTCTTTCACAACGTGATTGACAGCTGTCACTCAAATCAGGACTCACGCTTACAGCATGGAAACCCATCAAAGTTTGAAGTAGCAGCCCAAACTATCATGAATCTAAAATCTGTTCAATAGCTTTATTTCATTAGAATTCAGTGTTTTTTGTTTATTTCCCTTGTATCAGTGATTCATATATTCATATTATTCTAGTTCTGTGGTGTCTTTGCTATAAAAGCAATTACACAACCATATCTTGACGAACACATGTTTCATGCTGACATGTTATTCTGGTGCAAATGATAAATCCATAAATACAAAGTATGTCAAAGACGAAATAATGATCTCTTTCTAAATGCCAAAACGCCTTATTGAAAACAACATGTCAACCCCTTATGGACATACGTTGTTTATCAATTGGACAATAATTAGTTTTGATGCAACAAATTAGTTAGTTTCCAGTAGCTGTTGATTGCACTAAATTAAGGCAACGTAAGTTATAATTAACAACTGCCTTCCCCAGCACATGTATGAATAAGTAATCTCCACATTAAGTGAGCTTAATAACCCCAGCATGAAGACAAACACACCAGCCCACAGTACCAGAGGCCTGGAGCCTCCTTACATAGCCCCAACTAAAATAGATGCAATGGTCGATGATTGAGAAGCCTTTGGCCTTTAATAACAAAGCAAGGACCACGATATGAGTAATAATAGAATTTCACTAGGGACCATAATACTACCCCTCCCACTCACCGACTACGCTGAGTATGTGCCACTCTCCTAGCAGAGATCCTGCGCTCTACTTCCTGTAGCCGCTTGTATCTCTGCACCGACCCGCCTCTTTGAGGTAAAATCTGTCCCATCCACCAGTTTTTCAAATATCCTAAACTTTTAGCGCTTTTGGCAGTATTTTATGTTATATTTGTATATTGAGATGCACATGTTTATATGGTAAACTTATTTCTGTTAATTGTTATTTCAAATCAGACATATTATTAGGGATTGCTTTCTTCTAAAGTCTAATCAACTGTGGATTCACTTGATAAAGTGGCTTAAAGCTGAAAAGGAGACAGCTGGATTGTCTATGAAACTCATTTAGCAATTCCTATATTTCCCAACTCATAATACATGACTTGTTTGAGCTTCATAACTTTTGACAGTTGCCCTGTTTTGAATCTGAACTGTTACCTGCTCCCCCATTTCTTTAGTGGATACCGGGGAACCAGTATTGAGTTGAGGCAGAGATTAGTAAGTGCTAGTGCCACGAAAGATCTGCTGGGAGAGTGCACTAACTGACTACACTACTGCGCATGTGCAATGGGTCCCCGCGCAGTCGCCGTCGTAGGTCAGTAGTGAGACGCATTCAGGTGTCGGGGCCTTTTTTCTTGTTATTTTTATTTTCAGGCAGGGTTCTGGGAGGGGGCCCCCGGTCGTTAGATCAGCCTGCTGTTATTATCCATGCTGGGTGCGGCCCTCGGCCCTCGCAGCCCAAACAACGCGAGACAACGCGAGATAATGAAGACGTCACGGGGATCGCCGACTCACAATCGCCCCGTGTACGCCTCCGCGCTCTTTACTCTTTTATACTCGACAAAAAGTAGTGCCGGACGAGTCTGTCCGCTGAGTATTAGCGGGGGGATAATTATAATTTAGGGGGGCGGCCGAGGGGGGGCTGCCCCCACGAAGGATGCACTGGCACAGTGGGACATCCTTTTGTGCGCCGACGAGGCCCTTTGACCCGGCTGACATTGGAACGACCTTGAGCGCAGCGTTCCATAAATCACGTGGTTGTTTTGGCGGGGCCTGGCGAGCAGACGACATTGGGCGCGTCGTACCCTCGTACCCGGTCATCAAGCATTGAGCACGTCGTACCCGGTCATCAGGCCTGGCGTCCTGCGTTGGCTGAGGTCAGAGGACAATGCACAATGGCCGACTAATAACGAGCGAGTGAGCGACCGGGAGGCTGGAGGTGATCACCTTTATAGTGGTCATAGCGATCATCTTTGTGTGTCTCATGGGGGAGATGGGGGGTGGCTGGCTACCCGCGACCCCGGCTATAACTGTATGATACTGGTCGACTGACTTGACAGCCACCTCTTTAAAAAAACCCTGGTATGAAGCATGGACGCGCTGCTTGCATATTAACATCAATCTGTCATGAGGTAACCACACACGTACCAAACCCCACCTACGTGATTTCATAGTTGACAGTGCTATGGTTATCAACGCGTTGACACCTTCGTGTAACCTCTACAAGCACAATATAGTCACCTGATACGTCTACGTCATGTGATTCCCTTACATGGGGTAACAAGAGATGTAACAAATACACGGTGTCTTTATCATCTGTGACAGTCTACAGTGACAGCACAGCAGGGGCCCTTCGATAACTTGGTGTCAATACGTGACAGTGTTGATAACTTTCCTGAACAGTACTGTGAGAGTTGATAGAATCGGGACTTATCCTACCCCTAATAAAAAACTCAATAGGCTTAACATTGGGTCACTGTATTCGGTCTGGAGTTCAGAAAAATGAAAAATATCGCTCTAGTGGGATACACTTCACAAATGACGTCATTTGTTAATGTAGAGGTAATTTAGACGGGCGGGGTAGGATAAATTCTAAACCAAACTCGAGTTAGTCGTGTTATTGTTCATCGCACTCCGGCATGATCGCGTATTACTGCTCTCGGCTTCGCCTCGCGCAATAATATGCGATCTTGCCGTCGTGCGATAAACAACAACACGTCTAACTCTTGTTTGGTTTCTCCATATTATTTGTCAGTTCTCGGGAGGTTTAACGCAGTTTATGATTAATAGATAATATAGATATACGAGAACTCAATCGGAGTATTATGACATGTCTCAAGCATGGGTTAGTACAGAATTATTAGCCCGAGGCTCTGGCTGAGTGGTGAACAGTCAGAGTGCTCCCTCATAGAGTCCTCGCTTTACCAGTCTGACAGATTGGTAGGAGTTCAGTTCAGCAGCAGTTTATCATACAAATGCAGTTTGAATCGTTCCGATTTTATAGTAGACAGTTTCCTGAGACAAAATGCAGTAAAATGACTGTGATTTCCTACGTTTGTGCTAGTTCTGAATAATAGAACAGCCACTGTTTGTAAAATCATATGAAGGCCCTAAACAGGCGGGTAATTCCCATGTTGGTGATTTTGTGATTATGACTTGTGCAGGAATTCCCCGAAAGCGGCGCAAAATAATAAAACAGTTGATTTCTTGTATATGAAACCAGTCATAAGACATCTTTCAAGGCAAGGGTGCAAGAACAAATACTGAAATTGGCAAAATACCTGTAGACAGGGAAGCCTGTTTTCTTCTTACTTTAAAAGGATAGGAGTGCTCTCTGACTGTTCGCCAGACGGACAGAGTTCTTTTGGACTAAAATTATCAGAATACTGAGAAAAAGCTAAAGGTTGGATATGAGTTGAAGTGAGTTTGAATCTATACAAACACAACAGACAGGCCCTCTCACTGTGAGATTGAATCTATAAAATGAGGATATGTTTTTACCTACAGGACAGTCACAGGGATAACAGAAGCAGAGATTGAAAGGATCGTGTTACAGAAATATCAGAAATTAGTATGAATTCCTTGAGAGCGATAGGATTGTGACACATTTGTAACTGTTCTTACCTGGCCATGTCAGGACAGGAAGGGACATGATAGTTTTTGGTACCATTTCTATATAACTAATTGAGATGAATGTCTTTGAAATGAAGCAGGTGTATATAAGTAAGTGTAGATTACACAGATGGCAGTTGGGGGTCATGACAAAACTAGGAAATATTTTTCATATGGAATTTATTGCCTCGGATAGACTGAGAAAACATGGAAAATACATGGTTATTGGCCATGGAATAGGGCTGAGGGTGTGTGGGCAGGTTTGAATCATTGTTTATTAGTGTGAATAAGTCCAAATTTGTTTTACACAAGAAAATTGTATGAACTGAAAATGGAAACAAGGATTTCCTTGGAAAATAGGAAAACTACCATCTCTGAGATTAAGTGGATATGGTATATATAAAAAAAACAACTCAAAGAGATTGGAAGATTAAGAAAACCTCGCCTGAGGGGATGTGTTACTGCAGCTCCTTACTGAGACTTATGGACATGGCTACGGTTCGCCTGCATCCCTCAGAGACTGGTGGTGTAGTTCTGCAGCGGTCACGCGCTGATGGCACGCTTACAACATGGCGGCGGTATGGCCAAGTTACAGTTGGCAGGCGTGGGGAGATTATCCCCCGCGACACCTCCATGACGTGTCGCGGGATAATCCGCCGCCAGGAGGCCGCGATGGCAGCCCCACCAAGCGGCGCCTGCGGTACTTTGTACCCACGTCAACCCGACTACCCCTATTATCGCTCAGTGACCAAAAACAAAGCTGCGGCCGACTGTCTGCCCGCCGGCCCTCCGCGCCTCGAAATAGTCCCCCTCCGCGCTCTGTTTACCGCTAATGCGCCCCGAATCGCTCCGCCGGAGTGGGCGCCGAATTAGTGAATTCATGTGATCCAGCCGCAAATCTCGGATAATAGTGGGAGGAATTGATGAAACGCCCCCGAAAAAAAGAGAGGAATTATGCGATCCGCCTCCAACCCTCACAGTAAACGCCCCGTTCCGCGAAAAGTCAGCCCATTTCCATCCGAGCACCAATCTAGCTGCCATGGCAACCGCTCCGGCGCTGCCCCGAGGGCATCGGCCGGCTCGCCCACATGAAAACGAGGATGGTTATTCGTCCGCGGCTGGATTACCCCCCTCTGTCCATCCGGGTTGTCATTGCGGAGGGCGAGTGTAAAGTGGCGTGAAATGAGTGCGGCCAAACTAGAGGCCGCCGCCTACCTTTGGCTTTTTGTTTCCCGCGATTAGCTGATTGTCGTCTGCTGTTGTTCTGGCACGTTCATTTCCCGCGCAAACCCGGCGCGTGACGCCGCTTATTATGACGTCACGTCACGGTCAGTGGAGGCGCAACTTGACGGGAGTGTTTAAACTCCACTGGAAGCGTCCAACGAGTTACCGTCAGCAGAAGTCATTTCACCAATTTGAGTGGATTCCCGCCAATTTGCATAATGCATTAACCTAACTTGTACAAACTTGTACAAACTTAGCCATGAATAACTGCTTAAATTCAAGCAGTAATGTTGTTACTGTCATACATTATGATGTTAAACTACTTTCATTAGTTATGTTGTCATTATTAGCAATATCATTTTTATTATTCCCATTACCAGATTATACCTATGTGGGAACTCCCTCGGAAAAAATCGGGCTCCTGATTTTCGTAAATCGGACCCGATTTCACCCCCCCCCCCAATTCAGATCATATCTATGTTCGCCTTAGTCAGCCATACACGTTTTAATCATATCACATAAATGAAAACTTCCACACATATATCATACCATGCGGTTAAAATATAATTATTTGCTTTTTTTTATATTTGAAATACGATTTGGACACTCCCATGAATAGTCTCTGCTTGCCTGGCATACTGAGTGAATATTGCCCTTGAGAATCAGGTGACATTCGTCCTTCAGGTTTTATTAGACAGAGATGCCAATTCCCTGCTTTTCCCGCGCTTTCTCTAGAAGCGCCGCCTCACCGGCTAAAAGTCGTCTGATATTGCATGTGGGAGACGCATCGGCCGCGGTCAATGTCCCTCTGATGTCCCCCGGCGTCCCTGCGGCGTCCCTGCCCCCTGCGTCTGCCGCTCGCCGCGTCCCTAATAAATTGAATCGGGCCTAATGTCTCAAAATGCCGCTAGGGGGTGTGGCAAAGTGGCGGGAATTAAAGCGGGCTTGGCGTGAAATGCGCGTCCCTTAGTTGGCTTTTAAATGTTAACTAACGCCGCCCAGATGAGATGGCTCCATTTCCCGCGCACGAAGGCCGCCATTGGGTCCGCGGATTGATACGAGGACAATACTGTCGGTGCTCATTTCCGGCGCATCGCCATGACGACGCGCGCGCCTCCGCGGGAGGTCGCCAAAGGTGCGCGCGCAACCGCCGACTGCTGCGCTCCCTGCCGGCGCCGGAGTCAACCAGGGGGCAATCAGCGTCCGGCCGCAGATGTCGTCTGCCACCAGGGGTCGTGAAGGTCAAGGTCGGGCGTCAACCCGGGAAATAAACAGAAATACCCGACCCGAGAAATGAAAAGATGAATCGTCGCTTTACTATCCACCTAATACAAAGTGTCCATAGATAACACATAGGGAGTGTGTATCACCATACCTGATGCATACAGATATATCTACCTGATACAAAGTGTCCATAGAAAACACATGGGGAGTGTGTATCACCATACCCAGAGCATACAAATATATCCACCTAATACAAAGTGTCCATAGAAAACACATAGGGAGTGTGTATCACCATACCCGGAGCATACAAATACATCCACCTAATATAAAGTGGCCATAGAGAACACATAGGGAGTGTGTATCACCATACCCAGAGAATACAGATATGTTGTATGCTCCGGGCTGCAAAAGCTGGCACATATGGAAAAATAGTGCCTATAAAAAAAAGTGTGCACCAAATGACCTATCTGTACCTCACAGGAAAAAGTGGATAATAAATACAATATAGACTCCCACATTTTGCTTGTATATATCTACGACTGACTGTAGGGAGATTCAAGATATACCATTTAGGACTTGTTTAATATTCCTGCGGCCACTTGTTGTTAATCATTTATTGATGACCTCCGACTCTCGTGTCAAACCAGAACATTTATCTGTTTCTGTTAGACTGGCTCAAGTCCCTGCATCCTATGGCTACCCCTTCACCTACCTCACCCCTCCTCGCTGGGATACATACCCCTGGGCCTGTCAGGCATTAGGGGAAGTCCAAATGCTGCAAATAGTTTCATTTCCTACTAATGTCCATAATCAAAGACTTGACCAAGTCTATGTTTCTGTATATATGGTACGATCTTTTTGTAAAAAGCTACTGACCAACAACAAGTGGACGGAGAGGCTATTCCCATGTTAACCTTAACCCCTCTGTCCTGGTGGAAAATAACATTATAAGGGTTATTATTGCTGTGGCTCCTCGGGGCTATGGGATCATAAGGGTTAACGTCAAATGGATCCAATCAAAGAATCATGCCATGAAGCCGGGGTCATGGCGTTGGGTCTGTAACCATGACGATTATTGGGGGGAGGGGGATTTAGTCACCTCCCTGCCTCACCCTCCCGTCTCCCCACTACCCTTCTCCTGTGCCTATGGTTCGTTGCTCCTAGAAATGTGGGAATTAGTAGAAACCGAACGAGAGTTAGACTTGACAATGTTTATGCCACGACGGGAAGGTCGTGTATTACTACACAAGGCGTAGCCGAGTGTAGTGAGGAGCAGACATGACCAAAGTGGCATAGACATTGACAAGTCTAACTCGAGTTCGGTTTCGTATTTATCCTACCCCATCTATGCTTTTGTATTACTACTAAAAGATAAATATTGAGTCAACGACCAACAGAACTTTTTTTCATAGTAGCTGACATCCTGCTCTCTGATAAGTCAGTATTGTTATTACTCTAGTGGCATAAAAAACACTTTATGTCACGGCCTGCCACATAAAATTTCCCTATATTAAGTCTATGGCGGATTTTTATTAGGGGTAGGATAAAAGCGTTGCTCCAGTAATATCGGATCGTGTGGTATTGTCATTTTCATGTTATATTGCTACCTTTTACAACCCCACATTTTCAGTGACATAGGTGAAAGGTCCATTAGATTTTTAATTGAATATAGATGGTGATAAAGTTATGATGCGTTCCGCAAAGAATCTGGAGCAGCGATTTCGACCTCGGGTCACTATTCTGCGATCCGAAAAATATGGAACAATGTCCCCCCTGACCCCCAGATCTCTACCATGGGATGACTGGACACTGCTTGCCTTATTTATACTGAATGCTGTATGGCAGCGGTACCAGGAGGTTAATAGGGCACAGAGTAATTGCTAGTTCTACTATCAACCGCCAGGTAATTGTGAAATAGTTGTTATCAGTTGTTACTCCTGGAGTTTTGGGTCCGGACTTCACTCGGCTTCGCCTCATGAAGTCACTATGCCGAACTCCAGTCGTAGCATACGGTGGCCAAGATTAAAACTCATCCAGTTTTACGATATTCCCTGCCTCTCCCCCCATCACATATGTTCCTTTCTGCCTCTGCCTTATCTACTGACATTCTCCCGTTCCCTCGTGCCATCTATCCTTTATTAACCCCCTTTATCCGATATTTCCCTTCTTCATTCTGCTCCTCTAATCCCCTGACCCCTCCCGCCTGCCCCCTACCGCCACACCCGCCCTCTGGCGATAGAACCAGACGATACTGACCCCCATTCACCGAAACACCTGCCGCCAGGCGTCGCACCGTGTCCTCCCTTTCAGACACCGCCCCGTCGGCCATGGAGTTAGAACGAGAAGTAGGGGTGCCACATTACCATAAAAATCTTGCCACATCCAAACTGATTAACCCTTTACGGGCGGGTACCTGTGACAAACCCATGGAGCCTACTGAAAATAAGGTGAGATTACCCTAGTAGAGTCTCCAGAATAAAGAATAACTAAAAAAAAAAAAAAAAAAAAAAAAAAGTTGGGACGGGTCCCAGGGACAGGCACCATGCTAGGGGGGCGAGCCTTTTAACGTCTAAAACCAGATTAGGTTGTTTGATCACGTTATATGTCACTTCAACCTTTATATAATTATTTGTTTTAGCTAATAATCTTATATATTATATCATAAGTATATTCTCTGCAAGTTTCAGATTTATTCATTCATAATTTCTTGATAAAACACTACTGGTGGTGTAGTTCTGCAGCGGTCAGGGGTGCCACATTACCATAAAAATCTTGCCACATCCAAACTGATTAACCCTTTATGGGCGGGGACCTGTGACAAACCCATGTAAGTTGGGACGGGTCCCAGGGACAGGCACTTTTTTATTTATTTATTGGAAACATTTATTTATACTCGGTTAACACTCAGTCCGGGGACTGGTTTCAATGTGTACCGAGCTGATGTTTGATTGGTACAAATCTTTCTTTCCAGTATCATGTGACATGCAACTTGTGCGCGATATAACATATTTACAAACATAGGGAAAAAAAATCATAAAGTAGATGAAGGTCATAATGATGTTATTTGCCTTAGGTGATGTGCTGCGTATTTGAATGTCCGCAATGTTCATTCTTAGCTAATATTCTGTCAGTTTATACGTAAGTTGTCAGAGAATAACATTTACAAGGAGGGAATTGTGCTAGGGGGGCGAGCCTTTTAACGTCTAAACCAGATTAGGTTGTTTGATCACGTTATATGTCGCTTCAACCTTAATATAATTATTTGTTTTAGCTAATAATCTTATATATTATATCATAAGTATATTCTCTGCAAGTTTCAGATTTATTCATTCATAATTTCTTGATGAAACACTAATATTGTAAATGTTGTAGGTGATGCCTCAAGGCATCATTCGCCCTACACTGGGGAATGCCTCAAGGTATCACTTGCCCTGAATGTGTTTTAAAAAAAACCCCCGCAAATCACGACTAAAATCACCCAGAGCAACACTCTAGGATTTGAATAATAATATATATTCACACAAGCCGAGTGATTTTTTCTGTTTTATTTTATCTTTCTAATTGAACTGATACCAGAGTTTTGGAGGAAGGGGAGGAGAGAGAGAGAGAGAGAGAGAGAGAGAGAGAGAGAGAGAGAGAGAGAGAGAGAGAGAGAGAGAGAGAGAGAGAGAGAGGGGAAGAGAGGGAGAGAGAGAGAGAGAGAGAGAGAGAGAGGAAGAGAGGGGGAGAGAGAGAGAGAGAGGGAGAGAGAGAGGAAGAGAGGGAGAGAGAGAGAGAGAGAGAGAGAGAGAGAGAGAGAGAGAGAGAGAGAGAGAGGGTTGGGGGACTTGAGTGGTGAGGAGAAAAAGACTCCCAGGCTGGTGGCTAACTCTACCCGAGGCAAGCATCAACCTTTCAGCCCAACTCCCGGCGTGCACCGGGGCCGGCCATCATTCATCTCCTTACTTCCGGTTCCTGTCGTCCTCAGCCAATCAGCGTTGGCCGTGTCCGATGGTGCTGAATCTCTAATGTCTGATCTAAGAGACCATCAATGGCCGTTATGGCGGGGGGGCCTGCCGAGCGCAGCGCCGCCCCCGGCCACCGCGCGCACTACTGATTGATTTGCAGTTGTCAGTGTCCGTGCCACTGGAGGTGCGGAGGTGGGCAGGAGGAGGGCTGGGAGAGGGGGGCGGGGAGGTAGCAGGGGTTCTCCATGCCAGCCCTGCGGTCACTACCTCAGACGGGGGGTGTTTTTTGGGACATGGCACTTTGCAGGAATAGTTATTGTAGTCGGCCGGAATAATCAATATCTCCCCTCAAAGCCTGGCCTGATATATAGTATACACCCGGGCTTTGGTGTATCTATCAGTGGTCCCCCGCGCAAAGGAATACGTCCCAGAAGGTCCACGTACATATGACGCCCTGCAGGTGTATTGTACGAGTTTGTCACCATGAACACTGTACCGATATGAAACACACTGACATCTACCTCGAGTTATGTTCAGCTAGACTTTCCAAATATCCATATGGCATCTAACTTCACTCTAAGGTCCTACTTCTATGCCAATAGCAGAATACTTTCTTTTTATATTTTCATGATAAGCTATCAGGCATTAGTACCTCATCTAGAGATGTGATTGAAAATCCATAGTGCTTAATTAGATTTTGAAATATATTGCACTCATAATCAGGTATTTTATTGGTGATAAATGTCAATCACAGATGTTTTGTTTCCAGTAAGTAGATAGATGCCTCCTGTACAAAGTTCAGAGGCTTATATGCATGCATCTGTTTTGTTCAACCACATGTATAGTTCCAGATACAATATCGTGCCTATGAGCATACATGCAAGATCTGCTTTGCACAGGCCTGAATATGTACACCTTTTCTTTTTGCACAATAAATTAAAGAAATACAAGTCTTAAAAATGTTGTTCACCAGTAAGTATATAAGGCTACCCAGGATTCATAAGTAACACATTAAAGTGTTCAATCTGCATGCTCCATTCACGGTGTCTCCGAGAGAATCACTGTAGAGGAGTTAGAGACGCAGGTAATGTCAAATTACTAGCGTTCAGCGGATGTCACACTATGAGCACTACAAGCATTTAGCAGATGAGGATGTCACACTACGAGAATTTAGCGGAGGAGGATGTCACACTACGAGCATTTAGCGGACAGGGATGTCACACTACGAGCATTTAGCAGAGGAGGATGTCACACTACAAGCATTTAGCGGATGGGGATGTTGCACTACAAGCATTTAGTGGACGAGGATGTCGCACCACCAGCATTTAGTGGAGGAGGATGTCGCACTACGAGCATTTAATGGATAAAGATGTCGCACTACGAGTATTTAGCGGACGGGGATGTCGCACTACGAGCATTTAGCGGACGGGGATGTCGCACTACGAGCAATTAGCGGACGAGGATGTCGCACCACCAGCATTTAGTGGAGGAGGATGTCGCACTACGAGCATTTAACGGATAAAGATGTCGCACTACGAGTATTTAGCGGACGGGGATGTCGCACTACGAGCATTTAGCAGATGAGGATGTCGCACTACGATCATTTAGCGGATGAGAATGTCGGACTACGAGCATTTAGCGGAGGAGGATGTCACACTACAAGCATTTAGCGGGCGAGGATGTCACACTACGACCATTTAGTGGACGAGAATGTCACATCACGAGCATTTAACGGATGGGGATGTCACACTACAAGCATTTAGCGGACAAGGATGTCACATCACGAGCATTCAGCGCACGAGTAGGGGACGACGAGAAGAGGACGAACGAGCTGCTCCCAGGTGAGCGATGAACGCCAGAGGGAGCCACTCTCCCACGGTCACGTGGTACACAGAGTCTGGCCCCTGTCACGTGACTGCTGGAACCAGCCAATCAGAAGGCTGCTCTTAGAACGCCTCGTCGGCCTGACTTTCTCTGCCCGGCTGCTGCTCCTCCTTCCTCCTTCCTTCCACCCCTCACACACGCTCCTTACCACCCTCCCCCCCCCCCCCCCCCACTGTAGAAGCCACCAGCACGGCAGTCCTGCATAGATCACCATACTGTCAGTTGCTATGGCAACATGCCTATCCTTAATATGCGGCTAATTCACGGACGGACAATATCTCATATAGTATTTTCTAGTGCGGGTCTCTGGTGGTAGCATCTAGAGGGACTGAGTAGGGCCAGTTAGCCATCGATAGACCTTTCCAGGTACATGTATATGTATACATATAATATATATATATATATATATATATATATATATATATATATATATATATTTATATCTATCTATTTATCTATATATATATATATATATCTAGTAAAACCCCGCTCAAGGGGCACCTCGCTTAAGGAAAAACCCTGCTTAAGGGGACAGTTTTCTCGGAACAGATATCTTTATTTAGTTTACTTTAACCCCGCTGAAGGGGGACACCTCGCTTAAGGGGACACCTCGCTTAAGGGGCCACCTCGCTTAAGGGGACACTTTGCTCGGAACAGAGGGTGTCCCCTTGTATCCTTATTTTGCCTCTATTCTGAATATATATATCTCATAGTTTTCCTCGGTGAGAGATCAGTTTATGAATATATCTTTGCCGCTGTTTTCCATTATTCTAACTGGGCACTGTTTTAAGTTTTAGAGCGGCAGTTGGAACTTGTCAGCGCTCCCTCGTCCCCGCAGGTTTCAGCACCTCATCTTGTTTTAGTCTCCATACACTTCTCCCCGATACGGTTTTACAGCGAGGGCCAAACTCCAATTCCCAGTTCATAAATGTGAAAAGTTTGCACAATGAAGAATGTCATATCAATTCGACTGAATACAAACTGCAGTTGGTCAGGTGCTGAATTTTCAAACAGGACAGTATTGTGCATGTTAGATTGGTATTTATCTTTTCGCTGCAGTTTCCCCACCCCTCACCCCCTCCCCCCCTCACCCCCTCCCCCATGCTCCAGGGTGGTACCCTTCCTCCATGCACACCCCATGCAAGCCTCCTACCACACAGGGGCCCAGGGTGTAACGAGAGGGTTGTGTGCGCGGCTCCCATTGGCTGACAGTGGCATCACGTGACCCAGATGGGTCTTACCTGTGATTTCGTCAGTCTGATGACAGCAGCGGCCTCACCTGTAATCGCCTACGTCATACCCCCCAGCCTATTACCACCAGGGGCGCTCTCATCTGCCAGGTCTCAAATTAAGACCCCCGACTCGGCGCCCCCCGATCTACGCCTGATGATGGCCCGCGCATGCGTAGATCAGTGCCGCCCAGCGCGCAGGCTCTAATTTGGCGCGAGCAGTCATCTGACAGCCACCTCGTTTTCTTTTCATCCGGCGCCACAGAAATGATCAGAATTCCTCCCCGCCCAAGCTTTATGGAGGCCTTTGTATGCTCGCCGCGTCCGTACCCATCATGCCATTGCCCACAATGCACCGCGAGGTTCACGTGAGAGCTGCGCGCGACGCCGCCATCAGACGCCCGGCCTGACTTCCGGTGTTTTTAGGTCTCACAACGCAGTCTGATGGCTTCACGCATCGTGTGACACGGGAATTTTACGACCGGTGGGGAAAAAAATCCATATAGGACAGATAGTGGTACTGGTTGCACTGCCAGTTTGTTATCCCACTGTACGTATTGAAGTAGTGTGTTTAATTTCAAAATAATGCAGACATTCGACATTTTTATATAGACTTATACATGGTGCTTTTTATAGGGAGATACCTCGGGCATAGGAAAATATTAGATTCGGAAAGTTAGCAGTTGATTTTTGTCTATGAAGTACACATAGAATGGAATATTTTAATTGAGCTCATGTGGCTCTAAACATATGGAAAGGACTGACATATTGATCTCTAATTAAAGGCAGGACCAGTCAAGAAACGAGCTATCAGGGACATTGTCAGGTTAGGTAAAACAGAATAGAAATAATATAAAATGATATAACGCCAATATTGTCCGGATTCTGTCCAAACCCAACAGCATTGTTAGACACAGGCCATCACTTCTGTCCTAGTTTTCAATTAGGTGATGAGGCGAAAAATATTAGTCTATCTCAGCAAAAAAAAAAAAATCCCAGTTTATAAAAAACAATTCTTGTCCGACGGACTCTCGTTCAAGCTGTGTAAAGAAAAGTACACGCGCCTCGTCTGAATCACTGTATCCTAGTTTTGTCTGGTTTTAGATGAGGAAGGGGTACTGACCTTGGAGGTTGACGGGATTCACTGGATCAAAGTCCTTCTCGGGGAACGGGGTGTGCTGCTCATAGAGGAGCAGCTCCTCACTGGTGGCGATGTCCCGCACTGCCTTGTAGAACACCTGTAATAAATATGAGACACCCATAGTTAAATATAAGACACCTGTAATGAGATATGCAACACCCATAATGACATATGGGACACCTCTAATGAAATATAGGACACTCATAATGAAGTATGGGACACCTGTCATGGAATATGAGACACCTGTAATGGAATATGGAACACCTTTAATGACATAGGATATACCTGTAAATATATATGAGACACCTGTAATAAATATGAGACACCCATAGTTAAATATAAGACACCTGTAATGAAATATGCAACACCCATAATGAAATATGGGACACTCATAATGAAGTATGGGACACCTGTACTGGAATATGAGACACCTGTAATCAAATACAAGACACCTGTGATCACCTACAAGACACTTCTCAGTACCTATATTATTATAACACCTGTCGACATAATTTGTTGTAGAGTTTATCAGATGACTCGTTAGTCCAATGTATGCCGTTACATTTTTTGTATCAAAGCATATCCATATCACGGAAGTAGAATGTGGGATGGAGGAAGTAAAATTTGGAAAATTCTTCTTGTTCATTGCTTCTTCTTTGCTTGATGCTTAATTTTGTCCAACAAGGAGCAGTGTAAAAAAAAAGGAATTTCTGAGAAGAAGTGTCGCCCTGACTAAGCGATCTTACACGATCTGTCATGTGAGCGGAGACATAGAACAGGGATGAGGCTGTTATTGTGTCACTTGACGACAAGGAGGGCCTGTATTTGTGACCCGTCTGAGAAATATGACCCGGGAATGACACAGAGTCATGAAAAAGGACCACAATTCAACGGACAGAGATGTCTCGACCTTACCCGGAGCATCTAAACCAGGAATGGCCGTCTTCTAATGTAGTACGATGCACAAGAAATAGTATATTCCTTTAGTTAGGAATACGGATAGGTGCGGTTAGATAAAATAGCTGACCTATTCCTGACTTATATAACTTCCTCCTGATTTTTTCCCACTGACTATAGATATCTAGATGTTCTAGGTTTGCGGGTCCAGGAATAGAGGGAAACTATGTTCCGGTAAACAAAAGTTCAAAGTTACGAGGTGAGGATCGGAAAAATTACTGCTCAAGGTGTCAGCCGCGGGCAGTAATTTTTCCCCAGCCTACATAAACGTATACGCCCTTCAGAAGTCGCTAAACTCCCTGATTTAGCATGTACATGTAGAAATATCTGAAATTTCCATTTCTGGCATTGGATTTGTGTTTTTGGAGATATATAAATACCGTGCAATATTTCTGGGATATGGTCCAAGGGTTATATATAACAACGGGAACCAGCTAACATCGGATCCTGTAAACAGACTGAATTATGGGGAACTTCAATATGGTGTATGCGCTGAACAAAGTCATAGTTGAAACCGAAAAAGACTCAAGAGGATAAAAGATATCTGCGAATGCAGAGTATGCTAAATCCAGACCAATATTGTATTTTAATATTTAAAACTATAGCATATGCATAATTCTGTAATGAAAGTACCAATTCTGTTTCCTTATAAAGATCTATCAAGATGTACGCATTTATTAGGATTTTATCAGGCGTGGATCTCTATGGGGAAAATAACATTTTATTCAGGTTGGCAAAACATGTATCAGCACAATATAAGGATAGTTTTCTCTGTAAGGTCACTTGTGAAGGGACAAAAAGAAGCCTGTTGGGTTCTGGTTTCCATCTCTGGGAGATGCCATGACAGATCATGATGCTTCTTCGTAGAGTTGTCTCGACGCATCGAGCATCAAACCACAACGGTATTCCACGTATGTGGAGTGTTCAAGAGGAATAAAATGTGAAATCTCAGTTGTGACCGCAGCGGAGCCTATACGGCATATATATAGCCTATGATCCATGGGCGCCGCCATGATGCCCCCCGAGTAGGTGTTCTTCACTAAAGGAAGTGAAAAAGTATGTGTTCTTCACTAAAGGAGGTGCAAAAGAAGTGAGTGATAATTGGGAATTGTTACAACTCTAGCCTTGCTCAAATAGGTGTATAAAGTGTTCCATGTGAAAAGTATCATGTCTTGGGTTTAATTTTTATGTCATCTTGCTCTGGTATGGGTGTAGAGAGTCAAAGGAGCCATGGTAAAACATTGAAAGGCAGTTGAATTTGGTAAGAACAAAGAGCCAGAACATAGGTTTTGTCCCCCGACCACCTAGTGACTGCTTCATGAACTAACAATGGCTCTGTCCCCTATAGCTCATGTTGTACATGCTGTTGAATATTTATCAAACCGTAATCTGATATCACTAAAAAAAAAAAAGCTAATTTCTCTACACTGCTAGGAATTTGATGTCTCTCGAGAATACACCGGACCACAGAAATTCTGAATCACCGCAATCATCTTAGCCTGATATAAATGTCCATGGGAACTCATACTCAACGGGCTTGCGAGTACGGTAGCTGATACTCAATGGGCGATACATAGATAATTATTTCCAGGCTCAGATAAAATCAGAAACATATTCGTTTGTCCTTGTTCACCATCTCATTTGGAGTGCTATCGCCTCGTTCATATTACGCCACGCTACAAATTCGATGGCGAATGGGGACACAGACCAAATGCTCATCAATTTCTTTCTTATTATCTCACCCCAGTATTTTTCTCCATAGGTTCCACTAGGAACTCGTACTCCACGGCCGTGAAGGTAGTGTCCATATGCTCAATGGCTAATTGGGTGGTTTATTTTATTAATTGATAATGTTATACGGGGTGAGATAAAATCAGAAACCCACTCGATGAAAATATAACTTGGTCCGCACTCCACCATGTTTGACCGCTACGGAATTCACTCAGCTTCGTGAATTACTCCGCAGTTAAACTCGGTGGAGTACAGACCAATTTATTCCCATCTCGTGAGTTTCCTTTGAATTATCTGATCTCTTATGGGCCTTAACACAAATTTGCTGGATTTCGTTTCATTTTCTGATAAAGACGTTGGGGGGCGGGGGGGTGGTGGGTTGCCAAGACCAATGAGTGTAGACCACTAGGCAGGTTGGTGCCTCCAGCGCGTGTGTTTTAATGATGCCCGTTTTCATTCCTCCAGGGTTGGAGACCTGCTCGCCTCCCACCTTTCAACCACAGCCCCCCCCCCCCCTCCCCCAAACACCAACACGGCGCACACAACAAAGCTCAGCGCTCACGGACTGCGCGACGCTTGATCGAGAACCACGCGACCAAAACGAGGCTTGATGGATCACGCCTTCCCGCCCGCCACCCACGTGACACCCACGTGACACGCTATCTGTTGTCAGAACGAGGCCGTCGCGCGTCACCACGCATGCACATTGGTCATGTGACGAAAGACGTAATTTACATGTTAAAGTTGTGTGGTAAACCCTATACCTCATGTTGTAATTTACATGTTTAGAGTCGAGCGGTAAACCCTATACCTCATGTTGTAATTTACATGTTTAGAGTCAAGTGGTAAACCCTATACCTCATGTTATAATTTACATGTTTAGAGTCGAGCGGTAAACCCTATACCTCATGTTGAAATTTACATGTTTAGAGTCAAGCGGTAAACCCTATACCTCATGTTGTAATTTACATGTTTAGAGACGAGCGGTAAACCCTATACCTCATGTTGTAATTTACATGTTTAGAGGCGAGCGGTAAACCCTATACCTCATGTTGTAATTTACATGTTTAGAATCGAGCGGTAAACCCTATACCTCATGTTGTAATTTACATGTTTAGAGACGAGTGGTAAACCCTAAACCTCATGTTGTAATTTACATGTTTAGAGACGAGCGGTAAACCCTAAACCTCATGTTGTAATTTACATGTTTAGAGACGAGTGGTAAACCCTATACCTCATGTTGTAATTTACATGTTTAGAGACGAGCGGTAAACCCTATACCTCATGTTGTAATTTACATGTTTAGAGTCGAGCGGGAAACCCTATACCTCATGTTATAATTTACATGGTAGAATTGTGTAGTAAACCCTATACCTCATGTTGTAATTTACATGTTAGAATCGCACCCCTATATCTCATGTTGTAATTTACATGTTAGAATCGCACCCCTATATCTCATGTTGTAATTTACATGTTAGAATCGCACCCCTATATCTCATGTTGTAATTTACATGTTAGAACCGCACCCCTATACCTCATGTTGTAATTTACATGTTAGAACCGCGCAGTGAACCCTATAACTCATGACAAATCTCACCATATCTTGTATGTTGATGGAACAAGCACTTTAAGCACTGCCGTTCAATGAACCCACCAACTAAAATGCAAATCCATGTCTTTTACACTTGGTAAATACTTGGGGATTGAAGCACAGCATTTGAATATATCATTTAAAGATAATTATTGTATTGTTGAATCTGATTTGTTCTTCCACATGAAGGAACAAATATTTGACAAGAACTGAGATTGTGCTCCGACCTCCTCTTAAACCAAATTTTGATGTTTTTTCACTTCTAATCCACAGAAATCTGATATAAACATACAAATCAATGCAATCTATTGAGGTAGGTTATGGTCCATATAAACATAATATATTTGTCTCCAAATTGTCCAACACCAAATGATACAGACATATGCATGCCTAACTAGCAGGTAGTCTATCAATACTTGACAAGGGAGGCGGAGGAAAAAACAACACCGACCCATATTGTTCTAATTAAAAGAAAATATATTGTCTGTGACTCCCACAAACGAGGCAGTCTAAAAGCAGTCATCGGTTGATGATCAAACTGCATTAATGAGTTCACATCACGTGACACCACCATACCGCCGCTTGTTTCCGTCGGTCACACTCACATAGCACCGTTGCCGCCGGCACCAGCGGAGGGAGACAGGGACTGGAGATTTGTTTTGATCTCACCGCCTCGTTACTATGGAGACGCACGTCCGTCGTCATGCATCGCTAACCACGTGATCACGTGAGGACCAATCAGCTCTCTCCTACTCCCTGACGTCACCCCGGGAAGGTGGAGACTTATTTGTGTAAACAAACCGTACTTAGACCCATCACGAAACATCACAACCAGCTGAGGGATCCTATGACGTATTTATGGTTATTTTTGATGAATCCTCTGACGTATTCATGGTTATTTTCTAACTCGATGCCATAATATGTATCTGAATATAGCTACATCCATTTGCAGCAGTTTTCGTTTAAGGACAACTGCCATTGATAGGACGCCTACCAGGGGAATATAATTAGCAGGGCCGACTAATAAATAAATAATACATTTACTTATTGATTATACAACATGTAATGAGGGACATTAATGGCGGTTTATTGTTAACGGTGTCGCAGCCATGTGATTGTTTATGATCTATATTTTATTGGGATGATTGTGATAAACATGCATATGATAGCTATAGATAAACATTAGTGTTTATCTCACCCCTGGTATTTTTTCTCCAAAGACTTAATATTGGGAACGGTGCGTATTTACAGTATATACGGCATGGGTATATAGTAAACGGTGCGTATTTACAATATATACGGCATGGGTATATAGTAAATGAACAATTTTTCATTTCATGCAGAAACATTCATTGCTATATACCCAATGGCGAACAATGTATAGTTACATACTGCTGCTAGGGGTGCAGTAATTATGAGTTATGTACCAAGGCAGACGTTTTCTTACTACTTCGATGCGCCTATGACGTCACTGTGACGTTGTCGCATAGCAACATGCATAGCAATACTCATAGTTGCTATGAAACCGGCGGGACGAAAACATAGCAGTTGAAGTTAATCAATAAGGGTGGCCATGGCTTCTTGGACAATCGCAGGTACAGAATAATCTATTTTCATCGATATTATCAAGAAATGTCACGAAATTTCATATGATTGTTTATCTGGAATGAGTTGTCTACGCAGAATGATACCAGGAAACGGAGCTGAGTGATATCTGTAGTGGAAGACAATGAATGCCATGTAAACAGTCATATGAAATTGAGTAGCATTTAGATTTTATCCTATCCCACCACATGTTTTTAACCTCATATGTCACCCCGTGGCATATAAATAATTTATGGCATAACCGTGGAATACAGTCACACCATGTTAAGCCTATGGAGATTTATATGAGGGGTAGGATAATAAGGATTTACCGGTAAAGATTATTGCCCTCGACCAAGGCTTTGGGCTGTAAAAATCAGTTGTCCCTACCTCAAAAGTTTAACATACTTTCACCTGGACAAAGTTCCCCTCTAGTTAGGCACTCTTAATCGATATCCGGAATCCTGGACTGGTTCCATCATGTCTGACGACATTGTTACAACACGAAGGCTTGCTTTTGACATTCACAACACCTTTATTGTTGCCGATGCTCCTCGTTCAGGGGAGTGGCCTGCTGGTTCACGTGAAGCAGGGGTCAGCTGGTATCGACTTCCTTGTTTGTATTTCAGAGAAGGACGGAGGAGAGAACAAAAGGAGCGACTCGCTGACTGGTGACCACCCACGTATTTGATTGGGTACAGGAACGTGTTATCTATATACCCATTATTGAACTAACTCGAGTTACATACCGCTGCTGGGGGATCCATTGAGCAAGTCTTATACAGGGGTATATAGAGGGGTATATAGAGGGGTATATAGAAGGGAATATATAGGGGTATCTAGAGGGGTGTATAGAAGGGTATATATAGGGGTATATCGAGGGGTATAAAGGATAGGAGTGCTCTCTGTCTGTGCACTACTGAGTCAGAGCCTCTCGACTAACAATTTTGTACTATACATGGCTGAAATATGTTCATAATCAAAGACTTGAGCAAGTCTAGAATATACCTCACGGGACTGGAGACTATCACCCCACATCGCACAGCGTAACGCTCGACCTTTTCCCTGTGCCAAAAACAACGCAGTCCAATGGTTTTACTTATTCATCCACCTCTCTATCCAGTTCCTCTTTCATAGTCTTTCTTCTCATGTTTTACTTTCTGTCTCCTTGCTTTCTAAGCACTGTTATTTATATTCTTATCCATATCTTCCATCTTTATCATACTTTTCTTTTCATTTGACTATCTTCATTATGCATGCCCCTCTCTCTGAATCTCTCTTCCCCTCTCTGTCTGTCTCTCTCACTCTGTGTCTCTCTGTGTCTCTGTGTCTCTGTCTCTCTCTGTCTCTCTGGGTATCTCTCTGTCGCATTCTGTCTGTTTGTCTCTGTCTGTCTGTCTGTCTGTCTCTCTCACTCTGTGTCTCTCTGTCTCTGTCTGTCTCTGTCTCTCTCTGTCTCTCTGGGTATCTCTCTGTTGCATTCTGTCTGTCTGTCTCTTTCTGTCTGTATATCTTTCTCTCACTCTCAGTGTGCCTCTATCTCTATCATATCACTTCCAAGATTTTCTCCCTGCTTTCTTTTTCTCTCTTTTAACCATATTCTGATTTCCCTATTCCTCCCTCTACATCTCTCGTATGATCTATGCCCATTTCCGTAATGCACGCACAATGCACTGTATACCTTTGGGCAACGAGGCCTATACACGGCACAGGAGAGACTGAGCAAATTGAGGCAGAAGTGTTACAAATCTGCCCCTTAGAGACCTACGATATTCCTATATACCCATTATTATGTGTCGAGGTTGACGTTTTCGTCCCACTCTCATGTTTTCGTCCCGTTCTGACGTTTTCGTCCCGCTCTGATCACGTGATACAATACAGCAGCGGGACGAAACAATAGCTGTTGTGGTTACTCGATAAGGGTGGTCATTTGCCTTGGAAGTGTTTCAGGTAAAGAATTAAGCATTTTTATTGATATTTGAAGGTATATAGGAATAGGGAAACCAAGTACCGGTAAGCAAAATTCAAAGTTACTTGGTAAGGCTTGGAAAAATTACTGCCTGCGGCTGACGCCTCAAGCAGTAATTTTTTATATATATATAAATATATTTATATATCTATCTATCTATCTATCTCTCTCTATATATATATCTAGTAAAACCCGGCTCAAGGGGCACCTCGCTTAAGGGGTCACCCTGCTTAAGGGGATAGTTTTCTCGGAACAGATATCTTTATTTAGTTTATTTTAACCCCGCTGAAGGGGGACACCTCGCTTAAGGGGACACTTTGCTCGGAACGGAGGGTGTCCCCTTGTATCCTTATTTTGCCTCCACTCTGAATATATATCTCATAGTTTTCCTCGGTGAGAGTTCAGTTTATGAATATATCTTTGCCGCTAACTCCCCACCCCTAGTTGCAAATACGGTAATTGCCATATTGACGGGTATAACAACAGGAACTATTTCTCTGCTCTATAGCAAAAGGGACTATTTTTCCCGTATACCATGGTTTTGAGGCCGTATACCACAGGTTTGATTCCGTATACCACAGTTATGGTATCTAACAGGTTGTATACAATGGGTCGTGGTTTACTGAGTCCCTATGCATTTTCAATGGGGGCTTTGTATACGTTGGATAATAAGGAGTGATCTCCCCTTCTTCCACGCTCTGATCACGTGATACAATACAGCAGCGGGACGAAACAATAGCTGTTGTGGTTACTCGATAAGGGTGGTCATTTGCCTTGGAAGTGTTTCAGGTAAAGAATTAAGCATTTTTATTGATATTTGAAGGTATATAGGAATAGGGACACCAAGTACCGGTAATCAAAAGTCAAAGTTACTCGGTAAGGCTTGGAAAAATTACTGCCTGCGGCTGACACCTCAAGCAGTAATTTTTTACATATATATAAATATATTTATATATCTATCTATCTATCTATCTCTCTCTATATATATATATCTAGTAAAACCCCGCTCAAGGGGCACCTCGCATAAGGGGACACCCTGCTTAAGGGGATAGTTTTCTTGGAACAGATATCTTTATTTAGTTTATTTTAACCCCGCTGAAGGGGGACACCTCGCTAAAGGGGACACTTTGCTCGGAACGGAGGGTATCCCCTTATATCCTTATTTTGCCTCCATTATGAATATATATCTCATAGTTTTCCTCGGTGAGAGTTCAGTTTATGAATATATCTTTACCGCTAACTCCCCACCCCTAGTTGCAAATACGGAGTGAGGGAGCTACCATTGAATACATAGACAATAATCGATGGTTTTGTGGACAGGCGGCCGTAAACCACGAGAGGTTGACGCGTAGAAATACATGAGCGCTAGCCAGTGGTTTACAGAGCCGCCTGTCCACAAAACCATCGTTTGTTGTATTTATTATCCATTTTCTCCAATAAATTAAACCCAGTTATTGCCATATTAAAAGGTATGACATTAGGGACTATAACTCTGCTCTATAGCAAAAGGGACTATTTTTCCCGTATACCATGGTTTTGAGGCCGTATACCACAGGTTTGAATCCGTATACCACAGTTATGGTATCTGACAGGTTGTATACAATGGGTCGTGGTTTACTGAGTCCCTATGCATTTTCAATGGGGGATTTGTATACGATGGATAATACGGAGTGAGGGAGCTCCGCCCGAGTTGCTCAGTGAGCAGAAGAGCCTCAAGAGGAGGTGGTGGTGATGTATGGGGAGGAGGAAGAGGAGGTGGGAGGTCGGGCGGGGAGTCGACGCTCCACTTGCTTTCATGTGATGCCATCCGCTGCACGGACAACCAACCAGGCGCGCCGAGAGCACGATCGGCAATGGCCGTGTAATTGAGAGACCAACTCTGTGATTGGCTCCAGACGAGTCCCGACAGAACGCGGCCCTTTGTGCGGCCCCAAACACGCCGGGGCTACACTCATTAGGGGCCGGCCAGTCAGCCCTGCCTACACCAACACCGCTGTGTCACGCCCCGACAAAGGCAGGGTGTGGGGTGGGCGGGGGTAAACGGGACAGGTGCCTGGGGGGTGGTGGTATAGCGGAGATCGGAGAGTGAGAGGGGGGTATTGTCTTTGGGGGTTTGGGGTTTTAGGAGAAGTGATTATAAAACAATAGGTACTAATGGCCCGATTACGATGGACATTTATCACGTATGGGTTATGTGTGGGTACTGTTCAATGCCTGTGGGGTATACACCTATTATCGCTCCTTTCTGAGCTCCTATAGTTGGGCCTTAACTTGACGTCTGGCATTCACACAAAACAGGTGTGAAAGGAAAAAATTATCATCTGGATGATCGGCATTGGTGTAGGGCGCGATTTAAAAAGGACATGCTGGATTAGACATAATGGGGCACTATGCTGGGGATTTGTCCGTGGATTTGTGTTTGTTTCGACTATAACGGATTAGTACCCCATGGCTGGGATTGTAGATCGGCCGATACAACCTCCCGCATGTTGACAGAGTGAATGGTGATGGCATGTCAATTTGTTTGTATCTTTAAATTGGTTTTACAGTTAAAGCCTTCAGATACATACTATTTCGGTTCTGTTGGTACCTGAAAGATTTAGCTTCGGACGGTGTATGTAGGACCAATGGCGCACAACTTTGTGTAGAATAGAATACGAAATTCATGATAGAAAATCATAATGGCCAACGTTTAGTTTATGTTACCAGATGATAGGCACGTTAAACAGAGATACTTTTTGGTGGCAGAGATGTTTTTATGAAGGGCCAGAAAGTCCCAAATTCTGACCGCTAATTATTAGGGTTTTTTTGTGTTTTTTTTTAATTTAGAAAAAAATCTTTTCTCCTGTAGATTTCACCGGAGAGGATTTGTCCAGATTCGGATTTTATTGGACACTTGTGGTCGCGATATCATAGAGTCTGCCTCGTTTACTCACACGCTAATTGGTTATTACTTCTTGACGTCATAAAGCAGTATTGTACAATATCTCACCCCTGGTATTTTTATCCCATAGGCTTAACATTAGGAACTCGTTCTCCATGCCCATACGAGTTTTGCAGTCCAATCTCCATGGTCTATATCCTTTGTGTCATCCATTATTTTAATGTGTACAGGGGTAAGATAAATACAGAAAGCAACTTGTTTTGGTCAAAGTCATTTGAATGCTACATGATATTCACTCGGCTGTCGCCTCATTCATATCACTCTGCATCAAACTCGTGGAGAACGACGACTTTGACCAAAACCTGTTGGTTTCTTCTTGAATATAGGCCTAGTACAGAGACAGCATAATATGCACACACTGTCATAGACAGTGTATATTACTCATATCTATAGTGAGTCTATGGTGGAAAAACATCATGGCAGGATAAAAATAAAACTGCCAACGAGCCAGTACTTACTGGTAGGTAGTTACATAGAACTGGGTCGAGAATCGTAAAAATACTCAATTCTCCACGAGTTTGGATGCGCTGTATTCATCATTGAGGCGAAGCGGAGTGACGATTGCGGCGCATCCAAACAAGTGGAGTATTGTGTATTTTATGATTTGAGTGCAGTTCTGGATTTATCTCACCACTTTCGATACATTAAATAGCAACACAATATCAGAATAATTGAAATCACCAAGTAAATCCAT
This sequence comes from Alentia gelatinosa, assembly GCA_950022655.1. NCBI lineage: Eukaryota > Metazoa > Annelida > Polychaeta > Phyllodocida > Polynoidae > Alentia > Alentia gelatinosa. The sequence continues at coordinate 6,312,123 of OX465590.1, forward strand.
ATGACGTCATCTCACATTCACTCTGCCATGGCTGTGGCGTAGTATTGTCCCTTTACGGGGGTGATCGTTGAGTATTTTTTTACTGATGTTATTCCTATGGCCAAACTTGTACCAGGGTGAGATAAAAGTGCGATATTGGTTGTATACGTTCTTTTTGGTGGTTGTGTGTCCACTCTCTAGTCTGAACAAACTATAATTTGTCAGAAGTGAATGTAACATCGTGATTTTTTGTTTGTTTGGTTTGATTTTACTCCAGTCAACCATTATAGGTCCTTTCCAGACTTTCTCAAGGTTCTTTCACACCACGAGGGTGGTGATCGAATCTATGTGATGAATTCAGGTAGAAATCTCATCCCTACACATTTACCGAGGTGAGAGTTCTTTTACTTCCCACACAACATAGACATGGTATGAGAAGCATGGCCTTTGGTATAGCAGTAAATCTACCACTGCTGGGGGTGGGACTCAAACTCACAAAGTCTTACAACCTTGGGGTCACAAGTCCGGTGCTCTAACCAATGAGCTAACTCCCCACCCAGTAACATCGTGAGGACCGGAAGGAAGACGAGGGAAACGACCAGATACGGTTTTGTGGGTGACGCCATCTTCCTACACGTCTGAGATGAATGGAGATGATGAATAGTGTGTCAGTAAAGTCGTGAGACATTCTGGTCACCACCTGTCTCCAGAGAAACGCGCTCATCGTGTGAGTCCACATAGGTAGTCCGGTTAAAGTCACTGGTTTATCCCACCCCTAATAAAAGACGCCATAGGCTTAACATTGGGTCACTGTATTCGGTCTGGAGTTAAGAAAAATGAAAAATATCGCTCTAGTGGGATACACTTGACAAATGACGTCATTTAGATGGGCGGGGTAGGATAAATTCTAAACCAAACTCGAGTTAGACGTGTGATTGTTAATCACACTCCGGCAAGATCACATATTACTGCTCTTGGCTTGGCCTCGCGCAGTAATACGCGATCTTGCCGCCGTGCAATAAACAACAACATGACTAACTCTTGTTTGGTTTCTCCATAGTCTCCAGAGAAACGCACCCATCGTGTGAGTCCACATAGGTAGTCCGGTTAAAGTCACTGGTTTATCCTACCCCTAATAAAAAAACGCCATATTTCACAGGTGTGATATAAAGTGTTGTTTATGCCACTACTTTCTGATACTGAAAAAATATGGAAATGGGGTAGGATAAAATCTAGACGCCACTCGTTTGAGTTTGAGCTTATTTATGCCACATATTTTGTTGGCTCCGTAATGTCACTCGTCTTCGACTCGTGAGATTATAGAGCCAACAAAATGCGTGGCATAAATAAACTCCGACTCAAACTCGTGACGTCTCTTGATATTATCTCACTCCTGGTATTTCTTCTCCATAGACTTAACATTGGGAACTCGTATCTAACGCCCATTAGATATTTAGGAAAAATATCCAATAGGGGATTATGTCACAAATGTTGACCCATTAGTCAATGTGAAGGGTGAGATAAATTCAGAAACCATTCAAGTTTAGGGTCAGAGCTCGATCCAATCTCATTTGAATCACATAGTAATTCACTCGGCTTTGCCTTGTGAATTACTACGTGATTCAAACTCGATGGGATACGGGCTCAGACCCTAAACTTTCATAGGTTTCCTCTATTTTAACCCTCTGGATCTATTTGTTATTGTTATTATCAATATCAACTAATACACGTTGATACGTTTTATCTTACATATCAGCTCGCTAGATTTTTCCCGTATTGCATCAATCGACAGAAATTGGCGAGTGTCATGTTTTTTTGGTTGTTTTTTTTTCTTTTTATTGGGTCAAGCTATATATTTGCGGTCTACCGCCTTCCCATGCTTGAGGAAAGTTATATGTTGTATTAAGAAACAAGATTCTAGGGAATATATATGCTCAATATATACTTTCAAGATATATAAGTAAACTTGGAATATACAAATCTAATAAAGCATTAAGGTAACAGAATTCAGTACTTATTTACATTATTCATAAAAATGCAGCGCAGCATAGCCTCAAAAACCAAGTTTATCTACTTTTATCATCTATGATTTATTCCTTCCTCCACCATCAACAGTATACATTACATCAACACCACAAGTAAATGTATATGTAACATTTGATCCCGGGTTTTTGGAGTATCTCGGTGCAGTGCTTGATCATGATGCAAATGGCGGTGTCATTCCCCTACTCATGCTTCTCTGCCTTCTAGTTATCAGCCGCATTCTTGGCGGGAAACGGTGCCTGACGGACATGCGCATTGATTAAGACAAACTTGAAAGTCGTCTGCTGGTGCTCCAAGGCGGGAAAAATGCACGCCTCAAAGTCGTCTGCTAGTAAGAGTCGTTTGGCGGGAATAAAAACCCACGACTGCGAACAAAAGCCAATATCTTCATGCATCAACGGGATTAAATAAGCCACGTGCTTCAGTGACAATCTCGCCGCTGCTTTTTGTCAATCCTTTTCGGAAGCCAGTAAACAAATCTCTCTTGATTTCACAATAAATTCCCGAGGACAACAAGTGAGTGAGCTAATCGAAAGTCGATGTGAAACTCTATCCACCCGGGGTTAAAAAGAGGGGCCAGCGTTCGCTTCATGCCTCGGTGACGTCATCGGTAAGCTCCACTTCATTTCTCGCGGGATCTCGCGAGTTCTCGTTTGTTCGAGATTAGGGACGAGAAGCGAGCCAGCGTTCCGGTTGGAGGTCCTCCTCGCTGTGCTCTAACCAGGCCCATCTGTCGGGGTTGACTCTGGTGCCTTGCTAATGTGATCGAAACTGGAAAACACACACTCGCCGCACCTTTGTTGCTCTAGGCTTAATTTGAAACGTGAAAGTATTCGGTGTAAAAAAGGCAGGGGTGCCTGAAATCGCATGATATCAGGTCTCTGGATAGTGCATTTCTCACCCAACATTATCCTGTAGCACTAAGCTGGTACAGAGTAAATCTGAGTACAGAGCTCTGGCCGCCTGATAGGAATCAGAATCAGAATCACTGAATACTGTGATTAACAAAAAAATAAAGGTAAATAAAGATAAGCGTTGATGTTATGAATGTGTATAGCACACTAAAATTCTGCCCAAAGTACCAAAACTATCCAAACTTTTGGTGTCCGCTTGTGGCAGGAGGTTGGACTCGGCTGGAAAGTGTTCGGATTGCACCACCATCAAATCAGTCTGTGTAGGCTCCGCTGCGACTTCAGACTGACAAACATCTACTCTGGTGGCCAGTATTGCAGCCAATAGCAGCCCCAAAACCCTCTCCTGAAGTCCCTCGCTGAAGTCCCTCTGCATACATGTATAACATGTCATATCATAACATGACGATTTTGATTCCCCCTGCAACTGACAGCGACAATTAAAAATCATCGCTGTAATACTCCATTCTCTGTCACCTGTATTCTTCCAGTTGGTACTCACATATTATCCTACCCCTAATAAAAAACGTCATATGCTTAACATGGGATTTGTTTGTGTCACGGGTAGTGACATAAAGTGTTGTTTATGCCACTACTTTCTGATACTGAAAAAATATGGAAACGGGGTAGGATAAAATCTAGACGCCACTCGTTTGAGTTTGAGCTTATTTATGCCACTCATTTTGTTAGCTCCATAATGTCACTCGTCTTCGACTCGTTAAATTATGGAGCCAACAAAATGCGTGGCATAAATAAACTCAGACTCAAACTCGTGACGTCTCTTGATATTATTGTCTTGGACGAGTGTTACGTTATACACCATGGTAGTTTGAGATATCAATGAATCATGTAAATCCACTATGATGTGGTAAAATACCCTCTTTCAGTTCCAGACAATACATTTTTAATTGGGTTTTCTTCTTGGGAATATCTGGCCAGCATACCTATCAAGAGATGTGCTCGGAGAATAGCTAGATAAACGCGTATGATACTGAACGTTCCCACACGCAAGAAAATGCTTGAATAATTTACATCAATATAGAAGACAGGAAATCTACGGATCTGGATAAAAATCTAGAAGCAGATACTTCGGTCCGGATGAAAAACAAGATAAGGTAAAGGGAGGACCGGAGAGAATGAAGCATGCAGATACATGACAAGTCTTATCAGTTTTGGTTTTTATAAAGCAACAACGGCCATTGGCATACTGCCACATTGGTGTAAAATATGTCTCTCTCGAGGGCTATATATTTGTCAGCAAATCTTCCCCATTTACGTTGATACTGATCTCGGCTTATGTGAGTATATCTTTTTCTATGATAATGCCAGAAGAAGTCTTTCAAATAAAGACGAGACATTGCAATCAATTCAAGGAAATATTTGTCCATGTAGAATTTCCTATCCCAGAGAGACTGAGAAAACATGTAAACACATCGTTATTGGCCATGAAATAGGGCTGGGTTGAGTGGGGAGGTTTGAACCATTGTTTATTGGTGTGAATGAGGCCCAATTTATTCTCCTTTTGTTTACGTAAGACAAAGGGATTTTATAAACTGAAAATGAAAACAAGGATTGAAAAAGACTTGAAAAAGTCGGACCATCACTTATTAAAGATGACACTTATTACAGATTTTATCCTACCCCGTTTCCATATTTTTTCAGTATCAGAAAGTAGTGGCATAAACAACACTTTATGTCACTACCCGTGACATAAACACATCCCATGTTAAGCCTATGGCGTTTTTTATTAGGGGTAGGATAATACTATTTCCCTATTCTTGACACAGAAAACAATGATTCCTTTTGAAAAGAGGAAAATTGCCATCTAAGCAATTCTGAGAATTGTAGTATGATGACAGACTGAAGTGGAGCCCTCCGTTAGCATAATGGCCCCGGAACACAACAGACACCTATACGCGGCGGCCTGGTACTGGTGGCGGGGGTGGGGGCTGCGTTGGGGTACAAGTCCCTCTTCCAATATTATGAATAACAGAACTCAGTGAAGGCGGCCCTTCAGACCTGACGCCGGATATATACGGCTTCCTCCCTAGAGCTATCACCACAAAGACGACCTGATGGGGATTTATAGCTCATGGTTCTCACAATAACAATAGAATACCCTGACAGCCAGCCACCCCTCCGAAGCCCCCCAGCTGGGGTTCCACCATATTGGTGTCATACTGCCTTTATACGTCACATGTCTAAAAGTGGCGTCATTTTATTATTGGCATGACGTAAGATGACGTATATGTGAGGTAAGGGAGACATACAGTGCATGGCATTCCCTTTCTCCTCTGAGACTGACACCCGATGGCGAAGGTGCAAGGGGAGGTGTATGCCAAAAGAGCGGCAATCCATTTATTGCGTTTCGTCTGCGGTTCTCATATGATGAGCAATCATTGAATAAACACCAGATCGCGGCAGAAAAAACACACACAGACAATCTGCAAGGCTGGGCTGAGCAGATGAAACCTGACTTCTGCTTGGAGCTCCGCCAAGTGACCGACTGACTTGGAGAGTGATAACGTCAACGCTACGCAGTGAAAAAAAGTCGTCTGCTGATTGGACAAAAGACGCGGGCTATCAAGAGTTGAAACGCCGGGACTGACTTCCGCTGAGAGCCGACTTTGAAATGCAAGCTGCTGCCAGAAAATACGATATGTAAGGGGATCTGTACTCTGTGGTTACTCTGTATTGTATTTCACCCTCCTCCTTCCCCCTCCTTTCCACTATATCCCCTTCTATCCCATTGCAGTTCTCACTCATATACTAGTATCCCCATACTACCATATCTATAGTCTCAGCATACACGGAGTTGGTATAATTTGGAACGATTGAGGAACCTTTTGTGGACCACTTTGTAGAATGATGTAATGTCATTGATCGAAATATATTGCATAATAATTCATGAACACACGGAAATGACAATAACACTGCATGGAGTGAATACGTGATGTCGATTGCAGGCTAGAATGGTCATATAGCTTGAATGATATTCTTGCAACTAGAATTTTTCAGTATCTACTTATTGCGGATGTCAGTTGGGGCCATGAAAAAAAGAGGAAATATTTCTATGTGGAATCTATTGTCTCAGAGAGGCTGAGAAAACATGGAAAACACATAGCTATTGGTCATAGAATGCGGCTGGGGTGTGTGGGGAGGTTTGAACTACTGTTTATTGGTGAGAATAACTCAAAATCTATTCTCTCATTGTTTTAGTCAATTGAAAATGAAAACAAGGATATCCTTGAAAATATGAAAACTTCTCTTTCTAATCTATAGATGAATAGCTCTGTTTTGCCGTATCTGTTTATAGATTGAACACTGTTTTGCAGTATCTTTTTATAGATGAACACATCTGTTTTTCACTATAAGTTTATGATTGGACATATCTCTCACTTTTTAGCACATGAAATGGGCACCCCCCCCCCCCCCCTCTCTGCGCATAGGCGGTAAAACGGGGGCACCGTAGCGACATCTGACGGACCACCACCTGCGTGCTTACGGCGCACGCACATTTTACCCTTTTTACGCGTGCAGACGCTGCCCAGACGCTGCCCACCATGAAAAGTACAAATCAAAAGCTGGACGGCCGCCAGGGGGACATGGAGACGGCCGCTAGGGGTGATGGCGACGGCCACAGCGCACGCTTCTTCTACACTGGCCGCCAGAGCTACACAACATTAGCTCTGATCGGGATAGATAAGCGGCAACCTTGAACCAGTAGCTGTAAGTGTCTGTTACTCTCCACCCAGATTGTCTGTACTGCTTGGAGAATGAGTCATTTTGTACTCTTGAACCCAATTTAACATTTTCTTATATCCTTTCGTGTTTATTTAAAAAAAGATATGATGAACATAAAGCTAGTTTTCGTAATCAACCCTTTAGGTTAATAATGTTCATAGTATGTAGATTTGCTCTCAGAACTTAAATGGAAAAGAAGTATTTGAGTGGAGGCGTACACGGCGGATACCGTGTGGGATTTAACCCGACCAACCCCTAAACAATTCTGAGGTTCAATCTATGACAGGAAATCATAGACAGATATATCATATATATACCAACAAATAGGCCTTGGTCTCAGGTTTCTAACAATGTTTTGATTGCAAAATTCGGCCATATATTTATAACAGGAGAACGATTTATTATTTCATTATCATAGTGGTATTAGGTATTTGCTGCAGTGTTGGCTTCACTCTAAACAGCGCTCGCCTCGTTCTGGAGTGCGGAAATTTCGCTGGTGTGCGGCTGGTACTTTATCAAATACATAGAACCAGCGAAACCCGTTATCACGGCGATCGCCGCGCCACGCTTATGTGCAAGAGGTGAATATCGTAGCTCAGCGTAGACAGGGGTTGGTTGCCAATCAACGCATCTCCACGGTCGGCTTGGCGGGGGTTGAGGAGGGTCTACGATACGGACAGAGGAGGGTGGGTCAGGGTAGGTAGGACGGGGTGGGAGAGAGGTGGGGAGGGCATCCGAAGTTGCGAAGGGTTCGTGTTTTCAAATATTGGCCATGGTTCAGGACCTAACAGCATGGAACCCCCCACCCCTCCCACACACTCTCCCAACATACACACAGACAATTATCATGAGGACTCGTAGCCTTACCAAGCCTCTGCTGGCAATATTCAGGGGGACCCCGCAATCACTGCCGGCAAATAGGCCTTTTTTCCACAGGCCGGTGTCGCACCTTATCTGCTTAGTGACGCCACGGCTGAAGCCAAACATTATATAAGGGCCGATTCCACCAACACACACGATGTAGCAAGATTCGGCCCGATTTGGTTGTCTTGCCAGATCGGGCTAGGATTGAATCATCGCATGCCTATTTGTCGTGATGTGTCTTGAGGTGTCGCAGTGTTGGATATATACACCCGACACCACTCGCCTACGTTTTGAGACAAGTGAGGTACGACACATTGTGACACAGTAAGACACTACAAGACATAGCAAGATATACCACGGCAAATCCATCCTGTTGGTTGAATCGGCCCTTAACTTGGCAACGTATTCTTTATCATTGGATCACTGAGTATATGAGCGTAATACGTTCACAATACCCTTGAATATTATTTCCAGTGAAATAATAGTGATTGCATTGTGTTCTATGGTATCCCAGCTCAAATTTGGTGTGTCATACATGCATATCACCTCAACGATACTTTAGATATACCTTATATAACACAGGGACACCTAAACTGCATACGTACTGATACACAAGCAGACCTAGCTAGAATAGGCTTATCTTTTTTTCCAAGTTAAATCCAAGATGATTAACAACTATAAAGTTTAGACAGTCCAGACTCGTTGATGCAATACCCTAGTTTGTTCCAGCAATTTAATCTGTCAAAAGACAACACTCCTGCAATCACACCCACCGTTCACACTCTAGCTGTGAATGCTGTGGCATATAGGCGGACTCGGCCGTGTTTGTCCGAGTGGCCGCGTCACTAGACAGTGGATCGTTAGGCGTGAATAAATCACATTTAATTATCATGCACACTCCCTAACTGAGACTCGAGGGTTGCGGGAGGCAAATTTATGCAATCACAGTTTTTAGCTCAGTGGTTAAGGCACTGAACTTGTAACTCCAAGCTTATGAGCAAAGAATTGCACACCATTCTTATGTCATGGCCTTGAAAATAGTCTATATTTGCGGAGAAGGAGTATGTAGACCAGATCTAAATATGGTTTATTTTACGTGGTTACCGTGTGGATAATGGAAGGGTCATTACATGATACTCCGGTAAATGTAAATTGGATCTGTTTGTGACAGTATGCGTTTGATTTATTTGTTATCTGTCGTCTTTTAGCTTCCACTCATAATCATCACAGTTGTCCTTGACATTTGAAAGAATGATGCAGGCAATCTACTTGTACTTCTCTTGGTGGCATGACAATCAAATGCACACCAATGAGATGAAACAATCCTAAGAACCAACAGATGGCCCCTACAAGGCTACATCAATACTTCCAGCGGAAAGACCCTGGGAACAGAGCTTTATTACATTCTTAGGTATCTTTTATGTAATTTTTGGAGTGATAACGGCGTCTACGATTCAAATAAGATAGGAAACAAGCTCTGACTCTAAACTTGAATAGGTTTCTGAATGTATCTCACCCTTCACATTGATTAATGGGTTAACCTTTGTGATATAATCCCCCATTGAGTTTTTTTCTTCTAAATAATCCATGGGCGTTTGATACAAATTCCCTATGTTAAGTCTATGGGGAAAATGTACCAGGGGTGACATAATTACAAAGTACAAAATTCTGGAATCTACGGGACGTTAAAACTCAAATAACAGAATCAAAGCGCACCTTTAAACGTGAAGCAAAACTAAGAATATCAGAGAAACATTTATATTCTTTGAGATGATAATTTCCTTATTTGAGGACTGACTTATTTTGATTTGATGAATGTGTTGTGAAAATGAGATCTGACATGGGAGGTCTTAAACTGTTATGATTGATCCTCTACTGGGTCACCCTAAATCACATCACTATATATACATGTTTTGATCAAAGTCGCCATTCTCTATGAGTATGTTTATATATAGGATTATCAAGAAACACCACGAAATTTCATATGATTGTTTTTATGGCGTGAGTTGTCTTCATGGAATGATATCATGAAGCGGAGCTGAGTGATATCTGTAGCGGAAGACTATGAATGCCATGTAAACAATTATATGAATTTAAGCAACGTTTAGATTTTATCCTACCTCGTCGCATGCTTTTAATTGTCTATGTCACTCGTGGCATATAACTATTATATGGCATAACCATAGCATACTGTCACACCATGTTAAGTCTATGGAGATTCATATGAAGGGTAGGATAAATACATATACAACATACCACATCTCTCATGTAAGCTTCCACGGTAAGCTTCCACGGTAACACAAACCTAAAAGTATATCTTGTATCTGTGGATATGTATATATGTTATCAAAAGATCTGATATTTGCTTGTAAGAACAATGTTTACCACATTGAAACAAATAAAGAAAAAAATAATAATGCAGTGTAACATAATGGGCTTTATAATACTCCACACGCCGATTATTACCGCACTATAGGAGAGTTATACGAGCTGTGACGATAATAAAAACGTTCCGTGACTGAGTGTTAACTCAACCGTGACGTCTATGACTGTCACAGCCGCCATGTTAATTTTTGAATCATACAAAAGTCAGGCGGCTCGAATATCGAGGCCGGATTCATTGGGGTTTCTAAGGGGGCGGAGGTGAGGGGCCAAAAAAGGGCGTGACGGGGGTGTGGCTGGCCCCCAACAGGTGACTTTGTTTGGAGGGGGGTGGGGGGTGTCCACCTGGTGGCAGGGACGGCAACTGACATGGCCGCTAGGGGGACAAAAAACACGCGCCGACTGGTCCCGGCGAGCGAAAGATGAGCTGGAGTTGGGCCGCAAGGGACCAGCCTGGGCCATTACAAAGTGAAAAGACTGACATCGCTGAAATGTCAACAGAGATGGTGTGTGTGTTGAGGTGGGGGGGGGGGGGGGGGTTAAAGGAGGGGTGTAACCCTCCCAACCCCCAGCCTAACTGTAAAAAGCCGCATAGGGGACCCCCGTGCCCCCCAGCCCCCCATCCCGCCTCTGCGTACACACAGCAGGGTGAAATATGGATTTAATACGCCCACCCCATCTATAGGGACCTCATTGATTACATCGTTGAAAATGTCAACAAATCAGCAGTGACGAATGACACATCCTCAAGTGGGCCCATCGGAAGGAAGAAAAAAAAAACGGAAATAAAGGCGAGGAGGTGAGAGTAGGGGGTGTGTCTGTCTGTGTGTGTGTGTGGAAAAGTCGGTCACGGTACACCAGGTGTTTCGTAGATATTGGTTTCACTGTGCGGGGAGAGTGTAGGCGGGTGGGGGGAGAGTGTACACACAGGGCCCTACGTCGGCGGATCGGCGTCGTTTTGTTGTCGTTACGTGAGATACGGCGACTTGAGGCTTGCACTGAATGGTAAATTACGTCATGTTTGGTTAAGGTAGGCCGGGAGACGTTTGGTTGGGGCGGACACAAAGGGGGATACCGGGGGGTATTCTCCGGCCGGCCATGAAGGAACCATACCCCTTCATCCCCACCCCCCCCCCCCTACGTCTCCACCATGTATCGTCTTAGCTCTCATTTATATGCGACCTGCCTCTTCCCCTTTGGTTGGATTGTATATCTCACCCCCGGTATTTTAGTGCCATAGGCTTAACATTGGAACATGCCTCTATGAGTATTGCAAGCTACTCTCCATGGACTATATCCTGTGCAACGTCCATACGCCCTCCAGAGGTTACTAGCCTCCCTATTATCACCCAGGGTATATACAAATTCCGCTCGCGACTGGCTGGTCTCACCACAACAACATGAACCAAAGTTTTCCCATTTATATTTGAAGAACCTGAATATCATTTCGGATTCACATGTAGAAATAGCTGAAATTTCCATTTCTGACATCGGATTTCCCATTTGAAGATTTATAAAAACCGATAAACTGCAATAATTTCGGGTTATGGTTCAAGGTCTATCACCATACAACGTCGGTAACCAGCGCACCTCGGGACTTGTAAACAGACTGTATTCTGGGATACCTCAATAGGGTCTATTCTTTTAGTGTGTACAGGGGTGAGATAAATAGAGAAAGTAACTCGTTTTGGTCAAAGTCATCATTCTCCAACTCGTTTGAATGCTATGTGATATTCACTCGGCTGTCGCCTCGTTCATATTACTCTGCATCAAACTCATAGAGAACGGCGACTTTGACTAAAACGTGTTGGTTTCTTCTTTAATACCTTTCAACAGTACTGCCAACCCTCCAGTTGTTCGGCTTGATACTCCATGAACCAACGAGCTACGTTCACTGATGACCAGTTAGGAGTACAATACCACCATGTAAACAATTAAAAAAACAATAAAACAAAAACGATGGTGTTCCTACAACCACATACAGATGCTTGCTCAAGTCTTTGATTATAAACATTCAACAAAAAAATTACATTAAATCAGGATGATTGTAATATCAGGAAACGTCCTTACTGTGGACGAAACGGTTCCTGTTCGAGGTCAGTCGTCGATTTCATACTGCCTGACGCCATGGGCGGAAGGCAGTATGAAAACGAAGACTGACCGAGAAAGAGAACCATTTTGTCTACAGTGAGGACGTTTGCTTATTATTATATACCTTTAATTGGAGAAAAACGCCATTTTAATGACATTCAAAGTCGCTGTCACAGCGGGCACGAACATTATTATTACTGCACCCCTAGCAGCGGGCAGTATTTAAAAGACATTCGGACATAGGTATATAATAATATATTCTCTTTCCCTGACCGGCCCAGGACTCAAACTGGTATCAGGGCGAAGAGGGGTGGAGTAGTTGGAGATGATACAGGGACTGAAGCCAGTCTAATGCAAAGTGTTAATCTACCAGTTACGGTATTGCATCATTACCCATGATATCGGTCTTTCATAGGTTTTCATTGAGGAGAATGGAATTCCCGCTATTTACATAATGTATTTATACATTAATATGCACGCAGTACTTATACATTCCCGTTCTTGTATTACACTAAAAACCGAATTTACCGTAATATGTAGACCCTTTAGAGGTGGGATAATACCTGGGAAATATCATACTAAAGTAAATATTGTCTAAATATGCCATGTCAGGAATATTTGTACCAATGCCTTCCTGTTTCCTCTCCTCTATTTACCCCTATAACGTCATCTCTTTTGTCCATGGCTTCCTCTCTATCTTCCCCTCTCCATTCTCCGACCCTCGTTCTTCTCTGCTTCTGTCTTCCTCCTAACCGTCCGATTGTCCGCACCCATTATGCCCGTGCCGCCCTAGCCGGTATTCACCATACAGCACACAGATTCCCCCTCCAGCCCTGCATGCCCCTGCCCCGTCCCCCTCTCCGCCACCATTGTTAAGAGGGGGGCACCAGGAGTTGCTTGTTGTACCCATTTGTCGTTTGAGTGACATGCGGACAGTGCGCTTGGCGTGTGAGTTTTCAGACGGCTGTCTCAGCCTGCCATGTTATCTTGGTTTCTCTCCCAGACACACTCTGACCTGGGTCTGTGGTCCGTCTGTGAGGAAAACAGATTTAGAGGCTCGACTTTCACGGTCCGAATGAATATCCCATATCTTTAATTGGTATAAATCAGCAAAGCGTATTCACATGTCTTCGGTGAGAGTTTGATAATTCATCCTGATATGATATATATTTTGTTTATGTATGTATATATACACACACACACATATATATATGTATAAACAATGTACATATATATACATATATTTCTATTTATATGGAAAAAAAATATATATAGGGGTTTTCAAGAAACGTCACGAAATTTCATATAATTGTCTATATGCCGTGAGTTGTCTTCGTGGAATGATATCATGAAGCGGAGCTGAGTTATAACTGTAGTGGAAGACAATGAATGCCATGTAAACAATTATATGAAGTTAAGCAACGTTTAGATTTGATCGTCGCATGCTTTTAATTGTGTATGTTACTCGTGGCATATAAGTATTATATGGCATAACCATGGCATACTGTCACATCATGTTAAGTCTATGGAGATTCATATGAGGGGTAGGATAGATAAATGTACAACATACCACATCTCATATTATAGATATGTCGGACCCTAGGAACAAATTCCACGATATCCTTGTGGTCGCCATATCAATTAAATTTAGTGCGAAGCTGTCATTATCATTGAAGTCACAGAGGCAATATCCAACAGACAGACACAGAATTATACTTTCTGGATATAACAAATGAAATCTATATAGACTGCCTCCATTGAGTACACTCCAGGATCTGTTTACATTTCGGCATCGTAAATTCTTCAGATAAATCTAATTGCACATTGCCACAATATATTTTGATTGTTTACAATGATACTACTATCTTCCTTCAAAAGATAACAATATGCTATGCATACGAAAAAGTTGGCCACCCACCGACAAACGAAGACGAGATGCTGTAAACCAGAGACAAATGTTTTGGTTTTTGTTATTATAATTTTTAAATAGTTCCTGATTAACAGTGCAGGCTGAAGGTTTGTTAGGCCTTTAATTTCTGATAACTGTGTCTGTCCCTGTGTGGGTATTAAGAAAGAAACTGATGAGTGTTTGGTCTGTGTCCTCGTTCGGCATCGAGTTTGGAGTACTCAGTAATATGAACGAGGCGATGGCCGAGTGAATACTCTGAAGCACTCCAAACGAGATGGTGAATAAGGACTCAGACCAAGGACGAATATGTTTCTGATTTTATCTTAGCCTGGCAATATCTATCTCTTTACCACCCGTTGAGAACGAGTTACCGTTCTCGCAAGCCTGTTGAAAATGAGTTCGTAATGCTAAGCCTATGGACGTTTATACCAGGCTAAGATAATAGTTATATATAAACGCATGGGACATACAGACAGATTTAAGGTCCACTTAACATTTGTTTTACAATTCAAGGCAGTGACACTAACATATTGAGCCCAGTCAGACATTGTTTATCTTTCCACATATATGTCTCCCTTGTCCTCAATTTCAGAGAATGTGTTTAGAGGATAACTGATTGCCTTGGTCATAAATATTAAAGAATAATTTCTTGTTTGTTTGTTTGGTTTGATTTTACGTCCAGTCAACCATTATAGGTCCTTACCAGACTTTCTCAAGGTTCTTTTACACCACGAGGGTGGTGATCGAATCTATGTGATGAATTCAGGCAGAAATCTCACCCCTACATATTTACCGTGGTGAGAGTTCTTTTAGTCCACACCACATAGACATGGTATGCGAAGGATTGGCCTTCGATATAGCAGTAAATCTACCACTGCTGGGGTGACGGAGAAAGGTGGCTGTACACCACACCACATAGAGATGGCATGAGAAGGACTGGCCTTTGATATAGCAGTAGGTCTACCACTGCTGGGGTAATGGAGAAAGGTAGCTGTACACTACACCACATGGACATGATATGCGATGGATTGGCCTTTGATATAGCAGTAAATCTACCACTGCTGGGGTGACGGAGAAAGGTGGCTGTACACCACACCACATAGACATGGTATGAGGAGGACTGGTCTTTGATATAGCAGTAAATATACCACTGCTGGGGGTGGGACTCGATTAACAAAGGCTTAAATACAGGTGCATCTGTAAATGAAATTCATTCATGACTTATGGACCCGATAGCCCCAGGGTAATTAGTGAATAAATGATGTTAACCCACAACATGACATTTATCCGCAATGTGTCAGTCTATGTCAAACCACATCGTGGCCCCATTACAGTCTGACCACAATATGACCCCAACTCCCGACAGGTCAATGACCCACAATGTGTCAATACATATATGACCACAAATACAACAAATGGGACTATACACTTCGCAGCCAGTGCCCCTGCAATCTATTATAGATGGGACGTGCCCCCTTTTCTGTATATATTTATATAGAGATGCATGAATGACAGCAATAATGTGTTATAAGAATCATCAAACAAGAAACGGACCATGTCTTAGTCTGAAATGGAAATTCAAAATATATGCAATACTTTCAAAAATGGAATCAGATGTAAACGAACATCTGACAAACCTTGTATATCTTGTATAGTCAAAGATATATTATTTAAGTATTTTCCAATGGCCGATTATTCGCCACCGATTTGCAGTCGGGAACCACCGATGCCAGATCGGTGAATGGAAACAGACATGCAGGCAGACATAAGGCCACCACCGTGATGGTCATTGTGTTTGGAGGACAGTTCTGTCGGTACGGACCCATTGTATACGGCAGAAACACGACATACACAGTACCCTCACCAATTTTTAGATACTGATATGCAGTCGTTGGCCACCGCCATCCGAGTTTTAGGAGAACTTAGGAGAACTCAATTAATCGGAGCCGTTTTCGTCGGCCATTGGAAAATGGCTTTGATCAACATATACTTTGTGAATCGTGTATGTTGGACTGCAAACATAGACCACACATAGTGAGTTAACGTTATTTTACCTGGTCCTGAACCTGTACGGCCATCAGGTTGTGTCTGCCAGTTTCCGGCGTACTGCGCACGTACTTGAGCCAGTTTCCGGTTCCGGGCTGACTGGCGTCAATCCAACCCTTCACTTTGCCGAAATCGTCCACCAACTGAAAATAACAACCAAGAGATACGTGTGAATATCCCAATAGAAATACTAAATACCTATACAGATAGTAATTTATTTAATGTTCAGGCGGGGAAAGAAATGCTGGGGTGTTAAGAGATAAATGTATATCATTAAGCATGTGCAGTCTTAATGACGTTGTAACGTGCATGGCTAGTTACCATTCCAATATGGAGCACACTTCAAGACAAGATCCGCTAAATTTAATCATGATCATGAACAATATTGATCAATATTTTATTTCAAGGCTCGATCCGTTTAAGAGAAAAAAGATAGAAAGAGGACATGAAAAAGGATAGTTACTGGGTACGGCCACATGGTGGCAGGCCAGGTGTATGCAGATGAGTATGCAAATGAGTTCGACTCGTGTCCTAATTGGGACTTGTCCCTAGCGTGATAACGATATAAAAAAGTGTATAGATCGCCGGGAACCAGTTTTAATAAGCGATCCTGGCGGGCGCTGGCGAAAACACACAAGACGCGCTGATGTGTCGATCACGTGATCACAACGCTGCAGTGCATCCCGGGACACGTGACGTAGGGGTCATGTGACCCTGTGACGTAGGGCAGATTGGCGTGAGCTGGTGCCTGGCGTATCACAATGTACACACACTCCATCCGCCGTTTTATATCCCTCCTAACCAGCGAAACACCTCAGGCGAAGGGCTTTGGATCTAGAGAAACTGTACCCTGTCATTTTCTCCCCTCCTCCTCCTTCTCCTTCTTCTCCTCCTCATCCGGTGCTGTTTTTAATACCACCTGGTGCATGCAGAGGCCTGCCTGGTGCAGGGCCCCCCTGGTGAGGAACCGTCCCCGGCGCTCACCCCGGCATGGGGGCAGTCTATGTCCGGGCGTAGAGCCCCGGCCCCCGGAGGAGCCCTTTCCTCCAGTGTGTTACCGGAGATGGCGGCCGGCGGTCCCGGGTTGTTTGTTGTCCCTCCGCAGTGCGGCGCTGACAGCGGGAGGGGGTACGTGAGGGCCCTAACGGAGACCAGGGAGGAGGGTGGACCCGTCAGGTCGCACGGGGTTAAACTATTGTAAGATGCTGGAGAAGTGGTACCTCCAGGGCATGTGTGGCACTGGAGGCGGAGAGGTGGTCGGTGTGGCCGCCCGCGGGTTGACGGGGCTCCGCTGAGGGGGGCGGGGCGCCTCCAGGGTTGCTCCAGGGCGGGGGGCGGGCCCCCGGCGCTCCGCCCGGAGTCGGCCGCCCGGAGAGGTAGCGCTGTGTGGTCACTGGTCCTCCAGGCCGGGGCTCAGTGGGTCAGCGTGCTTTGTTGTCCTCCAGTTCTTCTCAAACCCTCTCCTCCCTTTCCCGACTTCCCTCTTCCTTCACTCCGCCGTGGCGCTAGCTGGTGCCCGGTGAGACGGCCAGCCCCCCGTGTCCTCCAGGCCGGGTACCGACTGGCACGCTCCGCCACCTAGTGGAGAAACGCAGGCACTACTAGCAGCGCTCCTCCAGGTTAACAGACGGAGGCGACAGGGCGAGAAGGAGGTGGTGGAGAGGGGACCTGACCACAGCTGCTCGGAGCTGCTCGGAGCCGCTCGGAGCCGCTCGGAGCTGCTCAATACGGTGGAACAGGGCGAAGACAGTGTAGACAGCAACGAGTTTTACTGCCGATTCTTTATTACGGCGTTGGGGGAACTGCGATGGTGCTGCAGGGAGGGCTGTGGGTATGAGGGAGAGGGGGAGGGGTGTGTGGGAGAGGAGAGGGGTCTTTCTGTGAGATATTGGTACATTAGGAGAACGACGCCGTCCACACAGTCCCCCCCCCTCAGCGTCATAATAAAGTCCCCGGTACCCGCCCGCGGCCCTCAGTTAGTTACACCGACGACTTGTGCGCGTGTGCCTCGCTGTAGGGATCAGCTGCTCAATACGGGAATGGCGGGCGGGCGGGCGGAACGTTAACGCTGCGCCGCCCGCCGCCCGCCGCCCGACTACCGTAGGCCGTAGTCCGCCGCCCACCGTCCGCCGCGGGAGCCCCGGGCTCGGAGCTGCTCATGCCGAAGGTGTGGGCGGGGCCCGGGCCCGGGTGAGCTGCTCAGCCGGCGAGCAGGGCGCGGGGCCCGGCGGCGGGCAGCGGGCGGCGGGCGGCGGGGGCTGGGCCGGCAATCCCCGGG
Organism: Alentia gelatinosa; assembly: GCA_950022655.1. Lineage (NCBI taxonomy): Eukaryota > Metazoa > Annelida > Polychaeta > Phyllodocida > Polynoidae > Alentia > Alentia gelatinosa. Next base: position 6,330,370 of record OX465590.1, read on the forward strand.
GAGGGCAGAGCCATTAGGGCGCTAAGACAGACCCTCACGCCTCGCTGAACTGCGAGCGGATCGGAGCAACTCGGCGCGATGACAAATAAGTCCCCGCCACCCCCCAGACTCAGCCCTACAGGGCGAGCGGCGAGCACAAAAGGTCGGGAGTGAGAGGTAGCCGGGAGCGGGTTGTATGGACGGGCCACGCGGGGAGAGGCGTGTGTGGTACAATGTTGACGCGCCCGCCGGCCCCGCAGTGAGCAGTTTGTGCTGTGAGCTGCTCTGTGCCGTGCTCTGTGCTGTGCTCTAAGGTGCTTAGTGCTGTGCTGTGAGTCGTGTAGTGAGCTGCTCTGTGCTACTGCGTGAGCTGCTGTGATTTGCTTTGTGAGCTGCTCTATGCTGTGCTATGAGCTGCTATGAGCTGTGAGCTGTTCTGTGCTGCTCTGTGAGCTGCTGTGTGCTGCTCTGTGAGCTGTACTATGACCTGTACTGTGCTGCTCTATGCTCGTTTGTGAGATGTTCTGTGCTCCTCTGTGAGCTGTTCTGTGCTGCTCTATGAGCTGCTCCGTGCTGCTCACAGCTGCTCTGTGCCGCTCACACGCACCACACGCCGCCCCGCTTCCCGCTTATTGTGTCAGGGCTTTAAGTGTGTCCCGATTAGCGCCAGTTGACCCTCGTGTGAGCAGGTCTAGAGTCTCTAGTGAGCAGCTCTAGACTCTGTAGTGTGCAACTCTGTGTTATATGCTGAGAAGTCCTATATACCATAATGGGCAGATTTGTATTCTCCAATAAGTAATTATGTATTCTCTAGTGACTAATTCTATATTCTATAGTGAGCGATTATGATAGAGAGAAGCTATAATAGCTACCATAATGAGAAGCTATAAGTTAAACAAGGAATACCTGAATGGTTACTGTGTATGATATTGTCGCCGCGGCTGTATACAGTAGAGCCCCGCGTAAGCGAACACCCTTCGTTTCAGGCCAAAGTGACCGCTGACGCGGGGTGACCGCTTACGCGAAATTAAAATAAACATCTAAAAGAGGGAACCGTTTTGAGCAAAGGTGTCCGTTAACGCAGGGTGTCCGTTAACACGGGGTGTCCGTTAGGCAGGGTTCTACTGTATAATTCTATATACTGTGGTGAATACTTTCAATGGGAATCTTTATACTTTGGAAAGATTACCTGCATGTCTACTCTGCACTGTACAGACACCGAGACAACTATTGCACACTACTACACTAGACTGGCCTCAGTCCCTGTATCCTACCCCTCCACCCCATCTGAGTGACACAGGGACTGGTCTCATCCTAGACTGGCCTCAGTCCCTGTATCCTACCCCTCCACCCCTTCTGAGTGACACAGGGACTGGTCTCATCCGTAATCGGCCGTGTAGACTGGCGCGATGTAGCACCACACTCCCCAATCAGAGGTCTGCTACTGGTCAGGATATCTGCTGAGAGATTGATACCCTCTCACTTTGATCTCAATCGAGACATAGTCAGGAGTAGGCGAAATATATTGCTATGAAAACACAGGCAGGCAGGGAACTGGATGAGGTGAGGGGGAGGGGTAGAGGGAGGTATAGGGTTACAGGGAGTGACTTGGAGCCATAAACAGGAGATTCTGGTCAGAGTGGACAAGTCTTTGATTCATGGACCAGTCAGAGAAGGACACATGCTACGATGAATTGTATTCCGGTTTTCTTTAATCATTTAATGAATGTTCATAATTAAAGACTTGAGCAAGTCTAACCACTACACGTGTTAAAGTTCAGTATCCGTACCCGCCTCACCCCTCACATATACACGCCCCTCCCCCCACAACACATCAACACAACATAGTCCTGCTCCGAATTTAAAAGCATGATTCACTAACACACCTATCTCCGGATCCACTCCGCCCCCTAACCTCAGAGACAAGACCAGAGTCCGTATCCGCGACAGCCGAGTGCAGAGTCCCTTCCTCTGAGCAATTCCCGAGCAACTCTTCCTCACACACATGTGTTCAACTGCAAAATGGAAACATCTGCAAAGCCCAGGCGCCCGTGCATGATACGATACAGTTTTTTTTTGTTTTTTTCTTTTTGTACAATTTCTTTATTGACGTATCATTTGTTTACATAACAAGTATTTCCATATCATCCATTTTTATCGTCAACAAAGACGGCATCCTGTCAGCCGTGGCCGTTAGCCGTTGCTGGTTTTCAGCAGGTGCCGAAATATCTTATTGATACATGTTTGTCTGAGTCGTCTTATTCTAAATCATTACAGTTTGTATAATAAGTACAGTACATTGTGTTACAAAACCCATGTATATGTATGTATTCATACTGGTATACTTTCCAGCAGGATTTTCTTTGTGATGGACTTAAATTCTATATACTCTTCAATCTGCCTCAGATTATGATTCACTGACACACCTATCTCGGATCTTGGACAGTGGGATTCACACGGAGAGACTTGTGGAGTTGAGATTGGTGTACTTCACATAGTCTCTGCGATAATTTCCCCTTTGTTCAATAATCTCAGAGCAGAATGCTTAAATTGCGCTCTCCCAGTCTCTAGGGAAAATGGCGGATCTGATTCACACGGAAGGGCAATTCCGGTATTTAGTCTCAGAGAGCTATACCACTGAGACTAAGGGACCCTCGTTATCAGTGGGAGGTATGCCAGTCTCACCAGAATGCCCGAAATTTTTAATCATGTTTAAAATCCAAGCTTGAGACTATGTACCTTAGCAGGGAAAATTGATGCCAACGATTTTCCCTTTTCCCCCATAGTCTACCCGGGGTTGTCACACGCGGAGACTATGTTCCGTTAAATAATTTCAGGAAAATTGTCCCAGACTATCCCTGCTGAAGGTACAGGAGTCTCTCCATGTGAATCCCACTTACTAGGAATACTGATATGGGCGGGTGTTGGGGTGAGGGGTGGAACAGAAAGGGTTTGGGTATTATCGTAAAACTGGATTAATTTTAATCTTGGCCACCGTATGCCACTACTGGAGTTTGGCATAGTGACTTCATGAGGCGAAGTCCGGAGCCAAAACTCCAGGAGTGGAATGCGGTGGCCACAATTAAAACGAATCAGGTTTTGATTTTATCCTCTCCTCGATTTTGGAATATTACATGATAAAAATTCTGTATGCCACTAGTGGCATATAAAACTCTGTATGCCAGTCAGCGTGGAATACGGAAACTCAATGTTAAGCCTATGGGATTTCATATTAGGAGTTGTGGTATAATAAAGAAAAAACCAACAAGTTTTGGTCAAAGTCGTCTCATGGCCCTCGCCACTGACATGATCACCCGACACGTGCACATCGGCCAAATTGACATCAATATAACAAATTGAATGGAATAATGTGCACAGATACGCTGAACTCGTCCGGCAGGGGTCACCTCGGTCCGCGTGGTCATGTGCTGCCCCTCCCCCTGTCAGTGACACGGCCGATACATACTATCGTAAAACTGGATGAGTTTTAATCTTGGCCACCGTATGCCACGACTGGAGTTTGGCAAAGTGACTTCACGAGGCGAATCCGAGTGAAGTCCGGAGCCCAAACTCCAGGAGTGGAATGCGATGGCCATGATTAAAAGGAATCAGGTTTTGATTTGATCCTACCCGTCTCCTCGATTTTGGAATATTACGTGATAACAATTCTGTATGCCACTAGTGGCATATAAAACTTTGTATGCCAGTCAGCGTGGCATACGGAAGCTCAATGTTAAGCCTATGGGATTTTATATTAGGGGTAGAATAAATCATAATAAACACCCATACCCCATCAGGTGGCCGAAAAAGCCGTATTCTCCTCGGAGATTCCGGAGGTCCGTATTCTACTCAGTAGCGATCTGTAAGTTACTAAGTTGAGTGTAAGCTCCATAAGCTTAGCATGGAGACTCCGTACTAGGTGGGTAATAAACTCCTATATCACTGGCGTCTTGGGAATTCACACCCACCAAAGGGCTACCCTGATATTAACTCAGACTTTATTTTTCCAACTTCAACCCATGATGACATGACGCCATTAAACGGCACAGACTGCCGATAAAAGCGCCATTGTACACAGAAATCCAGCTTCACTTCTCGGTAGGCTCTACTCAGTACAGTCCTCTCCAGGCGGAGCACGTGTCAGAACATCGGGTGGAGAGTGAGACGTGCACAGGGGCCTGTTATTCAAATTAACAGGGGCGGGGAGGAGTCGGTGTGACGTGACAGTTGACAGCTGACAGCTGACAGGGCTGCTGTCAACTGAAGCCGGTAATAAACACAACCACTGTCACACACAGTCGCCAATCCACGCCTACTCCCTCCTCCACCTCCATGTACGGCCAATAACAAGGAGGAGATGTAGACGTTAGGGCCCACCACCCGAAAGTCGGGACGTTAGGGCCCACTCATCGGGACGTTAGGGCCCGCCTAAAGCCCGCCTAAAGCCAACCTAGGGTTAGGGCAACGAGTATAGGGCCTCTATACTCGTTGGTTAGGGTTAGGGTTAGGGATAGGGTTAGTGATAGGGTTAGGGATAGGGTTAGTGATAGAGTTAGGGATAGGGATAGGGATAGGGATAGGGATAGGATTAGTGATAGGGTTAGGGATAGGGTTAGTGATAGAGTTAGGGATAGGGATAGGGATAGGGATAGGGTTAGGGTTAGGGAAAGGGTTAGGGTAAGGGTTAGGGATAGGGATAGGGTTAGGGATAGGGATAGGGATAGGGATAGGATAGGGTTAGTGATAGAGTTAGGGATAGGGTTAGGGATAGGGTTAGGGTAAGGGTTAGGGATAGGGTTAGGGTTAGGGATAGGGTTAGTGATAGGGTTAGGGATAGGGTAAGGGTTAGGGTTAGGGATAGGGTTACTTACCTATATTTACTACTAAATATAGTATTTATTCACAGTTGAGATGCTTGAGTAGGGAAGGTTTAAAACGGGTTGAGTTCCTTGTGGGTTGAGTTTTTTTACGGGTCGAGTTCTCCAGTATTAAAACATTAACCAATTATGCAAAATTAGGTGGGCCCTAACGTCTATTTATGCCATTTCTCCCTCCCGGCACCACAGGTGTGACCGCGGCATCGTGGTGCGGCCGAGGTGCGACTGAGGCTTTCACACCCCCGGTGTAGGGTGGGCCCTAACGTCCCCACTTTAAGGTGGTGGGGCCTAACGTCCTGCAACCCAACGAAGTTACCCTTGGATGGTTGTTTGGATTGATTTAACATCCAGTTACAAGTCCTGTGCCTTTACCACAGAGCTAAACCCCACCCCACACCCTTGGATGTACATACATACATGGAGGATTCTCTCCATACGATATATGGCTGTCTGCCATCATACCCAGATGTTGAACAGAATTAATTTACTCAGCTGGGTCTGAAATTCATAGGTTGCAGTGAAATGCTGTATCCACAGGTGCTTTTGATTTGTATTAACTATGTAATGGAGTACATTTAATTCCCACCCACTGAATCACTCACTGACACATGCTTCAATATACAAGTGAAAAAAATGCACTGTAGGACAGAATGATACCATTTCACCATTTACATAATTGAATACGATGATTTACCCCGCCACTCGTATTTATTCCTCATAGACTTAACATTGGGAATTTGTATCCAACACCTGTTGAATATGTAGAAAAAAACCCAATGGGGGATTATCTCACAAGGGTTAGCCCATTAGTCAATGTGAAGGGTGAGATAAATTCAGAAACCTATTCAAGTTTATGGTCAGAGCTTGTTCCCATCTCATTTGAATCGCTACGTAATTCACGTGACTTCGCCTTGTGAATTACTATGCGATTTGAGCTCGAACCCTAAACTTTCATAGTTTTCATCTATAATATATATATACAATACATGTAATATGTAATATAATATATAATAATTATATAATATATGTAATATATAATATATAATATATAATATATATATATAATATATATAATATATGTAATATTATATGTGATATTGGCAATTAGACTATATGCTGCAGTTCCCGCCTACTTGTCGTGGACATGAGGGTGGTTGTGGCCCATTAGATTGTAGGTCAACTCTCGACCGTAGAGCCGTCCCAAGGCGCTAGAAAATATCATATAAGGAGGTCAGTGTCAAGGTTGGGGTTTGCTGCGAATGCAGTCATTGGCTACTCGGTCTACTCTATTCCTTATATGGACTTAGTGTAATGGGACAACTCCATGCAGGCCACGTATCTCACTGCGCGTCCAAGAAAACGCCCGCTGACAGTGAGGGTGACAGGAGTACGGTTCTAGACAGACAAAAACACGCCGGCAACCATCCTCAAGTTGGTCGTCTGCTGAATAAACAGGCCGCTGTGAGACGCCACCGTCTTCAGCCGCCATGACAGTTGCATCATAACCATGTCTCGATACAATTTTGAAGAAAAAAAACCCAACTCCGTATCATCTAGAGCCCCTTTCCTTGTTTCGATAAAGAAATCGTATGATGAAAGGGAGAGCAGGGGTTTTGTTTGTGGGGTGGTAATATTTCACATGTCTATCTGATTTACAAACATGGCAGCGGAGATGCAAATGAAAAAAATAGGAGAATCACTGATAAGTCTAACATAGCGACAGTATCCAGGGTTGTTTTTCTTTTAAGTCCGGACATCCTGATTTATACTAAATCATATCATTGTTTTGTACTTTGTGCTAGGTTTGCGATGCCTCCCGGACCGGGATCCTTTGACCCTTGCACCACCATTGTTAAGACATGAGGATGTACTTGTGGCTTGTAGGATATATATCACATGATTGGAAGCTATAAACGTAAAGATCCGTCAAAACAAACACAGCGATATATTCCCAACCCATGATTTTATAACAGCATTCTCTATGACGCAGTTAAACCACCACTTCACGAATCCTTACTGAGTGATAATGTAGCAGGCATTTCATAGAAGACCGAACATTTTGAAGACTTATCATTACATATCTACAAAATACTATCCGCTACAAGGGGTGTAGTATTGATAATGTTCGGGCACACTGTGGCCGTATTGAATGAGCACCAACATTGGGTCAACAGGGTGTGAATCGACGACTTCGTAAGTACATTGTACATGTAAACAAAATGGCGTTTTTAATGTGATTTAGATGTATGTTTCATATTATCTAGGTATATGAAAGATAATATTTATATAAATTATCTATATATATATCAGTAATATTTAGTGTAGGTAACATTTTTGTAACATAAAATACGTGCCCTCCACCACCAGCGTCGGGATGTATTTTGTGTTACAAAAGACCTCGAACGGCCATCTCTCCAAGCTCAGTAACCACGTTTCCTATTATTACTGCTATATAATCCTCGCTCCTGCAATTTCCCCGAATTACCTTTTTTTCACTCCATACAAAGATCCTACATATCATATTATCTACCTTGGGACAGGACTGATTTGCTGCACTCCGTGAAGTGTGTACCATCACTCAGTGGCCATTCTGTGTGCGTGTGCGCGTGTGTGTGAGATCTGGTGGTCAGAAGCCACTGACCACTGACCCATCGAGCACAGTTATCACCACATTATACGTTTAGTACGAACGACCATCCACACAAATGGCCCGCCGCTTAGACTGACTGACTGACTGACCGCCCCTCGCCGGGATGGCCAGTAGTGGTCATCTCCGCTCAATGATCAAGTGACTGGCCACTTACCACTTGACCAACAAGACTAGATGACCATTGGGTACTGTCCCCCGTCCTCCCACCTCACACCACCCCACTGCCCACCCCCAGCACCCCATCCAGTCCCCCCCCCCCCCCAGCCCCCCATCCGTCCCCCACTGCCCAGCACCCCGATCAACCCTCACTGTCCACCCCCCAGCACCCCCAGCACCCCTCGCTATCCACCCCTCATGCACTGAGGGGACAGATCGATCCTAGCCTTGACCTTGACCTCCTGACCCGACCTGTGACCTCGGTTTGACCTTGGTGACCCGCGCGGGGCGGGCGACTGACCCGTCGGCGGCTAAAAGGCCGCTGCCGTCATTGTAAATGAGCTAAAAGGCCGAGCTGGTTATGGCCAATGAGGCGGACGGGCGCCGCGAGAGGGCAGCACTGGCGGGCGGGACGCCGAGGGGACGCGGGGGGCGCTGGTGCGCGGCGAGTTTGACGTACGTGACATATGAGAGATGACGGCAGGCCGGACACCAGCAGAAGACACACCCCATCCATGTCGACGCCCGCTAGGAGCGCGGCGGTCGGCGGCGGTCATCTGTTTGGATCCCTAGGGGCGGGAGGGGCCCCTCCTATCATTAATAACGCTACCTGCCCCGGCACGCCCCCCCCCCCCCCGCGACCCCGACCGCCATCTTGGAATCCCTGATTGACCCGGAGGACGCTGACCGCCTGGTGGGCGCTCCGGGAACCACGGGCGCGGGGGCAGGAAGCTAACTGCCCACACTCCCACCAGGGGCGCGGGTCGCACACGTCATCAAAACGTCATACGTCACGCGGCGAGCAGCGAAAGGGATGAACCAATCGGCGCGCGCGCTGATCAGTGGCTGCGGGATTGATTCTCGTCATGAGAGGACGTCGGCGCGGTTTGATTAATGCAGCGCGCCGCCAGATGGAAGTGACAGCGACTTGTGCCTGGAGATTGTCAGAGATCAGGAGAGTGGGCGGAGGCCGCTGACAGCGACATCTTCGTGACGCCTGATAAAAACAATTTGTGAGAATGATGGGAATATGTGATGATCTGTGATATTACCGCGCCGTGGAGGGAGAGGTGGAGGTGGTGGAGGAGGGGGAGGAGGGGGAGGAGGAGAAGGAGGGGGAGGAGGAGGGGGGGGGAGGGGAGGAGGAGGGGGAGGAGGAGGAGGAGGGAGGGGAGGGGGAGGAGGAGGAGGGGGAGGAGGAGGAGAGGGGGAGGTGGAGGAGGAGGAGGAGGGGGAGGGGAGGAGGAGGGGGAGGAGGGGGAGGAGGAGGAGAGGGGGAGGTGGAGGAGGAGGAGGAGGGGGGAGGGGAGGAGGAGGGGGAGGAGGGGGAGGAGGAGGAGAGGGGGAAGGGGAGGAGGAGGGGGAGGAGGGGGAGGAGGAGGAGAGGGGGAGGTGGAGGAGGAGGAGGAGGAGGGGGGAGGGGAGGAGGAGGGGGAGGAGGGGGAGGAGGAGGAGAGGGGGAGGAGGAGGAGGAGGAGGAGGAGGAGGAGGAGGAGGAGGAGGGGGAGGTGGAGGAGGAGGAGGGGGAGGATGAGGAGGTGGTGTAAAGAGGTGTGATAAATACAGAGAGCAACTCGTTTTGATCAAAGAAGTCGTTCTCCAACTCGTTTGAACGCTATGTGATATTCACACTGCAGTGTCTGACATTCATAAGTTGCAGATATAGCTATGGCCTCGTTCATATCACTCCGCATTAAACTCGTGGAGAACGACGACTTTGACCAAAACTTGTTGATTTCTTCTTTAATATTTGGTTACCCTGCCATATTCCGTATTTATCGCCCACCCAATACACGCATGCGTCTGGCATGTTCTTCCGTTCAGCCAGGACAGACTATTGGACAAACTCTAGCCTTTTTAATTTCGGCAAATTGCATGAAAACTCCTAACAGAGATTATGCTAAATTTGCTAAATGCGCATGAACAAACTAGGGCATCGAGCGGCGATAAATCATAACTCTCCAATCGTGGACTTCAACACTGCGCATGTTCGCGCATGCGCACCAGATACTAGTGGGTGATAAATACGGAATATGGCATGGTAACCAAATATAGCATCACACCGCCTCTAGTTGTCCTTCAGGGGTCGGTTTCAGAAACCATGCAGTCCTCACTCCGAGTCTCAGCCTATAGCATCTCCTTTCACTCTCGGGGGGGGGGGGCGTCCACCAACTACGACAAGAGCAGACAAGAAAGTTCCAATCGGTGCCTTGTTGCAGCATTGTTGTGAGGAGGGGAGTTGTCGTGAGACCTTGTCGCAGCCTGTCAGGAAGTGCACGCTCCACCTAAATATTCTATCGTAGACCTCTGCGACAACCTCCTGACACGCCACGCCACGACACGGCTCCAAAATCGAACATGTTCGATTTTGTCATAACCTTGTCGGAAGGCCCCTGACAGGCCCCGACAAGCTTCATGTCGCAGCCTGTCGTGGCCTTGTTGTAGCCTCTTTGTCGGGAACTGTGGTCCACCAACCACGACAAGGCTACGACAAGGCTTCCAATCGTAGAGGTGTCGTGGACCTTGTCGGAAAGCCATTGTCGCAGCCTTGTCGTGGTTGGTGGACGCCCCCCTTAAAGGATAATTATCACAAAACCCACACCCCCTACCATTAATAGTAAACACTCCCTAAGGATAATGATCAAAGTGGCAGATATTCCTTTTTTATAAATCTCACATAGCATTTCAATTATATAGAGCTGGATAGAGAATTATATCAATACATATTACTCAATACTCCATGAGTTTTGGATGCGCTGCAATCATCATCGAGGCGAAGCCAAGTGACAACTATGGCACATCCAAACGAGTGGAATATTGTGTATTTTGCAATGAGAGTGCTATTCTGGATTTATCTCACACCTTTCAATGACATTAAATAGAATCACAATCTCGGAATAATTCAAATTACTTAGTAAATCCATATGACGTCATCTCACATTCACTCCGCCACAGCCATGGCGTAGTATTGTCACATTAAGTGGGTGATAATTGAGTATTTTTTTCTAATGTTATTCCTATGGCCAAACTTGTACCAGGGGTGAGATAAACGTCTGCTCTATTGGCAGTTAAAACATCAATTTGGGAACAGCTAAATTTGTCTCCGTAATTTTCGACACTTATTCATTCAGGATCTTTACATTTAGCTGACAATATATGCGAATTGCATAGAGATCAACTACGCACAATGCCAGCAATATGTATCAGTATCGAAAGACCCAACAATCTAGACTTTCAAGTTTTAGACTTGGTGGAGAAATGGCCCACGATTAATCAATCATTCTCGAGTATGTAATAATCTATACGCCTGCATTAAAATAGGAACAGGGACATAAAATAGTCCCCTACATGTGTGAATGGACATGGCCAATGGAATTTCGAGTAGAACCCTTCCTTTGTTTTACGCCTGGGATCTGGTGTATTTAGGTTTAATTTGGTACTAAAACAGAACAAGACCTGCCTCTGCGGGGGGTAAGGAATGAAGAGTGGAAGAACGGAGAAAGGGTGCGGACGAAACTGCTGACATAACCATCCTTAATATCTACCTCATGTCAGACTTTTTCCCCCCTTTTTATTTTTCTCCAGATCTTGGTAGTTTATACATGATATAAACATCCACTCACGGAAATCTAGACAATATACAATTTGTCATCACACTGTTGGGTATTTTTAAACTGATCATATTTAGGTAATTTTTTTCCGTGTTACGACTGACATGATTCCCATTGATGTGACAATTTGTTTTTGAAACAAGTGTAGGCAGCTGCCACAAGGTATCAGTGAATTATGTCCGGGGTTTCCCATGTCTGTGATTTATGGGTACATGATGAAGGAATGTCTTACACATCCTGTAACTACCTTTTTTTTCTTTTTTTTTGTTTAAAGTTTTTATTCATACTGGAGTCGTTTGATTATGTTCCTATCTTCCAGCATCTCCTATCTCCTACTGACCCTCTAATATGTGTACGCCCATAAACTGGGTGCAAAGTATTCCAATGATGATTTCTTCCGTTGGAGCCTGTGGAAGATAAGATTTCTTGAAATTCCTTACACTAACTCCAGTATGATAATAATTCTAAAGGAATGTGTCCATACCTCCAATAGATGTCTGCCAAATGGTTTTAATTGAATTTAATTACATTTCTTCATGACAGTCAAATATGATTTTTTTTCACCTGATGAACCTAATTAAATATTAGCGAAACTGTGACAGATATTAATACATTTGATTTACCGCCACATGTACCACTTCGTTCAAATAACAACCAACTTCAGATAAATCTACTGTGTCTGTTTTTTTTGGTGATCTTCAAACATCTGGATTATGTTGTTTTTTTGCCTATAAGTTTACAGACAATAGATTTTGAATAGTGTCAATGGCATAGCAACGTAATGATAAATCATCTTTTTGCATAACTACCAGGGGGAGACATTTCTCCAACATGATTATGAGAGGAATTTATGTATGAGGAGGTATTATTGTGAATATCTGGTTATACCGTTAGAAAAATGATTATGAAAGAAAATGAGCATATAAGGTAGATATTAGAGGGAAACTATGTTCCGGTGAGCAAATTTCAAAGTTACGAGGTAAGGTTTGGAAAAATTACTGCCCAAGGCGTCAGCCGCAGGCAGTAATTCTTCCAAGCCTTACCGAGTAACTTTGACTTTTGCTTACCGGTACTTGGTCTCCCTATTCCTATATACCTTCAAATATCGATGAAAATGCTTAATTCTTTACCTGAAACACTTCCGAAGCAAATGGCCACCCTTATCGAGTAACCACAACAGCTATTGTTTCGTCCCGCTGCTGTATTGTATCACGTGATCAGAGCGGGACGAAAACGTCAGAGCGGGACGAAAACATGAAAGTGGGACGAAAACGTCAACCTCGACACATAACTTATTTTTAATGCACCCCCCAGCAGCGGTATGTAACTCTAGTTAGTTCAATAATGGGTACATAGGAATAAAGTATACATTCGCACTAATATTAAATATCACATTGATCTTTTCCCCGTTATGAGCTTTGAATCCACTGTAGCATTGGCATCTTCAGGTTTCCTCTCTCTGGGTACGATCCATTGTTTTCACATGTGTTCCTCCTCTGCCTGTTTTTGTAAGATGCTCACCAAATGTTTTAGTCTATGTCATCTGACCTCACAAAGACAATGTCTAACTCGGCGGGAGGTGTTATCGTTATTTTAAGATGGTGCCACAGCTTAGATACAAGTTTTTATCGCTTGTTTAGACATTCGTGATCGAGATATTCCAAGTAAAGAAACTCTCACGACCATCTATCCCACTGTTAACAAAATCATCATAACTACGTAATAACAGCTCACAGACTCTTGAGGTTGCTATCTGGAATGGGATTCACGTCCATTTATTTTTTTAACGAAAATCTTTCAGGGGTTATAAAAATTGCGTTTTTTTCATGTTCCTTGGGTGTATATTTTTCATATTATTTTAGATATATAAGAAGTAATATCTAGATATGTATATGACAATAATAAGTCATATTTAGATATGTGGTAATAATAATAGTAACAATAATTATATTGATGATAATGATAATGATAACAACAACACACCAATAATAATAATAATAATGATAATGATAATAATATTAATGATAATAATAATGATAATGATAATAATGATAATGATGATAATGATAATGATATGATAATGATAATAATGATAATGATGATAATGATAATACTACTACTAATAATAATAGTAATAATAATAATAATAATAATAATAATAATAATAATAATAATAATAATAATAATAATAATAATAATAATAATAATAATAATGATGATGATAATAACATAAGTCATATATAAATTCTTGAAAAACTGGAAGTAAACCACGATTACCAGGGGTATCACACACACATAGAATACAGTCTCAGATCAGTCTTAAACGATAGATAAGAGAAGCGTTTTGCTATCAGTGCACTATCTCCTATCGTGTGAGTTATCATGTCTCCCGACAGGAGCGCGGCGGTCAGGTAGGCATGTATATATTCACGGGGAGGTGAGGGGGGGGGGGGGGGTGGGTGGCGCCAGGATCCACAGGTGAGAGACGCCCTCACAGGATCCGGCTCATTGATCCCTCAGGTGTGTGTTTGGAGATGGCTGCATCTCCTCCTGATCTCCTCCAGATACCCGCCACCCGCCACCCCCCCCCCCGCCCCGACACCTCCACCAACACACGAGAAACGGGGGGCCCACATATACACAATTTTTTTTTTTTTTTCAAAATTCTTTTTGTTGTTGTTGATTTTAATGACAAATTCTGGGATTTTTCTTCAAAATATTTTTCTTCAAAATTCAAGTTTTTGTTTGTTGATTTTATTGACAAATTCTGGTATAACCAGTTCTTCCATTTGACATAACAATAGGAAGCTTCCTGTGCGTGTTTTATGCTCCAGGCGTTCACCATTGGCGCAGTCCCACCACTATAAACAATATTTACACTCACAAGCGAAAGAAAAAAAATTATATGTTGTTTGCCCGCGTCCTAATGACCCTTTTTAACACAGCTTTAGAGTCCAGTTCCTTAATGTATCTGTCCAGTCCGTTCCAAAACCGCAATCCCCCTATACATAGGCGGTTTATGGACGCCTTGAGCCCAGGACAATTTGAGCCCTGGACGCCTTGAGCCTTTCTGTGGACGCCTTGAGCCTACCCAGTGGACGCCTTGAGCCTTTCTGTGGCCTTGACCCTCTAGGTGTAAAAACCCTGAAAATTCACTCAAACTGTTTTATAGTCATATATACACAACCTTAACCCTGACCCATCCCTATTCTAACACTAACCCACCAGTCGGAACTAAAATAGGGGTAGGCTCAAGGCGTTCACGGGGTGGGCTCAAGGCGTCCACGGGGTGGGCTCAAGGCGTCCACGGGGTGGGCTCAAGGCGTCCACGGGGTGGGCTCAAGGCGTCCACGGGATGGGCTCAAGGCGTCCACGTTTTCGCTCATGAAGTGCATGTAAAAACGCCCACTAGGGTGAATTGTATTTTCATAAAGTTGAATTTAAGAAAAACAAAAAACTCTAAACCCAAAATTATATACAAAGATGTCGTTCAAAATAAGCAATTAGTGACAAAAAAACTCTTAAAAATCTTAAAAACTCTTAAAAACGGGTAAAAAGATCCAGGCCCACATAGGCGACCTCGTATAACTTATAGTTTCCGACAATTCTAATCATTCATTAATTTTGTTATTTTTCATTAGAGATCCTGGCGTCAGATACGGGGGAGTGAGTGATACGGTAAAGATACCCCATGGTGATTACGGGTATCTCTCACTGATAATTCAAGGTGATAATCGGAACTCAACCCCGTCTCCGGCATGTCTGACACATTCCCATCAGCTACCATCTGTAAACACGGGCTATCATGGTAGGATTAAGAAAAGGAATTAGAGTCAATAGAAACAGACTTTTCAGATCCTGGGTTGGGCCCCTGTGAGAACTACATGGATATGTGAGGCGAGGTCTGTTATGATATGTATTAGGGGCCTTATGAAGCATAAATATACCGTATTCTATGTGAATTTTTAAAGAAGCACATTATACAAGTACGCAAAATTTCCAAAGTTTTTGACCCCCCATCCATCCCCCCTCAGTGCGTGCGTACTTTATGGATGGCCCCTTTACGAAATAAAAAAAAAAATACCAATATCATTTATGGTGTCTTCCTGCCAAGGTGGCCCTTTGTGGTGACAGTTCGAACACCATCCAAGCCCCCTTCACCCAAACCCATCCGACGTAACTAAGACTTGTAATTTACCGTTAATCCACCCGAGGTGGTGGTAATATTCGTCATTTGCACCTGTTCCGCGAGGGTTAGCAGCGGGTAGCAGAGCACTCCACGTAATACCTGCCCCTGACCTGCCCCTCTACCTTCCCATAACGCTCTAAAGAGTCTGTCTGGAGACAATGCCGTGTGCACTCAACTGTGACCAGTCTGTCTGATTCTACACTACAGCAGGCCGTTTTTAGCAAAGTACCGTAGATTCCCGCGTTGTATACGGAAACAGGTATACTGTGCCTGTACGTGATGAATACGCGGTAAAATTGACGATGAAACGAACCGATGCCGCAGGTAGAGGTTCGTTTTATCGTCAATTTTACCAAGTATTTATCATGTACAGACACAGTATACCTGTTTTCGTATTATTATATACCTTAAAATATCAAACTTTTAACTTTGCTTCTGGGCGAGTTTTTGGATTTTGCCGCTGTACATGCCCCGTACGCCACATAATACCCCGTACGTCACCTAGGTGTCGTACGGATATAAATATGACATGGGTAGGAGCGGGCCGTATGTGTAGGATATACTACCACAGGTAATTAATAATAAAAAGGAAACCAACAAGTTTTGGTAAAAGTGGTCGTTCTCCAAGAGTTTGATGCGGAATGAGGCGACAGTAGAGTGAATATCACGTAGCATTCAAAACACCAAAACGAGTTGCTTTCTGTATCTATCTCACCCCTGTACACACTAGATGAATGGACAGCACATAGGATATAGACGATGGAGAATGGACTGCTATACTCGTAGGGGCATGGAGAACGAGTTCCCAATGTTAAGCCTATGAGTGAGATAAAAGACACATCTCACGTATAAGACACACCCTGAGTTTAGTAGAATGCTATAAGATGCATCTGAGACCTGATTTTGAAGATTTTAGCACTGTTCTATAATAACTAGGAGCCAAAAGTATGTTCATCACAGATGAATGAGCGTGCAATTATAAATGAATAACAATTAAAAGGTTTGAGTCAGATTCAGCCTATGGATAGTTTTCTGTAACCAACCTGCACCCAGTCAACTTGTTATTTCTCTAACTGCCTGAGTCTAGGATCAAAACATGTCAAGCAACAGTGGGTCAATGAGGTATTTCGGTCTTGAGTGATTGGTCATGGTCAGCTGGGCACACCTCTAAGACCCTGAGACACTGGCTCCCTGCTCTGTTCTCACTATCACAGTGAACAGCATGCAGATAGTAAAGGGATAGTTTTCTGGAAGCACACTGAAAGTTCAATATGACCACTCTAACCCTGACTCTAACCTTTAGATGATGTATTTAGCGCGTGCAAGCACGCTCTAATAAAACCCACGTGTAAAACACACCCGGAGTGTGGGGGAACCCTATAAGAAGCACCAGGGGTTTGGTTCCCGCATAAGACGCGTCTTATACGCGGGAATTTACGATAGATCATGGCATTTTCTATTTTTGCTTAAGCTTTGGTGTAAAATTCCGATATTTCAATTTCAGTTTAGAAGAGAAGAAATTAGGATTCGGGAAATTGCCACTGTAGATCACAGCTATTTTGTTTGTGATATTTCAAAACTCCCCGAAGATCCTGGAAATCAGACATATTTTGGGGATAATGAATGATTTAGAAATGTTTTGAATTAAATTCCGAAAAAAAATCCCCAAGAAAATCATAAATTAAGGAGGAAATGGCTTGCCATATGGGAAAGGTATGCGACGTTGAAAAAACAACACAAACTTGCACGACTAACGCCAACTCTTGAAAGAGTGAGTAGATGAGAGGGAGGGGGTTTCCACAGCCAGTGCTCGGAACCTTTGTTCGTGCGAGGACCCACAGAGGCGTGATGTCTAAATTGTGTAAGGCAATGGCGCTTTTTTACATCCCCAAGACGAGTGATACCGTGTTTTTATGATTGTGTAATATTTGTACATGTAGAATTTAACAGACATACGGTTATTCGGTTTGCTTTAAGAATATGACCCTCCAGAATGACCCTAATTATGCAGTGGGATGTCTCGATATATACATTTATCCTACCCCTGATAAAAAACTCCATAGGCTTAACATTGGGACACTGTATTCGGTCTGGAGTTCAGAAAAATGAAAAATATCACCCTAGTGGGATACACTTGACAAATGACGTCATTTGTTAATGTAGAAGTAATTTAGACGGGCGGGGTAGGATAAATTCTAAACCAAACTCGAGTTAGTCATGTTATTGTTCATCGCACTCCGGCAAGATCGCATATTACTGCTCTCGGCTTCGCCTCGCGCAGTAATATGCGATCTTGCCGTCATGCGATAAACAACAACATGACTAACTCTTGTTTGGTTTCTCCATAGTATACAGCTTGGCGAAGTCGAATGATTCCATACTTTCTCATTGAGTTACCGTAGTAGTTCTTGTCTTCAAGTCAAATTTTCAAATATGTGTGGTTGGTTATTGATATAACCCGAGACACGTCGCCTATATTATTATAGAGGAAACCCATGAAAGTTAACTGTCAGATTTGGGATCCCATCAAGTTTGAATAGCGTAGTAATTCACAAGGCGAACCGCATGAATTACATAGCGATTCAAACAAGATGGGATCGAACTCTGACCACAAAATTGAATAGGTTTCTAGATTTATCTAACCCATCACATTGACTAATTGGCTAACATTTGCAACATAATCCCCCATTGAGTATCTTTTCTAATTACTCCATGGGTGTTGGATACGAGTTCCCATTGTTAAGTCTATGGGGGACAATACCAGGGATGAGATAAAGAACAGAAATATAGTGCAGGTGGGGAAAATAAAATAAAGCCGATATCCACAATGATAATTTATCCTTCCGCGACTCTCTCTGGGCGGGCCCTTTGTTGATGATTCTTGTCCTCTTTTTTATAGATTTATTTCAAGAACAAAAATCGAACTCTGACGGCTTACATTTTGCTCCAGTACAACCTTGGAGTCTTTCAAATCCGTGTTACTTCAATCGTGATACAGAATATAAATAAATGATGAATAAATATAAATAAATATAAATGAATATAAATAAATAAAAATAAATAAAAATAGATATAGATAAATATAAATAAATATAGATAATGATAAAGGTTTAGGTTTTCAAAATACTATTCTGATGATAACTGTGCGTTATTATAGAGGAAACACATGAAAGTTTAGGGTCAGAGCTTGTGTCCAATCGCGTAGTAATTCACAAGGCGAAGCCGCGTGAATTATGTAGCGATTCAAACGAGATGGGATTGAGCTCTGACCCTAAACTTTCATGGGTTTCTGAATTTATCTCATCCTTTACACTGACTAATGGGCTAACATTTGTGACATAATCTACCATTGGATATTTTTCCTAAATATCTCATGGGCGTTAGATACGACTTCCCAATGTTAAGTCTATGGAGAAAAAATATCTGGGGTGAGATAAAGACAAGTATGAAACATGGAGTGGGTCTAAAAACGCCTCATTATTCTCTCACCACCTGTTTCTGTGCCTCTCTCTCCCCCAGTCTCTCCATTCTCCCTATTGTGACCGGCTAAATGAAGACATACATTGTAACAGTTCCAGTTTTGTCAGTGATTTAACAATCTACACACCTATGCATAAAGGAGGACTTAAGTAAATTGAGTCTCAATGTACACAATCACAGCATCTACATTGGCAGAAGCCCCTCCCCGGGGCTATTGTTGTTGATGTTGTTGTTGCTGTTGTCGTAATGTTGTGGTGACTGTTGTCTTTGGGGAGTACATTACCGACGATGCCCGCACGGTGGCACTGCAGTAGCCGTTGTAACGGTTTCCTCAAGTGATGGGAACACTTTCACCAGTATTGGTTATGTGACAGGACAGCGGACAAAAGAGGCTAGACTTCAGTGATGTTTACCCAAATGGAAACTAATCAGTATTCCGTGGACGATATTTAGGCATTGTTCCACTGCCAATATCCGTATTTGAGCCTAAAAATGTATCTCTCTTCTGGGTACCATTTCAGAAACGCTAATGTTGTGGTCGTCAAAACGTGACTAAAATGTGTGGCTTATATTTGTTTATTCTTGAATTGTATCTATCATCTTTGTCTAAGGTATTTAAAAAAAAAAATTTAAATTATTATTTAGGGTACATAATGCATCTTACATATCAGTTTTTAGAATTTTTTTAAGAGTTTTTTTGTCACTAATTGCTTATTTTTAACAACATCTTTGTATTAAATTTTAATATAATTTTGGGTTTTGAGTTATCTACTATATGACATTTTAATTGAAGCTGTACTACATATTGGCCAAAATAAAGAATTGACATTTGACCCACAAGGAAGACACCATTTCTTACTTGCATATGACACAGTGAATAATTCTAGATAAAACACAGAATCATTCATATGCTAAAGAGTCGGAATAGCAGTCTGTTGGAGATATTGGTAAACATATATTGAAATATGCTAATCTATGTGCATACCTGCGATGGAAAACGCCATCTATTATGTATGACCAAGGAAGAGCTTGCCGTGGTTAAATTATTCAACCGTGATGTCACTCTGCGTTTAAAGAACCACCCTGCAAAACTAGCCAACCGTGTCTGACAAATGTTCCTATATCTGTATCAACAAGTAGGCCACAATATAGAGTGTAGCTAAATAACTAGTAGGCTGCATGTGTGAACCACTGCTGAGTATGTCTCTGATATGTCTTTGTCATCCAAGTGTGAGAAAATTACTTCTAGTTTTGTTTCATTCTTAGAAGGAAATTCACAAGATGAGAATAACTTGGTCCATACTCCACCGAGTTTGACTGCGGAGTAATTCACGAGTAGTAAGCGAAGCTGAGTGAATTACATAGCAGTCAAACGAGGTGGAGTGCGGACCAAGTTATTTTCATCGAGTGGGTTTCCGACTTTATCTCACCCCGTATAACATCATTTATTGATGAAATAACTTCCCAAATTAGCCATGGAGTATTGGGTTCAATACCATCACGGCCGTGGAGTACGAGTTTCTAACGTTAAGCCTATGGGGGAAAATACTAGGGTGATATAACACATAGTACTTGTCTCCTCTACATTCCATACACCAAAAGTTGAACTGAGCCTTTAAAGTCACAGCTTCGAATGATCACTCACTGTATCATCAGAACCTCACTCCCTTTCTACGTATATAGAAAATGAAAAAAAACCCACTAAAGCATGAGTTAAATACTGTGAACTTAGAATCTAAGATTCTTTGTTAAAATTAAGACTGATATATATACATCGTAAGACAAGAAACTGACCACTAGCTAAGTTTCCATGAAATGTTCTCTATGAAAATAAAACTACTTTCAAATAACCACATTAAAAAAAGTAGGGTAGAACTGTAGAAGAGAAAGAAGGGATCGTGTGTAGTTCTAACACACGTTTATAAAGAGGATGACAATCTTAAAATATCGTTTAAATTAGAGTGACTCTAACCTTATATCGACATACCTATCTTAGTTTTTTTTTGGTTACAATTTGAATAACAAAATCCTAATACAATGGACATGTACATAATTTCTGAGAGAGGAAAATCTTGATAGCATCACACTCATACTTTTGGTAAACTAAAAGGATGATATTGATGCATTCTGATCCTACCATTTTTCATTTATCATTATATGAATAAGGCAGATAACTACTAATGAAAAATGAAAACATATCATTAGAATGTAAAGGCCACATCATGGGCGCAACCTGATGCATCAATTGTCGAAACTTTACACCATCTCTTCCATACTAACAGATATGTGGGTTAAGTACACCCAACAGAATGTTAATAGACCTAGTTTTCTAATTGTGCGATTTAAAAAAAATAATTTTTTTTAAAATTAATTTTTTTTCTTACTATTTCTTTCCTTTTTTTGTTGTATTTATTTTCCATCAAGGGTATGAGTACCACATAATTACCAGGTAATAAGCAAGCCAAAATGAACAGTCACCGTTGGTGCTATAGAGAAGGGTGCTACCACAGGGTAGAGGCGGGGAGGGGCGGCACCCACGGTTGTACTTCAGGTAAATTGGCAGGCAGGTGGGAGGGTGCTGAGTAGGGGAGAGTGGGACACTTTGTTTGACAAAGGGTGGTGGTGTCTCACCTGACTTCAAACTGTGGCACCTTCTCATTAATTAGCGTTCAGAAGTAGGCTTGACACACCTGGAGAGGTGGGGAGAGGGAGTGGGGAGGGCAGGAGCGGGAAGGGATTACCACAAAGGTGAGGGGAGGAGACGTGGGGGCGGGGTGAGGTGGATGGATGGGTGGGCGGGAGGCACAAGACAAGAAATGCATTCTTTACATGTTATTTCTGCATCATGTGAGGAGACATGCAACTCTGAAAAGGACATCTGTACAAAGTTCGCCTGGCACGAAATTAACGTTTAAAAAAAAGTGCAGCTTTTCAGTCTTGTGGTATCAAGAGCATTAGGGTCAGATGCATTCGCATCATTCGATATATTCCATAGGAAATACTATTGTATTTCACTTGTATTATAGAAGGTTAGTTCACAATCCGTGGCATTATTATTTCCACTAAGCATGAACTCTACTTTTTAGCCTTTGACACTCAAAGTGTTTCTAATCGTGGGCCAGAACAATTTCAAAAAGAAAATAGTTTCAGGAGCAAAGAGGTTTAGAGATATATTTCATTCTCTCTGGCGGTAATACACTTAGGACAGACATCATTTAGAGTTTCGTGTCAATTTATACTACATTTATCTCAACTACAATCAAAACGTAATAAACCATTGCCATGCGGAGATAGAAGAGAGTTTTATTCATAAATCTGGCTTTGTTTGTCAAAGGTTTCACATGTATGATTCAATATTCTCATGTTGATAACTACGGAACATATGAGTTTCCGTAGATGCGACAGGCAACATTATTTCAAATAAAAAAGACGTAGTGTTCATGATTTTATATTCGTAAATGGTATATTTGATCCATATGTAAATACATCTGTAAAGGTATGCAGAGCCATATATGAAAGTATAATACCCCAAGTGTTTCAAATCCTTTTACGATAATTTGGTATTCATTCAATCCTCATGTAGGCTACTCAGCCCCATCCATAAATAGGTTTAAATATATATATTATTACATACCTGTGTTAGTATATCCTACACATACTGCCCGCTCCTACCCATGTCGTATTTATACCCGTACGACACCTAGGTGACGTACGGGGTATGTATGTGGCGTACGGGGCATGTACGGCGGCAAAATCCAAATATTCCCCAAGTAGCAAAGTTAAATATTGGATATTTTAAGGTATATAATAATAGAGAAAAAGGCTGACTGTCTCCGTATGGATAAGATACTTGGTAAAATCGGAACAGATGAACCTCTGCCTCCGGCATCGGTTCATCTGATCGCCGATTTTACCGCGTATTTTATCCGTACGGAGACAGTCAGCCTGTTTCTCTATATTATAATATATTTTTATTGACAGAAATTCGCCTACATGGGCGGTCTTCCATTACAGGAACAAAAATCATTGAGTTATATAATAATGAGTACAGAATAAGTGTTTACAAGTTCCGTACAGTACATTATTATATACCTGTGGTAGTATATCCTACACATACGAACCGCTCCTACCCATGTCGTATTTATATCCGTACGACACCTAGGTGACGTACGGAGTATGTATATGGCGTACGGGGCATGTATGGCGGCGAAATCCAAAAACTCGCCCAAAAATAAAGGTAAAAATTGAATAAAATTGGTAATATTGGTAAAATTGGTAAAATTGGTAAAAATTGGTAAAATTGACGATAAAACGAACCTCTGCCTTCCGCATCGGTTCGTTTTAACGTTAATTTTACCGCGTATTTATCACGTACAGACACAGTAACCCGGTTTCCGTATATAATATCAATCGTTGTTTACACAATTGTTGTTTAACCATTCATTCGCACTTTTATATCTTCATAATCATGTATTTCATAAATGCATTTTAAGATAGAGAAGGTTCCCAACAATTACCCAACGATAGACAATAATATCATTTAATTTTCCATAATGGTTGGCTTCCCGCTATTGGCATATCATTTCTCAGTTCAGTACCCTCCGAGGTATACATCATAGACAATCAATAACGAAGTGGTGAAGATACACATCTTCTCGTATAAACACTCCCATGTCACCTGTTTTCTTTTGTGTTGAGGTATTTGCAGATGGGACATTCCATATCCTCCCATGTTGGTACATCTAGTCAATATGTCAGCTACTTCCCGAGTCCCGGACCACCCGAGAGGGGGTGAGCGATAATAGGGGTTCTCTGTTGTCCCACCTCTGAGTGCTAATTACATATGTCAGCACGCCTGCCAGAACGAGTCTGTTGACTTTACGTATTTACCGTTCATCCGAGTGCGTATTTACGCGTATACTCCGTTATAATTGTCTCATTTGTCTGTAGGAGAACTACTTGAATGTGTACAGCCATAATGGGCTAATTGGCACATTTAATGACTAAGTGTAGGCCCTTAGAACAATAGCCATAGTCTTAAGTGGGGCAGTTAGACCATTGTCGGTGGATTACTGTCTTACTCCGGCCATGCTTAAGTCTGATCTTAGTTCAGTTATTGCTGTGCATAAACATGGACTTAATGTCATGGCGATGCATAGAAATCTTCCTAATTCGTAATGGGAGAATGGCGCGTGTGTGAAATACACGTATTAATTATAGTTTCATTATTCTATGACACTGTGAAAATTGCGGTAATCCAGGAGGGCCTTGGTTCCCGGGTCTTATAAAACAAAAGGCACAAGCATCTCCTAATTACGCCGGCCATTTAAAGATTTATATTGATTGTGTATATTTCAATTAGGGAAGGAATTGCATTGATAAAGTGAGAAACGATTTTTAGATATGATATATTTATAGTATATTGAGGATGATATATTTATAGTAGGCCTATATTGAGGACGAGTTAAAAAGAGGTGATTATTTGTAAGTCTATGAAAAGCTTACTCATTTGAATTCTGACCATGTCCTTGGGACATTTCGGCCCTACATCCTATGACCTTCAATACGCCAGATTGTATCGAGGTCTTTAGTCCAGGCACTGGGCCCCAGCCCTCAATGATAGCTGGTTCCCATCATTGTACAGTCATAGACCCTTGACCCATATCCCACAATTAGTGCAGTTAATAGGTTTTTACATATCTTCAAATTGGAAATCCTATGCCAGAAATGTAAACGTCAGATATTTCTACGTGTACATGAGTAATTAGAAATCGGAAAACGGTGGTTCATCAGGGGACTGGCGGCCAAGGTGCGGCCCGCCAGTCGGGAGCGGATCCTTTACTTAGCCAGGGCGATATTAGGGAGTTTAGTAATGTCTGGAGGGCGTATCTATACAAGTTCTTGCTTTTCGGTTCTACTCTTCCTTTTATAAAAGACACCCTTGCCTGGAGATCCGTAAACCGTCATGTTTGCTGGAGCTTTCCTCCAGTATCTCTCCCTAACCCATACCCACTTCAATCCCGCCCCTCCTCCATCCCCTCCCCTCCCCGCCCCCCCCCCCCCCGCCTGGCCCCCCGTCCTCCCGGGGGACATAGCGTCCACTTTGTCCGGCACCAACCGACCGGGAACCAGCTCACCTACGGCCAATTGGGCACGAGAACGAGGCTGTCTCGTCGTCATGGCGACGGCGTCGTGGCGGATGTTCCCGGCGAGCGTCTGGGGACAAAGACAAGATAAGTCCAACTGTGGGCGGGACGGGGGGCGGGACTGTGGGCAGGACTGTGGGCAGGACTGTTGGCGGGGACTGTGGGCGGGACTGTGGGCGGGGACTGTGGGCTGGGACTGTGGGCGGGACTGTGGGCGGGACTGTGGGCGGGGACTGTGGGCGGGGACTGTGGGCGGGACTGTGGGCGGGACTGGGAGGGGACTGTGGGCGGGGACTGTGGGCGGGACTGTGGGCGGGGACTGGGAGGGGACTGTGGGCGGGGACTGTGGGCAGGGACTGTGGGCGGGGACTGTGGGTGGGGACTGTGGGTGGGGACTGTGGGCGGGACTGTGGGCGGGACTGGGAGGGGACTGTGGGCGGGGACTGTGGGCGGGACTGGGAGGGGACTGTGGGCGGGGACTGTGGGTGGGGACTGTGGGCGGGGACTGTGGGCGGGGACTGTGGGCGGGGACTGTGGGCGGGGACTGTGGGCGGGGACTGTGGGCGGGGACTGTGGGCGGGGACTGTGGGCGGGACTGTGGGCGGGACTGGGAGGGGACTGTGGGCGGGGACTGTGGGCGGGACTGTGGGCGGGGACTGTGGGCGGGACTGTGGGCGGGGACTGTGGGCGGGGACTGTGGGCGGGGACTGTGGGCGGGGACTGTGGGCGGGGACTGTGGGCGGGGACTGGGGGCCGGACTGTGGGCGGGGACTGTGGGCGGGGACTGTGGGCGGGGACTGTGGGCGGGGACTGTGGGCGGGACTGTGGGCGGGACTGTGGGCGGGACTGTGGGCGGGGACTGTGGGCGGGGACTGTGGGCGGGGACTGTGGGCGGGACTGTGGGCGGGGACTGTGGGCGGGGACTGTGGGCGGGACTGTGGGCGGGGACTGTGGGCGGGGACTGTGGGCGGGACTGTGGGCATGACTGTGGGCGGGACTGTGGGCGGGGACTGTGGGCGGGACTGTGGGCGGGGACTGTGGGCGGGGACTGTGGGCGGGGACTGTGGGCGGGGACTGTGGGCGGGGACTGTGGGCGGGACTGTGGGCGGGACTGGGAGGGGACTGGGCGGGGACTGTGGGCGGGACTGTGGGCGGGGACTGTGGGCGGGACTGTGGGCGGGGACTGTGGGCGGGGACTGTGGGCGGGGACTGTGGGCGGGGACTGTGGGCGGGACTGTGGGCGGGGACTGTGGGCGGGGACTGTGGGCGGGGACTGTGGGCGGGGACTGTGGGCGGGACTGTGGGCGGGACTGTGGGCGGGACTGTGGGCGGGGACTGTGGGCGGGGACTGTGGGCGGGGACTGTGGGCGGGACTGTGGGCGGGTACTGTGGGCGGGGACTGTGGGCGGGGACTGTGGGCGGGACTGTGGGCGGGGACTGTGGGCGGGACTGGGAGGGGACTGTGGGCGGGGACTGTGGGCGGGACTGTTGGCAGGGACTGTGGGCGGGGACTGTGGGCGGGACTGTGGGCGGGGACTGTGGGCGGGACTGGGAGGGGACTGTGGGCGGGACTGTGGGCGGGACTGTGGGCGGGTACTGTGGGGGGGACTGTGGGCGGGGACTGTGGGCTGGGACTGTGGGCTGGGACTGTGGGCGGGGACTATGGGCGGGACTGTGGGTGGGACTGTGGGCGTGACTGTGGGCGGGGACTGTGGGCGTGACTGTGGGCGTGACTGTGGGCGGGGACTGTGTGCAGGGACTGTGGGCGGGTACTGTGGGGTGGACTGTGGGGGGACTGTGGGTGGGGACTGTGGGCGTGACTGTGGGCGTGACTGTGGGCGGGGACTGTGGGCAGGACTGTGGGCGGGGACTGTGGGCGGGACGGGGGGCGGGACTGTGGGGGGACTGTGGGTGGGACTGTGGGTGGGGACTGTGGGCGGGGACTGTGGGCGGGTACTGTGGGGTGGACTGTGGGCGTGACTGTGGGCGGGACTGTGGGCGTGACTGTGGGCGGGGACTGTGTGCAGGGACTGTGGGCGGGTACTGTGGGGTGGACTGTGGGGGGACTGTGGGCAGGGACTGTGGGCGGGACTGTGGGTGGGGACTGTGGGCGGGGACTGTGGGCGGGGACTGTGGGGGGACTGTGGGCGGGGACTGTGGGGGGACTGTGGGCGGGGACTGTGGGGTGGACTGTGGGGGGACTGTGGGGGGGACTGTGGGGGGGACTGTGGGCGGGTACTGTGGGCGGGTACTGTGGGGTGGACTGTGGGGGGACTGTGGGGGGGACTGTGGGCGGGGACTGTGGGCGTGACTGTGGGCGGGGACTGTGGGCATGACTGTGGGCGGGACTGTGGGCATGACTGTGGGCGGGGACTGTGGGCGGGACTGTGGGCGGGGACTGTGGGCATGACTGTGGGCGGGACTGTGGGCATGACTGTGGGCGGGGACTGTGGGCGGGGACTGTGGGCGGGACTGTGGGCGGGGACTGTGGGCGGGGACTGTGGGCGGGACTGTGGGCGGGGACTGTGGGGGGGACTGTGGGTGGGGACTGTGGGCGTGACTGTGGGCATGACTGTGGGCGTGACTGTGGGCGTGACTGTGGGCGGGACTGTGGGCATGACTGTGGGCGGGTACTGTGGGGTGGACTGTGGGGGGACTGTGGGCGGGACTGTGGGCGGGACTGTGGGTGGAGACTGTCGTCGGGGACTGTCGGGGCGGCGGCGGCCGGACGGACAGTAGACGGTGTGTGTGTGTGTGGGGGGGGGGGGGGGGGGTGGCGGGGGCTGACGGGAGGTCTATCGGGGGGCGGCGGGGTTGTTCACACTCAGCCAGTGGGAAACGAGGCGGAGATTCACACGCGGGTGCGTCTTTTTAACGCGGAGACGCGCGATGGACGCCGCGTTTATTGGACTCATCTTGTCAGTGAGCGGCGTTCGCGTTTAACTGCTGACCACGCCCTACGTCACTTCCGGACACCTAGACGTGCCAAGAGTCCTTATTTGTTATTTTATTATCCACTTAATACAAAGTGTCCATATAAAACACACAGGGAGTATGTATCTACATACCCGGAGTAACAGATATATCCACCTAATACAAAGTGTCCATAGAAAACACATAGGGACTGTTTATCACCATACACGGAGCATACAGATATATCCACCTAATACAAAGTGTCCATAGAAAACACATAGGGAGTGTGTATCACCATACCGGGAGCATACAGATATATCCACCTAATACAAAGTGTCCATAGAAAACACATAGGGAGTGTGTATCACCATACCCGTAGTATATAGATATATCCATCTAATACAAAGTGTCCATAGAAAAAACATAGGGACTGTTTATCACCATACCAGGAGCATACAGATATATCCACCTAATACAAAGTGTCCATAGAAAACACATAGGGAGTGTGTATCACCATACCGGGAGCATACAGATATATCCACCTAATACAAAGTGTCCATAGAAAACACATAGGGAGTGTGTATCACCATACCCGTAGTATATAGATATATCCATCTAATACAAAGTGTCCATAGAAAAAACATAGGGACTGTTTATCACCATACCAGGAGCATACAGATATATCCACCTAATACAAAGTGTCCATAGAAAACACATAGGGAGTGTGTATCACCATACCGGGAGCATACAGATATATCCACCTAATACAAAGTGTCCATAGAAAACACATAGGGAGTGTGTATCTACATACCGGGAGCATACAGATATATCCACCTATTATCCTACCCCTAATAAAAAACTCCATAGGCTTAACATTGGGTCACTGTATTTGGTCTGGAGTTCAGAAAAATGAAAAATATCGCTCTAGTGGGATACACTTGACAAATGACGTCATTTGTTAATGTAGAAGCAATTTAGAAGGGCGGGGTAGGATAAATTCTAAACCAAACTCGAGTTAGTCATGTTATTGATTCATCGCACTCCGGCAAGATCGCGTATTACTGCTCTCGGCTTTGCCTCGCGCAGTAATATGTGATCTTGCTGTCGTGCAATAAACAACAACACAACCAACTCTTGTTTGGTTTCTCCATAATACAAAGTGTCCATAGAAAACAGTGCCTATGGAAAAATACTGCATGACTAAAAAGAACTGATATCGACATGCCACTTGCCCCAAAAAGGTGGATAATAAATACAATATAGACTGGTTTCAGATAAAAGCGGTCGTATGCTCCTCCGAGTTGACTCTCATTTGGAACTCTGATTCAATACCATTGGAGTATTTACAATACTTACTAAATGGGAGATTATGGCACAAAAGTTGGCCTATTAGTCAATGTGAAGGGTGAGATAAATTCAGAAACCTATTAAAGTTTACGGTCAGAGCTCGATCCCATCTCATTTGAATCGCTATGTAATTCACACAGCTTCACCTTGTGAATTACCACGCGATTCAAACTCGATGGAATACAAGTTCCGATCCTAAACTTTCATAGGTTTCCTTTTTAGTATCTAAGTGAGTTTATGTAGAGAAAGACTAAAGATCAGGCTGTGTACAGAGACCAGGGACCAGGCTGTGTACAGAGACCAGGGACCAGGCTATGTACAGAGACCAGGGACCAGGCTATGTACAGAGACCAGGGTCCAGGCTATGTACAGAGACCAGGGACCAGGCTGTGTACAGAGACCAGGGACCAGGCTGTGTACAGAGACCAGGGACCAGGCTATGTACAGAGACCAGGCACCAGGCTATAGTACAGCTTGGGCCCGTTTCATAATCCAGGATCGTACATGTAGACCCTTTTCTGTATGCCATAGAGACTCAGGGACGATGTGGGTCAACTTTATTCAACACTTATGGACGACCTTATGGACGGCTAATACTGTCTTAGTGAACAGACTTAAATATTACTAAACGATAACCCTCTATGAGGTACAGAAAAGGGTCTTCCTGTACGATCTTAGATTGTGGAACGGGCCCCTATGTACAGAGACCAGGGACCTCTTTCAGTAGTTTTGTGACATGTCTAGATGGCGTCTGTGACACCAAACAGACAGATCACAAGACTGCAATCGATGACATGCGGAATTTCACTCACTTCCCGTAGGAATTAAGCGATGTAGGGGATACATAGAACCTATGATCGTTCCAAATATGAAGAAGATTGGCTGCTCTGACCCTCTGATATTTGCTAGACTTTTTTCCGCTGTTGCTTGCACTGTTGGTGCCGCTGTTGATGTCTGTCTAGGACCTAATGTCACGAAACTACTGAAACAGGTCCCAGATACAAAGCTATGTAGAGAGACCAGGGACCAGGCTATGTAGAGAGACCAGAGACCAGGCTGTGTAGAGAGACCAGGCTAGGCTGACGTTAGACTGGCCTCAGTCCCTGTATCCTACCCCTCCACCCCTTCTGAGTGAAACAGGGACTGGTCTCATCGGTAAATGGCCATGTAGACTGGCGCGATTTTGGACCACACTCCCCAAGCAGAGGTCTGGCTACTGGTCAGGATATCTGATGGGAGATTGATACCCTCTCACTTTGATCTCAATCGAGACATAGTCAGGAGTAGGCGAAATATATTGCTATGACAACACAGGCGGCCAGGGAACTGGAGGAGGGGAGGGGGAGGGCTAGAGGGAGGTATAGGGTTACAGGGAGTGGCTTGGGGTCATAAACAGGAGATTCTGGTCAGAGTGAACAAGTCTTTGATTCATGGGCCAGTCAGAGAAGGACACATGCTATCATGAATTGTATTCCGATTATCTTTAATCATTTAATGAATGCTCATAATCAAAGACTTGAGCAAGTCTAGGTTGGTGATTAGTAAGCTGGTCACAAGCATTGCTGACGGAATATGGTCATTTCTGCACAAACACATATCACCAGGCAGATTACCAGAACAGAGATGATCAAAGACTTGAGCAAGTCTAGGCTGACGTAGGCGTCGAGGCATAACGTGACGGGGCCATCTCGTATTGTGTCAGGTGACAGTCATAGGACAGGGAGGTGCCGTGGTGACCGTCATGCCCGAGTGAGGACGACACTAATAAAGTCACCAGCCCCGGACAGAGGGCGAGACAGCCCGGTATGTCCCCCGCCCCACCCCGTCCCCCGCCCCACCCCGCCACCGGTACACCGGCCTCCCGTCCTTAATTCTACATTTTATCACATTTACTTTACGGCCGGGACTTTGTAGCCGTATGACTCTAACCACAACTTTATATTACTTATATGGTCGACACTAACACCACCTAAATGAAATAAACGTAAAAAATAGAGAGATTAGAGTGCAGTTCATCAATCGATGTTCATCCGAGTAAGTTTTTTTAGGGTTGATAAGGCTGGCTCAGTCTTGAACGATAGCTAGACTTACCCAAGTCTTTGTTTATGAATATAATTCAGAAATAAAACTATTTTGCAACATGTGGACTTCCCTCGTACCTGACAGGCCCAGGAATCAACTTTTATCTCACCCCAAATATTTTTTCCCCATAGACTTAACATAGGAAACTCGAATCTAACACCCATTAGATATTTAAGAAAAATATCCAATGGGGGATAATGTTACAAATGTTAGCCCATTAGTCAATATTAAGGGTGAGATAAATTCAGAAACCCATTCAAGTTTAGGGTCAGAGCTTGATCCCATCTCATTTGAATCACATAGCAATTTACGCGGCTTCGCCTTGTGAATTACTACGTGATTCAAACTCGATGGGATACGAGTTCAGACCCTAAACTTTCATGGGTTTCCTCTATAGTATCACTGCGAGGAGAGGTCGGGTACGTGAAAGGGGACAGGGACTGAGGCCAGTCTATGAAATAGTTTGAACGGAAGAGATATAGATTTTGTTTATTGTTTTATTTACCCGGGAGAATCACTAGCATGGGACTAAGAAAGTTCCACCTCCCAGTGGCCCCAGATGTATTTTAGAATTCACGAAGATTCATTCAGAGATTTAAAATGGTTGTGGTACTTATTCAGATTAGATACTACTTTTTCACAAAATTCTGAAGAAATAAGCAATAATTTAAAATGTGAAATATGGGGCAGCCGCCCTATAGATAATTTCAGTGTAGGTGGAATTCTGACAGCAAAACCTGCGAATCTTCGCTACACACAAATGGTCTCTATGGTCATATATGGCCCCAGTCAGGTATGCCATAGAACCAGAATAGCGACCATTTATACAAGGGAGATAAAAAAAGGATGTGT
The DNA here is from genome assembly GCA_950022655.1 of Alentia gelatinosa. Taxonomy (NCBI): domain Eukaryota; kingdom Metazoa; phylum Annelida; class Polychaeta; order Phyllodocida; family Polynoidae; genus Alentia; species Alentia gelatinosa. The sequence continues at coordinate 6,362,652 of OX465590.1, forward strand.
CCGGAGTGTCCATTCTAAAGGCCCGCCTTCTTTGGGAGGTGACACCTCAGGTGGGGTATTGGTGCTGTGAGGGGGTCGGGGCGAGTACAGGGCGGGGTGAGGGGTGAGTATTGACGGCTTTTGTGAGCCCGGGCCCGGCAGATGGGTCCCAGTAGGCACGTGGTGGTCAGGGATGGGGGCAGGGCCTTTATACCTGACTGGACAAAGGTCAGTGTCATCCCATTAAAGGTCAATCACTGTCAGCCGATGTCTTCTTCCCCTACCTTCATAGCGGGAGGACACCGTAGGGTAAAGGGAAGGTGCTCAACCGACAGTCAGAGTAATACAAATGAGTTAAGGGGTGAATCCACCAGGCCGATTTCTCAGCCGATCAATTGTTACTGGGCCCTTAAGAGGAAGCTCACGTATTGTAATTCATTTAATTCTTATAATAATAGTTTAATAAATGACCATTGTGCAAAGATTTGAGAAATTCTAGGGCATCCGATAATAATCGGCGATTGTCTGGCTACGGAATCGGCTACCGTCGGTCCAGTGGAACACCCCCTTAAGGTTTTCTCTAGACGATAGAAATTATACTTCAGATTAAAAGGGAATATACAGTAGAACCCCGCATAAGCGGACACCGTCCGTTCCGGGCCAAAGTGTCCACTTACGCGGGGTGTCCGCTTACGCGAGGTTAAAATAAACATCTGTTAGAGGGAACCGTTCCGAGCAACGGTGTCCATTAACGCGGGGTGCCCGCTTACGCGGGGTGTCCGTTAGGCGGGGTTCTATGTATGTGTTGGATAAGAAGTCCTCCACTGCCATGATCTCGGTCGTATTCCTCTTAAGGCCGATATTCTTCGCCCAATTAGTAAAGTCGAAATCGGCGCCCATTTCAAGGTCATTTTCTGTTCCTTTATCTGCCATTGTATGGTGCCCTCTAGACTTGGTCAAGTCTTTGATTATGAACATTCATTAAATGATTAAATAAAATCGGAATACTATGGCATGTGTCCTTCTCTGACTGGCCCATGAGTCAAAGACATGTACACTCTGACCAGAATCTAAGTCAAATGTGAATATTGAGCTGGAAACCCGTGGCACACGCAGTGACGAGAAAGTACGCTTTGTGAAACGCAGGTTCAAAACAAATGGCTACAAGCGTAGTCCTGCTTACAGGGGCACCATTGTCTGGGACAGATTAACTGCAGATACCCAGATGGCACCGACCAAACTGTCATTCAAACACCTGGTGCGATGTGAACTTGTGAACAGTTGAACTTGCAATGCACAGCTATATGACATGTTAATTTAACACTGTATTTGTGCCTACCAGTGAGCTATGTCGAGGTTGATGTTGTTCTTTATGACATTTTTGTTTCTATTTCTCAGGGATCTTTTTGTACCTGGCTCAATGTTGGCTCTGTATTCATCCTCATCACTAATTACTATTTTACTCATATCAAATTATCATGTTCTGATTGACAAGATTGATGTATTCATTTATTCATGGAAGACCTGTCAATAGACAGATTGAATAAACGCCTTTCAAACCCCCCCCCCCAAAAAAAATCTCCTGTTCATACCCATTGGGTACATCATTAACCGATGTCAATTAAGAGAGTTTCTTGTAAAAATTATTTATTGTATGTTCGACTTTGGGCATGTAAGAAAACGTATTCAAATCTGTTAGAACTAGAAATGGGTCATACTTATTGGGGTCTCATATCTCTCTCCCTAGCTGAGCTCATACAATTCATCCTGAGTACTGTTTACAATCTTTAAGCCCATACACACTGTACGATTTCGGAACATGAATGTTCCTTTCTCGGCGACAAAAGAACAATCGTAAGCTCAGGCGAGGCCTAGAAAAGGTGTCGGCCAGTGTGGCACGCCCCTACAGTAATTTGCCTAAGATTTGGAAATCCCACCCGTGGCGATGTACCTTTGTCGCCGACAAACTGCAGTCGAATGTTCCAAAATCGGGAGCGATAAATTAAGGAACATGTTCCTTCCCGTTGTCGCCGACAACGGAGTTTAAGAAATACCCCCGTGGTGCCTACCAACTTTGGCCCATAATTAGTCGCTGGGTGAGCAGAAATGCCCCTGCCACACACAGACTGAGGCCAGCTCACCGATTTAGCTCCCATATACTGAGATTTATTACTTGTTCCTTTATTGGTGGCCTCGAATCTCCGAGAAAATCGGAAGTCAGTCGTCCAGTGTGAACAGAATTTGCTTAAGATAAATTCCCACTAATGACCTCCACCCCATCTATAAATCCTGCTGTGATGGTCGATGCCCAGCGCAAATTCGCCTGAGACAAGTTAAAATGCCCATCCGATTTAGGGAGTTAATCGGTGGGAACGAAATCATACAGTGTGTTTCCCCTTTTAACTGTAAATTCAAAGAGCGTGAGTAGTATATAAATGGGGATTTTAATTTTTATTTAAATGCATACGTACATATATCATCAACATTCCTTTGCTCATTATCCAGCTAAACTGTATGGCGTAGCCCACACGACATGTATTGTTGTACAAAAAGAACAAATTGACATGGACATACACCGGCTGTGTTGTAACCAACCCTGACCATAGCCTGGTGGATTGCATTCACACCTCTAGGGGGTAGACTCTGAACTCTGCCAGTCTAGTGTCGAGTACATCTTCACAAGAACATTCGGTTTATTTCCAAACCAATTAGCAGGAGAAAAACAGGCGTCTTGCCATAGATCGGGGCTCCTATCCCCCACCACAAGTGGTCTGCATTCACTGGGCCTTTGTGTGTGGTCAGTATGTGGTCAGTTTGTGGTGGAGATGGTGGGGTATAGTGGTGGAGATGGTGGGTATAGGGCCAGCGCCCTGGCAGATCACTGCACGAGCTTTTGTAGCTACAAAAGCAGAGGAGCTCCCATGAAAAGGGAAAGCTTTTACTTGTAGATGGATCAGAGCCTAATGAGGTGGATTCAAGGCCTCTTCACTGGCGCCTGGTATGCACAGGTAAGCACAGGTGAGGGGCTGGGAAAGACAACAGCCAGCAGACCTATTCACCCTCCCTGCAGGTGTATCGGCAGGTCCTTGTGTATCCAGGGGTCATTGAGAGTATCATTGACCAATGCCCCATCTATCGCAGCATAGTGTCCACCACCTGGTTGTAAAGCCTCCGCATTAGACTTGCTCAAGTCTTTGATTATGAACATTCATTAAATGATTAATCACAATCTGAATAAAGTTCGTTGAAGTATTTGGTATCCACCTAATATAAAGTGTCCATAGAAAACACATGGGGACTTTGTATGGACATACCCGGAGCATACAGATCTATGCACCTAATATAAAGTGTCTATAGAAAACACATAGGGAGTTTGTATGGACATACCCGGAGCATACAGATAGGTTGTATGCTCCGGGTGGCGCATCCGGAAAAATAGTGCGTACGAAAACAGTGCGTAATTAAAATGAACTGATATTGACATGCCACCTGCCCAGGAAAGGTGGATAATAAATACAATGTAGACTGGTTTCAGATAAAAGCGGTTGTATGCTACTCGGAGTTGACTCTGCGCAATATCCTTGCATATGCTCGGATATTACTACACGTCAAATCCTCGGAGCATACGGCCGCTTGTATCTGAAACCGGTCAATATTGTGTATGTATCCTTCTCTGACTGGCCCATGAATCAAAGACTTGTCCACTATGAACAGAATCTCCTGTTTATGGCTCCAAGCCACTCCCTGTAACCCTATACTTCCTCCTTCCCCTCCCCCCTCCCCTCCTCCAGTTCCCTGGCCGCCTGTGTTATCATAGCAATAAATTTCGCCTACTTCTGACTGTGACCCGATTAAGATCAAAGTGAGAGGGTATCAATCTCCCATGAGATATCTGACCAGTAGCCATGATATCTGTAAGGAGAAATGTTGGAAATACTGGCGCTATACAGCACCAGAAATCCAACACCATTGCCAATAGCCCTGTATCTCAGCGAGGAGAGTAGACATGGGATGCAGGGACTGGAGCCAATCTACCTCCGCATACCACCACCACCCCCTCACACCTCTACCCTACCCCCCTCACACACACACCCACCAACCCCATCCTCAATACACCCGGGAGTTGACACCTGTACGACGCGCGGGGTAAGCCACAGGTATGAGACTAATGATGTAAGCCAGGTAGTCAAGGGCTGGAGGTAACGGGGGTGGTGGGACAGTATGGGGTTGTAATGATGGGTGGTGGGTGTTATACAATGGAGTAAGGGATGGGGTCAGTGGCTAACAAGCCTTGTCGGGCGCCCCCCTCCTGGGGCCGGTCATCTGGGGGACGGGGTGGACAGCCTGTTAAGAGGGTGCACTTCAAGGGGCATCTATTCAGGTGGAGAGGTATACATTTAGATGGCCAGTCGTAATGCTGTAAACCAGGTGTGAATACAAAGTGCGTGGGTGCGGGGTGTGGGGATGGGAGGTGTGAAACACAGGTAGAGGTGTGAAAGAAGGTTCCCACAAGATGAGCAAAGGTTGGCTGATAGAGGTAGATCCAAGTAACAGACAAGTATAGCATATACTCAAATTGTATATTTTATATTGGTTAGAGCTTTATGCCCCCTTTTTATGCCATATTTAGTCATAGTTACTTATACATATATATATATATACAAATTGTGGTGAAAACAAAATGTGTAAAATCGATCCAGATATCAACAACCACACAAGGTGTTACGGAAGATCGTGGAGATGTACTGAAGAATGATACCTGAATAAAAAAAACAAAAAAAAAAACAAAAAAAAACGATGCTAAATAGAAAAATTAGAAGCTCGAAGAAACTATATGTTAATCATGTACATGAAGCGAGAACAAGCCAAACTTTTAGGCAAATACCCCTATGAAGACCTAAAACTAGTTTCTATAAAAGAGACCCATGTATATAGGGCCCTATAGCTTGGAACGGTCTTAGTAAAGAGGAAAAGGACTGTACTTCAACTACCCTGTTCAAAAACGTATGAAAAAGAAATATGGACAGTGATTAATTACACTCATCTCATCTCATAACTCAACTGCACATGTAATCACCCCTGTACATAGCTGTTTGGTATTGTTTTATACCTCCATGAGAAAACCTGTTCCATTTTGATGATGTACACGACAAAGATTACCTGCTCTTGCAGATTATCATTGTACCACTTTTCCTGAAAAAAATACCAGTGAATAATACTGAGAAGGAACCTATCTTGTGTGATGACATTAACATGCATATGCTGTAACAAAAGTTCGTTTACTGATTGTAAGATTTGGAAAACTTGTAAACAATGTAATGTCCTGTGTTGTCTTGTCATGTACTGTCAAGTCTTTCTTTGTTGACCCCATTATGGAAGATCGCTCAAATATAAGCGAATAATGCTGTCATAAATTATGTGCCGAATAAAAAAAAAAGGAAAAAAAAGTGATGTTTATACACATTCGTATATACATAAAATGTATATGTCAACTGAATAGAGGAAGCAGAATTTTTCTTCAAAGTGGATGATTTTATTATTATTTGATGGCACTTCCTGAATTCAGTTGCATGTAAATCAATGTTAACCTCCTTAAACTTCAAAGAAACCCTCTGTATGTGTCGACCAAAGATTTATAAATATTGCCAGAGAAGAATCCTACAAGTACAGGGAAGCTCTTACAAAGGTGTAACAAAGTGAGCCGACTTAGGTCTTGGATACATGTCTGTGTTTCTGTTAGAGCGGGTAAACAAAAGCTCTGCTGGGATTATCCGCTGACAGTCGTGTCTTGTCTTCATAAAGACTTCAAACGATGACTAAGTGCCCACAGGTCATGCCTGCATATACATTCATAAAGCCATATCCAAATCTCAGCCGCTTTACATGTGTCCACAAAGCCGCTAGGTGTCTCTGATGTTAACTTCTTGATCTGCGCATGCTCCTCCCTCTCCTTAGGCTTAACCCCCGCCTAACCAAATCTCCCGCCTACACACCCCCTGATTGCAAGCCTACTTAAGGCTTAAGTCTTAAGTTCACGCCCCTAGCCGGGTTTTACTGTAGGATCCCCCCCGAAGCGGAAACAGGCAAAAAGGTGGCGACAAAGACCGGCTAAATCCGCGAGTCGAGTGGTTGTAACGGGTTCCTGCGGGAGCCTCGTTATGGGTGGGACGCTACTGGCGCTGATCCCCCGTGTATCTCAGTGAGCCACATCAAAGCCCCGCCGGGTACCATCCCACTAGGGGGCGTTGCGGGGTGTGGGGGCAGACGCCTCAGAGTAAGACGCACCCTGGTGGCTATTGTGCTCCCAAGGCGGGCGCTCCGTGGGGGCATTTTTGTCACGGGGCGTTTTGTTGGTAGGTGACGGGGTGTAGGGGACCGGGGGCGGGGTGCAGGAGGCGGCAGGACAGTGTCATCCTCTCAGTAACGCCGTCTTTGATGTCGGCGATCACCTTGGGATTTGTGTCCCGTTAATATCCCACCCCTTGAGCGCCTTGGGCCACGCACACCTGTAGATACCTGTAATTAACCTGTATACAGGTGAGAAGGCGGCTCTAGGGTGCTTTACCCCTAACACCAACAGTGTCCGCCGCATCCTCAGCATCTGTGGAGTTATCTTTAACAATGCAGGTTAGCAAACAACACGGGAAATACCCATGACATCAATCGACCAATACACCGTATCGTTATTCTTCCATTATTATTATATATTTTTTTAAATTGTCAATATAAATTTAGTGTTATTTCATTTGATTATTTTTCTAAAACACCACTGATCTGTGAATGTTAAGATTGACTGAGGTGAAACTATAAATTCACTGTGAGATATTAAATAGGAACTGCATCAAGATTCATAGCCACTGATAATACGCCATGAGTTTTGGCTGTGGAGTTTTCTCACGAGGTAAACCAAATGAGATTAGGCCCTACGTAGCAAATCAAAACAAATGGCATATTTTCAGTGGCAACGGATCGAATGCGGTTCAGATTTTATCTCTTCTCTATCATATACTTATATAGAACGTCCTGACCATGCTGTACAAGTCACAGAACGAGATGTTAATTTACGGTTTGTACGGACCGAGGCGTTTACGCCGAGTTCCGTACAAACGGTAAATTATCATCGAGTTCTGTGACTTGTATAAGCATGGTTGGACGTTATATATTTACTATATACCCGAAATTTAAAAAAAATCAATTTCATTTTTCTTAACAACCAAAATTTTAATAAATGTGTATGGGTAGGTAGTCCATATTTTGATGTACGGACCACTGGTCCGTACAGTATTTTTACGTCATATTCCGAAACGGTGCGTATTTACAGTATATACGGCATGGGTATATAGTAAACATGCTAATATTTGTGGGGTCATCCCGAATTGAATACTTATCTAACATTATTATATACCGGTGCGGAATGTCTCATGTTTGTGCTCCAGTAGTAATGATTTCATTCGTCCACACTGTGGCGTAATATATATAATACTACCCTCTGTACCACGTGACCATTCATTCTTCTAGTTAGTGAGTTGTAGATTGGTATTCTTAATTATTTCTAGGTATATAATAATAAAAAGACATAGTGAGTGTGTCTGAATTCTATCTGTCCCTCGATATTTTGGTCAGAAATATCTCTGAACAGATTCCATTCAGACACACTAACCATGTCTTTCTATAATACTCAGGGGTGAGATAATAATCAATTCACGATCTGACATTATTGATGATTTTGCCAATTATACAAGATATGATTTGATTTCATAGCGTGTTGTTGCAATTGGTCATCAAATAGTGGTCATAAAGGGTGACAGGTTCAATGGGAATGAAATATCATTTTCATAAGGGCTATTCCTCTACCATATATTTCCATATTGACATGTAAACGCTGTAATGGTAATGAAATAATACACAGACGGAAACTATTGTTTTAGTGAACCGATTCAACAAGTGTCCGAATGCCGAGATCCCCATGTCTGCATGGGTATAGCACTTCTAGCACAAGTATGATGTGTATGTGTGTGGAGGGATATTTAGTATTTTATCCTACCCCTCATATAAATCTCCATAGGCTTAACATGGTGTGACTGTATGCCACGGTTATGCCGTAAGATATTTATATGTCACGGTGATATATGCAATTAAAAACATGTGGCAGGTTAGGATAAAATCTAAACATCACTCAAATTCATATAATTGTATATATGGCATTCGTTGTCTTCTGCTACAGATATCACTCAGCTCCGCTTCGTGATTTTTATTCCCTGAAGACATCTCACGCCATATAAACAATCTTGACGTTTCTTGATAATCATATACCTCTATGTCCTACGTTTACTGCCTGGTTCATGGCCGTACAACACGTATGTGGCGTACGGAATATGTACGTGGCGTACGGGGTATGTACGTGGCGTACGGGGTATGTACGTGGCGTACGGGGTATGTACGTGGCGTACGGGGTATGTACGTGGCGTACGGAGTATGTACGTGGCGTACGGGGTATTTATGTGGCGTACGGAGTATGTACCTGGCGTACGGGGTATGTACGTGGCGTACGGAGTATGTACGTGGCGTACGGGGTATGTACGTGGCGTACGGAGTATGTACGTGGCGTACGGGGTATGTATGTGGCGTACGGGGTATGTACGTGGCGTACGGGGTATGTACGTGGCGTACGGGTATGTACGTGGCGTACGGGGTATGTACGTGGCGTACGGGGTATGTACGTGGCGTACGGGGTATGTACGTGGCGTACGGAGTATGTACGTGGCGTACGGGGTATGTATGTGGCGTACGGAGTATGTACGTGGCGTACGGGGTATGTATGTGGCGTACGGAGTATGTACGTGGCGTACGGGGTATGTACGTGGCGTACGGAGTATGTACGTGGCGTACGGGGTATGTACGTGGCGTACGGGGTATGTATGTGGCGTACGGGGTATGTACGTGGCGTACGGGGTATGTACGTGGCGTACGGGGTATGTACGTGGCGTACGGGGTATGTACGTGGCGTACGGGGTATGTACGTGGCGTACGGGGTATGTATGTACGGCGGCGAAACCTACCAAAACATCCTAAAGCAAAACTAAAAAAAAAAAAAAGGACATAATAATACGAAAACAGGTATAATGTTTCTGTACATAATAAATACTTGGTAAAATTGACTTTCAGATAAACCTCTGCCTTTGGCATGAGTTCACCTGATCGTCACTTTTACCGCGTATTTATCACGTACAGCCACAGTAAGCCTGTTTCCGTATACTACAGTGGTGAGGAGCGGGGTGAATACACGTCAATGACAGTGTGAGGGGTAAATCTTGTTGACTGGTGGCCGCGTGGTACGGACGTGTAAAGGCACAAAGAGAACACAAGGTGAACGTATCACTGACAGTCAGACCTGCCCCTGGCGGCCGGGGGGGCATCTAAGTGTCACCCAATCCATGCCCGCCGTCGCCCGCCGCTCAGAGTATCCTCCCAGAGGTCGAGTTAAGTGTCATCCACGCCGGGATAACGCGCACATCATAAAGACAGCTTGCCGCGGGCGGTGAGCGATGCACGATGAGGAGGGTGCGGCAAGCGGCGGGCGGCGAGCGGCAAGCGGCAAGCGGCGAGCGGCGGGCGGCAAGTGGTGTGTGGCAAGCGGGGGCGGCAAGCGGCAAGTGGGGGAAAGCAAGCGCGGGGCTACAAGCGGCAGGTGGCAAGCGGGGCGGCAAGAGTGGGGCGGCAAGAGTGGGGCGGCAAGAGTGGGCGGCAAGCGGGGGGCGGCAAGTGGTGTGTGGCAAGCGGGGGCGGCAAGCGACAAATGGTGTGTGGAAAGTGGGGAGAAGCAAGCACAGGGCGGCAAGCGGCAGGTGGCAAGCGGGGCGGCAAGAGTGGGGCGGCAAGCGGGGGGGCAGCAAGCGGAGGGCAGCAAGCGGGGGGGCGGCAAGCGGGGGCGGCAAGCGGGGGCGGCAAGAGTGGGGCGGCAAGAGTGGGGCGGCAAGCGGGGGCGGCAAGCGGGGGCGGCAAGAGTGGGGCGGCAAGCGGGGGCGGCAAGCGGGGGCGGCAAGAGTGGGGCGGCAAGCGGGGGGCGGCAAGAGTGGGGCGGCAAGAGTGGGGCGCCAAGCGGGGAGCGGGGAGCGCCAAGTGTGGGGTGGCAAGCGGGGGCGGTAAGAGTAGGGCCGCAAGCGGGAAGAGGCGGGCGGCAAGTGTGGGGCGTCAAGTGGCAAGCGGCGGGTGGTGGGTGGCAAGCGGTCAGTAGCAGGCGGCAGGTGGCAGGCGGCAGGTGGCGGCAAGTGTCTGGCTGCCAGTGCTGGGTGGTGGGCGGCAAGCAGTGCGGTGGGTGTCAAGGGGCGGGGGGCAAGCAGTGGGCGGCAAGTGGTGGGCGGCAAATGACAAACAGTGATCTGTTCAAGCAGGGGACACACCAAGTGGGAAACGCAGCGATTTTTGCAATCGCCACCAAAAGATCTTGAAATCACTACGTTTCTTGGTTATGCAGGGGAGACATCAAGCGAATCATGGCAGCGGAACCGCTTGTTCCGAAGCGACATGCTAGAAAACATAAATATCTACATATATCTAAATATATATATTGAAAAAAACCAAAATGACCAACAGTCTAAAATACTGTCTTTCCCTATAGACAGATAGGGCGCATATACAAGACTTTACGACACAACCCTCACACACACGTGACTTTACGGTAGCTGCGGTCTGTGGCGGGAACAGATATCGACCTAAAAGCAGACGACATTTGAACGGCGGTGTTTTTTAGCGGGAAAGAAGAGCCCGTGGGAGATAACGTAGCCGGCTGGTGTTTCCGGCTAATGGGGGCAGCCACAGGTAAAGGTAACCCGAGTAGAGACGATACTGCCCACCACCACACCGCCAGGGGGAACCACCTGACCACCCACACTAATCTCGGCTCAGGCTGAGGTGGCGCACGACGCATCATCCTACCCCTAATATAAAATCCCATAGGCTTAACATTGAGTTTCCATATGCCACACTGACTGGCATACAGAGTTTTATATGCCACTAGTGGCATACAGAATTGTTATCACATAATATTCCAAATTCGCGGAGACGGGGTAGGATAAAATCAAAACTTGATTCGATTTAATCTTGGCCACCGCATGCCACTCATGGAGTTTTGGCTCTGGGCCTCATGAAGTCACTATGCCAAACTCCAGTCGTCGCATATGATGGCCAAGATTAAAACTCATCCAGTTTTACGATATTATCTCACCCCTGGCACAAGTTCAGCCAGAGAAATAGCTTTTTTTTAATAAAAAGTTTCTTTATTGAGCATCAGGGCAACAATATATATATATGGCGGGTTAACATACGTAATCTCCACTCAACAAAGTGGCATTATCCATGTCCCTATGAGTATTGCTGTCCACTCCCCATGGTATATATCCTGTGTGTCGTTCCTTCTTTTAGTGTGTTCATGGGTGAGGTAAATACAGTAAGCAACTCATTTTGGGCAAAGTTGCTGTTTTCCAACTCATTTGAATGCTACCTGATATTCACTCAGCTGTTGCCTTGTTCATATCAGTCTGCATCAAGTTCATAGAGAATGATGATTTTGACCAATACTTGTTGGTTTCTTCTTTAATCCTTCACTATAATCCTAGCCCTATATCATTATACTTTATCCTACCCCTAATAAAAAACTCCATAGGCTTAACATTGGGTCACTATATTCAGTCTGGAGTTCAGAAAAATGAAAAATATCGCTCTAGTGGGATGCACTTGACAAATGACGTAACTTGTTAATGTAGAAGTGATTTAAATGGGCGGGGTAGGATAAATTCTAAACCAAACTCGAGTTAGTCGTGTTTTTGTTCATTGGACTCCGGCAAGATCGCGTATTACTGCGCGAGGCGAAGCCGCGCGCAGTAATACGCGATCTTGCCGTTGTGCGATAAACAACAACACGACTAACTCTTGTTTGGTTTCTCCATATTACCACATACCATATTTAAAATTAAGTTGACGATCCAAGATTCAAAGGAATATAGCATAGGTCTACTGCTATAGAAAAGTGTATCATTCTAATGCATGTAGGCCTATTTGCTACTAATCTCAAGTCTGGCATACCAGTACAAGTACTTCATGTTAATCAAAACATTTATGGTTATCAAGTTTGTCACCTAAATGTATTAAGTGTCAGCACAAGTCTGAGTTGTCGTAAGCAAATACTTAATGAACAACAAACCAGTTCCAGTCACATCCGACTAAAGCATGCTAGCAGCAGCCTGTATTAATCGCTTTGATATGCTAAATCTTGTACGTCATGTTTTTTCATGTTTTTCCATGTATATCAGTACCAAGCAATAACAGGAAATTCCCACATAAGGTAAGACTGCTTATTCATCATCTTAAGTTCTCCAAACTATCAATTAATTAGAATGAATTATTATTACGTGGAATATCTAGCTCTCACGTGCAAAACACGAATGGACTTAACCCAGAACACTGTCCTGGAACTCATACACTAAGTGTTTAGCCTGAAAAGACGTCACCAACATTTCGTGACACGCCTACACAGTGAGGGACAACGTGTCAAGATCACACTTTAAATTATTAATCACAGTAGAGACCAGCTGGTCTGGACACCCTATAACCTGGAACCCACCAACGCCTACGCGGGAATTCAGATGCACCCAGACACCCATTCAATTCAATGCAATACAGGTGTTGCCGTTCAGCGCCGTCTAACGGCCCACTGTCTAGTTACGCGGCCGCTCGGACAAACACGGCCGACTCCAGCCACATGCCCATAGAGCCACACAGTAATCACACCTAAAGTGTGAACGGTGGATGTGATTACAGGAGTGTTGTTTTTCGACAGATTGAATTGTTAGAGCAAACTAGGGTATTGTATCAACGAGTCTGAGCTGTCTAAACTCTATAGTTTATAATTATCTTGGTTTTAACTAGGAAAAAGATAAGCATATTATAGCTAGGCATGCCAATGTATTAATGTCTATTCAATTTCGGTGTCCCTATGTTATCTATTCTATATCTAAAGTATTATTGAGGCAATATGCATGTATGAGACATCAAATTTGAGCTGGGATACCATAGAATGTGATGCAATCATTATTACTTCTCTGGAAATAATGTACAACGGTATTCTGAACGTATTACGCTCATACATTGCGTGATCCAATGGTAAAGTATACGTTGCCAGGTGAATGTTTGCCTTCAGCTGTGGCGTAACCAAGCAGATAAGGTGCGACACCCGGCCTACGGAAAAAGGCCTATTGTGTGTCGTAGATAGTCGGCCTTGTAATAGTCGAAGAAGAAGTAATGGTCGACAGGAGTTCACACTTAATACTGCCGTTTCATTCCAGAACATCACCTATAATAGGGATAAGACACCGAAAATTTATTCCCGACTCTCACCGGGTCGATGGTCGGGATGAATGGAGAACAAATTTCGGTGTCTTATAGGCTTTACATCTATACAATCCCACGTGATAGTCAATACATTTATCAGTACATCTTTCTCATTGGCTGTGTTATCGGCCTATCCGAGCGCTCCCTGTTGAGCCTAGCCAGGGCCTCCAGGTCACATGATTAACTCCAGATACGTATTATCATTGTGTTATGTCGTATCTTATATGGACCGGTACAGCCTACCGTAGACTGGCCTCAGTCCCTGTATCCTACCCCTCCACCCCTTCTGAGTGACACAGGGACTGGTCTCATCCTAGACTGGCCTCAGTCCCTGTATCCTACCCCTCCACCCCTTCTGAGTGACACAGGGACTGGTCTCATCCTAGACTGGCCTCAGTCCCTGTGTCCTACCCCTCCACCCCTTCTGAGTGTCACAGGGACTGGTCTCATCCTAGACTGGCCTCAGTCCCTGTATCCTACCCCTCCACCCCTTCTGAGTGACACAGGGACTGGTCTCATCCTAGACTGGCCTCAGTCCCTGTATCCTACCCCTCCACCCCTTCTGAGTGACACAGGGACTGGTCTCATCCTAGACTGGCCTCAGTCCCTGTATCCTACCCCTCCACCCCTTCTGAGTGACACAGGGACTGGTCTCATCCTAGACTGGCCTCAGTCCCTGTGTCCTACCCCTCCCCCCCTTCTGAGTGACACAGTTTGATTCATGGGCCAGTCAGAGAAGGACACATGCAATAATGAGTTGTATTCCGATTTTCTTTAATCATTTAATGAATGTTCATAATCAAAGACTTGAGCATGTCTAAGCCTACTGTAACAGTATGCATCTCCCCTCGGCAAGTTACTCCTTTATTTGAATTCCAAACTGCATCTCATGGGGAAAGGGCCAAACTGCCCTCTGAAATTACCTTGGAAGAGCTGCATCATATATTTTATAAGAAATGCAATTGATGAAATAAAATCATATTTTCAAAGAAAGGTTCATACATATATATATATATTCTTTCCCCTACCGCTATCACGACCACAATGCTGATACCCGAGCGGGAGAGCAGACGAAAAGTTTTTTCAAATCAGAATAAAGTTGATTTTAGAATGTATCCTTCTCTGACTGGCCCATGAATCAGAGACTTGTCCAGTATGAACAGAATCTCCTGTTTATGGCCCCAAGCTGCTCCATGTAACCCTATACTTCCTCCTACCCCTCCCCCTCCCCTCCTCCAGTTCCCTGGCCGCCTGTGTTATCATATCAATAAATTTCGCCCACTCCTGACTGTGACCTGATTAGGGTAGCCATAGGAGGCAGGGACTGGAGCCAGTATCCCAGTGAGGAGGGTAGCCATAGGAGGCAGGGACTGGAGCCAGTCTCCTGTATCCCAGCCAGGAGGGTAGCCATAGGATGCAGGGACTGGAGCCAGCCCTGTATCCCAGCGAGGAGGGTAGCCATAGGATGCAGGGACTGGAGCCAGCCCTGTATCCCAGCGAGGAGGGTAGCCATAGCATGCAGGGACTGGAGCCAGTCTCCTGTATCCCAGTGAGGAGGGTAGCCATAGGATGCAGGGACTGGAGCCAGTCTCCTGTATCCTAGCGAGGAGGGTAGCCATAGGATGCAGGGACTGGAGCCAGTCTCCTGTATCCCAGCCAGGAGGGTAGCCATAGGATGCAGGGACTGGAGCCAGTCTCCTGTATCCCAGCCAGGAGGGTAGCCATAGGATGCAGGGACTGGAGCCAGTCTCCTGTATCCCAGCCAGGAGGGTAGCCATAGGATGCAGGGACTGGAGCCAGTCTCCTGTATCCCAGCGAGGAGGGTAGCCATAGGATGCAGGGACTGGAGCCAGTCTCCTGTATCCCAGCCAGGAGGGTCGCCATAGGATGCAGGGACTGGAGCCAGTCTCCTGTATCCCAGCCAGGAGGGTAGCCATAGCATGCAGGGACTGGAGCCAGTCTCCTGTATCCCAGCGAGAAGGGTAGCCATAGGATGCAGGGACTGGAGCCAGTCTCCTGTATCCCAGCCAGGAGGGTAGCCATAGGATGCAGGGACTGGGGGCAGTCTAGGGTCACCTGGTAAACCAGATGAAAACCAGGCGAGAACAGAACACCACACCCGTAAAAATAAGCCCGGCCCTGTCCAATCAACCATAAAGCACCCACAAACCACCAAGCGCCAAAAATTCCCGTCTCTGTTTTTTTTTTCTTTCAGCACCATCATCTGTGTTCGTGATAAAACACATCCTTGGCTGGACATGGTCTCTCCTTCCACCCAGCTCCCTGAAAACATCTGGTTGCATGTCCAAGCCATGTGGACACCACAATAGGTGCTTCTGCTCTTTTTTTTTCTCCAGCTCCTTATAGTTTGTCTGTACAAAGGTGCTGCTTATGGGTGTTGTGGCCTGAAAGCCACAGCTCACAGAGGGACGAGTTGGCGTGTCACAAAGGGAAGGCCCCACCTTGATGCTCTATTGTCTGCAGCTTAGCTTGTTTGGATGGATGTAAGGAGCGTCACGGACGGCTGACCTTAGAGCCTTAACCCACCAGAATGTGCTCATATATCATTAATATGAAGGCGCCAATCCAGAGGCACTGTACTTAACACAGCTTTAAAAGCAATCCTTCTACAAATGCTTATTATTATGAGTGGTGGTCAAGCTAAGGGAGGCGTTTAATTTAAGCCCAGTAGTATTATTTTTTTCCTCTTATCTTTATGGTATATCAATCGTTATTTATGTAAAATTATCGTCTGCTTAAATCGTAATGTATGTAAAGTTAGCAATAAAATGTCAATCTGTGCTATATTCAACCAATGTTTTTTTTTCGAAATAGACATGTATCATTTGAAATAAGTCCTAAATGAATGCTGTGGGTTTTCAGATCCGATAAGAGCAAGCTACGGGAATTAAATCCGAGGGAAACTGGATATTTCATACTCTACATTATCTCACCCCTGGTATTTTTTCCCATGGGCTTAACATTAGGAACTCATTCTCCATGCCATTCCGAGTATTGCAGTCCATTCTCCATGGTCTATATCGTGTGTCAACCATACCTTTAGTATGTACAGGGGTGAGATAAATACAGAAAGCAACTCTTTTGGTCAAAGAAGTCATTCTGCAACTCGTTTGAATGCTACGTGATTTTCACTCGGCTGTCGCCTCATTCATGTCACACTGCATTAAACTCGTGGAAAACGGCGACTTTGACCAAAACGTGTTGGTTTCTTCTTTATTATCCTACCCCTCATATAAATCTCCATAGACTTAACATGGTGTGACTGTATGCCATGGTTATGGCATAAAATATTTATATGCCACTGATGACAATTATGTAATTAAAAACATGTAACAGGGTAGGATAAAATCTAAACATCATTTAATTTCATATAATTGTTTATATGCCATTCATTGTCTTCCGCTACAGATATCACTCAGCTCTACTTCGTGATATCATTCCGCGAAGACAACTCATGCCATGTAAACAATCATATGAAATTTCGTGATGTTTTATGATAGTCTTGAAACATTAACTACGGCTTGATTTCCTTGTTGTAGGCTGTAGACCAAAGATGAACTTCATAATTCTACCCCAGAAGATGGATTGTGCCGATTTATCTCACCCCAGATATTTTTTCTCCATAGACTTAACATTGGAAACTCGTATCTAACACCCATTAGATATTTAGGAAAAATATCCAATGGTGGATAATGTCACAAATGTAAGCCCATTAGTCAATATTAAGGGTGAGATAAATTCAGAAACCCATTTAAGTTTAGGGTCGAACTCGATCCCATCTCGTTAGAATCGCTTTGTAACTCATGCTGCTGCACCTTGTGAATTACTACGCTATTCAAACTCGATAGGGTACGAGCTCTGACAATAAAGTTTCATAGGTTTCCTCTATATTATCCTACCCCTAATATAAAATCCCATAGGCTTAACATTGAGTTTCCGTATGCCACGCTGACTGGCATACAGATTTTTATATTCCACTAGTGGCATACAGAATTGTTATCACGTAATATTCCAAAATCGAGGAGACAGGGTAGGATAAAATCAAAACCTGATTCATTTTAATCTCAGGCTCAGACCCTAAACTTTCATGGGTTTCCTCTATAGTGCTGCTATCTGCGGTCTTCCTCTCTCTCTCACCCCTTGTGCACTCAATCTCCCGCACTTGTCCCACTTTGAGTATTAATTACCACAATTAACGCACGTGTTAATGAAGCTCCATGGACCACCTCATCCCAGGTCCCCTGGTGGGAACTCTCCACATCAATCTGCCCCAATCACGTCCCTGTCACCGGTGTAACGGGTTCGCCGTTAGCGTCGACAACAACTTCACACCGTTTTCGCTCAGTTCCAATTAAACGGAAGTCATCCGTGACGATGTAAGCCTAACGTTAGCCTAGGTTTAGGCTTTAGTTTACCTTGCTCGGAGATACCGTCCCGATAAGGCGGACGGCATGGCCTTTGAGGGGGATAGGATGTGTTGAGATAAGATAAACAGGGATAACGCCAATTAGCAGCGATGTAATTGTTAATGGTGTTTGGAGTTAGAGTCAACAATATGGCACGAAGTGTAGACATTTTTGCTGGTATTATTGGAACCAAGCTATTAAAGTTCAACTAAATTTTGTTACCCTTGGTATACAAAGACCCCATTGAAAATGTATGGGGACTCAATAAACCACGACCCATTGTATAAAACCTGCCAGATACCATAACTGTGGTATACGGATTCAAAGCTGTGGTATACGGCCTCAAAGCCATGGTATACGGGAAAATAGTCCCTTTGTGCTATAGAGGTAAGAAATTGTCCCCATTGTTATACCCTTTAATAAGGCAATTACTGAGTTTAATTTATTCGAAAAGATGGATAATAAACGTAACAAACAATGCTTTTGTGTACAGGCAGCTCTGTAAACCACTCGAGGTTGACGTCGTTATACACTCGCTAGTGCTCGTGTATTACTACGCGTCATCCTCTCGTGGTTTACGGCCGCCTGTCCACAAAACCATCGTTTATTGTCTATTTAGATGAGAGAATTCAACACAACAAGTATACAATTTACAAAAGTATACAATGGACTTTACCGCATGAGGCGGTATTTTTTTTAGATCATTTATTTATACTGGAGGGTCTACTAGGGTAGAACCCTGTTTCCAATAGGCTCCAGCGGACAAACCAGCAGTTCAGTGTGGAGTTTTGAGCCAGTTTTTGCGTTGATCAAAGGCCCACTGATTCCTAGGATTCAGTGATTTTATCATTACAAACACTAAGTTGTTTTATTATACTGTCGTTGTATTTTTCATATTTTGACCACCTCTGGTGCTATCGTTATCATAATATAATGAGGAATCTGGTACGATTGTATCAGATTTCAATCCATGGTCACCAGGAAGGCATGGCATTCCTATGTACTGATAGCTCGATAGATAATCAAGCACCGAGAGATGAGTATTGAACAGTGCAGAGCATAATAGAGCAGATCTTAACACTTTTCAAAAGGCAGCTGGTCGATAAATGAAAAGTGAATTGTATAAAGTATCGCACATTAAGGAACTGTCTATGTAATATTCACCTTCTTTCTCGAAATTCTACACCTACGGTTATTAGTAGGACTCTGTCTGTGTGCCTGTGTAACGGTTCATTATACTATGTCTTAGAAGGAGTAATTAGGGCCGTGCCTTGTGGGTCAGGGGGACTTGACCTCGTTCCCAGTGGGGTGTGGCTGCCGTGATTGACAGGCAGTGGTATCTTATCTTGGCCAATCATCTGACCACACCTCCTGGAGGAGGCGGGGTCTGTGACCAGTGGATATACATGGACGGCATGTGGCCGAGATTAAACAGTCTTGCAGTAGTAGCTCTTGAGTTCTCGTCTTCTTTATGATCTGTTAAAGTGGCGATCTTGCCAGGATATTACGTTACCCTACCTACCCACAGATCATAAGATGGCGGAGCAACGAGAACAGAGAAAGTTGGACCTCGCTGTGATGGAATCCACACGCAGGAGGATCAATGACTTTGTTAAGGGAGTGGCTGTGATCGACGGGAATGAGCCGGCAGCATTCAGAGATTGGATCGATGGGCTAGATGCGGCTGATAAGGCAATTGATCCAGAGGATACCATTATGATGGACACGGTACAAGGACGGTCTAAGGGCGCACTAGGTAGGTGCATTATCGAAACAAAGACACTGTTTGCCGAGAGTGAGCCACCTACGGAGTACTCATGGGCTAACCTGAAGCCTGTACTTTTGAAAGCATTTCTCGGGGCTGAAGAAGTTAAGTTATTAAGACGGAAGGTAGAAAAAGCGCAACAAAGTCCCTGTGAGACTGTCAAAGAGTATGGTGTACGTTTCCTGGAGGAGGTGCACTACGCCTACACACCACAAGAGCGGCAAATAGATGTCATCGCCACCCAACTCACAGACTTTTATTTGAAGGGTCTGCGTAGTCCCAGGTTGCGTGAGTTGGTGGGTTGCCAGCGAGCGGACGATGTACGAGCGGTAATCACTCTAGCCAACCACAATGCCAGTTACCTGTCATTGGAGGATGTATGCGATTTGGAACAGGCAGCCTTGCCTCCGCCGCCTCCCACCTTACTAGATGAGACCCCACATTACAAGGAATTCGCTGGAGTATTGAAGTCGCTGGAAAGGCAAGTGCAGTCGTTGGCGGTATCCATGAAGTCGACGAAGGGTGGATCAGAGGAAGTAGCAGCTGTGGCGGCCCCGGGTAACCCGATGACGACCAATGAGTATACCCTGGCACCTGCGCTCGTCGGGTACGGGCCACCGATCCCGGCACCCCAGATGCAAAACCCTTACCCTGCACCCAATATCTTCTACATGGGGGTACACCCGGGGGCCGGCCGGGATAGAGGCCGGGGTCGAGGCAGAGGCCGAGGCGGTCGTGTATTACGGCCCAATCTACAGTGCTATACCTGCCAAGGGTTTGGGCATGTAGCCCGAGAGTGCCCCAGCAAGAAGGATATGGAAACAACGCAACCACAAAACTACCAGGCCGCAGAAGGAGAAGGATGGCCGACTAACGGGAATGCAGCCTATGGGCCTGTGGCGGGACACTACCCCTACCCGGGAAACTAGTTGCTGCGTCAGACGGTAGGGTGTGTATAATGTTATCACAGGGCAATACTACCGTGCATACCCTAGTTGATTCTGGCGCCTCTAGATCCCTTATCTCTGAATCAAAATGGAAGCAACTCTGCAGGGACGCGGGACGGCCCCAAGTGCTTATGGCGGGACTGGTACTGAAATCACTGTCGGGACACATGCTGGAAACTCAGGGAGTGGCGGTTGTTCCCCTATATGGGTGCGAGATCCCAGTGTACGTGTGTAATGAGCTCAGGCACGATCTTTTGCTAGGGATTGATGCGATGGAGCTAATGGACTGCCAGCTAGACTGTGTGAATAAGAAGGTGTGGTTGGCTAACCAGTGGTTTCAATATGGACAGTGTGGGGACACCAACAAAGAACTCGCGGGTATCCACTCTGAGCTGGATCAATGGAAGGAACAATATCCCGGGGTGTTTGCAGTTGGAGCGACATCACTGTCAGCCGCCCCCGAGGTAAAACTTCACATAGATGTGGGCCAGCATACTCCTATCAAACAAAGACCCTATCGAATCCCCCTGGCATTGCGGGATAAAGTGACGTATGAGATAGACAAGATGCTAAAAGATGGAGTGATTACTCACAGCAGCAGCCCCTGGTCATCCCCATTGCTAATTGTGCCCAAAACGGACGGTGGATTGAGGTGCTGTGTGGATTATAGAAAAGTGAACCAACTATGCAAAAAAGATGCCTACCCGCTCCCCCATATCCAGGACATATTCGACGCTCTGGCAGGTGCCTCGGTGTTCTCGGTGTTGGATCTAAAGAATGCATACTACCAGGTGGAGATTACAACCCAGAGCAGGGAGGTTACAGCTTTTAGTACGCCTACGGGACTTTATGAATTCCTCCGAATGCCTCAAGGGTACTGCAATAGCCCTGCCACATGGCAGAGGTACATCAACAAAGTGCTGGCACCGGTGTTAAACAAGAATGTACTGGTGTATTTGGATGATATTATTGTGTATTCTGACAATGACACTGACCACACTGATCATCTAACCGAAGTATTCAATCTGCTGCAACAGCACCGGTTGACAGTGAACCCCAGTAAGTGCAAGATCCGTCAACCTGAGGTGAAGCTGTTGGGGTACATCGTGGGGCGACAGGGCATTCGGCCTGACCCTAGAAAGGTGGAGGCCATCAGGGACATGGCACCACCCACAAACGTGAAGGAGGTTCAACGTTTTCTGGGGCTGGCGGGCTACTACCGCCAGTGTATATCAAACTTTGCTGAACGTGCTGCGCCGCTAGTGGAATTGACCCGCAAAAATGAGCTGTTTCTATGGAACGAAGAACGAGAGGCGGCTTGGAAGGCGCTGAAAAATGTGTTAACCTCGGAATCCATTATGGCATTTCCAGACTCCAAGAAGCCATACAGACTGTATGTAGACGCCAGCATGGCCTGTGTAGGAGGTATTCTAACACAAGCTGACGATGAGGGGGTAGAAAAGCCCATCCAGTACATATCTAAACAGTTGAGTGTCAGTCAGCAGAAGTGGGCGACCATAGAGAAAGAGGCGTTCGCCATTGTGTACGCGCTGCAGAAATTATACCCGTATTTGCAGGGTGCAACCTTCACCATAATTTCTGATCACAAGCCGCTCAGGAGTTTCTTCCAACAGGAGGTCAGAAATTCTCGAATACAGAGGTGGGCAGTGCTGCTGGCGGAGTTCGGAGCCCCCATTGAGTACCGTAAGGGGGCCTACAATGTGCGCGCGGACATGCTGTCGAGACTGCCCCCCCGATCTCCAGCACCATCAGTGGCTTCAAGCCCTCAGGAAGTTGGGCAGGTTGTACAGGACGATGAAGCCGTATTGTTGGAGAGTGCCTCTCTGCTAGCAGTCGAACCCTGCCGCACTGTGTCCACAGAAGGTACAGCACAGTGGGAGGACCCCAACCTTACCAAAGATACCCTGATAGGACATCAAGTTCGGATGGCGGAATACCAACAGGGACTTAGACAGGAAGATGACTACTTTGTGTCGGAAGGTGTGCTGTATACCGTGAGGGAGGTGAAGGGCGTGAGTTTCCCTCGCATTGTGTTACCCCCCACTCTGGTAGAGCGAGTGGTCATGAAAATCCATCAAGAACTAGGCCATCAGCGCATGTACAAGATCTATGAGCGTATTGCGCAGCGTTACAAATGGCCTGACATGCGACGGGGAATTCATAGGATACTGGAACAATGTCCAGTATGCACCTTGTACAGGCCAGTCAAAACCTACCCCCCTTGCCAGCCCCTACCAACGGCGACCAAACCCAATGAAATTGTGGGGATTGACTTGATCGGACCATTGCCAGTAAGTCACAGGGGGCATGACTATGCCATAGTTTGTATTGACCACTGCACGGGTTGGGTGGAGGTGACCCCAATTCGGCAGAAAAAAGCAGAAAACATCGTGGCTTTTTTCAAAGAAGTATGGCTGCCCACTCATGGGCCCCCGGAAATTGTGATCTCCGATCGGGGAAGGGAATTTCTGAATGCAGCGGTGCGGCAACTAACACAGGAACAAAACATACAGTGGAGGTACTCTACCGCTTACCACCCCATGACGAACGCCAAAACGGAACGAGTAAATGGGACGATCAAGGCTATGCTAGCCAAATTGGTAGCAGGGAGAGTACATGACTGGGAAAAACATCTGGGTGCAGTGTTGTGGGCCTATCGATCAACGGTGTCCACAGTTCATGGATTCTCACCGTATTTCCTGCAGTTCGGACGAAACCCGCCAGGGACCAACAACCCCGTTAATGTGCGAACACCAGTGGGGGAGGAATTAAAAGTGTTGGCTGATCAAATCCAACAACGAGAAAAGGCCCTACAATTGGTAAACCAGAGAACGAAGAACTTACAGCAACGCAACAAGATGCGGCTAGATCAGAGACCGGCCGCACCCTCGTACCAAGTGGGACAGGAGGTACTGCTGAACAATGCACGGGTGACAACGTTCCAACCCACTTATTTACATGGGTATGTAGTCACAGAAGTAAAAGGCCACGTGATTACACTACGGCATTTTTCAGGACGGACACTCAGAGTAAATGCAGAACGACTAAAGCTAGTGCCTTCCCACATCACTTATCTGCCCCTCGACCGTGGATCTACGTGTGCAGCGGCAGCAGACAAGAACCCCCCAGGGGATCCCCATGGCACTAACACGGTGGGGCGGCGGCCAACAAAGGACAAGGAATCTATTGAGTGTGCAACTAATCAGGCCGCCGATGACCACAGGGATACTGACAAGAGGTTGTTTAATCCATACGCTAACTTGCCGCCCTCCTGTGTAGTAGAAAGCCGGTATTATCCAAAGGACGCTCGCATCCCAGCAGAACGATTGGCAAGCGGTAAGACCATTAAACGACGATTAACTCGTAAACGACAATTACAAAGGAGCCGGGCCGCATCGTACTCTGCGTTATCAGAACGCCCTGCCGCCGACACAGGTTCAATCACCACTAATCTCGACAGGTGGCCCTTGCTATCTGTAGCGGACCGTGTGCTCCCTGCCTTGGGCAACGACACACTAGAGACAGAAACGATAAACATGCCTGGGAGTGACCCTCCGGAGGACGAGGTTTGCACCCCCCCAATTGATCTTCCTACAATATACACGGGGGACCGGGATGACAGGACGGATTACACCAGACACCCGGGGGAGCCTGTGTCGCCTCTCGCCGAAGATCACAGCACGCATGCTGTGTGGTCAGAGGAGGAGTCTGACACTTCGGAGGATGGAGGAGAGATAACAGATAGGATGAACGATTCCCCGCCGCCTCGGGAAGACAACCAACAGGGGGACGATAACAACCAAACCACAACACCTGATACCGATTTACAGGAGCAGGACATGACGGTGTCGTCGTCAGGTACTAGACCCAGAACGAGAGCTGCACATCGTATAGCTCATGGACTGACGACTAGGACAGACATCAATTACAAAGAGTGGTCCACTTCCTCGGAAGGGACGTCTGACGAAGCGTCTAGAGATGGGCAAACCATATGACTAGGGGAATTGTGTGTGTCACGGTGCTTGTGTATGAACTTCCGAAGCAGCAACCCCCTGGGGACTAACACCTCGTTGAGGCTATCGATGAAGTTAGAAGATGGATGACAGTTCTAGTAGTAGCCATTGATATTGTTTGTATTTGGAATGACATTGAAATTTGAGAATAACGAGGGATCAGGTCAGAAAACAAAGATGGTCATTAATGTTGATAAGCCTGAAGCAGCAATACCAAGGAAGCGGACGCTAAAGGGCCATACGATTAATTTGCTAGACGCTTGAAGCAGTGGGTTGTGCATGTAGATGGACGATGGATAAGTCAATACGAACCTTTGTTAAGTATTGTGTGTAAAGCCTGAGATGGATCCGGACCTTAGTAGTATATCGACAAAGTACAAGTTATCGAGTTTGTGGTCCGTCAGGAGATTGTATCGGTTATGTATAAGATATATATCCTAGGCTGGTAGAAACAGTGTGTTAGCCTGACTAGTTCAAATCTTTACTAATAACTGTTTTTAATTGTGGGTAATCCAAATGCTTGGATTAACCTGGAGGGGGGAGAAATATGTAACGGTTCATTATACTATGTCTTAGAAGGAGTAATTAGGGCCGTGCCTTGTGGGTCAGGGGGACTTGACCTCGTTCCCAGTGGGGTGTGGCTGCCGTGATTGACAGGCAGTGGTATCTTATCTTGGCCAATCATCTGACCACACCTCCTGGAGGAGGCGGGGTCTGTGACCAGTGGATATACATGGACGGCATGTGGCCGAGATTAAACAGTCTTGCAGTAGTAGCTCTTGAGTTCTCGTCTTCTTTATGATCTGTTAAACCTGACAGCAGTTTGTATTGTATTGACATGTCCTTTGATACGTATTAGACCGCCCATAGCTTTACGGAGAATTTCTACTTGTAAACATCTCAACCATTTTTTTAATCTGTCGTCAGAGGTTTGGCTGTAAAATGACGGATATCCAAGTCTAGGGCCGTTTACATTGAGAGGAATATAATGAAAATCCTAAGTAATATCTTAGTAAAGAATTAAAACATACCCTACTGAAGTAAGGAAGTCTAAAAAAACAATGACCCATCTCTGGGCGTAGCGGATAAAGGGGGTGTTCCACTGGACCGACGGTAGCCGATTCCGTAGCCAGACAATCGCCGATTATTATCGGATGCCCTAGAATTTCTCAAATCTTTGAAAATGGTCATTTATTAAACCATTATTATCGGAATTAAATGAATTACAATACGTGAGCTTCCTCTTAAGGGCCTAGGAACAATTGATCGGGTGAGAAATCGGCCTGGTGGAATGTGCCCTTAACATGGATCAGTCCCTATATACAAATATTTACTCACAATAAAAAAAAATAGATTTCCACCCCCTGTAATGGAGGTAAATGGCATTCAGACACATTTCTAACTTTCAGATGACAATAACCTGTGAAAAATATCACCGTTCAAAGTTCACTTAAATGTGATTTACAAGTGATAACAATTCCAATAACTGATTTTATAATTTGGCCCCTGAAGCTTGGCTCCATACGGTAAACTGGGCGACAATAGGGAACACTGAGCGACCCCTAGCATGGGCGACAATAGGTGAAGGTCAAACTCGGGTGGGTCGCGCTTTGTGAACTTGTTTACGAGTGACATATGGGACAAGGGAGTCAAAGCTTGATGTCTTCACAACATCTTTAGAGGCTTCGAGGCCAATCTTCAAAGGAAACTGGGCATGACCTTTTTTGTGGTTGACATATCAGGTAATTTGTTCCCCAAGAAGGAGTTTGATCAAGTGGTCACTAAATGAAGGCTGGAATACGTGGGGATGCAGTAACTTTGATGGCCTAATTTCAATATCGATAAAAATTCATCTCATAAGGCCACTCAAAAAAAACAACTTGTTTCTCATCACCAAGCCATGAAAAATATGACGAGGGCGCTTTTTTTTTTTTTTTTTTTGTTGCTAGATCAAAGAGGGCAGACATACAGTAAAACCTTGCATAAGCGGACACCCTCCGATCCAGGCCAAAGTGGCTGCTTACGCGGGGTGTCTGCTTATGCAGGGTTTCCAGATTTTTACTGGCTCTACATTTAATGCATCCCTGACATCAGGAGCTTTAATTTGATACTAAATACACATACCTTTCATAATTTCTATCAAGGTTCATTTATTTAAAGAAAAAAAAAATCTTCTAAAATCGTTTTTCCTGATGCGCGGTGATGAGAAACAAGTTTTCTTTCAGTGGCCTAAGACTCATTGACTACTGCTTCAGTCCATCACTATTCTGCAGTACTTAGATTGGTAATTAGTCTGTACTGGAGGAACTATGAACATGTGAAATGTAGAATTATCATATAAGGCATGTAATAAAAGAAGTGTAATACTGTAAATGCATGTAGGAAGGGAAAAGATGTAGAGTGTTGCAATAGACGTAAACATATCAGGATTTGTTGATGTGTAAAGAAGAAAAGCAATGAATGAGGTAACGAATGTGGAATCATGTAAACTAATGTATTATCTTCATAATACATTAGTTTACATGATGGCTGAAACACCTCTGTTGCAAGCCGATGCTACCTTGATAATGACAACTATCTGTCACTTTGAAAAAAAAAAATAGATAGGTAATTGGAGAGGGGGTAGATTCGTGAGTTTTCATGGGAAACACAATGTGATTAGATTATATTTGCAATACTATAAATTGTAACCTGAAGAAGTGAAAAAACACAGTTCTTAGAGTGCTGGTTTCATCAACAGATGGATTTGCGTGTTATATCTTGGTATATCTTGTTATATCTTACAGTGTCGCGCTATGACTTGCATCCTTTGCCGTGACATGTCACATGCGATGATATGTATTTTTTTGTGCTCCACCACTACGACACCTCGCGATCTATTGCCGACAAATCATGGCATATTGCGATCTATTGCGACAAGAGCATGGCAAAGGTACTTAACTTAACCAATGGTCCACGGCAGAAATGCACATAATGGCTCAAAACCTAGCAAGCCTTGCCAAATCGTGGCATATCTTGATATATCTTGTGTGCTGGTGGAAGAGCCCCTTAAGGAAA
This sequence comes from Alentia gelatinosa, assembly GCA_950022655.1. Classification (NCBI taxonomy): domain Eukaryota; kingdom Metazoa; phylum Annelida; class Polychaeta; order Phyllodocida; family Polynoidae; genus Alentia; species Alentia gelatinosa. Next base: position 6,390,247 of record OX465590.1, read on the forward strand.
CTCATTTGTGTTTATCTAACATTGTGCACAGCAGTAATTACAGATAATCCAAGATGTGTTCCACGATAACCAGAGCAGACAAAGCCAATCACAACTCGGGGATTCTGTATAGAAACATCATAACTTGTTGACAGAATGACGCATGGGCCCCTCCTCCTTTCACCCCTCCTCAGTGGCGAGGTGTAGGGCCCGAGGGGGGCGCGCTGAGAGGGGATGAAACGGACAGTGAGAGGGTGATCAGTTGTTGGGCGATGGCTGTCACCGTAAATAACACGATGGGGCTCGTGAGTGGTGACAATCGACCGTTTAGCTTGAGCGCGCGGTTAACAGGCTACTTACTACAAGGTCCGCGCTGGTCATCAATCTACAAAAAACCCGGCCGGGTCTTCAATAGAGGACCAGACAACACGGGCGGCGAGTCGAGAGCCATCCTCCCGGCACGAGGGGCGGCCGGGGGCGGGGGATGGGAGCCGGGGGCGGCATCACAAAGCAGCCGGGGCCCGGCACGCCTCCCGCCCGCCCGCCGGAGACACGGGGCCGGGTCCTCCCGGAGCATCCTCGGCCGGAGTGGGGAGGCGGGCGGGCGGGCGGGGGACAGTCGGCTGTCCGTGCAGACAATACCCGGACCCCGCCCACTCCAGGCCCCGACCGTCCGTCCATCACCCAAACCCCGCTCCTACCGCGCCCCACTCAGCCTAAAAAATACACCTCCATGTCCAATGTCACCGCTCGCCACGGCAGCCTCGGGGAGAGGGGCGGGGCCGCGTATGAATACAAAAAAGACATGAAAAGAAGAGAAATAGCGCCAGAGACAGGCAATTGGCGTCGTAAAAAATGGGCACTCCTCGATGTCAAACCTCACAGCCCCCCGCACCCTCACGTGGGCCCTCCCTCCTCCGGCTGGCCTGCTCCTGCCTCCTTACGACCACCAGACCCCACTCTGTTGCCATAGAAATGACCCGGACTGGGCTTGACCCTCAACGGTCAGTTCGCGGGGGCTCCGGACAAATTGACCATTTGCTGTGGCGGCGGTCACTCAGTGATGGTCAGGGGAATGGTCGGTGGTCAGTGAGTAGGGGAGAAGTGGGTCTTGGGGTGGTGAACCCCAGTCCAACCTCTGCCACCACACTCTCCCTCCCCATCCTGCCCTACTATCCTACCCCTAATAAAAAACTCCATAGGCTTAACATTGGGTCACTGTATTCGGTCTGGAGTTCAGAAAAATGAAAAATATCGCTCTAGTGGGATATACTTGAGAAATGACGTCATTTGTTAATGTAGAAGTAATTTAGACGGGCGGGGTAGGATAAATTCTAAACCAAACTTGAGTTAATTGTGTTATTGTTCATCGCACTCCGGCAAGATTGCATATTACTGCGCGAGGCGAAGCCGAGAGCAGTAATACGCGATCTTGCCGTCGTGCGATAAACAACAACATGACTAACTCTTGTTTGGTTTCTCCATATTCCCAATCCCTGATTCACCAGTAAATCTAGACTGGCCTCTGGGGTTGGAGGTTCGCCATCCTGCCATATTCCCAATCCCTGATTCACCAGGATAGCAATTATCTATCTGTTCACCCTCTTGGTCATCTCGCCTCCTCGTGGTGCAGACCGGATATGCTTGCACGAAAGCATAACAAAAGCCACCGGGGTGGGGAGTTATCTCAGTGGTAAAGAGCACTGGACTTGTAATCCCAAGGTTGTCAGACTTTGTTGATTCAGGTCCCACTGCAGCCACTTTTTTCCTTCACCCCCAGCAGTGGTAGATTTACTGCTATATCAAAGGCCAATCCTTCTCATACCATGTCTATGTGGTGTGGGAAGTAAAAGAACTCTCACTTTGGTAAATGTGTAGGGGTGAGGTTTTTTTCCTAAATTCATTTCATAGATTCGATCACCACCCTTATGGTGTAAAAGAACCTCTAGAAAGTCTGGTGAGAACCTGCAATGGTTAACTGGACGTTAAATCGAACCCACAAACCCAAACCCTGATTCACCAGTAAATCTAGACTGGCCTCAGTCCCTGTATCCTACCCCCCCCCCCCTCCACCCCTTCTGAATGACACGGTTTGATTCATGGGCAGTCAGAGAAGGACACATACTATAATGAATTGTAGATATGTTTGGTAGACGTGCGATCGGCTTTAGCTTAATGAATGTTCATAATCAAAGACTTGAGCAAGTCTACACTCTCCTGCCCATCCTGCCCTATTCCCAATCCCTGATTCACCAGTAAATCCTCTATACCCTGATCTGTCCTGGACACTGTCTGTCCCCATAGACAATTCCTGGCTCCACATCATTGGAAGCCTATTCCACATACTCCCATTGTTCTCGATGAAAACCAGTTGGGGATTGACAATTGCATTTGTCAACTGTTCAGGTATATTCTCCTGTTATATAGAAGAATATATACATATATTTTTAAAATACTATATTTTATTTTAAAAACCCGCCATTAGAAAAAATAGAAACCCACTTCAACCAGACCGCTGGTTACTAGGCGTGCCTTGTTCTCACGTTTGGAGTATCTGAAAAACTCAGGACGCTGAGAGATGCTTATTCTAAATTTAAAAAAAAAAAAAAAATTATGCTCGCCTATGCTCAACTGAATATATCCGCTAGTTTCAATGCATGATCAGGTTTTGGTTACAAGTAATTTCCAGTTCAATCTAAGTCTTATTTGTAACATGGGTAAATTAACAGTATAATGATCACAAAAAAAGTTATATTCAACGATATACAATGAGTAAAATAAGAAAGTTGACTCGTCAAAACTGAGTATATCTATCAATATATATCAACTCCTATGAAAATACCCATTTTCATGATTTTATGATATTAGGAAAGTCTGACACGATTCCGTCCATGTTTGACAGCTGTCATAATTTCCGCTCAGCAGCCAGAATTATTTACACAGGTGAATTCATAATTCCTGATCGCTGATTGGTCAATTTATTTTATTCCTCAAGGTACATGAAATTTACTTTATGTCATGGCATGCCACATAAAGTTTACCAATGTTAAATCAATGACGGTTTTTTAATAGGGGTAGGATATAGAATTCTACACCTGTGAGTTGAGATTTACTGGATGTGGTGGTCCTGGGACCTTCCCATCTCCACACCTCTCAGGGATTCCCGGATGTCTTGGCCCCTTTGGCATCTCGGACCCCCTACGGCACCTCGGACCCATTGGCACCTCGGCCCCCCGCTTTCACAGCTTTCATGCCTTCATGTGCGAAAACGGTGAATGTCTTCCAATGTGATTACTGATTGTCTATTATCCACAATAAAGAATCTTACAAAACAAAAGCATATCTTACAAAACATGTGTGATAACCCTATCACAAACCTTAATCCTAACATTAACCCTATCCCTAACCCTATCCCAAACCTTAATCCTATCCCAAACCTTAACGCTAACGCTAACCCTAACCCTAACCCCATCCTTATCCCTATCCCTAACCTTAACCCTATCCCTAACCCTATCCCAAGCCTTAACCCTATCCCAAACCTTAACGCTAACCCTAACCCTAACCCAAGCCTTAACCCTATCCCAAACCTTAACGCTAACCCTAGCCCTAACCCCATCCTTATCCCTATCCCTAACCTTAACCCTTTCCCTAACATTAACCCTATCCTTAACCCGCGAAAGCGTGATTGTGAAACGCGGTCGCGAGGGGGCCGAGATGACCGCACAAAAAGGGGTCCGAGATGCCGATGGGGCCGAGATGACCGTGTACCCTCTGAGGTGTGACAGAAGACTCTACACCTGACACCAGTCTGCCAGCTGACCTGCCATTACCCGCTTCAACGAAGAGCGCCACCTAGCGGACAACACAGACACCAAAGCCCTTCTCTAGTGACACTGAGCCTACCATTAGAAAAATAAAAACCCGCCATTAGAAAAAATAGAAACCCACTTCAACCAGACCGCTGGTTACTCGGCGTGCCTTGTTCTCACGTATAGTTTACACGTTGACCATGCCGGTAACAAGCTACTGGGTCGGAATTGTTGTTGTTGCTGTTGTTGTTGTTGTTGTTGTTTGGGTAGTCTAACGTCCAATATTTGGGTAGTTTAACGTCCAATATGTTCTATTAGACTTACTTTGGGTTTGATGGTGATCGAATCTGTGAGATGAATTTATGTAGAAATCTTACCCTTACACATTTACCAACGTTAGAGTTCTATTAGTTTCCATACCACATAGAATGAGAAGGACTGGCCTTTGATATAGAAGTAAATTTACCATTGCTGGGGATGAAGGAGAAAGGTGGCTGCACACCACACCATATGGACATGGTATGAGAAGGACTGGCCTTTGATATAGAAGTAAATCTACCACTGCTGGGGATGAACGAGAACGGTGGCTGTACACCACACCACGTGGACATGGTATGAGAAGGACTGGCCTTTGATATAGAAGTAAATCTACCGTTGCTGGGGATGAACGAGAACAGTGGCTGTACACCACACCACATGGACATGGTATGAGAAGGACTGGCCTTTGATATAGATGTAAATCTACCACTGCTGGGGATGAACGAGAACGGTGGCTGTACACCACACCACGTGGACATGGTATGAGAACAACTGGCCTTTGATATAGCAGTATATATATCTACCACTTCTCGTAATATCATCACTTTATGGGGGGTGATCGTAGTGTATTTTTTCCCAAAGTTATTCCTACGGCCAAACTTGTACCTACCAGGGGTGAGATAATAGAATGTACTCCACCATTGCGTCTATGTGTTATGTACGATGGCCAAACTTGTACCAGGGGTGAGATAAAGTAGCGGACTCACACACCCCCTCCTGCGGGGCGGCGGGCAGGTGTATCCAGTCAGCGCACTCTAGCGGACGCGATGCGCCTCTCCCCCGGCCCGCTGCCACCAGGAGGCGCCACCCGGGCCCGCCGCCAGGGGTCGCGGCGGAGATAACGCGCGCCGCTTCCCGCGTTCTCTGTTTGCTTTGCTCAACGCGCCGTCCCGACCAGATCCACGCGTCTTCCGGTTCACCCCCAATATCGCCCACCCGCCCGCCCGCCCGCCAGGAACCAGCAGTGGAAGTGACGTCAGCGCTCACCGGAAGACGCTGAGGTCCTCTCCGCCGCTCCCCCGCAGAGCGGCGCTGTGTTTGCTTTACCCATAGGTCTGTGCGCGGTCACGTGGTGTGTGGGTGTGGGCGGGGGAGGGCATGGAGGGGTGAGGTGAGGCGGGGGGGGGGGGGGGGATGTGAAGGGATGGGGTGGAGAGGGCTGGCAGGCCATGCCGAGGTGGTAAGATTGGAGCCCTCGATTCTGGCTTAAGGACCTCCCGAGGTATCGTCGTTCGATCACCCCTGCACCCTGCCCCCTTTCCTTCACCCCCCCCCCCCCCACACACACACACATGCCCCTCAGCCTCACTCCCACTCAACAGACCCCATCAGTTCTCACCCTCACCATCAGGAGCGCTGCGGTCGAGTGCTAGTTCCCGGCGGGTTTGTGCCCCAGAGGGGTACCAGCAGAAAGTGGAGGCGGGAATCAGCGCAGGTCCCTCCTTCCGGTCAGAGTGAATTCTAGGATATATTTTTTTGAATCCATTATCAGTCAAAATAAAATCTTGATATCTATGCAAACAATGCCAAAATGATTCAAGTTCTGATTAGATGTTGTACAGAGAAATCTGCAATTGTAGGAATAGAAAATAGCAGAGAATAGAATTGAAAATCGGAACAATAGCGATAATATGTGTTTTAGTTGATGATCATGTTATATGTACTGTAATCTACACTGTCACATGTATCCATTTATCATATTTTTGATCACATATAGGATCCCCTTCACGGAGGACATGAATTGATTTTTTAATGACAAATGTAGATGTCCATTTATCGTAAGACACTTTCAACTTGTTGTCATTGTTGTAATAATTAATTCAATGGCAACACTTGTCTTGAAGCTCATATATTCACTATCCATCTCTTAGTACATCGAAATTGTGTGGGGACTCAGTAAACCACGACCCATTATATAAAACCTGTCAGATACCATAACTGTGGTATACGGATCTAAACCTGTGGTATACGGCCTCAAAACCATAGTATACTGGAAAAATAGTCCCTTTTGCTATATAGCAAAGAAATAGTCCCTATTGTTGTACCTTTTAATATGGCAATAACTGGGTTTAATTTATTCGAAAAGAGGATAACAAATACAACAAACGATGATTTTGTGGACAGGCGGCTCTTTAAACCACTCGAGGTTGACGTCGTAATACACTCGCTAGCGCTCGTGTATTACTACGCGTCAACCACTCGTGGTTTACGGCCGCCTGTCCAAAAAAACATCGATTATTGTCTATTTATTACATAGTTACCATTTCCTCATGTGCTTCATCTGTAGCAGCACACTGACACATATTCACTCTCCATCTCTCTACAGATCGTATTATAAATATATACGCATTACTCTAATCACTTATTATATAGTTACCATTTCCTCATGCGGTTTATCTGTAGCAGCACACTGACACATATTCAGTCTCCATCTCTCTACATCGTATTACATATATATATATATATATATATATATATACGCATTGATTCACTTATTACATAGCTACCATTTCCTCATGCGGTTTATCTGTAGCAGCACACTGACTGAGTAGCTCAACATGAATGGGCCGACGCGCCGCATGCTCCGCCGACGAGCAGCTCACAGCCCTAGCAGTTGGCGCGTCTGTGGGGTATTTACCGAGCTTTTAGCGGCAGATAAAGCTGTCAAGGCCGTGCCGTCCGTACCGAGCCTTTCCCATGAACCCGAGGCCTCATCCCGCCGACAAACAGACAGACACCCGGGGCTCATCAATTACCAGTCTCAATCAATTCCAGCCAATTAATAAGCCAATAAAGCCGCGGCTGCGGGACTGCTTCCGCCACCAGGAAAACCCGGTGTGGGTGCTATCATGACCCGTCATGGCCTCCCTGTGGGATGCGCCGTTAATCACAGCTGAAAAGCGATTTTTGCCGCGCTTTTTTTTGTCTGTGTCAAGTTGTCGTCTGCCTCTTTTGTGATGTCATCAGTAACGCCATCCCTGTCTGCAGTGTTCATAACAGGACTGGATGGATTGCTCAGTTTGACTGAGGACATTATCTGTTTATCATGCAGATGTTATTTGTAGACTTGTGTGATTTTAGTAACTAATCCTAAAAGTATGGTCATTTCAGTTTTTTCCTACCACAGAATCGCTAGACAAATCCATTGGACCGAAAAAAAATGCACCATCATTTCAGTTTGGAATGTTATTATCCATTCTTAAAAGAACAAAATAGATTATTGATAGACTTATCCCCACTAACCAGCAAGAACAGATTTAAAGAAGATTTCGCTGAACACCTGACGATTTAGATGTTTTTGAAAAGTATACATGGAATATTCCCAAATATGGCACTATATTATTATTGTAAAATAGGACTTATCATCTTTTATGCGTGTCTCCCGGGGTCGGGGACATTGATTTAACCATCATGCTAATAACTTTATAGTAATTTCTTTATAGCACGTTTCCTAAATAAACCTAATATGGCAGCCTCAGAATTGGCACACCTGACCCATATCCAGTTCCTCAGTACACCCACGGCCAATGCAGCGATCCCCAAAATTACCAGTTAATGAGTCCCTTCTCCAATATCTCACCCCTGACATTTTTTCCCTGTAGACTTAGCAATGGGAACTCGTTCTCCATGCCCCTACGAGTATTGTAGTCCATTCTTCATGGTATATATCCTGTGTAACGTCCATTCATTTAGTACAGGGGTGAGATAAATACAGAAAGCAACAAGTTTTGGTCAAAGTTGTCGTTCTTCACGAGTTTGATGCAGAGTGATATGAATGACGCGACAGCGAGTGAATATCACGCAGCAGTCAAATGAGTTGGAGAATGACTTCTTTGACCAAAACGAGTTGCTTTCTGTATCTATCTCACCCATGTATACACTAAAAGAATGGACAACTCACAGGATATAAACCGTGGAGAGTGGACTTCAATACTTGTAGGGGCATGGAGAACGAGTTCCCGATGTTAAGCCTAAGGACATTTATTTCAGGGGTGAGATAAAGGGACGTTCGCCAGACCGACCACTAAGCTCTATACTTTTTACTGGAAGGCGATAGATGAACAGTGATTTATGCTGTGTGATGTGGGTGGCGGCCTGTCGCCTATTTGAAGCTCTGTACTCGCCCAGTACCAGCACACACACATTCGTTATTACACGTTTCGCTGGTTGCCGGCCTCATTGTGCCTCGACATGGGGACGCTATGACGTCAGAGGCCATAGAGGTCGGGCTAAGGTCACTGGTGTTGTGCCACTTGAGGTCTCACAATGATACATTTTATCATCTGTGTATGGAATGATATTAAAGTAAAACAGTCCTATGTGTGATTGTGTATAATGTGGGATTGTGTATTTCCAGATGTACACAAAACGAGGTTTACTACCGAGTTATCCAAGGAAGTCAACAGATTAACATTAAAAATTACAATTTAAAGATCCTGCTTTTTTATTTGAGGAAGTTTCTATTTCATTCTTGGACATCCCAAATTGCATGTACAATGTACATGTTTCAAAGATTTTTATTTTCTTTGGAAGTAAGGTTAGCTTACTAGCACCTATCTTCCACCCTTTCCAGCAAAGCTAATTCTATTGGCTCAAGCACCCATCTAGTGGGTCTACAAAATTGAGCAGTAATAGTTCCCTGGAGACTTATGATTAAATGCATTTGCTAACATTGTTGTTTCGTTGGTTTAAACGGTGAACAAGGGTCATCATATCTTAATAATCTGAACAGTATTACTTCATCCTAGTGCAGTTTTTCAGGACACATATTAAATGGTGATTTTCTATAATGCTTCCTTTTTTCTATTTTTAAAGAAGAGAGTAAGGTACAAATACCCATGCTAAAAATGTAATTGATATTCTCAACGCAAAGTGTCGCTATCTGATAATTCTCTTCCCACCAGACATTGCTGTGGGAGCACATCCGGTCACTACCGGAAGTGCTCATGGATAATCGATCTTCCCGCAGTGAGAAATGATGTCGCCTCAAAGATTTCTGTTATCCGCAATAAATTCCCCGTGACATGGTGAGGCGGAGTAGATAAACAAAGACTCTCCCTGTCCGGCAGAAGTGGACTCAAAAAGAAGAAACAACAATGTCACCCACCAGTAGACACATCTGCCTCCTGTGATGCGTGGGTGAGTTTCTTCAGGGCCTATTCTTCAAACGCAGTCAATGTATTACTGTTTCGTTATCAGCAAAGCCTCTGATTGAAGCTGAACACATAGTTTCTCTGCATTTTGAGTATTTTGAAAATTGTTTTTTAGAAGTATGATACAAAGAAACGGAAAAGCGCTGCAGGTTTGTGATACTAAACACATGTGCCAATATTGAACGATTATGAAGGTAAAAACATGGGTAATGGCGGACTGTGCTTGTTTGTGGTCGGGGAGAGAGAGACGGAGGCGGTTCGTCCGAACGGGGCGGGGTGACCGGGCCGAGATGGGGAGGGGGCATTTTTGCGCTTCCCTGCATCTCCGTACAGAGGCCCTCTGTCCCCTCAGGGCTGTACACGCCTCTTCCCACCCCCATCAAAACACGACCCGCCCATAACCCCAGGTAAAATGTCGAACATATTTCTCATTAACTCTCATAAAAATAGGATTTTTGCGAAACCAGGAGGATATATGTAAACTACACTCTCAGGGGAATGTATTTCAGTGAAAAATCCACGCGGAAATTTGCGTTTTGTGGCTTATGTTGGATGAGAAAGATTGTGACGTGAAAATGGGTGTCCGTAAGGTTAGCGCGTCCCACAATGGCGGCCTGTCTTTGATATTTTGTCGTCTGGTCGGGCAAATAAAATCAGGCCATTTAAAGCAATCTCCGAAGCTCAATGATTCCCGCTCGCGTGCATGTGGACATGAAACTTCCGTCTGTCTGTTCGTCCGACCGGAAACGCGATTGGCCATGACGTTTGGGCGCCTAGCGTCCCTCAGGTCTCACACCACCGAATCCACAAACCCGAGAAGAAAACGAACCCGGGAAAAGAGAGACGCGACGGGAGCAGACGACTTTTGAAAGGCACCGACGCCCGAGGGACATAACGCGTTTAGTGCACTTTATTGGTCCTTCACTGAAGAGTTTGCAACAAGCAAATCATCACAGATTTGGGGGCAAGTTGTGCGCACGATCGCGGGCGGTGTGGTTTGATGTGGTGCAGTGGGCGGGAACAGGGGCACACCAATACGGCGGGTTTTGACATTCTGGGGTTGGAGGTTCGCCGATTACTCCACACATTATAGATCGCATCAAAACCCATAAGGCGCCGTACGACACGCAACCTCATTCCCCACCCACTGTCCGATGACCAATCAAGCGTAGCCAATCAATAAACGGATGTAATATAGGGCCCGACATCAGAGAGAGCGCCGTGGCCTGTATTATACCCCGCACGCATATATATATATATATATATATATATATATATATATACATACGAGTTCTATTTCGCTCTCTCTCTATATATAAATATACATATGTATACGTTCTCTCTCTCTCTCTATGTATGTATGTATCTATGTATGTATCTATCTATCTATGTATCTATGTATGTATGTATGTATCTATGTATGTATGTATCTATGTATGTATCTATGTATGTATCTATGTATGTATCTATGTATGTATGTATGTATCTATGTATGTATCTATGTATGTATCTATGTATGTATCTATGTATGTATCTATCTATGTCTCTATGTATGTATCTATATATGTATCTATGTATGTATGTATGTATGTATCTATGTATGTATCTATGTATGTATCTATGTATGTATCTATGTATGTATCTATCTATGTCTCTATGTATGTATTTATCTATGTATCTATCTATGTATGTGTCTATGTATGTATCTATGTATGAATCTATGTATCTATCTATGTATCTTTCTATCTATCTATCTCTCTATATATATAAGGCCACGTAGAAGCATGGGTATATGGATATATTCTCCTTCCCTTTCTCTGTAGACCATTTGTTAATAGTTTATCAGTTGTATTTCTTTTATCAACCTTTCCAATTCCATTTTGCACTGTATACTTTCTGTTTGGACTGTTATGTTTTGTTTTTATGATCATAATCCATAAAATCTACACAGGGATTTCAAATATCGGACTAAGGACCTAATGCATTGAAAACTACATCAGCTGTGACATGGGGCACTGAAAGTATGAGAACCTCCTGAGAATAAAAATAAATAGATTTTGCAGTTGCATGCTGACACATGTTGTTGAAAAGACAACGAAGCCTAACGAAGCCATCCAGACATCATTCTGTCCATCTATTTAGAGAATCACTGCATGGTAACAGGGTCGCGTTATTAGTCTCACTTCAGCAGATATCTGACAAACTTATGTAACACATCAGGACATGTCAACAGCGACTGTCTTGGTGGGGTTCCTTATTGGTACATTGTCTTTTCAACATCCTACACGTTTTTTATACCGTGTTCTATCTCGATACACAGAGGCGAACTTGAGTACGTATTCCTACATCAGAAACGTGTCATGATATGAATCACGGAGACTTATGAATCATGAAACAGTCACCCAGCAGGCATGGATAATGGACGACTAATATATTTACTCTATCAAAAATTTGCCTTACTCTTGTGATAAGTAACTCTGTCATAGACTGCTGCTTGCATACAATTTGATGACCAGCGTTGTTAGAACTATGTTTTCATTGCATTTATAGAGGCTTTTCTCAGTCCAGAATATACATATATATGATGATTTTAGTAATATGCATAATTATGTGATATTTAATTAATCATGTTATAATATTGGCTATTAGTGTAGTATACGATGAAAAATCTCTTTGTATTCGATTCCATATTACGACATCCAAAATTGTACCCTGCTTCGAGATATTTGTATGAAGCTCATGGTCTAGAAAGCATCGGACCTGACCAAAGTCGAAGACAGAGGTGGCAGCCAATCTATAGTGCTATTAGACTGGTTCCCTCTCCCAATGAAATATGGGACTGGTAACGCCTTCCTACGTAATACTAGTTGCAGGGATAACCAGCACAACCTCTCTCCCACTCTCCTAGCAGAGATTCTGCCTCTCTCCCTCACGATGTTCCCCAAACACCTTGTTTCTACTTGTTTACAATAAAGGATAATAAAAAGATGAAATAATGGCAACCATTCAAAGATAAAAGACAATCTATTAGGATGTTTCTCAGTGTAGTCCTATATCCATGATGCACTAGAAAAATGGCGGCTATACCCATAATGCATAAAAAACATGGAAGGCGTTACCTGGCCTATAAAATGCGAGTAAGCACATAGGCCAGGCTTCTAGGCTATAGCGCTATGTGCCCGTGCATGCCCTCTGACGGCATTATCAGGTACTAGCCAGATGCATGCCGGGACGCGCTGGTCATTAGTTTGACCGCTGGTCAAGTGTTTGGATCCCCACAGAGGACGCACAAGGTCAACAAAAGACACGGGTGCGGCCCCACAATGTCCGACCCACTCCACAGAATGCCACTGCCTGAGGTGGGCCCCCCAACAGTCTACCTTCTCAATACCCACTCTCACCCCAGATCTTTCGTGGCGCTAGCGCTGGCTTAGTCTCTGCCCCAACCCAAAGCTAGTTCCCTGGGTATCCATTAAAGAAAGGGGAAACCAGCGAACATTTTAGATTCAAAACAAGGATACTGTCAAAAGTTATGCAAGTCAAACAACTCACATATCATGAGTTAGGAAATATAGGAATTGTTAAATGGGGTTAACAGATAATCCAGCTGTTTCTTTTTCATCTCTAAACCACTTTATGATGTGAATCTACAGCTGATTAGACTGCCCCTTCGAGTGAGCACATGTGTTATGTTGACAAACAAAACCCTGTAACACATAAGGTGCCTTCCAATGAAGAAAGTAATCCCTAAAATTGTGCCTGATTTGATATAACAAATAACAGAAATGAGTGCATATCATTTACCATATAAATATGTGCATTTCTATTCACATGTAAACCACAAAATACTGCCCAAAAGGATAAGAATTTAGGATATTTTGAAAACTGGCATATGGGCCCGATTTGAGCCCAAACAGGCAGGTTGGGGCAGAGATATAAGCGGCCACAGGAAGTAGAGCGCAAGGTCTCTGCTGGGAGAGTGCTCAGTACCCAGATGAACCTAATTCGATGATCAAATAGTCCATGGTGCACACCGGGGCAGCTTTCTCTGGTCTCCGCTTTCTAGTTTCTGTGCCAGCTTGGATTATATAACATATTTAACAAGCTCTTCCGTGTCATAGTGGTGGTAGGTGGTTATGGTATGAATCAAGACTATTTGTGTGGATAATAAATACACAAATACTGGACCAGCTGCCATGAACTGACCCCTTCATTATGGATCATAAAGTCCTGCTTGTACATACTCTATGGTGGTGATTACAGAAGTACTTTGATGATTACTAAACATCATATGGTTTCTGTGTATTTATAAGTAGGCCTATTCATTATTACTAAGTGGTTATCATAATGTCTTTACCATCGACAAACTCGACACTCAATTTTTTTTTTTTTTTATCTAAAACAGGTGCTATCAATTACAACACACTTTGTGAAGAAAACAACTTCATTGATCAATTCATCAAAAGATTCATTTTTTTCAACCGGTTCATATCTCCTATAGTTTAGGAAAATAGTCCAGAAGCAGAATTCTATGTATCTAGAAGAAGAAATGTAGACTGGCTCTAGTCGCTGCATCTTATGGCTATCCTTTCGCTTGGAGCCATAAACAGGAGATTCTGTTCATACTGGACAAGTCTTTGATTCATGGACCAGTCAGAGAAGGATACATACTTAAATAAACTGATTGTGATTAATCATTTAATGAATGTTCATTATCAAAGACTTGAGCAAGTCTAGAAGAAATGTAGAAACTCAAGTACATATAGTAGCAGAGAGTATCGATAGGGCCAATGATCATCATGTAATACAAACACAAACACTGCCACTTTGTGGTGACAACAGGTTATACCCATTCCCACAGTTGGCACCAGATGGCTATTTTTCTATTGCTTCACTTCTGGACAGAGTGTGAAAATAATATTTTGAGGTTAACATTAGCGTCAACATAACTATGTTGTTGACCTAGAACTCGTCATTCTGTCTTGTGCATCGCAATTGCAACTGTGTGTCATGCACGATTAGGAGAAATACTGATGAGTTATGATTACCACCAAGTACTTAAGTATAAATAAATCTCATTCTTATAGAATTTGGAGGCTTGTTTTGAAAATATCACCTTGTAAAAACATTCTCAGATTAAATGTTCCGTAAATCATAATCTGATAAGCCACACGATTTAATTCTGATAAATGATCAGGTGGCTGACCTCATTCGCCTTTATTATGGACAATGAAAATATTAATTTCTTGATAGCCAGAAATAGCTACTTTTTAATCAGGAAATTAAAAAACAGCTCTGATGTATCCTAATATCGGAACCTAGCATCTGACATAAACTGATATATATATATATATATCTTATTGGACATAGTTCTCCTCTATTACAAACTATACTCGCGGGCCTATACATCAGTTCACATATATTTTGTCGAAGGTCCATCTAGATTCCTCCAATCTTCATATGGTAATTGGTGGTCATAGTCTCCATATTGTAATACAATTTCAATAATTATTGGTATAAAAGTATACATATATTTACAACATTTACAACGAATAATCAAAGATACAGGGACATATATTATTCACTATTCCATGGCCTAGAGGTATTGACGCGTGGAATATTCAATCGTTGCCTAAGTTGAGTATTAAAGCGACTGAATCAGATTCGGAAATTCTCCTTGGCCGAGAGGTAAGGAGCGATGGTTCAGGTTATCATCTATTCATACATGCTACGAGAGGGAGACATTCTGACCTATGCATATAATGAATTGCAACCATGATATTCTATGCTATGCTATTGACTCAAACTGTAAGTTCAACCATACTTCATTGTTCATCTCACAATTCATCTCACCAATTACCTTGATGTATCTGAGAATACTAAGGACAAAAGTTGTACAACAGAAAGACCTGACCGTTGTGTCAGATGTTGACAATAAATAAATTAGAAGAAAAAAAATTCACACATTGGTGGAATAACCTGACAAGAAAGGTGAATATGACTACTGAGGTACCAGAGAGCATGTCTAGTATTGTATACTGCTGTTGTACATAAGGGCACTGCTCCTGTGGGTGTTAAGAAGAGGGTTTGAGGGCTATCAATGCCCACCTGTGGTTCGGGGTCGCTCTAAGTACCTGAGCAAACACCCCCGACCCCTCACCTCACACAATCCTCCCACCTTTAACTCCAGTGTCCAGCTCTAGCCTCCTGCACTATTTTCTTTGGCGCACGGATACGTGTCCGGGCGCATCGCCGCCTGCTAATGACAGTGATTTGGCCTTTTGACGCGGAGGGATCCGCTGCCCGCCCACCAGCCTCTCACCAGATGGCGTTGGTGGCGTGAGTGGGGGCAATTAGCTCCGCCTAGTGGAGAGTCGGGTGAGGGAGGGCTATGTGCCGGCCGATTCGTCTGGTCACTGAATCGGGCACTGTGCATTGTTACAGGCAGCACAATGCCTCACTGCCTGGTTACCTTTCAATGGCCAACTGAATGGCCGTGCAACCCCCTTTTACCTATATACCACCTTATGGAATACTCCCAGCTATTTATCCTCACAACCCCATGCTCAATCTACCTCTACGATTGCAATCCCCATATTTTTTTCTCATCTACTTTTCCCGTATATAGCCTACGTTGTTGACTTTTTTTTTACTTGTATAGATATATTCCAAGTAGATAACCCCTTGTCCATTTATTTGTCTTAAACATAGTATTTGTGGATTTATTTTATATATCGTATACATGTACATACTTATATATTTTCTTATGCTACACGAAACAAATTTAGGATACTGTATTCTACAAACATTTCCTGATTGTAAGATCAATGTGCGATTCGGGAAGTGCCTGCTCAATTTATTAAAACAATATAAAAATAAATTGACGTTACCTATAGGGATCGATACAACTCATTTTAACATACACGAGTAACTACGTGTTTTTAAAACACATTTTAAAAAACAAGATTAGAAGGATATAAGGTATACTTTATAAGACAGATGGTTAATTAATTACTGAAACCTTGAATGCATATACTATAATGAATTTGCCTGATCAGATGCTAAGTCGATAATGAAAACACAATAATTCAACTACTGTCAGAGCGATCAAATTTATTGATATTCACATCCACATATATGATAAGTATCAGCCTAAACATATTCCTTGCTAAGTTGATGTTCCTTCATACAGGGACAGTTTGGTTTTTAATATTCCATGGGCGTTGGATACGAGTTCCCCATGTTATGTCTACAGGGAGAAAATACCATGGGTGAGATAAATACACAATATTGACTGTTTTCAGATACAAGCGGCCGTATGCTCCATATGTAAGACGCCAAGCTGCGCAGTGGGCGCCCTCTGACCAGCAGACACGAGCGTGGCAGTGTGGGTGGACAGTAGCGGTCAGTGCATGTCTCTGCCTGGAGGAGTGGACGTGGGAGAAACCTGACCAGTGCCTGACGTGTCGGGTCCTGTCCGGTCTGCTATAGATCCGCGGACAAGAGGCCGCGCAGCGGACAAAACACGTGTAATCCGAGTGCGTCATCGTGTGTTTAGTTAGAGCCGTCCCTACACTGTTACGTACGCCAAGCCTAGAACCCCCAATCCCACTCCATTACCCACTGCATCTCCCCTGATCTCTGCATACATCTGAGTAGTGCAGAGGAAACCTATGAACGTTCATATGCAGTTTGCCGATGGATACCAGGTTTTATCCTACCTCTAATAAAAAAACGCCATAGGCTTAACATGGGATTTGTTTATGTCACGGGTGTGACATAAAGTGTTG
Source organism: Alentia gelatinosa (assembly GCA_950022655.1). Lineage (NCBI taxonomy): Eukaryota > Metazoa > Annelida > Polychaeta > Phyllodocida > Polynoidae > Alentia > Alentia gelatinosa. Next base: position 6,407,296 of record OX465590.1, read on the forward strand.
TTTATGCCACTATTTTCTGATACTGAAAAAAATGTGGAAACAGGGTAGGATAAAATCTAGACGCCACGCGTTTGAGTTTGAGTTTACTTATGTCACTCATTTTGTGGGCTCTGCAATATCACTCGTCTTCCACTCGTGAAATTATGGAGCCCACAAAATGTGTGACATAAATAAACCCAGACTCAAACTCGTGACGTCTCTTCATATTATCATCCACCTAATTCAAAGTGTCCATAGAAAACACATAGGCAGTGTGTATGGACATACCCGGTGCATACGGATATGTTGTATGCTCTGGGTGGCGCATACGGAAAAATAGTGCGTATGGAAAAATAGTGCATGACTAAAATGAACTGACATCGACATGCCACTTGTCCAGAAAAGGTGGATAATAAATACAATATAGACTGTTTTCAGATAAAGTATTTGTGTGCTCCTCTGAGTTTATGCTATGCAATATCCTCGCATACGCTTCGATATTACTACGTGTCAACTCATCGAAGCATATGGCCACTTGTAATTGAAACCAGTCAATATTGTGTATTTATCTCACCCCTGGTATTTTCCCCACATAGACTTACCATTGGGAACTCGTACTCAATGCCCATGGAGTATTTAGAAAAAAACTCACTTAATGAGGGATTATATCACAAATGTTAACCCATTAGTCAATGTGAAGGGTGAGATAAATTCAGAAACCTATTCAAGTTTGTGGTCAGAGCTCATATCCCATCTCGTTAGAATCGCTTTGTAACTCATGCTGCTGCACCTTGTGAATTACTACGCTATTCAAACTCGATAGGGTACGAGCTCTGACAATAAAGTTTCCTAGGTTTCCTCTATATTATCCTACCCCTAATATAAAATCCCATAGGCTTAGCATTGAGTTTCCGTATGCCACGCTGACTGGCATACGGAGTTTTATATGCCACTAGTGGCATACAGAATTGTTATCACGTAATATTCCAAAATCGAGGAGACAGGGTAGGATAAAATCAAAACCTGATTCATTTTAATCTTGGTCACAGCATGCCGCTCCTGGAGTTTTGGCTCTGGACTTCACTCGGCTTCGCCTTGTGAAGTCACTATGCCAAACTCCAGTCGTGACATATGGTGGCCAAAATTAAAACTCATCCAGTTTTACGATAGTACACGTGGATAACCTTTGACCTTAATGGCAGTGGTGGTCTGGGCAGGTGGGGAAGGTGAAGCTGAGAGTTGTAGCACAGTTGTGAGACATGGGATACCTAAGTTAGTCAGCTGGTTATGGCACATTGATTGTCCCTCAAAATCTCCTGAGTATGAATCTCGACATATTCTGTCAATTACAGATGCTGCAACTTTAATCAGACCATCTTAATGAGAAGAGATTAACAGCAGTAGGAGAAGTGTCAAATAGATTAAAGAAGAAAGCAATAAGTTTTGGCCAAAGTCGTCATCCTTCACGAGTTTGATGCGGAGTGATATGAATGAGGCGACAGCTGAGTGAATATCACATAGCATTCAAAGGAGTTGCAGAATTATGACTTTGACCAAAACAAGTTGCTTTGTGTATTTACCTCACCTATGTAGACACTAAAAGAATGGAAGACACACAGATATAGACCAATGTTAAGCCTATGGGAGACAAATACCAGGGATGAGATAAACAGTAATTACTAATTTATCTCACCCCTGGAATAAATGTCCATAGGCTTAACATTGGGAAGTCGCTCTCCATGCCCGTCCTGTGTGTTGTCCATTGTTTTAGTGTGCACAGGGGTGAGATAAATACAGAAAGCAACTCGTTTTGGTCAAAGAAGTCATTCTCCAACTCATTTGAATGCTATGTGATATTCACTCAGCTGTCGCCTCGTTCATATCACTCCGCATCAAACTCATGGAGAATGACGACTTTGACCAAAACTAGTTGGTTTCTTCTTTAGTACTTGAACATCTGATATCCCATTTACACATATATCACTATTATTCAACAATGTGAACTACATGCATCCTTCCGAGCTATAATGCATACACCTAGAGAATGAGGGTATACGTGACATTTGGTTTACATCTTTCGTTATCAAGACCACAATGAAGAGAGTTCAAATTTTTCTAACGCTGTTATCATAACAGAGAGAATGAACGAAAAGATTATACAATAATGCACACACCTAGCCTACATTTGCAGCATATATATTACCATGACCACTGAGACAGTTGATCTCCAACACCTTCACCAGCTTAGTAAACCTCTCCATGGTGTTTGGGGTCACAAGGGACATGGCATGACCTCTACCCTGGAGGTAGCGTCCTTTGTTCCATTTCTATAGCTGTGCTGCGGGATCTATGAGGCTTACCTGTTGGGACATCTACCTAATGAGACCTTATATCCAAAGTACAATACTCCTATCACAATTGGAAGCAATTGTGGACCCCTGCGAAAGTTTGGTACTATTGGAGTAAATACGTCATATATGTACTTTGTAAGCCTCTGATCATAACTGGGATTTCTCTGTTTATGAATCATTTAGCAATGAGAATGAGAAATTAGAAACAATACTTCAGGTTATTTGTTAGTTTGCATTAGGAGAATCGCCATGAGAAGAAAATAAATCTTTTGGAATTTTTAAGAAAGTCCCATTATTAGCTGAGATATTTAAAAAATACCCAATTGTTTGACCATTAGAATGTCAGACATAGAGTAGCTCGCCTATGGGGCTTTAGCATAGGGTCAACATTATTTCTTATGATTTATTAAATCATAAGAAATAATGTTATATATATTCTACATGAAGAAGTTAAATCACTTGGAATGATACATTATTAAAAGCAATTCCACAGAAGGGCCATAGAGAGATATGTATACTAAAGCTTGAAGCAATTAAATCACTTAGCACAATTAATTTTCAGAAGCAATCCTACGGAGGGGCAATAGAGAGATATAATGGTCACGAATCTGAGAGAAACCTGACAGATTTGGTATATTTTGCAATTAACACTCTACCATAATCAATATATCCCTGGATGAGATATTGATGCATAATTTTAGGGGTCAAAAGCTATGGCATGTGATTGATGGAGGAGTCCAGAAGGGCAATAGCAAGAAAGAGTTCAAGAAGGTGATCAAGATGCAGTATTCTGTTTATGAGTGGGTAACATGATAATGTAGGAATGTGAATACACAAAAGTGCTGACGTGTTTGTGATGTTGTTTGGTGATCTAGAGGACACAGGAGTGTGTTTACTACCATATCCATTTGTTCCATTCTTGTCATTATGTATGTTATTCATCAAAAGTATGTATACTGACACCGTTGTATGTAATCGTTAACGCACTTCCAGTGGAAGATCTACCTGGACTGGTAGAACTGGTTGAAATAAACAAACAAACAAAATAAAAAAATTCGCTATTACAAAAGTAGGGAATTTGCAATGGTGTGTATGTGATAGGAAGTTGCCTACAACTCGGGAGGTATTCTGGTATCAGGCTTATGAGAGCATGCAGATAGCTAACTGTGCATAATCATATAGGGAACCAAAGTGAACCCGCTAGAACGGCAGATACCCGTGCTCAAAACACCATTTCCGGATGCCAGTAAGAACGAGGCTTAGTGGTAAAGCTATGAGGGTTCGTGGCTGAAATTTTGTTTTTGGTTTCATTTGTTACTACATGTATTGAAGTGTAGTTTACTACTATCATCTCTGAATGAATCTGTCTTGAAGTTATGATGACAGTTATTAAGTGTATCAAAAATATGGAGTTAAAAGATTGGAGAATGACACATATATTCTCAAACCTATATAGTTGAAGTACTGAGCGCCTATCTTCGGAAATCTTATTTTGTGAACGGGCATCTGCGGTTTCAGCGGGTTCACTTTGGCTCCCTATTTCACCAGTATGAGGGGCAGGTAGTGTTAGTTGTTACAGATAAACTGTTCATGTTCATTGTGTGGCTTTCAGACAATACCCTGGACTCCTATAAGCGCCTCGCTGTCTGACTGCCCCCTGGTGAGTGCATTGTGACATTAAAACAAGCGTCCTATTCGTATTTCGCCTGAATTCACATCAAAACCTGTGATTGGCCTCGCCATCAAAAATGACGATAAACGTCGCCATCTGAGTCACGTGAGCGCATGCGCGGGAGTCTGCGCATGTCGCCAAATGAACAGTGTTTCGCTTCTCTTTTTACCCAGCGTTCAGATTAGGCTGACATCTAGCGGAACAAAACGCGCTTTACGTCATCGTGATTCGCTTGCCTGCACTTCCGGTCTGGCATTGTCATCATGACGTCACTCACTCTCCCTCACTCTCCAATCGAGAAGCAGACGACTCTCAAACAAAGCCCAGCGTCTCATCTGAGCGCCAAACAACATCTCGGCGGGTAATCACAGATCGAGTCCTTAATTTGTCTCAAGGACCTTGATGTTGTCTTTCCTTGTGAGGCATCCTCAATTTACCCACAAAGCAGTCCGATTAACTATCAGTTTTTAACATTCACAAAGCAGTCCCATCAACTATCAGATTTTAACACTCACAATGCAGTCGTGTAACTGTAAGTTTTTAACCCTTCAAAGACGGCCGCCTATGGCAGAACTACACACTTTGTGACAGCAACTAGTGACTATGTACAGTTCTAGGGGCAATGTCCTGTGAACTCAAAATTCGAAGGTTTATCACGTGATATAATATGTTATCCTTGATATTTCTATTTCTATCATTTAGCATTCAAATATATGATGTTACATCTACATTCTGTGCAAATTTCAAGTTTATTATTAATATATTTCCTTTTCAAAAACAATTTCATAAATATCCAGCAAATGATGCCTAAAGGCATCATCCGCCCTTAAAGGGTTAAATTAACAGTGAACGCCGCGAACTGCAAAAAGCAGACGACTTTTAAACGTTCTTTAACCGTTTTAATGCGTCTCCAATTGTCGGTGGCGACCTCTGCCCCTCGTTAGGCCGCATTGACTATCACCTCTAATATAATCGTTTGTTTTGTGCCCAACCATTCTTCCCCCCACGTGACCATCCTAAGCTAATCACAGCGCGCCTACGTAAGAGCGATAAATCTGTTTGTAACAGAGACTCTGATTGGCTCGTTTACGGCAGATGCTGCGTTTGTGGACGGGGGGACCAGATGGTTTTACCGGCGCTGCGTGGTGTGGTAACTGGTGCCCTATCAGGACGACTATTCTCCGTTAATTGGTCAGATCTGCTGTCCGAAAACTGAACAAGGAGGTTTAGAGGGAAACCACGGCCCGTTATCTTTAGACCCGTAGACGGCCATCTCTGACTCCTATCTTACATAGGTTGAATATGGCACTACAATATTGTGATATTTGCATTAAGATCCAGGTGCAAATATAATGCAAAAGGCAAGAGTTTTCATTTACCCAATTATAATATTAATATTAATAATATTAATAATAACAATAATGATGATGATAATAGTAATAATAATGATAATAATGATAACAATGATAATAATGATAATAACAATAATAATAACAATAATAATGATAATAATAATAATAACAATAATAATAATCATAATAATAATAATGATGATAAATATTTACTCCAACTGAGATTTGCAAGAGGAAGCGAGAATGTAACACCTCCGGGTTTAGAGCACGTATATAAGGATCTATTGATGAAACTTGATCTTGCTATCCACTTTCATGTGGTAAATTCTGTTGGCGTAGTCTCATCATGTCCTGAATATAAGACCACTTAAGAAATACATGTACTATATATAGGCATTGTCCCGGATACAAAGCATGATAAGGATTCTAAATAATGTCCGATGTTTTATCATTAGATTCAATTTCATATTCATGATACTCCCCTAAAATATGCTTCCAGTAACCGCACATTGTAATATAAATGTACATTATAAATTTAAAAGAAAAAGAAAAAGATATGCTTCCAGTCACCGCACTGTGAAATCTGTTGAAGGTTGGCTCTTTGTTCGGCTCCTTTAAACTGGAAGACGGAAGCTTCAGACGCTGTAGTTTCCACCTGGTGGGAATTGTCATAACTACACACCGTTAAAGTGGCCAGCGTCTCAATAACCTACATTGATGACGTCACTTTCACCGGTGCTTCTTTATCCTAGTTCCGGGCCCGCTTCGGTTGCGGTAAACCACGCATGGGCGGTGATGACGTCACATACACTGACATGACGTAAGGAGCACCACTTCTATCTCCGTCATTGACACGTCATCGCCGCATTCCTTTGCTGTGCTCGCACCGGAACCTAAATATCAACGTCTCGGACTTTGAATAGTCCGACCTTATAGTTTGTGAGAGCATATTGTTACCTACTATATCTAAAAAACTATGATTCTGGTAGGATCCGCTTGGAGATTCTCCCGCACATAGAGACAGAGTGAACCAAACCTAGGCCTGGAGACTGAAGAACCACGAGAGCGAGATTCTCGTGTAGGGATAAACTTAAACGAGCTATTCTTTTTTTTATTTCTCTACACAGATGTACTTCTATCCTGAGATTAAACTTCTTGCCATACTGTAAACATAATTTAGAGCTCTATTTCTCTGATCTCCTTACCTTGAGAGAGACTGTGAGATCACAGCCTTTCGCTGGTGTTAGTGTGGACACCAGTAACAAGCTACTACCTGTGTAACATGAAATCCATGTGGGGGGCGGGTGGTCAGCGAATCGACGAAGTCGCTAGTGGAGAGACAAAAAAATTCTGATTGCCCTTAAGGGGCTGTTTCACCTGCACACAAGGCATAGTGAGATTTATCCTACCCCTATAAAAAACGCTATGGGTTCAACATTGACTCAGTGTATTTGACGGAGCATTGAATAAAGTGTTGTCAATGCACAGAGGTGAATAAAAAAACGGACCAATTAGGGACGAGATAACAAAAGTAGATCCGACAGCATTGATAAACGCGGCCATCCTCTGATGAGTGTCAACACGCTACTAACATGGATAATTACAAAATTTTCTCTGTATATCGGTGAGATGGGATAGGATAAAATTCGAAACTGAACTCGAGTTAGCCTTCTCAATGTTTATACTACTCTGGTCAGGTCTGCTACTCACTACACTCGGCTAACGCTTCGTGTACTGATACACGACCTCCCCATTGTGGCATAGACATTATCAAGGCTAACTCTCGTTTGGTTTCTACTAATTCTCACGATTTGGTTGACTTGCTAAGTCTTGCTAGGTATCGAGTTATCAGGTTCACTTTTGCCTCAAAAATCACTCCGGTTGAAGAGTCCACTGCGAGCGATAATAGGAGTTTTACGCACAGGGGTAACGAGTCAAGCAGATCATGCAAGATGTAGTACGATCCAGCAAGATGCGGCAAGGTACTCTGAGACACTGCCAGACCCGAGCATGAACAGAATCATGGTGGACTCAGCACTTTATCCTACCCCTAATAAAAAGCCGCCATAGAATCAACATAGGCAAATTTTATGTGGCATGCTGTGACATAAAGTGTTTTTTATGCCACTCGAGTAATAAAAGAAACCGACCAATCAGAGACCACGATGTCAGCTACTAGGAAAAAAAGTTCCGGTTGCACTCAAAATGCCCATTCAGATGTTGCTAGCATGATACAGAATAATCGAAAAATAGAACTCACACCTGAAGTGTAGAGACGGGGTAGGATAAATACAGAACCAAACTCGAGTTAGACTGACTAGTTTTCAAGCCAATCCGGTCAGGTCTGCTACTCACTACACTCGGCTATCGCCTAGTGTAGTAATACACGACCTGTCCGTCGTGGCATAAAAACTAGTCAGGCTAACTCTCGTTCAGTTCTATTTAATTACGCTGCACCCCTGTTGTCCATTCTTCCTAGTTCACTTTACTGACGACATTGATGTAGACAATAAACGATGGCAGCCATAAACCATGAGAGCTTGATGCATAGTGATACATAAGCACTAGCGACTGTATTACGAAGTTAACCTCGAGTGGTTTACAGAGCCACCTGTCCATAAAACACATCGTTTGTTGCATTTATCATTTATCTTTTCGAATAAATCAAATCCATTAATTGTCATTTTAAGGGGTATACCAACAGGGACTATCTTTTTGCTCTACAGCACAAAGGGGCTATTTTGTCCCATATACCATGGCTTTGAGGCCGTATACCACAGATTTGAATCCATATACCACAGTTATGGTATCTGACATGTTTTATATAATGAAAAAAAGAAAATCCGGGTTTTTCGGAGACTGTCAGACACACCCGACACCCCTACCATGGTTCGAACGGGCGGAACTTCCCAAAGATGAGGGAGAAATTTTACGCAAAATGTTTTATATAATGGGTAGTGGTTCAAAGGGGTATTGGTTAGACTTGCTAAAGTCTTTGATTATGAACATTCATTAAATGATTAAACACAACAAGAACAAATTTCATATAAGTATGTATCCTTCTCTGACTGGCCCATGAATCAAACGGGGTGTAGGGGTAGGGATGGTAAGATACAGGGATTGAGGCCAGTCTAGGTATTGGTATACGATGGATGATAACAGAACTAACAGTAATTGCCCGGGACATGAGGTGAGAACTAAACGCCGGACAAAGCTGGGAGAAGCGCCGCGTGGTGGTAGCGTCCCGAGTTAACGTGTCCGGCGGATGATGCCCCTCAAGTGGTGTGCTGTGACGTCACCAGGTGTCGCTCCGGACGGCCCACGTGGGCGGCGGCAGGGGGCGCCTTTGTTAGGGTCATTGTCCGGGCCATTGTGTGGCTGACCACTCATAGGGGCCGCATTGACCAGTCACAGGGGCCGAATTTACCACTCACACGGGCCCAACTTGTAATCCGCGACACCTGCGGACGTAACCTGCCCCCTGCTGTCCACACCCCCGCCGCCAGGTGGCCCTCCCGCCGCTGGTAGCCGGCGTACCTTTCATTTAACCATACGGCACGTCCTGCGACAAGCGATTGATAAACAAACATTGTTCCGGAAAGCCTATTTTGCGTGTAAAGCTATCCCCCACATCTTGGCTCTTACTTGTAGCCGCCCATAACTCCCTATCACTACACCTATATATGATATCGCCACATCCTCATCTATAACACCCATTCAGATAAAAAAATACATTCCATTCCAAACTATTATTGCATGCTCACGTGTCTGTGAATCCTTATTCAAACAATTGTTTTCAATTAAAGATCCCTCTCTTAATTAAAGGATGTGGGTGATATGTAGGTCAGGGACCTCCTGAAGGTAAATATCAGCCATAGTACTATCGTAAAACTGGATGAGTTCTAATCTTGGCCGCCGTATGCCACGACTGGAGTTTGGCATAGTGATTTCACGAGGCGAGGCGGAGTGAAGTCCGGAGCCAAAACTCCAGGAGTGGAATGCGGTGGCCAAGATTAAAACAAATCAGGTTTTGATTTTATCCTACCCCGTCTCCTCGATTTTGGAATATTACGTGATAATGATTCTGTATGCCACTAGCGGCATATAAAACTCCGTATGTCAGGCAGCGTGGCATATGGAAACTCAATGTTAAGCCTATGGGATTTTATATGCGGGTAGGATAAAGCACTTTAACCCTTTAAGGACGGGGTGCCTGTAGCCAAGGTACCACCTGGAGGATGGGTGCTGGTGGCACTCTATACCGCCAGGAGACGGGCACACAGTCGTTAAAACCCACAATTCAACTGTTTAATCATGTGTTATGATATATAATCTTAAATATTTTATTTCTTTTCAATAGAAATACTAATCATGATATCATACATGCATTCTGTGAAAATTTCATCAATGTTCCTCCATTATTATTTGTTAAAAACGATCTTGTAGATTTTTGAGAAATGATGCCTCAAGGCATCATTCGTCCTGGCCTGGATGATGCCTCGAGGCATCATTCGCCCTGATCTGGATGATGCCTCAAGGCATCATTCGCCCTGAAAGGGTTAAGAGCCGTATTCACTTTGCATATACCTGTAAGATAGGCTCCTAGTGGTCCGACTCCTTGACTCAAAAAGCCCGGACCACCTATGTCAACACCCATTTAAAATACCAAACAGCCTCCAGCTTTTATCCAGTATTTGCTTTAACTTCAAGTCTCCTTCTCGGCAATTCTCGGCAGACATCGACAATTCTCGGGAGACCACGCGGGATCTCGGAGTGTAGCGGGTGCTGCTGATTGCCGACATGTTTGTTGTGTAGGACGGGTACCTGCGAAAGCGCACCTGGATACATCAAAGTACCGCCAGGTAAACAGTCCCTGCCGTCTTCCTACACCTGGTTGTAAGCCCCCCCCCCCCGCTACCCCTACACACAGCGATGTCCCCGGTCGCTTTCCCACCTGTACAGCTTAAAGGGATTACCAACTATTATGATGCATTATTAGGATTCCCACCACGCAGCCAGTGAGGACATATGGAGGAGATGAAAGGAGCCACAACGTAGAAGTTGAATTTTTTTTTGTCAAGGCATTATTTTTGTTTAACGTAATTCTATATACAATTGAAAGTTCATGATAAATACCCATACTTTCTGTTATATATGGTGCCTTTCGAAATACATGTATAGGGGAAAACAGTTTTGATAAGTCTAGTGGATCTGTTGTGTATCACAAGGCGATTATGTTAGTAATATCTTAATGATACAATTATCAATGGATTTAGAAAAACTGCGCACAAATTTATTTTCATGAAATATCACTCAATGCGGGATATCTTCTACTTAATTATGTAACTCCGAGGAAGGTGCAGGAACATCTACTTCTACCAAATATGACAAACTGCTTTCAGCTTTCTCAAATCTTCTAATCCTAGCTAACTTGGGAAACAATGGAATCAAATAGCATTTATGATCTAAGCATATTTGCACCTGACGTCTCGAGTATATTTGATTACGAAGATACAAAACTGAGTGATATAAGAGTTTTTGTATGGCAATCCAGTTTCGCCGATCGGCGATCACCAAATTTCAAATGTTAAACTTCTGCGGAACTCGTATATTTGACGTGACAGCGGATGAATGGGATATCATTTCGTGCGACACAGGTACATGGACTGGTCATCGGCGTTCAGAACTGTATCTGGTAGGTACCAGCGAACGCTTTAAACTCTTCTGGATAGGGGATAAAAAAAGCTAGTCCTGAATAATTTTTTTCAGCACAGCTAGAAATATGCCGTAAGAGAAGAAGTATATCTGAGTGCAGATCTACAAAAACGAAATGCAGGTTTGAGTTTCTCTCTTCACGAGTTGCTGACTGCTTCACTCTCCTGGCATAGTTCTGGTATGTCTGTCTCTATGTATCGCAGAAACTCCAAGCAGATCCGACAGAATTCTAACGTATTATATGAGGTAATTATGCAATGTCTCAAAATCATAACGTCATGCATATTATCATGTCATTATGACCCAGTAACTATACGCTGTGTGACATGTAATAAATGAATGTACACGCCAAGCCCATCTGTAAACCATTTATTATCCATCGTATACAAAGTCGCCACTGAGAAAGTATGGGGACTCAGTAAACCACGACCCATTATATAATACCTGTCAGATACCATAACTGTGGTATACGGATTCAAATCTGTGATATACGGCCTCAGAACCATGGTATACAGGAATATGTACCATTTGTGCGATAAAGCAAAGAAATAGTCCCTATTAATATATCCTTTAATATGGCAATTTCTTGGATTACTTTACTCGAAAAGATGAATAATAAACACAACAAACGATGGTTATGTGGATAGGCGGCTTTAACCACTCAACTTCGACGTAGTAATACACTCGCTGAGGCTCGTGTATTATTATATACCTATGTCCGAATGTCTATTAAATACTGCCCGCTGCTAGGGGTGCAGTAATAATAATGTTCGTGCCCGCGGTGACAGCGACTTTGAATGTCATTAAAATGGTGTTTTTTCACCAATTAAAGGTATATAATAATAAGCAAACGTCCTCACTGTAGACGAAATGGTTCTCGTTCTCGGTCAGTCTCCGTTTTCATACTGCCTTCCGCCTATGGCGTCAGGCAGTATGAAATCGACGACTGACCTAGAACAGGAACCGTTTCGTCTACAGTAAGGACGCTTCCTAATATTACTACGCTTCAACTTCCTGTTGTTTACGTCTACCCGTTCACAAAATCATCGCTTATTCAAGTTATTGTCTATGTAATCAATGACGGTTCTTCTTCAATTAACCAAATAGTTGATGGTTACGCTCTGTCTATCTCAGAGTCACCCAGCTACAACAATTTTACAAAGTTACTAGCAACTTTGTCGTTTCCCTCTGGCCCTGGCCACAGCGGGATGTACCACAATCTAACTAAAATGCTGTCGCAGGTGACCAGTCTAAACTGCCGTCGTGTCCCCTAGAGGGTGAACGGGAAAACCATCATAAACTCATGGGAATCATTTCGCAAGACACAGAACTATTTGGATTGATACCAGCGAAAGTTGGGATCTCATTGGTTTCTCACAAGAGAAGTAGATCAGAAAACTACAATACTAAACTTTGATTTCGTCATGGCTTGAAATGAATCATAAGAGAAGAAGTTTGTCTGAGTATAGTCCTACAAAAAAGAACAGGTTTGAGTTATTCACTGCACGAGAATCTCACTCTCGTGGGCCTTCAGTCTCCAGGCCTAGGTTGGGTTGACTATGTCTCTATGTACGGCAGCAACTCCAAGCGGAATCCACAAAATTCTAACGTTTTATATGTGGTAGGTAATTACGATGATACGGTATGATGGTGGTGGTTACATTATGTTGTGGTGATTGTGAGTGATGATCCCTGCACTGTAGTAGTGGAGGGGACGGACGAGTGTAGCGAGGGGGGGCAGAGCTCCGCAGCGTCGCCTAGCGGCGGGGAGGGCGTCCTCAAGGTCATCTGTCACTCCAAGGTCAATATTGGTTCCCGATAACTGAGCAAATAACAGCCCGCCTAACAAAGAAGATGGTATCCATAGAAGCAAGCCGCAGGTGGCTGCAAGGAGTCATTTGATTGGCCGGCAAACCACACAGTTCTTTTATCATCAGCAGGTAAAAATCTGATTGTATGGCTCTCGTCTCACTGCGGTTTCTCTGCCCTTGAGTCCCGATTGGGAATATCGGGCGGTTTTTCTTTTCATCACACCTTTTTCTCATATTTAAAAAAGGTGGTTGGATAAAAAGTATAAGGTTGTAGTCTGTTTGTTGTTTCAGTTTTTATATATTTGTATTTCTTGAATAAATACATTTTAAGTCAAATAATCCTGCAAGGCTATCGTTCCCAGTCTGTTTGTTGTTTTAGATTTTGTATATTTGTATTTTTAAAGTAATGTATTTCTAATGAAATATTCTTGCTATACATTCATGCGTGGCTGTACGAGAAAAGAGCTCAGGGGCCCGTTTAATAATCTACGATCATACATGAAGACCCTTGTCTGTACCTCGTAGAAGGGTTATCGTTTGATGATATTTAAGTCTGTTCGTTAAAACAGTCTTAACCGTCCATAAGGTCGTACATAAGTGTTGAATAAAGTTGACCCACATCGTCCTTGGGTGTCTGTGGCATACAGAAAAATGTCTACATGTAGGAACCTAGATTATTAAACGGGCCCCAGGTCCCATACTTTATCCTACCCCTAATATAAAATCCCATAGTGTCCGTATGCCACGCTGACTGGCATACAAAGTTTTAGATGCCACTAGTGGCATACAGAATTGCTATCACATAATATTCCAAAATCGAGGAGATGGGGTAGGATAAAATCAAAACCTGATTCGTTTTAATCTTGGCCACTGCATTCCACTCCTGGAGTTTTGGCTCTGGACTTCACTGGCTTCGCCTCATGAAGTCACTATGCCAAACTCCAGTCGTGGAATACGGTGGACAAGATTAAAACTCATCCAGTTTTACGATAGCCCTTCATGGTACGCAGTAATAGTATAGGGAAAACATTCATATATGAAATAAATACCAATAGCACCCTACAAGGTGTGAGGTAGAAATTTCCCTAAATATAAAAAAAAATCACCAAGTAGTATAGGAAAGATTCCATGGACCCCAAGCCCATCCCCACCGCTCCATTCCACTCGCATTACTTCCACCAATTTCTTTCCAATTTCACCTCCGCTTCCGACGGGATTTCGGCGGGGATTCTGAAGGGCAGGGGTCCTGCGGGAGTGGGAGCTCATCTTGCCGGCCTCCGTCCTCCTGGGACCCGGCTCCAAATGAGCATCCTCCGGGCGGGGAGCATGCGGGGGTCCGGTGGGGGCAGGATCCCGATCATGTCGGCGCCGCCCGGTGTGCTGCGAAAATTGGTTACCTTGCGAAAAACTTGTTTTATCGCCCACCCAATATGCGCATGCTAGTGCCGCGAAAGATCTGGGAGGAGAGTGTCAGATATCATGGACTATTGGACGTACTACTATTTTGATGTGATTTTAATGTAAATAAATGAAAAGAATAGTATTTAGACATAAAAATTACATGTCGTGATATGTCGTAATATGCTTAATTTCGGCAAATTTCTCACTCTCCAATCGTGGACTTCATCACTGCGTATGCTCGTGGGCGATAAAACAAGTTTTTCGCAGGATAACCATTTTTCGCATTACACCGGGACCCGGCCGGGCTCCGGGCGGGGGGAGCCCGGGGGACAGGCCCCGCACGCACCCCCGTGTCTGCGCTTTAGGAACCCCGGCCGCAAACAAAAGCCGCGATCAATACCAGGGTTGCTCAACAGGCCAGCAGGTGGCGCATCGCCGCCCTGCAGCCTCGTTCTGGGCCAGGCCTGATTACCCACAATACACAGCGGCGGTTGCGCACGCAGGTTGTGGCTACAACAGACAGACATGATAAAAGGTGATGATGATCTGGGATCAGATAGACAGTGGTGGAGAGAGGGGGTAGACTTGAACCATGGCTTTTTAGCTCCGAGTGGTTTTTTTTATCTCCTCCAGTTTAAACAGGGACTAATCGATAAGTGAACATTAATTAACGTTGAACTTTTTGTCCCCTGTTTGATTGAATGCGTTAGAGAAGCGGCAATAATGGTGTGCTTGTGTACTTTGGTGAGGTGAGGAAATACAACAAATCATTCCAGTAAATGATGAATAAGGATTAAATAAACGCGTGAGAATGTAAACAAATGTGACTAATTTCATTTCCCTCCCTTTGGCTCCATATAGAGTTTATCTCTGTAAATAATGGTGAATACAATCATTTATTGATAACTTGATAACATACAATAAATCTATTTAATCTTGTGATTTTATAATTCATATAGAAGAGAGAATTCACTAGCGACATATACATATTCTATATTGGGACAACACAGGGGTTGAAATTTGACCAGTCCAGTTCCTGCAGTATATATATATATATATATATATATATATATATATATATATATATATATATATATATATATATGAACATTCAAGAATTTATTTCCAGGTGGAATAACATTGCAATCTGTTCTGGATCTATACCCATTCATCTGTGTGTAAAATACTATATCTACATATGCTATTTACATACACATTATAAATCATATCTAATCTAAAGATACGTATAATGAAAAGAATATCAAGATTCTAAGGCTCCCAATCCTCTGTCAGAAATATGAAGTAGTAATGGCAAAGTGCACAAGCATCAGGCCGACGAGGCCCAGATGACTAAGTTGTATAGCTTCTAAAAGGGATATGATCCCTTGACAGTGCCTCACTAGTAACCTAATTCTTCCATGTCTATGATTAGTAGTCTTATTAATACGAATTTCCCAGGCCACTAGAAGGTGCCTAGTAGGTATAGCGATCGGATTATTTTCGATGTATGTCAACGATTTGAAGTCATGTATTAGGCATCGTCCAACTCGTGATTTGTAAGCCTCGTGACTGAATTATACACACTTCTTCGGTAAAGATCCATAAGCACATGTATTGACTGTCACATGTTTAGTACCCAGCATGTAATAGACCTATAAGGTAGCATAAGGGGGAGCTCTGACATGCGTGGAAGAATGTTTTATTATCCATCGTATACAAAGCCCCCATTGAAAATGTATGGGGACTCAGTAAAGCACTACCCATTGTATAAAACCTGTCAGATACCATAACTGTGTGGTATACGGATTCAAACCTGTGGTATACGGCCTCAAAACCATGGTATACGGGAAAAATAGTCCCTTTTGCTATAGATCAAAGAAATAGTTCCTAGTGTTTTACCCGTTAATATGGCAATTACTGGGTTTAATTTATTCGAAAAGATGGATAATAAATGCAACAAACGATGATTTTGTGGAAAGGCAGCATGCTTAGTACCCAGCATGTCATATGCCTATAAGGTAGCATAAAGGGGAGCTCTGACATATGTGATAGAATGTCATATATTTGTCTGTTTGGAGAATTTTTTTTTTAGTTTAATTTTTTTTTGTTTATTTGCTTTCAATGGAGTTCCATTGCTCTCCCTGTCAAATATGTTCCGGAACATAACGAAACATAATAAACAGATGGTAGATACAATGTTGCAGATGTATCAGCAATCATTTTCAAGTATATACAGTTGGATTTTTATACGATTACCCATAGTTTCTATAACAATTAATCATAACAATTGATGAGATAAGCTCTATAAGATCAGCTGATTAGAAAACCATGAGGTGAACGCATTTTATGCACATAGACGCCCTACGCCTCCGAGAGGATCCTGCATCGCCAATTAGCATGACAGTTTTTTTTGTTTTTTTTGGTCTGATTTTACGTCCAGTCAACCATTATAGGTTCTTTCCAGACTTTCTCAAGGTTCTTTTACACCACGAGGGTGGTGATCGAATCTATGAGATAAATGTAGAAATCTCACCCCTACACATTTACCGAGGTGGGAGTTCTTTTACTTCCCACACCACATAGACATGGTATGAGAAGGATGGCCTTTCTTTTAGCAGTAAATCTACCACTGCTGGGGATGGGACTCGAACCCACAAAGTCCTACAACCTTGGGGTTATAAGTCCGGTGCTCTAACCACTGAGCTAACTCCCCACCCCCTAGCATGACAGGTCTGGGGTGGCAAGTCTATAGCTGCGGCTAGCAATGAGACGTTCGCATGGAGAGATGAAGGCGGCCACATGCGACCCTCAGCGCGTTGATTACACCAGAGACAGGGCGCGCGGTCACGGGGGACAACTGAGCAGTTCTGAGCAGCTCCGAGCGGCTCTGAGCAACTCATCGGCGGCATCAGTCTATGGGGCGCCGTTTGTAACATTACTTTTGTAACATTGCCATTTCATTTAGTCGAAAGCTCTTTCGTGTACAAAAGCTCTTTCGTGGATGAAAGCGATTTTGTCAAAAGCTCTTTCGTGGACAAAAGTGCTTTCGTTAAAAAATTTTTCATGTACAAAAGCCCTTTCGTGGACGAAATCGATTTTGTCAAAAGCTCTTTCGTGTAAAAAAAAAAAGCGCTTTTGTGGACGAAATCGCTTTTGTCAAAAGCTTTTTTGTGTACAAGAGCCCTTTCGTGGACGAAATCACTTTTGTCAAAATCTCTTTTGTGTACAAAAGTTCTTTCATGGACGAAAGTGATTTTGTCAAAAGCTCTTTCATGTAAAAAATAGCTTTCGTGGATGAAAGCGCTTTTTTCAAAAGCTTTTTCATGTACAAAAGCTCTTTCCTGTACAAAAGCCCTCTCGTGGACAAAAGTGCTTTTGTTAAAAGTTCTTTTGTGTACAAAAGCCCTTTCGTGGACGAAATCGCTTTTGTCAAAAGCTCTTTTGTGTACAAAAGCCCATCCATGGACGAAAGCGATTTTGTCGAAAGCTCTTTCCTGTACAAAAGCCCTTTCGTACACGCAGGCCCTTTTGTACATGGAAGGAGAACCTCCACTGCTTTAGTCTACGAAAGAGCTGCAAAAGAGCTATGAAAGTCTACAAAATAGCAACTAAATAAGACTTAGTAGAAACCAAACGAGAGTTAGACTTGTCAATGTTTATGCCACGACGGGAAGGTCATGTATTACTACACGAGGCGTAGCTGAGTGTAGTGAGGAGCAGACCTGACCAGAGTGGCATAGACACTGACAAGTCTAACTCGAGTTTGGTTTCGTATTTATCCTACCCCATCTATGCTTATATTACTGTTAAAAAGATAAATATTGAGTCAACGACCAGCAGAACTTTTTTCATAGTAGCTGACATCCTGCTCTCTGATTGGTCAATATTGTTATTACTCTAGTGGCATAAAAGTCACTTTATGTCACGGCCTGCCACATAAAAGTTCCCTATGTTAAGTCTATGGCCGTTTTTTATTAGGGGTAGGATAATATGCTACAAATGGCCCCCTTGGGGTGCAGTGTGTATCATAGTTTTATTTCATAGACGAAATCAGTTGCGGTTCTGATTTTGTGGACGGAATTGTTGTAGCACTGCTTTTAGGCACGAAGGAGTTTTTGTACACGAAAGATCTTTGACAAAAGGTCTTTTGACGACGAAAGGGCTTTAGTCACAACCGGATCTGCTTTTGTGACACTGATTCCGTGGACGAAAGCAGTTTTACCACTGCTTGAAATGGTGGACGAAATCATACAAGCATTAGGTATGAGTGTATTTCGTTGGTTGGTTGGTTTGATTTAACGTCCAGTTAACCATTAGAGGTTCTCACCAGACTTACTCAAGGTTCTTTTAAACCACTAGGGTGGTGACCGAATCTATGTGATGAATTCAGATAGAAATCTCACCCCTACACATTTACCGAGGTGAGAGTTCTTTTCCTTCCCACACCACATAGGTCTACATGGTATGAGAAGGATGGCCTTTGTTATAGCAGTAAATCTACCACTGCTGGGGGTGGGACTCGAACCCACAAAGTCTTACAACCTTGGGGTTACAAGTCCGGTGCTCTAACCACTGAGCTAACTCCCCACCCCTAAATGGCAATGTTACAAATGGCACCCCATACTCTGCTGGGCTCACTGTCAATATAGAGGAGCCATCATCAAGTGCGCAGGTGGTGGACCCATAATAAACGACGCTCATTGAATATCAGTGTCATCACCCTGGCTATTTATATTTATGACGATTTATGTCTAGCTTTCGTGTTCTTGAATTATAGAAGAGTTCATTTCTACACTAACGAAGCAGAATAAAGAGCTCAGGAGTGAATCTGAGTCGGTAGGGATTGATTTTTTTTTCGCTAATCAAAATAAATAACTGTGAAAAAATCATGCAATTTTATGTCAATATTTGTGAATAAGGGTACGTAATGTTCATTTGATTGCAATCTGAAATACGAGTAGTGGAGGGAGGGAGGTTTTTGTTATGACCTGAAGTACAAGGGATGATTAGAGGGCATTAGAAGACATCTGTTAAAGACAAATGTTAGTAGTTGGGCGATTTCTAAATTCTATTGAGTTTTGCAAATAACTCAGAATAATATAAGTTCAATATATCAGCAATGAGAAAATGCAAAAAATGGCATGTCACCATACTAATTTCTATGGGAGGGCCATCTGAAAATGTAAATGCTTAACCATTGGTGTCTAAGGGAAAATGCAATATTTTGACTTTGTTGCTAAATGACACTGATGTTCTATTGCTATATTCAAGTAATTCTGAATTATGATAGTTGGGAACATGTACAAATGAAAAATGCTAAAAAAAATACTGTGTCACCATCCTAATTTCTATGGGAAGGCCATCTGAAGAAGGTAAGCACTTATCTATTGGTGTCTATGGGTAACTGCTACATTTTCATGACACCATATGGCAGCGCCAGTGTTAAACCAGGGGGCGCCTCGATACCTACCCGCATTTGTCTTTAATTGAGGGTCAAGGAAACGCTCAGCCACCCCCTTTACATGTCTCTTGATCGCCACACCAAATGATCAACCCGCCCAGCAAAGTGTTGTAGATGAGTCTCTACATGACAACCCGACCGCTCCTCTCGTGCTTACACCCATTATCGCCCAACCAAACCGGAACTACTCTGTCCCCACAGACGCCGCCGGAAGTGGGCACACGAGAGGCGCCCCCTGGTGGATGGTTATCTGCGCGCGCATCACGGGGAGAACTGGTCCCATGATGCATCAGTGGTGAATGCCCAAGGAGGAGGAGGTGGGGTGTGTGGAAGGTGGGGGGGGGGGGGAGATGGGGGGAGGCAAGGAGAAGATGATCAGTAACTTAATGCCCCATCAGTGCCTCCCCCTACCCTCACTACCAGGCCTAGACTGGCTCCAGTCCCTGCATCTTATGGCTACCTCTTCACTGGCATACAGGGGCTGATACAATCGGTAATGGTGATGGATTCCTGGCGCTGTTTAGCTCCAGTATTTCCAACACTCTCCGTACAGATATCCTGGCTACTGTTGAGGATATCTGCTGGGAGATTGATACCTTTTCTCTTTGATCTCAATTGGTTCACAGTCAGGAGCAGGCGAAATTTATTGCTATGACAACATAGGCGGCCGGGGAACTGTTGAGGGGAGGGAGAGGGGTAGGAGGAGGTATAGGGTTACAGGGATCGGTTTGGGACCATAAACAGGAGATTCTGTTCATAGTGGACACGTCTTTGATTCATGGGCCAGTTAGAGAGGGATACATACTATAATGAACTTCATTCTGATTGTGTTTAATTATTTAATGAATGTTCATAATCAAAGACTTGAGCAAGTCTATACCAGGCCAAGTGTACCCTCGAGGGAAATACCCAGCCAATTGGTGGAGACCGAAACCAGAATTGAGTAAGGGTTATCATGCTTGTGATGATCCAAGTGAGGTTCCCTTCATTGACAGTGAGCACGAAAAAGGTCGACTGGTTATGGAGCAATTAGTACTAATTAGTATCTATTGCTTTCCAATTTTCTTTTGTTGCCTTGCAGGTTGCGCTTATTGAATAGGAGTTATGCCAATGTTATTGTTCATTCATGTTTCTTATGAATAGTTAACCAAAAGGTGGGAATTTTAATCGGGTTGCTGTTAATTTAATTTGAGGCACAACTGTTCATTACAGCCTTAATTCGACTAGACATCAGGAGGTGTATAGCTTATTAGAACCTCTCTTTCTGTTTTTCTGGGGTTTTTTTTCAAGGCAAAATGGGACAAACAATGTTTATTTATCAGTGAATAAACCTAATTGTTCCCAGAGATTTCCTTGAAAATATTTAAAATGAACCCTGGTACAATCGCTCATACGTCTTAGCGGCGTAAATATTTTTCATGTTTTTTGAAGAAAAAAAAATCTGTTGATCCAAACAATTTATGTTTTTAATGGGTTGTTTTTGGTTCGTAGAACTTCCCTAAGCAGACGACATTTTTTCGGCATTTGAAGTAAGGGAGGTTAGGGAGGGTGTATACAGCACGCTTCCTATCCCGGTCATATTGATTAAGAACCAATCAGCTAAGTTAAATCATTAAAATAATCCCCAAACCAGGGTACCAGTCGTAGTGCCCACTCCGCGGCGCAAATGAACCAATAAATCTTTAAGAACCCCTACGCGAGCTAACATCACTCAACTCGGAATTGGAGAATTAGAAGCGTTGCTAGTTTGAGGTGATTGGCATGCCATGGCTGACCCTACCTGTTTTCCCCGTGGGTCCCGGGGTCGGGGTGTGGAGGCTGGGGAGGTGGGAGGAGCTGTAGCTTCCCTCCCTTCATCATTGTTCTTTTCACCGTCCCTTGATACCCAAAGAGGCGGCGCCTATGGCGTGTGTGTGTGAGTTACTCGGAATTGCTCGGTATTGCTCCACGTCTCCTACCGTTGCTACAATACCCGCAGTGCCCAGCCTTTCACCAAACAACAGTCCAATGCCACACGACCAGGGGTGGGGATGGAACAGGGGTAAATCCCAGGGGCCCAAAGGGGGTGGGATGGATAGGAGGGAATCCCTTGAGGGAAGACTCCTTTTCGTGACGTCATTATAAAGGTGTACTAATTTTAGGATAGTTCTGCTGGTACCCACAGGAGCAGACTTTATCAATGATGGATAGCTGGAGCGTGTTGCGATGAGTAAATCCTGGTCCTGCCCAGCACCAGCATGCCGGGATGATGCCTGCAGCGCCACCACCTGGGCACAAACTGAAGCTCCCGCTAATCAATCAAATCTAAATGAATTGGTGCTCAGCGAGGCCAATGCCCACAGACACGCACTTTATGCTTCATCAACATTTGGTTTGATTGTCTGATTAAGCCGCATGTTACACTCCCACAGATAACTCAATAACACAGCGCCAGGGACCACGGGGTGTTTAACTGGACCGATGGCACCACGGACTGATGGCAGCTGGACCGATGGCACCACGGACCGATGGCACCTCTTTTCAGTTTCACCTGGACTGATGGCACCCGTGTCAACCACTGCTGGGGATGAAGGAGAAAGGTGGCGGTACACTACACCACATAGACATGGTATGATAAGGACTGGCCTTTGATATTGCAGTAAATCTTCTTCTTTTTTTTTTTTGAAAAACTTTCTTGATCACAAAATTCACATAGTAATTACATGATTTTCAATTTGAAGTCATCTACCACAAATCTACCACTGCTGGGGGTGAAGGAAAAGAGTGACTGCAATGGGACTCGAACCCACAAAGTCCTACACCCCTGGGATTACAAGTCCAATGCCCTCGGACCGATGGCACCACGGACCGATGACATCACGGACCGATGGCACCACGGACCGATGGCACCACGGACCAATGGCACCTCTTTTCAGTTTCGCCTGGACTGATGGCACCCGTGCCTGGACTGATGGGACCAATTGCTTAGACTGATGGCATCACCTAATTTTTTACCTGGACATGGGAACCACTTGATAAATATAGTATTAATGTGAAATAGTCACGTAATAACAGTGTTTCCAGTTTAGCTTTCAGTTTTTTTTCTTTCTGATTTCTGACTTCAGGAGACTACCGGTACCGAGGCGGCCGCGGCCGGCACTGAGTTGGCCGCGGCAGGGGCTCTGGAAAACTCTTAATGAAGCGATATATACCCCATAAACCTCTTTTTATAAGTATCTTCTTATAATACGATATCCAATCTAACTGTTAATGCTAAAGGTCAGGGGTAAGTCAGGGTTTGCCCGCCATGTGGCTGGCTGGGGCCGCGGGTGGCCAGCCGGGACCCCCGGCTGCCAGTGCCGAGGGGGCCTGGAGCTAGTTTTTTTTTTTTTTTTTTTAAATCATCACGTAAATTCTTCTATATGCGAATATAATATACTCGGTAGTTAAAAAGTGGTGTACACAGTATAATCTGGCAATAACCATCAGTCTAAGTGAGTGGCGCCATCAGTCTAGGTAGTGGTGCCATCAGCCCAGGTGCCATCGGTCCGTGGTGCCATCAGTCTAGTAATCCGTTTAACTACATCTCAATTTGAACATGATATAATGCGGGCCACTCGGGAGGGGTGGATCTCCTAATGCTATCGTCCGCCAGACTAGACCTGAGATCTATTTATAAATGTAATAACACGAGCAGCTCGGAGCGTGTGTGCGGAGAGGTCGTCGGCGCAATTATCTCCGTTGTGTGGATCGCTAATGCTAACAGCGATAATGGAGAGGTTTATTGGATAACCTGCCCGCCAAGAATACCCAGAATGCAGCGTGATGAGCACTGAAGTGCCCCCTGGCGACAGGACAGCGTGCACGTCAATGCGCAGCCAATCAGAGGGGCGGAGACAGGAAAGAGGACCAATCAGATTCATTGAGACATGCGGAGGTCGGGGTCGTCATGGGTAGGAGCGTGCTAATGTAGAGGTTGTTCTCAGTATCATGGGCCTTTCACTTGGGTCTCTCCATGCCATGAACCCTATTCTGTGTCCGCGTTATTACGTCATCAAAATGAACAGTCCGCACTCTCCAAGCACCTCACTCTTCACTCTCCACTGCCGACACCGGAAACTCACCTTCGTACGCCACATCCGACGCCACCCTAATCCTACCTCCGTCACAAGAGAGTTCCCAGCGTCCCGGACGTGTAGATGTGACGTAGGTGTGACGTAATGTCGTGAAGGGCGTTCCACAATCGACCCGGCGTCCATTGTCCTTCACAGATCCTACTTCAGGGACTCAGAGACAGTGAGACTCGGTCCCATTAGACGCACAATTGACACCCTCACGTTACAGTAACCCACGATCGCTGAGTAATTCCTCCGAAAAAAAAAAAAAATGGAAGAGGAGAAAAGCATGGAGGCGGGAGACTGGAAATTGTTTATTTGAACACAATATTGGGATTCGGAGCGGTTATTTGCGCTCGGAAGGCAGGCAGAGGAAATGGAAGGGAGCAATGCAATTTGTGGTGGTGATACCGGCTGGCTGGGCGATAATAGGCAAATCTTCGTCGATACCTGCAGGGCACATCAGATATCAATTAAAGCTCAGGCTAGGAAAGGGGTGGCTCTCTTCATTCACATCCACTTGGCCCATCCCATAAGGGGAGGATTAAGATGGGATCTCGAGAGAATTAACGATAATCTCGCACGCCATGATGGCCACGATGAATCAGCATTATTATCCCGCTGGCAGACTGCCGTAAACCGGCAGAATTTTACGACATGCGAGCCTTCTGTGGTGGTTGGCGTAAAGTACCAAGAACCCTGATGCATTCCCACATGTATATCATATGTCACTATACCCACAATATCTCTGAAAATATCTAACATTTAGAAGAAAAAACAACACAATTAGGAACATCCGATCGTGGCACAGCCGGGGAATGTTCCTGGTCATATATACATGAATGTGTGAATCACACACCACGTTAACGTGGGAATCTAACACCCAACTCCCATGTGAAACATTCTCCCCGTTGTCTACCTCCCTCTCTCGGGTTTCAGCCATGCCTATAGAGCCTGGTGCGGATAGACTCGTATATCAGATCTTCAGCTGGCCTACTCCGGTAGCCGTGGCACCATTGATAACTGACCGCCTTCTCAAAAACCCACTGTGTCCGACCACAACAGCGGCCATCATCCCAAGACACACCAGCTGCCGACTGTCAGTGGCCAACCTTGGAGATGACCTTGACGATGACACCATCAATGACCTTGGGCGTCAGGATGTGACCTTGGGGAAGTGCAAGGAGGCGGTTGGTTCTGATTGTGCCTTGGTCGCCACCCACGAACCCGATCCACGCCTTAAAGGAGTGACCTCTAGTGACTTAGTATAGATTTAGTTACAGCTAGGGGTGGGCAGAATACAGACATCACGATATTAGGTTTTGTGGAAAGAAAGATGCCGCATGTTAAAGGCATATCATACAATTCACAGTGGTGCCATCTGGTGATTTCCAAATATTGTCAATTATTAGTCAAATCTGGTCCTTTTGGAATTCATTCTAGTTCCAAATGAGTAAATTTAGTGTTTTGTACAGTTTATCCAATATTGATTGGTAAAATATGGCTATTTACATTTGCTTGATTTACATAAAAAATGTAATGAAAAATATGGTTTTCTTCAATTCTTTCGAAAACAAGGATGATGAATTTTGAAACTTAAAAGCATAGTACTATCCATCTACTATATTCTGTAAAAGGAAAATGACATGGTTTATACTATGTATGAGCAATCATCGTATTTAGATACACGGTGCCCATGTGTTTTCTATTGATGCTATGTATTAGGTTGACAATGAAAAGGAACAAAAAAACTTGACGGCAAAAAATGTAAGGAATGGTATGCAGAGCATCCGGGTTTCTTCATTTAATAACTGTAAGAGGCGTCAATAACAGCTGCTTCATGAGTCTAATTGTCGTCTGGTCATTGTACGGTGCCTTTCCCGCCTGACGGCCCATCACTGATTTTATTACCCACCGATTACGGAGTCTCCATGGGAAATGTATAGGGCACCTGGAAACAGCTACCTGGAGATTCTGGTAGTTAGAATCTCCTGCAGGAGAAAAAGTCCTGTCCATAATGAGGTCGAATCATCATGTACTTCCAAATAATGTTCATTCAATGTTAATTATCTAGAATCAATCATAATAATCTCATTTACCATCAGAAATCATTGTAATGACACACTTTGCATGTTAAAAGTACAGATTAATGGCAAACTATATTATTGGTGTAAGTCTACACCGAATCACTACTACGCTTTACAGTGCTGTGATGTCTGGAACCAAATGGCTTACAGAAACTTTTTCATTGCAATAGACTTGTTATTAATCTTGTAGGTGGGTAATGAATTTAATAACGACTAGTTTTGTATACAAGTGACCATAATCTCCTAGTAGTTGATGACATAATATCTTCGCTAATCGCTCGGATATTACTACGCGTCAACTACTCAGAGATTACAGCCACTCATACACAAAACCAGTTATTATTGTGTATATAATCTATCTCACTAGGTACCTGGATAGAGCTATTACCAGAAAGGCCTGCAATATAGTGTATTAACCAAGGTCGCAGGTAAGTTGCCTGTCAGGAACATGGAGAGTTATGAATAATTTCAAGGTGGTCATGAAACCTTGTATCTCCATTTACATATTCTAAGCATCTATTATTGAGGATAGGCCAGACAAAGATTACCATAAATGTCATCTATTTGATACATTGTCATGGTCAATCATGCATAATAGTCTTCATGAATGCCCCAGTTCCTGGATATGTAAATATTGTGCAACATTAAAAAGGAGGTCAACCACAGAAAGTTTCTCTCCAGTCCAAAACTGGCAGAAGAGCCACTGACTACTATTTTGACAGCATTGAGGGGCCATTATATTGCTCCTTAGTTAAGTTTCATAGAAAGCTGCATGGAGTTGTCCCAATGCATTCACTGCCATATAAGGAATATAGAAGTCATGGATTGACCCAGCAGCCAATGACTGCATTCAGAGCAAACCACAACCTTCACCCTGAACTCCTGACATAGTGTTAATAGTGCCTTGGGACGGTTCTACAGTCTATAGTTGACTCCTCCTCCTCCTACTCCTCCTCCTCCTCCTGCTCCTCCTCCCTCCTTCTCCTCCTCCCTCCTCCTTCTATTCCTCCCCCTCCTCCTCCTTCTCCTATAATTCTTGGGCCAAAACCACCCTCGTCCAGAAGGTGATGTTCATTTTGTGGCACAATCACTTGGAGGTAAAATGTGAAGTGCTTTATCGTAATTCATATCACTTTTCCCATCCCCTATGTTAAATATATTTCACACAACACTAGAGGTAAGATGAGAAGCGTACTAAAGAAGAAACCAACAAGTTTGTGTCATTCTGCACGAGTTTAATGTTGAGTAATATTTGTAGCAAAGGACGATGAGAGCCATGTAAATATTCATAGTTAGGTGCAGTTAGACCATAAGTGGTCAACATTTCATAGACAGCATTAGTGTGACGTCACTGGACGCTGATTGGTCAAGGTTTGTTATTACCCTTGTGCAATAAATAACACTTTACTATGCGCTCGCCTGAAGACAGTGACCCAATGTTAAGCCTGTGGACTTTTATTTTTATTAGGGGTAGGATAACTATATAGAACTGCATCGAGAATCGTATAAATAGACTTCACGAGTTTGGATGGGCTGCATTCATTATCGAGGCAAAGCGGAGTGACGATTATGGCCCATTCAAATGAGTGAAATTTTGTCTATTTTTCGATTCGAGTGCAGTTCTGGATTTATCTCACCCCTTTTATATGACATTAAATATCATCAAAATTTCACTATAATCAGAATAGACTTAGAAAATCCATATGACGTCATCTCAAATTCACTACGCCGCGGCCGTGGCGTAGTATTGTCACTTTACGGGGGTGATCGTTGAGTATTTTTTTCTAATGTTATTCCTATGGCTAAACTTGTACCAGGGGTGAGATAATATAGAGGAAACCAATGAAAGTTTAGGGTCTGAGCCCGTATCCCAGCGAGTTTGAATCCCATAGTAATTCACGCGGCTTCGCCTTGTGAATTACTATGTGATTCAAATGAGATGGGATCGAGCTCTAACCCTAAACTTGAATGGGTTTCTGAATCTATCTCACCTTTAATATTGACTAATGGGCTAACATTTGTGACATTATCCCCCATTGGATATTTTTCCTAAATATCTAATAGGTGTTAGATACGAGTTCCCAATGTTAAGTCTATGGAGAAAAAATATCTGGGGTGAGATAAACATGTGTATGGCTGACAGTGAGAATTGATTCTCCATGCTCTACATGCTGTACAAGGTGACAACAACCATGTAAATTTAATTCCAAAGCAGACGACCCGCAAGTATGTTAATATCCATGTAGAAGATACAATATGCATCAGCAGCTGCTTCAACTTGCCTCTGAACCGGGGGAGGGCGGGGGATGGTCGCACACACCCCTCCGCCATCACCGCCACCCACCTCCCAGCGCATGTCAGTCAAAAATTTGTCAATAATTAAGACGATAAAGAAATAATCACCACGGGTGACATCCTCTCGGCTTTATTGACAAGTGTCGCCGCCTGGCCGGTCGCGGGGCGTTAACAATGGATGAATCCAATCTGTCGGCGCGACGTCACGACGAAGTACACGTCACAGGACACGTCACAGGACACGTCAGAGAACGCGCAGACGACATTTTCACAGGCTCGTCTTCTCCACACGCCGCCTGTCAATCATCCCTGGCCCCGCCCCTCACGTGACGACACCTCGGCCAGTAATGGATTCCGCAGACGACTTCCGACTCACCTACTCTCCCAGCGTAGCCAACAGCCTCCAAGCATAGTCGCCGAGTCCATTACGGAAAATGCGGTGAAGATATTTCTGGGGAGGGACCTCGCTCTGGTGAACACAGTAAATGGACTTATGCATCACAGGCAGCAAGTCTGCTCCTGAAGGCGCTAAGAGCAGAAATAGGGGAGGATAAAACATGCGGGAGAACTGTATGAAGCTCTTGGAGAATACGGGATTTCTGTCAGGTATAATTGATGGCGAGTGCTGCTTTCGTTTTTAATAAAGAAGGAGGCGTTATTGTTAGGGGATTGTGGATGGGTGAATAGTGAATGGAAATGGCGGGAAAGGCGGGGATGGAAATCGTCTGCTCCATAGTGACGCGGCGCCGCCTCCTTCCGTATGAACACCGGCCAGTCACATGACTCCCAGGTCACATGACTTGCAGGGCTGAAAGACACGAGTCAAACGGTGCGACGCGACGGCAACCAGCGACAGGCAGCGGACCTTCCCAGCAGCCCCCGCGCGCGGTAATCCATTAATACACTGCGCGCGCATTGAGCCTCAGCCCCGCGTCTTAGATGAGAAAGAGGCTGACATAGGTCAGGTGACGCCCGCAGGCCGCCATATTGATGTCGCCGAAGCCTCGCTTTGGAAGTGGCGCCTGCGCAGAGTGACCGGGGCGCGCGGCTCGCTTCATCCATTATCGCCCAGCCCAGCGTCTGTCGCCCTGCATGAGGGGACGCCGGTGAAATATGAACGCGATTCATAAATTGTTTTGTCAGCTTCCATTTGCCGCCGCTCCTAAGTGTATCTTCACCGGGCGCAAAGCCAGGGCCGAGGACCCAAATGGATGGCCCGGGTCCCGGTAGCCCCCTTCAGCCTGCCCGGCGGTCGGCGAGGGAAGGGCCCGGAGGGGTGGGCGGGAGCCATGCCAGAGAGAGAGAGGCTGGACACGTTAGGGCCCTGCTAATAGATCAAGGCTTCATATTGCCATGGTGATGATGGTGTAGAAGGAGGGAAGATGAGGGTCGGAGAGGGAGAAGGGAGGAGGGGTATTGGTGGAAGGAGGAGAAGGAGGAGGAGGAGGAGGAGGGGGAGGAGGAGGAGGAGGAGTAGGAGAAGGAGGGGGAAGAGAAGGAGGATGGGGAGGAGGAGGAGAAGGAGGAGGAGAAGAGAAGGAGGAGGAGAAGAGAAGGAGGAAGAGGAAGAGGAGGAGAAGGAGTAAGAGGAGGAGGAGAAGGAGGAGGAGGAGAAGGAGGAAGAGAGGGAGAAGGAGGAGGAGGAGGAGGATGGGGGAGGAGGAGGAGGGGGAGGAGGAGTTGGAGGAGGAGGAGGAGGGGGGAGGGGGAGAGGGAGAGGGAAGAGGAGGGGGAGGCGGAAGAGGAGGAGGAGAAGGAGGAGTGGGGTACTGCAATAAGGACATCAATTGGGATGGCGGCGATCCAGTGATGGGCAGCGGAGTGGAGATGGAGACATATGTTACCCTAATGAATTTTCGTCTTATTGAATTGGGACCCGCGACGAGGCGACGTCTGGCAGATGACGCATGGGGCGGGGAGTGTGTGAGAGAGAGAGAGACGGGGGTGGGGTGTCTGTGTGTAGGTGTGACGGGGGAGGGAGCCGGGGGCCGCGCCGAGGTGACGGACGATCGATAAGCCGCGCGCGACACGCGTCCGTCCACGCCCGTCCCCGCGCCGCGCCGGGCGGGATTCTCGAGACCCGCGATTAATTATGGTTTCGTCGGGCTTTAATAATTAAAGGCATCTATCACCGCGTTGTGGCGCCTCGAGGAGGAGGAGGGAGGGAGGCTGAGCCGTGCTGGTCGGCGCGTCAAGAAGCGAGCCATCAGCCCCGGCCCCACTCCTCCTCCTCCTCCTATCCCTCCTTCTCCTCCCTATCCACCTCCTCCTCCTCTTCCCCCCCCTCCTCCTACTACTCATCCCCCTGCTCCCACTCCTTCTCCTTTTCTCCTCCCTCTCCTCCTCCTCCCCACCTTCTTTTCCTCCTTCTCCTCCTCCTCCCTCATCTCCTCCATTTCCTCCCCCTCCCTCTCCTCCTTCTTCTCCTCCCCCTCCCTCTCCTCCTTCTTCTCCTCCCCCTCCCCCTCCTGATCCTCCCCTCCCCTCCTCCTGCTCCCACTACTCCTCCTTTTCCTTGCTCTCTCCTAATGCTCCTTCTTTTCCTCCCTCTCCTCTTCCCTCCCCTCCTCTTCCCCTTCCTCCTCCCCCCGCTCCCTTCTCCTCTCCTCTACCTCCTCCTCCTCCTCCTCCCACTCCTCCTTCTTCCCTCCCCTCCCTCCGCCTACTCTCCTCCTCCCTCTTCCTCCTCCTCCCTCTTCTTCCTTTTTCTCCTCCTCTCCCTCCTCCCCTACACCTCTCCTTCTCCTCCTCCTCTTCCTCCTTCTCCTTCTCCTCCTCCTCTTCCTCCTTTTCCTTCTCCTTCACCCCCCTCCTTCCCTCCTTCCTCCTCCTCTCCCTACTCACCCCTCTCCTCATCCCCTCCCCTCCTGCCCCCTCCCCCCTCCTTCTTCTCCGTCCCCGGCCGCTCTCCATCCGTGATGCCGACGCAATTAACTTGTCAGGCGGTGAAAGGCTGGTGTCCGCGCGAGGCGAATATTTACACCATCCCGGATTATCCGCCGCGCGCCCAACAATGCGGCGCGTTGCGGCGCGCGCCGCCGGCGCCATTGAGCGCCTCTAACAGGCTGGAAATCCTCTTAAAATATCGGCGCGCGCCGCGTAATGGCGACGTCCCGTGCACGGCGCAGATAAAGACGCGACGCCATCCGCCGCCCGCCGCTCGCGTGAGGCGCCGCCGACCCCCGCCGCCTCCTCCCCCGCCCGTCACCCGCCCCGCCCGTCGTCCCTCCCTCCCCGCCCGTCACCCCCTCTCAGCCCGCCCCGTCCCCCGGTCCCCCACCCACCCGCCATCCTTCCCGGCAAATGTCAAAATCGGAAAATTGCACAAATCAAGTCACATTTCCCTGCCGGCGCTCAAGCGAACTAACCAAATTAGGAAGATTTTCGAGACGGACGGTGGGTTGGAGCGGGCGGTGGAGCGGGGGACGGTGGGGCGGCGGGCGGAGGGCCTTCAGACGACGATGACGTACTTAGAGGCCGCAAGATGGCGGCACTGGCGGCACACATCTTTATCTTGTTACCGGCGAGCTGCCTGCTCCGATAGAGCGCCGGCCGGGTACCGATCACGAACCCAATCAGCGCGTCCCGTCGTCATGCCAACTCCTCCACTCTCCACCACTAACCACCTCGTGCACTCTCCACCACAGTCCCCCTCCCGTCCACTCTCCCCCGCATCCCCCCCCCCCTCCACCCTCACCACCCCTCCTTCACTTCCGGCCGCATTTCACACAGGGCGCATCTGTTATTAACAACATAAGCGGCTCCATCAGGGCCTCCCGAATGGATTGTCTCTCGGCGGGGCCCCTCACGCCCTCCTTAATTGAGCCGCGGGCCCTGGCGTCTGATAGACCCACGTGACCTCGGCATCTGACGTCGGCGCCATTTGTCGTGTCGCCGCGGCCCGTAATGGCGGCGACGACTCCCGGCAAGATCACCAATTGCGTCTTTGATTTCGTCTTCCCATTCCATTTGTCAGCAATCACGCGACACCAACGCGAGACTCCGCGAGAGTCCGCGAGACTTGGGGCACCGGAAGTCACCCCGGGCCGTCACCATGGCGACTGAGTCTGTCCGAGGCGGGAGTTGTCATGGTAACCGTCACGTGAGTGGCATCACGTGACTGCGGCCGGTAGAGGTCGTCGTCAAGGACAGAAGGGCAGATGTCGCGTCCACGATGAGGTGCTGTGAGTGCGACGTGTGCGACGTGTGCGACACTTTCCCACTCTGCAGTGACCACATAGCATATCAAGCATGAATACATACACAATATCGATTAGTTTCAGATACAAGCGACCGTATGCTCCGAGGAGTTGACGCGTAGTAATATCCGAGCGTATGCGAGGATATTGCATAGCGTCAACTCCGAGGAGCATACAACTGCTTTTATCTGTAACCAGTCTGAATTGTATCTATCACCCACCTTTTCCTGACAAGTGGTGTACCAAAATCAGTTCATTTATATAGACACAATTTTTTTCATACACACTATTTTTCCATATATGTACACCGGCTTTTGCAACCAAGAGACAACAACATATTCGTATACTCCGGGTATGTAGACACACGCTGCCCATGTGTTTTCTATGTGAATTACTACATGATTTAAACTCGATGGGATACAAGCCCTGAGCCTAAACTGTCATAGGTTTGTTATTAGTAGAAACCAAACGAGAGTCAGCCTTGTCAATGTTTATGCCACGATGGGCAGGTCGTGTATTACTACGTAAGGCGTTGGCAGAGTGTAGTGAGTAGCAGACCTGACCAGAGTAGCATAAACATTGAGAATGCTAACTCAGTTTGGTTTTGTATTTATCCTACCCCATCTCACCGATATACAGAGAAAATTTAGTAATTATCCATGATAGTAGCGTGTTGATACTGCCGGATCTACTTTCGTTATCTGGTCCCTGATTGGTCAGTATTTTTATTCACCTCGGTGCATGAATAACACTTTATTCAACGCTCCTTCAAATACATTGAGTCAATGTTAAACCTATGGCGTTTTTTATTAGGGGTAGGATAATGCTATTTCTCTATAATGGAAGCCACACAGATTGTGGCTTCCAGCATGTCCCCGCATGTAGAGTGCCCCGTCCTCGCCCTCCCCTAACCCCGTATGTGGCTTTCTCAAGGTTCTTCTACACTACAAGGGTGGTTATCAAATCCATGATCAAAGCTATGAGATGAATGTAGGTAGAAATCTCACCCCTACACATTTACCAAGGTGAGAGTTCTTTTACTTCCCACACCACACAGACATGGTATGAAAAGGATTGGCCTTTGATATAGCAGTAAATCTACCACTGCTGGGGGTGAAGGAGAAAGGTGGCAGTACACTACACCACCCAGACATGGTATGAAAAGGATTGGCCTTTGATATAGCAATGAATCTACCACTGCTGGGGGGTGGGATTCGAATCCACAAAGTCCTACAACCTTGGGGTTACAAGTCCAGTGCCTCAACCGCTGAACAAACACCCCACCCCACATTCGCAAGTAACAAAAAAAAAAAAAAAAAAAAAAAAAAAAGTTTTGACAAGTTCACCAACTCCTCTCCGGACCCCTCGTGTGTGAGTAACTCCGGAGTAACTCCGGAGTTACTCCGGGCCTAACGAGGACATGGTGAGCAGCTCTCGGCGTGTCGTTAAGGTCATTCAGGAGGGGCCGCTCCAGGGCGGGCCCGGAGATGAATGACCACTCGTGACCGTCCCCACGCCGCCCTCTCCCCGCCACCGGCAGGCGACCCCCGACACAAAGCCATCACTGGAGCATCTTAGCAATTCAAATAATTCTACTGAGACTGGCCTCGAAATCCGATCCTCGGGCGGATATTGGCAGCACAAGGCGACCGCCGATCAAGGTCAATCAAGGTAATGACCTTCAAATGACCTTCACACGCAAAGCTGACCTTGACATGCCAGGGCGGAAGGTAAGGGGCTGTGGGGCGAGGTGAGGGTCGGGGCTGGGGATGGCGTGCAGGGGAGTGGAAGGCAGCGAGTCGCGGCCGGCGGAGTGGTCAAGCAAAACAGATTGAATTCATGGATTTTGTGTTGCCGCCATTACATAAACATGGCGGGGTGATGAGGGAGGTGGAGTGTGGTGACCTTGGTGACATCATGAACTATCATGTCGCCCATGACGTCAAAATGACACATGTGACGTATAACGCTCTGCGTCATCATACATTTTCCCAACTTGATTAACTTTAGAGGGAAGGAGATTAATTTTATGAACTTTATTATTATTATGTCATTATTTTACTATTCATTAGTATTATTTTCATCATTATTTTATTGTTATTTATCAACTTTATTATTCTAACTTTTATTTACACTTTCTTCTATGATCCTCCTGTTTAGAGATTTCCATGAGAATAAACGTTTGCCATACAGAAAGAAGTCAGTATGTGAGGTCTAAGGAGAAGTTATCACTAATCAGCGGTAGATCCCTGTGTATGTTACCTACTAGATGCAATAACATTCTGAATGGTGAATATTTGTGAACGGAGGGTACTCAGAAACGTCATCTTGACGTACGTTTGATGGTAGGTGAGAATCGTTTTACCCTTTTCAACCCCACCCCAACCTATTTACAAGACATCTTGGGGTTACTTTAGTCCAGTCCACTCTTTAGCCTGCCATAATATCTGATTATGCATTTTTAGGATTAATTAATGCGACTACTACAAGAGCAACATGAAGGTGACTTCAAGAAAGATTTGTTTACCTTTCAACAGCTCTCAGATCACCATTCAAGTCTTTGCCACACTTACCTGCAAAACAGAAATGAAACATGGGTAAAAGAATGGAATAATGAATTTGATTATTCATCATGTACAAAGAACCAAGGTTGATGTCGTAATATATACACAATATTTTTATTAGGTGGATAATAAACTCACTGACGCTCGTGTATTATCACGTGTCAACCTCTCGTGGTTTACTGCCACCTGTCCACAAAACCATCGATTATTGTCTATATATATAGGTTATCTAAAACAACAACCAAAACATACCAGAAACTGGAGTCATATGATGTGGTAGATGTTATTGTTGTGACAATGATATATTGACACAGGATTTGTTTGTTTGTCGGTTTGATTTTACGTCCAGTCAACCATTACTGGTCCTTTCCAGACTTTCTCAAGGTTCTTTTACACCACAGGGTGGTGATCGAATCTATGTGATAAATTCAGGTAGATATCTCACCCCTACACATTTACCGAGGTGAGAGTTCTTTTACTTCCCACACCACATAGACATGGTATGAGAAGGATGGCCTTTGATATGGCAGTAAATCTACCACTGCTGGGGGTGGGACTAGAACCCACAAAGTCCTACAACCTTGGGGTTACAAGTCTGGTGCTCTAACCACTGAGCTAACTCCCCACCCCATTGACACAGGAAGGCTCAGACTCTGATTTATGGTATGACTTCTTATTTCTAGATTGAAACCAGATTTGATATATTAATCCATTTGAATCTTTTCCAGGGACTCACCACGCTTCAGATACGGTGGAGGGTATGCTGAACCTCTATCTTGTCTCAATTCATCTGACATTTCCATATACTACTCAGAGAAGAAAATCAGAACCATAATCTGTGACATTGTACATCGATCAAGATCAACTGAAATACAGTTTAGTGTAGAGATTTTTCTCTGTCTGCTGAACTAGACCCCCTTCCGCTTCCCCTTGGGGGTGTGGGTTTAAGATCAGCAGTTCTTATCCAGATTTTTTTTTTTTTTTTTTTTTGAGCAGTCGC
The DNA here is from genome assembly GCA_950022655.1 of Alentia gelatinosa. Classification (NCBI taxonomy): domain Eukaryota; kingdom Metazoa; phylum Annelida; class Polychaeta; order Phyllodocida; family Polynoidae; genus Alentia; species Alentia gelatinosa. Next base: position 6,443,277 of record OX465590.1, read on the forward strand.
TCAAACTGATCGAACGTCTTTACATTTGAAATACAGTTTAGTGTCCTGATAATGTTAGGGTTCATTCTATCGTAAAAGCGGATGAGTTTTAATCTGGGCCCCCGTATGCGACGACTGGAGTTTGGCGTAGTGATATCTGGAGCCAAAACTCCAGGAGTCGCATACGGGAGCCCAGATTAAAACAAATAAGGTTTTGATTTTATACTACCCCCTGTGAACGATATTTTTATGTGAGGATAATAACAAAAAACACAATAAAAACTTTCTGAAGTCCTCCATATAGCTCTCCTTGCTGCTCTGAAGGCGCTTGGAACTACTTTCAGCTGCTGATCTCTGATTGGTCCATTTTTTGTACGCTCCTAGGAGCGATTTTTTATCCATATGCGACATACGGGCGCATACGGAAAGTCAATGTTAAGCCTATGGGATTTTATATTAGGGGTAGGATAAAGTTCTATATATTTAGATTTTAAAATTCATAAGTCACCGTTCTTGTTTTGAGAAAATTGAAGAAAACTATATTTTTTAGTACATTTCCTATGTAAATCAGCCAAATGGAAATTGGTCTAATTTACCTATTGCGTTTTGTTACAAATCACGCATGTGGTATTAAAATAAGTCAGAGGAACTGATTTAAATTGATAATTATCAAAATATTTCAGTATTTGAAAATTACCAGGTGGCGCCACTGTGAATTGTAGGATATGCCTTTGAAGGTCTTTACTGTGAACTCTTGTCAGGTCCATTCAGAGGAAAGACTCAGGAGATTGCCTCCCCAGTGGTAATATTTCACTGATGGTTTCCGCTGTTAAATTGATTAATCCTTGGGCGACAATAGGACGATAAAACCGCATTTTGCGGGGCAGTCTTCAATTTGACACAGCACGGCATACGGCCATATTGAAAGCGTGCGACTCACCGCTTATTGACACATTCCCAAAGACTGCCCTCCAGTCAAAAACCACCATTATTTTTATCACGCCCCATAACTCAGAACAGAAAGAACCATTGCAGACAAAATATTGTAAGCGATGATAAAATCAATCGTCTTCTCGACCACTTCAAGTTTCCTCCCCACCCTTCCCGCAAAAAAAAATCTCATTGACAGCCTCCCCACAATTGCACAAAAGGCAATAGATCAGGCGCCGCGGGCCATGAGTTGTGTTTTCTTTTCACTCCGTTTCTGATCCCCCACAAAGACTGAAACGAGCTGAAAGAAAACACCGCTATTGATCGGCGCCCCATAGTCAACCCGGACAGGTTGACTATGGGGCGCCGTTCTGGATATTGTCATTTCGTCTATATTCCGTTGCACGGAATGAGTTATAGACTGATTTCGTGGACGGAATTTAGACGAAATGACATATAGATCACATATAGATATATCTAGTATCATTTTACCCTACGAAATGTTTTGGTTTTTTTTATCGCGAAATGACTTTTCAGGAAATCACGAATCATTTCATGAAAGTCATTTTGTGAGAAGATCATTTTGTGAAAACGTGGTGGTCCTGGGCAGGTTGACTATGGAGCGCCGTTCTGGATATTGTCATTTCGTCTATATTCCGTCCACGAAATCCGTCTGTATCTCATTCCGTGCAACGGAATCATATACAGATATATCTACTATCATTTCATCTTATGAAATGGGATTTTTTTTTCACAAAATAACTTTTCAGGAAAGCACGAATCATTTTGTGAAAGTCATTTTGTGAAAAAAAATCATTTCGTAAAAGTCATTTTTTGAAAAAAAACATTTTGTGAAAAAAATATTTCATAAAAGTCATTTTATGGACAAATCATTTTGTGAAAGTCACTTTGTGAAAATATCATTTCGTGTGACGAAATGAAAGTATGTATATGTGATTCCATGGCACGGAATGAGTTATATACCACGGAATATAGACGAAATAAGAATATCCAGATTGGCTCCCCATAGGTTGTGGGATACTGCAGGGTGTTGTGTGGTCGTGCGGTGTCGGAGCACTGAGCGATAATTGGAGAAGTTTCAGTGTGTCTCTTTGCACTGTCATCCTCCCCATACAAGTACCGGGACAGTTATCCAACCCACATTCAAACAACCACACCACCACACAAACCGACGACGTCATCCCATGTTAGCCGCCGCCATATTGGCACATCCGGGCATCCTCACAGCGCGTCCCATTTGGTGATTTCAGAACGAGGCTGAAGGGACGCTCACAAGAGGCTGAAAGCGTCTGCCACGCGTCCGTGACGTCACCAATGGACGCTGTCAGACAAGCTCATTGATGTTAACCCTTTCCTTGCCGGTAACAGGTGAACCACTCCACATCTACATCATTTACGACACCCCTATCCTCTGGAACCACCAGTTTACACACGAATAAAACACCTCTCTATAGTGAAACGCATGATTCCCTGCCTTTGCCACACCATCCCCTGTCTGCACAAAATGATGATTGGCTGCGTTATTATGGTGGGGCACTAAAGTAGGCGCCATATTGGAGATGGCCGGGGGATGACTTCAATGGGTCGCTGGTTGCCTGCGAGCCCGGTGTCAGACGACTGCTGATTGCGCTGGTAGCGGCGTGCAAACACTCAGTCGGCCATCATCTATATAAACGCGTGTCCTATTTGCTGACGCCGCTGTTGACTCAGATATCAAACCCCGGAGATGCTCCATGCCTGGTCCCCGGCCCAGCCACGCTTCAAGGCCTCCCTGTCCACCAGCCACCAGCCACAGGGTGACAGCAGCCAATGAGAGCTGAGCAAGCAGAAGACCCGGATGTCAAACGCTGCGTCAACAGGGGGCGCCACCTCGGCCCCGTGCCTGAGTGCCCGGATGTGCCTGGGATGATAACAAGAGTCATCGTGGAGCGCGTCCTACCACTCTCCAGGCTCCTCTTAGGTGACCTGCCTCCTGTCAGCGGCCTCTCCTCCTGGGTGTGTGTATTAGGACACTGACTGCCGGCCCTGACCCCTGATGTCGCGTTATTCTATAGGGAGCCAACCCAGTTAACACAATTATGTTCTAGCAACGTAAATTTACATATTTATTTGGTTGAATTTTTGTAAATTTTACATAGAACAAAAGTAGAAATTATAGGTCTACTTACATCTGTAGAACATTTAGTAGTTTTACGTAAATTCATGTAGATTCATGTAGTTCAGAAACGTAAATTCACGCTTCTAAACTATGTTAATCTTCGTAAATAGACGATATGTAATTTAACATATATATTAGGTAAATTTATGTTTTTTAGAAATGGAAATCTACATATTTATATGAACAGGGGACGCCACCTCGGCCCGGCGCCTGAGTGCCCGGATGTGCCTGGAATGGTAACAAGAGTTATCGTGGAGCGCGTCCTACCACTCTCCAGGCTCCTCTTAGGTGACCTGCCTCCTGTCACCGGCCTCTCCTCCTGGGTGTGTGTATTAGGACACTGACTGCCGGCCCTGACCCCTGACGTCACGCATTATTCTATAGGGAGCCAACCCAGTTAACACAATTATGTTCTAGCAACGTAAATTTACATATTTATTTGGTTGAACTTTTTGTAAATTTTACATAGAACAAATGTAAAAATATCAAGATTTACTAACACACATAGAAAGACACCTGTGCTCAAAACACTATTTCCAGAGGCTAGTAAAGAATGGGGCTTAAGGCTAAAGCTACGGGAGTTCGAGGCGAGAATTTTGTTTTTGGTCTCGTTTGTTACTATTGAAGTGTACTCTACTACAATCATCTTTGAATAAGTCTCTCTTGAAGTTACATGACAGTTGTTAAGAGCATCAAAAGTATGGATTTAAACGATTAGAGAATGACACAATCTCGAACCTATATCTCAAGGTACTTAGTGCTTATCTATGGAAATGGTGTTTTGTGAATGGGTATCTGCGGTTTCAGCGGGTTCAGCAGGTTCACTTTGGCTCCCTTTTCACATTGGTGATGTCTCCACTATATTTCTTTTTAATGTTCCCGTTAAAGCAAATCTGAGCCTGTATCCTATTAAAGATGTCACATATGGTGGTAAACTGAAATTTATATTTTTTTTGTTTGTTTTCTTTTACAGGGATTGATTCATTGCACTTTTCTACATATTTTGGATAGGCTTATCGACGTATCCGCTGATCTATTACATATATGCTATGCCAGCTGTATAAGAGAGTCTAGGTTCATTATGATGTAACTTCGTGACTTATAAAAGCATTGTCAATTCAGAATTTTGCGTACTGAGCAATACTCACATGTCCACCACAACTGATACACCACAAGTCCCCAAAGCCACCGCACTAATTATTAAGATTCTAGAGGAAGGTACGTGTTAACCTGACATTACCAACTGACCTGGACGTCAAACCATTTGGTCACTGAGGGCTGAATCACGAGGTACACTGTCCAAAGTGACACCTGGGACCTGTGACATTAGGCCTAGACAGACATCAACAGCAGCACCAACAGTGCAAGCAACAGCGGAAAAAGACTAGCAAATATCAGAAGATTGAAGTGGCCAATCTTCTTCATATTTGGAACGATTATAGATTATATGTATCCCCTACTCATGTTAAAGTGTCATTGCTTAATTTCCACGAGAAGTGAGTGAAACTCTTTGTGTCATCGACTGCAATCTTGTGATCTGTCCGTATGGCGTCACAGACGCCATCTAGACATGTCACGAAACTACTGAAACAGGTCTCTGATATCACGAGGCCTTCCAACTCATACAGATTATTCCAATTAATCTTATGAAATGAAATGGCGACCTGCAATTAGCTGCAAATCGAAGGCTTATATGTAAAGTGAGAGTAAGGTATAATTACATAATAAACATTATACAATAGTGTAACAGGATAAGCAATATACTACATTCCAAAGAACATTAGCGAGATACAATTCTAGTATAGGGCCTACGTGTAATTCTTTTCCTGAAAGCGAATAGAACTCTCCTGATTGTTTGTTTGGTTTGGTTTAACGTCCAGTCAACCGTTATAGGTCCTTCCCAGACCTTCTCAAGGTTCTTTTACACCACAAGGGTGATGATCGAATCTATGTGATGAATTCAGGAAAAATTTCACCCGAACACATTTACCGAGGTGAGAGTTCTTTTACTTCCCACACCACATAGACATGGTATGAGAAGGACTGGTCTTTGATATAGTAGTAAATCTACCACTGCTGGGGATGAAGAAGAAGAGTGGCTGTACACCACACCACATAGACATGGTATAAGAAGGACTGGCCTTTGATATAGCGGAAATCTACCACTGCTGGGGATGAAGGAGAAGAGTGGCTGCAGTGGGACTAGAACCCACAAAGTCTTACACTGTGGGAGCTACAAGTCCAGTGCCCTAACTCCCCATCCCGAGACTATTCTGAGTTTCCTTTAAGAATTAAATATGTAGCATTCCAATCAGGGAATGGAAGCATCTAAATCTTCGCTGTAAGTGTTTGTCTGTATGGTAATGCATGATACTCATACTCGAAGGTAATGCATGATACTCATACTCGATGGTAACGCATGATACTCATACTCGATGGTAACGCATGATACTCATACTCGATGGTAACGCATGATACTCATACTCGATGGTAATGCATGATACTCATACTCGATGGTAACGCATGATACTCATACTCGATGGTAATGCATGATACTCATACTCGATGGTAATGCATGATACTCATACTCGATGGTAACGCATGATACTCATACTCGATGGTAACGCATGATACTCATACTCGATGGTAATGCATGATACTCATACTCGATGGTAATGCATGATACTCATACTCGATGGTAATGCATGATACTCATACTCGATGGTAATGCATGATACTCATACTCGATGGTAATGCATGATACTCATACTCGATGGTAATGCATGACACTCATACTCGATGGTAATGCATGATACTCATACTCGATGGTAATGCATGATACTCATACTCGATGGTAGTGCATGATACTCATACTCGATGGTAATGCATGATACTCATACTCGATGGTAATGCATGATACTCATACTCGATGGTAATGCATGATACTCATACTCGATGCCAATGCATGATACTCATACTCGATGGTAATGCATGATACTCATACTCGATGGTAATGCATGATACTCATACTCGATGCCAATGCATGATACTCATACTCGATGGTAATGCATGATACTCATACTCGATGGTAACGCATGATACTCATACTCGATCCCCAACTGCTCTCTTCCCATAAGTAGCAGTCTGCTCCTGATGTCACTCACCCTCCCTGCCCTCTCATCCTCCCCTCCTGGCCTCCCCACCTGACGCCTTCGCGACCTGCCCGACCTTGAGACGACCTTCAGCCAAGGTCAACCCCAAATGTGCTGCCGCCTGGCGCTGATAGCGCACCGGAAGTAACCCCTCCGGATCGCCGCCCCCTCTAGCGGGCAGCGGACATCTGCCCGGCAAGCCTCCTCAATGAAGCCTGGGCGATATTAGAGGAAGAGTCGTGATTCCGGGCGATATTAGGGGCCATTGTGGGGTGGGCCTTTGTGGGCGCGCAGAAGCCATCAAACGGCCTTCATGGCGACCTATTAGCCGCGCGCCGCCCGTGTCACCACCAGGGGGCCACAGAATTGGCCCTGATTTGGGACGGGGCGCCCTTTTTAGCCGCTCACGCCGGGGCGGGGAGACGGCAGAGCCCTGTCACCGCCGGCGCCCGTCAAATTAGGCCGGAAAAAGGCGCGGCGCCGACAAGAATGGGAGGTCGTCGAGAGGGGCTGCTGATGATCCCGTTTGAGCGGGAGGGGGCGCTGCGAGCGGCTCGAGCCTCCTCCAGGGCGGGCGGAGCAGCTCGCGGTGACGGGAGGAGGCGGGGGGAGGGCCGGGGAGGGGCCGGGGGAGCGCCGGGAGGACGGGGCCGCGACAAGCTCTCCTCCACGAGTGGCCCCGGAATAGCCTCTCCGTCCTGTCTGTTATTGAAATCGCCTGCCAACGCTGTCCAGTCTGCACTTGTCAGTGACCGCTTTGACCGCTTCTTTTTTTCCATGAGAGTGTGTGGGGAGTGTGTATAGGCGTGTGCGTGTTATCCTAATACAAGTGTCCATATAAAACACATAGGGCATGTGTATCACCATACCTGGAGTATTCAGATATGTCCACCTAATACAAAGTGTCCATAGAAAACACATAGGGCATGTGTATCACCGTACCCAGAGCATACAGATATATCCACCTAATACAAAGTGTCCATAGAAAACACATAGGGAGTGTGTATCACCATACCCAGAGCATACAGATATATCCACCTAATACAAAGTGTCCATAGGAAACACATAGGGAGTGTGTATCACCATACCCGGAGCATACAGATATATCCACCTAGTACAAACTGTTCATAGAAAACACATAGGGAGTGTGTATCACCATACACGGAGCATACAGATATATCCACCTGATACAAAGTGTAGATAGAAAACACATAGAGAGTGTGTATCACCATACCCCGAGCATACAGATATATCCACCTAATACAAAGTGTCCATAGAAAACACATAGGGAGTGTGTATGGACATACCTGGTGCATATGGATATGTTGTATGCTCCGGGCGGCGCCCACGGAAAAAATTGTGCATATGGAAATATAGTTGACTCTACGCAATATCATCACATGCGCTTGGATATTACTACGCATCAACTCCTTAGAGCATACAGTCCCTTGTTTCTGAAACCAGTCAATATTGTGTATATCCCACTTATACAAAGTGTCCATAGAAAACACATAGGGGGTGTGTATCACCATACCTGGAGCATACAGATATATCCACCTAATACAAAGTGTCCATAGAAAACAGATAGGGAGCGTGTTTTATATCGTGTCATGTTGGCTGAGATCATAGCGGGACATGTTTTGTTTGATCATGTTTTGTAAGGCGAAGCGCGGGCGTAATATCAAGTAATGCCACAAAATTTCATATGACTCTTTATATGGCATGAGTTATCTTTGCAGAATGATATCACGGAAGCAGAGCTGAGTGATATCTGTAGCGGAAGACAATGAACACCATGTAAGCAATTATATGAGTGATGTTTAGATTGTATCCTACCCCGTCACATGTTTTTGACTCCATATGTCACCAGTGGCATATGCAGATTCATGGTATAACCGTGGCATACAGTGACACCATGTTAAGTCTAGGGAGATTTATATGCGGGGTAGGATAGTAACCGTGGCATACAGTGCCACCATGTTAAGTCTAGGGAGATTTATATGCGGGGTAGGATAGTAACCGTGGCATACAGTGCCACCATGTTAAGTCTAGGGAGATTTATATGCGGGGTAGGATAGTAACCGTGTCATACAGTGACACCATGTTAAGTCTAGGGAGATTTATATGCGGGGTAGGATAGTAACCGTGGCATACAGTGACACCATGCTAAGTCTAGGGAGATTTATATGCGGGATAGGATAGTAACTGTGGCATACAGTGCCACCATGTTAAGTCTAGGGAGATTTATATGCGGGTAGGATAGTAACCGTGGCATACAGTGACACCATGCTAAGTCTAGGGAGATTTATATGCAGGATAGGATAGTAACTGTGGCATACAGTGCCACCATGTTAAGTCTAGGGAGATTTGTATGCGGGGTAGGATAGTAACCGTGGCATACAGTGACACGGGTGGGTGTAGGAGTGTTTCTGGCTAAGCCTCGTCAACCTACCTACAGTGACACCATGTTAAGTATATGGAGGTTTATATAAAGGGTTGTATAATGAGTGGTGTTGACGTCTCACCCACTTCTCTCCATAATAACCAAGGAGACTTATCTTTGCTTCTGTCACCTAGTCAGACCCAGCGTCTCTGTGACTCTTATACGGGCACTTCTATGACCTACTTACACCTACTTCCGGCTGCGTCTGACGTCCTATCTATGCGGCGTCCCCGCCAGCATCCGACTGAGGCTCCCCTAGCGGCAGGCTACACCTGAATCTGCTGTATATCTCCAGCCGAGAGTTCATCTTACCAAGCGTTATATGATATATACATACGCGGTTATATTATACATATATATTATATATATTATATATAATTATATGTGTGTGTAAGGGTGTCTGAATATTTACTCTTGTTGCCCGCCGGATATTCCAGGCATGGGCAAGAACATATTAGGCATCATTATGTTCGTGGCCCAGTGATATAGTCATTGATACGGGTTGAGCTAAAGTCCCAGGACGGTTCCTGTAAGGAAACATGCATTTATACAGAATGTGTGCTTCAGTAACAGGAAGATATCTCACTTGTGACGAAGCTAAAACACTAGAGCTGAGATTCTTATAACTTGTACACAGCAAGCGGCCGCGGGCAATGTCCAGGAAATATCAACACCACAATACAACTACACCTACATAGATGTACGTTAGTCTGCTCAAATCTCTCACAATTCCATATTCACTTCCTCCCATTTGACCTTCAGGAACGCCTCTTTCAGTATGGATTTAAAAAAAGAAGTATTTCAGTGACGGAAAAGTTCACACTGATGACACGTGATATCATACAATTGACGATAAGATAAGTTGGTTGGTTGGTTGGATATAACGTACAGTTAACCATTACAGGTTCTTACCACACCACATAGACAAGGTATGAGAAGGACTGGCCTTTGATATAGCAGCAAATCTACCACTTCTCGTATTTATCTTGGTGAGAGTTCTTTAAGTTCCCACACCACATAGACACGGTATGAGAAGGATTGGCCTTTGATATAGCAGTAAAACTACCACTGCTGGGGATGAAGGAGAAAGGTGGTTGTACACCACATGGACATGGTATGAGAAGGATTGGCCTTTGATATAGCAGTAAAACTACCACTGCTAGGGATGAAGGAGAAAGGTAGCTATTCATCACACCACATGGACATGGTATGAGAAGGACTGGTCTTTGACATAGTAGTAAATTTACCAGTACTGGGGATGAAGGAGAAGAGTGAGTGCAGTGGGACTCGAACCCACAGCCTTGAGATTACAAGTCCAGTGCCTTAACCACCGATCTAAGACTCCCCACCCCCTAAGATAAGTACAGGATACCAATATCCTCCAGTAAACTGTCTTCGTATATCTAATCATGCACAGATGGAGGAATATTTTCTCTGTCTGACCTATACTCCTTTCGATTTGCATCAGCATCCTTTACTGCCAAAGATTCTCGAAAGAATCGGGCAGTGAAGAATGGGGCTAGTTCTCTTGCGATGTACATTCATGCACGTCCTTGCAAAGTACTGGAGATGTTTATTTTGCTTCGACAAACCTGTCAGTAGATGGTTCTTTGTAAATAAACTCCCGGGGATGTGACAAAAACAGTGGAGTATCGACATCTCGTCCCGGAGCATTCTCCAGCATCCGGGTCTCCACTTCTCCGGGCCGGAAGCCGTGCCGCTCTAAAGATCCCCCGCTAGGTGTCGTGACAGGCGCCGCACCCATATTATCCTTCACCTATTATCGCCCAGCCCGACGCCGATTGCGCATGCGCGTCACGATCACCGCGCCGCCTGGTGGTGACATGTTAATTGAGCAACTGGAATTTGATTACAGATCACATGCCCACGAGGCCCAGGGTGCGGGGAGGGTGGGCCGCGGGTAGGACGGAGGACTGGGGTATTAGAGGGAAGGTGGGCCGCGGGGAGGACGGAGGACTGGGGTATTAGAGGGAGGGTGGGCCGCGGGGAGGACGGAGGACTGGGGTATTAGAGGGAGGGTGGGCTGTGGGTAAGACGGAGGACTGGGGGATTAGAGGGAGGGTGGGCTGTGGGTAGGATGGAGGACTGGGGTATTAGAGGGAAGGTGGGCTGTGGGTAGGACGGAGGACTGGGGTATTAGAGGGAAGGTGGGCCGCGGGGAGGACGGAGGACTGGGGTATCAGAGGGAAGGTGGGCTGTGGGGAGGACGGAGGACTGGGGTATCAGAGGGAAGGTGGGGCGCGGGAAGGACGGAGGACTGGGGTATCAGAGGGAAGGTGGGCTGTGGGGAGGACGGAGGACTGGGGTATCAGAGGGAAGGTGGGGCGCGGGAAGGACGGAGGACTGGGGTATCAGAGGGAAGGTGGGCTGCGGGGAGGACGGAGGACTGGGGTATCAGAGGGAAGGTGGGCCACGGGAGTATGGAGGACTGGGGTATTAGAGGGAGGGTGGGCTCTGGGGAGGACGGTTAACTGGGGTGCGGGGAGGGTGGGCTGCAGGAAGGACGGAGGACTGGGGTGGGCCACGGGGAGTATGGAGGACTGGGGTATTAGAGGGAGGGTGGGAAGCAGGGAGTGTGGAGGGGTATTAGATGGAGGGTGGGCTGTGGGGAGTATGGAGGACTGGGGTGTGGGGAGGGTCAGCCGCAGGGTGTATGGAGGACTGGGGTATTAGATGGAGGGTGGGCTGAGGGGAGTATGGAGGACTGGCGTATGGAAGGGAGGGTGGGCCGTGGGTAGGACAGAGGACTAGGATGGAGGGAGGGTGGGCTGTGGGGAGAATGGAGGACTGGGGTCTTAGAGGGAAGGTGGGCTGTTGGGAGTATGGAGGACTGGGGTATGAGAGGGAAGGTGGGCCGTGGGGAAAACGCAGGACTGGGATGTGAGAGGGAGGGGCTCATATGGAAGATTAGGGTATTAGAGGGGCGGGGGGCGGAGCCAGCAGAGAAAGGAGCGGCTCTAAAATCAAGACACCAGAGACCAAAACACATCAGGATCCCCTGCTGACCTCTTTTTTTATTGTCCTGTATGGGGAATTCACTTCGATTTTATTTCTCAAAAACACTTCACTGTATTGCTCAATAGAATTAGGTTTTTGTTTATTTGTTTACATTTTTTTGTGTTTGTTTGTCTTGTCTCCCAGACGGGAATTTACATAGCGCTCGTGTTGTGGAGAGTTCAGCCCACCCGAGATACGCTCTGTTGGGGGTGGAGTCTTATTCATTTCTTATTTAAAACGCCATTGCTTTGCGGGTGGTGACTTCGCAGGTTTGTTTATTTGTGTATAGTTTTAATTTCAATCCCTGACGTAAGTAAATATCCTTCCGTGCCTTTTTACTTTCAAAGAATGAAGATAAAAACTCAAAGAAGACGCCAAACTCCATCTGCGGAAGTAAGAAACCGCTTTAGAAGTGACACATTTCACAGAAAAATATCACTCTTATCTGAAAGCGCTCAGTTGTAAGCTCAGCTGGGAGAGGCCTGGTCTCTGTTTGGAGAGTGATGCCGACCCTCCTCTCGTGTCTCTGTTAGGAGAGTGACCCACCTCTCGTGTCTCTGTTTGGAGAGTGACCGCCGACCCACCTCTATGTGCCTCTTATTGGAGAGTCACTCGACCTCCGACTTTCGACTCACCTCTCGTGTCTCTGTTTTGAGAGTGACCACCGACCCACCTCTATGTGCCTCTGTTTGGAGAGTGACCATCGACCCAATACATAATCTCCTTCAAGGAGAACTAGATAACATAGCCTTATGGTGTAATCAAAACAAATTGTCACTGAATACGAGGAAAACAAAGGTCATGCTGTTTAACACTTGTATAGGGAGGGACTTAAACGATGCGAGTGACTACTATATTGATAATACTAAGTTGCAAGTGGTAAACACCTATAGTTATCTGGGAGTAACTCTGGACTCAAACTTGAATTATAGGCCACATATCAATAGGTTATATAAAAATGTTAGTCATAAATCGTACCAACTAACCAAAATGAAACCGTTTTTGTCAACTACCGCTGCATTAAAGATTTATAAGTCCTGTATCATACCGTATCTAGATTACGGGGATATTTTGTTTATGCTAACTGACCAAAAAAGCCTTGGGAAACTCCAGCTTTTTCAAAATAAATGTTTATGGTTATGTCTTAAGTGCCACAAAAGGACTCCAATTCCAGTCCTACATGCTCGAGCAGGTCTCCTATTACTATGTCATAGAAGAGTGGCCCATCTAAAGGACTTTATGTTCAAACGTGCACAAGTCTCGACGAATCTAGTCCAAAACCCATTACCAACAAGAGCACATGATGCTCCCTTAATACATGTTAACAGACCAAATTGTCTAGCCTACATGAAGTCGATAGAGTTCCATGGTAGCTGTACCTGGAATGAACTTCCGTCACTCGCTCGCAACATTCCAACCTATAAATACTTTAAAAGTATCACTAAAAAATTGTTATTGGAAACCATACCTCAACTTGTCTAGCGCCATTTTATTTTTATTTACTTGATCTGATTCTGTGTGTCAACGTCTTCTTCCCATTACTATGTTGTACTACAGGTGAGAAATGATGTATATTCCTTAGACCTTGGAAATCTTAACACTATTTAACAGAGTTCCATCCATTGCTATTTTTGTACGGTAGGCCTGGTAATGAAAACCAGTTGCCATGATAGCAGCTGATACCGTGGCCGCTTTATTGACTCCATGTTCAAGTATTGTCAAATTCTCTTGAAGTTGTAAACTACCTCAGTCAATAAAGAAATCTCTAAAAAAAACCCAAAAAAAACCCTCTCGTTTCTCTGTTTGGAAAGTGACCATCGACTCACCTTTATGTGTCTCTGTTTGGAGAGTGACCATCAACCCACCTCTCGTGTCTCTGTTTGGAGAGTGACCATGGACCAACCTCTAAGTGTCTCTGTTTGGAGAGTGACCATGGACCCACCTCTATGTGTCTCTGTTTGGAGAGTGACCATCGACCCACCTCTCGTGTCTTTGTTTGGAGAGTGACCATTGACCCACCTCTCGTTTCTCTGTTTGGAGAGTGACCATCGACTCACCTCTTGTGTCTCTGTTTGGAGAGTGACTATCAACTCACCTCTATGTGACCTGCTCAAATGAGGTGCTCTCCGGGTTACGAGCAGCTCAGCCAAGCGGGACCCGCGCCCCCGGGTCCAGCACGCGACGGCGGCCCACGACCCTGGCTGAAAGGGGCGCCCGGGGGTCGGGGTATGACTGAGCACAGGGGCTGGGGCTGGGGTGATAGGGGCTGGGGTGAGAGGGGCTGGGGTGATAGGGGCTGGGGTGAGAGGGGCTGGGGTGAGAGGGGCTGGGGTGAGAGGGGCTGGAGTGAGAGGGGCTGGGGTGAGAGGGGCTGGGGTGAGAGGGGCTGGGGTGAGAGGGGCTGGGGTGAGAGGGGCTGGGGTGAGAGGGGCTGGGGTGAGAGGGGCTGGGGTGAGAGGGGCTGGGGTGAGAGGGGCTGGGGTGAGAGGGGCTGGGGTGAGAGGGGCTGGGGTGAGAGGGGCTGGGGTGAGAGGGGCTGGGGTGAGAGGGGCTGGGTCGAGAGGGGCTGGGGTGAGAGGGGCTGGGGTGAGAGGGGCTGGGGTGAGAGGGGCTGGGGTGAGAGGGGCTGGGGTGAGAGGGGCTGGGGTGAGAGGGACTGGGGTGAGAGGGGCTGGGGTGAGAGGGGCTGGGGTGAGAGGGACTGGGGTGAGAGGGGCTGGGGTGAGAGGGGCTGGGGTGAGAGGGGCTGGGGTGAGAGGGGCTGGGGTGAGAGGGGCTGGGGTGAGAGGGGCTGGGGTGAGAGGGGCTGGGGTGAGAGGGGCTGGGGTTAGAGGGGCTGGGGTTAGAGGGGCTAGGGTGAGGGTGTTGTTTGGTGGATGAGGGTCGGACAATGAGGGTGCCTTCTATTTCCATCAGTTTTTATCATTCAGATATTGCTTTGTTTCTTTTCTAGATTCCTTCACCTACCGCAAGCTTGTCATACATGTATCAACATGTGTAATATTGGTTATAGCTACGTTAGGAGGTACAATAAGCACCCATTGCTATGCACGTTGTGCCTATTTTATGAGTGACAAACTAAAATAATATGGTAGGATCAGAGCTCGATCCCATTGCTACGTAATTCATGTGGTTTCGCCTTGTGAATTACTACGCGATTCACACTCGATGGGATACGAGCTCTGGCCTTAACCTTTCATAGGTTTTCTCTATAGTATCTATAGACAATAAACGATGGTTTTGTGTACAGGCGGCCGTAAACCACGAGTGGTTGACGCCTAGTAATACACCAGCTCCAGTGAGTATATTACCAGGTCAACCTCGAATGGTTTACAGAGCCACCTGTTCTCAAACTATCGTTTGTTGTATTCATTATCCATCTTTTCGACTATATTAAACCCTAAAATTGCCACACTAAAAGGTATAACGATAAGGACTATGTATTTGCTCTGTGGCTCAAAGGGACTATTTTTCCCGTATTCCATGGTTTTGAGGCTGTATACCACAGATTTGAATCGGTATACCACAGTTATGACATCTGACATGTTTCAGGGTTCGTACATAGACAGCCCAATAAAATTCCAAGATTTTTCCAGGCTTTTCCAGGCTCTAATATTTTTTTCCAGGCACATATGGTCACTCTTTTATAACCAAATTTAGCTAAGATTTTCGTCTTTACTACCTGTGAAGGTCAGTGGCTTGGGATAGATATCTTCAATTTTTTCCACTTTTAAATATTAAGACAAATAATCAAATTCATGCTATATTAAAAGCAAGTTGCTATACATGCCCAAATAAAGGATTTTTTGAACTATTAATCTAAGTTACTAATATTTCATAGGCAGTCTGGTACCCTAGTTAAGGAAAGCTAATAATGACTAAAAAAAATTGTGTTTATGCAAAACTAAATTTTCCAGGCTCTTCCAGGTTTTTCCAGGCTTTCTGTGAGAATTCCAGGCTTTTCCAGGCCTGGAAAACCCCAAAGCATAATTCCAGGCTTTTCCAGCTTTTCCAGGCTCTGTACGAACCCTGATGTTTTATATAATGGGTCGTGGTTTACTGAGTACCCATACTTTCTCAATGGCGACTTCGTATTCGATGGATAATATAACTGTGTGTGTTTTCACAGTGCAGATACACTGTGTATTCATCATGTATCATGTTTAAACACACTCCGGGTCCTCGACACACAGAAAGGATATTCTTCATGCTCCTCTATGAGCAGCCTCTCTCATCACATTCAACGTCACATCCGGTCACGTGCTCACTAATGAAACGAGCGCCGCGCGCATGCGCACAGTTACGAGGGCATTGCGTGAGTCGCTGGTACCGGGCAGGGTGAGTAACTCGTCCAGGGGTGTGCCGGGGACCAGCCTGGGGCAGGGCGAGGTCAAGGTCAACCTGGGCGGGCCTGTGCAGGGTTTGGCAGGGGTTAGCCCCACGAGTGGGATAACCCTAGACTGGCTCCAGTCCCTGCATCCTATGTCTACTCTCCTCGCTGGGATACAGGGACTGGTAGAATCAGTAATGGTGTTACAGCGCCAGTATTTCCAACACTCTCCATACAGATATCATGGCAACTGGTCAGATATCTGATGGAAGATTGATACCCTCTCACTTTGATTTTAATCAGGTCACAGTCAGGAGTAGGCGAGATTTATTACTATGACAACACAAGCGGCCAGGGAACTGGAGGAGGGGAGGGGGAGGGGTAGGAGGAGGTATAGGGTTACAGGGAGTGGCTTGGGGTCATAAACAGGAGATTCTGTTCATAGTGGACAAGTCTTTGATTCATGGGCCAGTCAGAGAAGGATACATACTTTAATGAACTTTATTGTGATCCGATTATTTGCTGGTACATAGTCTCATCGTGTGACACCCCTAAGTCTCAATTCCCTGAGACCAACGAGTATAGAGACTGAACTCGTTGCTGAGACTGAAGCGGGGCAGTGATTAATCATGTAATGAATGTTCATAATCAAAGACTTGAGCAGGTCTAGGTTAACCCATCTATTGTCAGACCTCTGTTGCGTGTGAATATCAGTATCAGAGAAGTTATCAAATATTCACCATTTTCATAGACAGTATGGTTTTAGAATGGTCCCGAACGGAAACGATACTGGGAATGTGTTACTTTTGTATCAACACCTTATTTCATTACGGACCAATTTGGAAAGACAAACATTTCCTTTCTATTTGAAAGTAGAAAAGCATCAAATTAAATCACGTATTTCCTCTTTATTAGCACTTTAACATAGAGAAATACTTCAGAACACGTCACACCTGGTATTATCATAGCGTTGGTGTAAATTGCCCTTCCTGTTGGGAATAATTCTATCAATCCCAGGTATCACCAAGGTCAGCCAGGTGCTCGTATGTTATTATCCATTTATTACCCACCGATTACGGAGTCTCCATAGGAAATGTATAGGGCACCTGGAAACAACTACCCGGAGATTCTGGCATGTCAGAATCTCCTGCAGGAGGTTCCGGAAAAATAGTCCTGTCCATAATGAGGTCAAATCATCATGTACTTCGAAATAAGTTTCTTGAATGTTCATTCAATGTTAGTAATTTAGAAGCGATCATAATAATCTCATTTATCATCAGAAATCATTGTAATAATACACTTTGCATGCTTAAAGTACAGGTTAATGGCAAACTATATTATTGGTGTAAGTCTACACCGAATTACTGCCACGCTTAACAGTGCTGTGGTGTCTGGAACTAAATGTATTACAGAAACATTTTTATTGCAATAGATTTGTTATTATCTTGTAGGTGGGTAATAAATACAATAACGACTGGTTTTGTATATGAGTGACCGTAATCTCCTCGTAGTTGACGACGTAATATCCTCGCTGATCACTCGGATATTACTACGCGTCAACTACTCGGAGATTACGGCCACTCGTATACAAAACCAGTAATTATTGTGTATGTAAACCGAATCGCCATTGAAAATGTATGCCGCGACCCATTGTATAAAACCTGTCAGATACCGTACCTATAGTATACGGATTCAAATCAGTGGTATACAGCCTCAAAGCCATGGTATATGGGAAAATAGTCCCTTTGTGCTATAGAGTAAACAAAAAAAAGGCCCTATTGTTATACCCTATAATATGGAAATTACTGGGTTTAATTCATTCGAAAAGATGAATAATAAATACAACAAACGATGGTTTGATCCTGGAGCAGCTAAGGATTTGTCTGTCTTTATCCTGTATAGTCCTGTAATTGTCTTTCTTCTGTCCATAAAATATATATGTTTCAAGACGATGCATGGAAGAACGCCCAAATGAGGGTGAATGTACTGCCTTGAGACTAAATTGAAAAAAAAAAGTTTATGTGAACAGGCGGCTCTGTAAACCACTCGAGGTTGTCGCAATACACTTGCTGACCCTCGATTAGCGAGGATATTACGTCGTCTACTACGAGGAGATTACGGTCATTCGTATACAAAACCAGTTATTATTGTATTTATTACCCACCTACAAGATTAATAACAAATCTATTGCAATTAAACAGTTTCTGTAAGCCATTTTAGTTCCAGACATTACAGCACTGTCAAGTCTGGCAGTAATTCGGTGTAGACTTACACCAATAATATAGTTCGCCATTAACCTGTAATTTTAGCTTGCAAAGTGTAATATGACAGTGATTTCTGATGGTAAATGAGATTATTATGATTGATTCTAAATAATTAGCAATGAATGAACATTCAAGAAACGTATTTAGAAGTACATGATGATTCAACCTCATTATGGACAGGACTATTTTTCCGGAATCTCCTGCAGGAGATTCTGACATGCCAGAATCTCCGGGTAGTTAATTCTAGGTGCCCTATACATTTCTTATGGAGACTCCGTAAGTGTTGGTCAAAGTCGTCGTTCTCGACGAGTGTGATGCGTAGCGTTCAAACGAGTTGCAGAATGACTTCTTTGACTAAAACGAGTTGCTTTCTGTATTTATCTCCCCACTGTACACACAAAAATAATGGACAACACACCAGGATATATACCATGGAGAACGGACTGCAATACTTGTAGGGGCATGGACAACGAATTCCCAATGTTAAGCTTATGGATATTTATTCCAGAGGTGAGATAATATAGAGGAAACCCATGAAAGTGTAGTTGTACGAGGCGCACAGTGCGAGCGACTGCTGATGTATAAATTCAGAAACCAATGAAAGTTTAGGGTCTGAGCTCGTATCCCATCGAGTTTGAATCACATAGTAATTCACGCGGCTTCGCCTTGTGAATTGCTATGTGATTCAAATGAGATGGGATCGAACTTTGACCCTAAACTTGAATGGGTTTCTGAATTTATCTCACCCTTAATATTGACTAATGGGCTAACATTTGTGACATTATCCCCCATTGGATATATTTCCTAAATATCTAATGGGTGTTAGATACGAGTTTCCAATGTTAAGTCTATGGAGAAAAAATATCTGGGGTGAGATAATGACTAAATTAAAACTTCCCTATCAAGGACTGGCTGCATTAGCGAGGTTGTCTAGGTGAGAGTCCATGTGGAATATGGTAGCATGGCTGGTCCATGTGGAATATGGTAGCATGGCTGGTCCATGTGGAATATGGTAGCATGGCTGGTCCATGTGGAATATGGTAGCATGGCTGGTCTCGCGCATTCCACCCGTAACGCGTAAAACTGTTACAACATTGTTTTGCATGTTCTTGTCACCTCAAATGTCTTTAATCACACAGTTAAAGAAATAACTTGTAACAGCCATGTTTTCTTTCTCCCTGTGGATTTTTACAAATCCGTGTGTTGATGAATCGCGACGTTTTTAAGTAGAGGAAACCAAATGAAACTCAGTCTTTGTCTTGGATTTATATATCGGCAAACGGTGGTCTTTTTCTCCTCGCCCATAAAAACAAGAGACAGTTTTATTTGCACCCCCGAGGTTGTATTCCGGTAGGGGGCGCGACACGGGACGCCCCCTGCCGTCAGCGTCCGTTACTAATGAGTGTTGAAAGATCTCGCCGAGTCTCGCCTAGCTCGAGATCTCAACGAGACATCCCCGCGTGGTGCCACTCGACCGTGTACACACGCGCCGATTCTGTCCGGTCCGGTCTCACCATAGCTCTGACAAAACAGTCAAATTTTAAATCATCTAGGATAACTGTTCAGTGTTATGAGGAGGCTGAACAAATCTCATATTGCAACTTATGTTAACATCAGTCTACTAACATCCAATGCACTGAATAATGCCTACACTAATAGAATTATATCTTTGACATTTACGAATACGTTATTTAGCATAACTTTATCGTTTGAATAGCATATTTATCATGTAGCCAGGAGACCAAAGGCACTGACTTAAAATTATCAAAACTCCAAAGACATTGATACATTTAAAAAGAAATTTGTGAAAGAAAATCAAGTGTGAATGATATAGTCTATGGATTCGAGTTATCATCTCAATACATCTGTATGTATACTCTATACTCTATTGTATCTTTGCACATCATACCTTTCTTTATGCAATTGTTTAATGGAAAAGGGGTATAACCTGCCTACTCCTTACTATAATGTGAAATCTACAACTTGTATCAGAATAACTCACCAAGGTGAGAGATGCAATAAGAGAATTTAACGAATATAAATAAAGGAGAGTGTGTGATCCTACTGAGAACCAAATGGAGAGAGATTTCATGAAGCCAGCAAGATGGGGCCATCATCAGTACATCCACACCTTTTAATGAAAAACATTAAAAAAACATATATATATATATCCACTGAGGAGAAACAATGAAAAAAAAGTCGAAAAACAGAAATGTCGTCTGCTTGCCGGGAGCGCCCCCTAGAGACAGCGTCCGTCACCACTGTATCAGAGGACCACGTGATCCGATTCCTACTGCGGCTGGTTGCCGTCGTTCGCTGTTCTCCCTCATTTCCCACTGTAGGTCCCTGTGTCCTTGTTACCCCTCCACCCCGCCCCCCCCTCCTACCCTCCACCCCCGACCTCCCGCCGGCCTTCAGAACCCTCTGTTGCCCAACACCCCTCCGCGCGGGCCCAAAACACGCGCCCCCGACCCGCCCCGCCGCCAAATAAACAGCGCATGCGCATAGGCACGTGGCTATTGTCAGAGCGAGGCTGGGGCTGAAGGTCAAGGTCGCAGACAGTGGTGGGGCGGCGGACAGACACCGGTGGGAGATACAGTATGATGACTGGTGGGGTGCCGGTGGGCAAGGATGGTGCTGACTTTGTATATTTTTGATGCCCTCCATCCACTTTCCTCCGCCGCCACATTCTTCACCTTATAAATACGGGGACATGGTGTCCGGGGTTGGTATCATTGAACCTCCCCTCGCCTACCAGACACAACCACACTGTTTGGGGATGGGATCCAAACGATGGGGAGATGTGTGGATCTCTTTCCCCTCTTTCGGCAGCCTGTGTCTCATGTTTCTGCCCCACCTCCATGCACCTCCCCCAACCCCACACCCCATTCACAGGGTGCTGGTGTGGCCTGGCATGGCGGGGTGCGGGGGGTGAAGTGGTATGAGGGAAGATAACGCCACGCGAGAGCGCCAGATAACGGCATGATGGAATGCGCTCTACGCATGTCCATATCAGGACCCACTTCCGGTAGGGGATGGTTCTCAGAAAGCATACAATGTGTGGTTGTGGTGATGAAATGGTCATAATTTGCCTTTATCTGAGAAAACCGACCTCTGCGACTTCATTTCCCACACATAAAAGGAATACTATACTTGAAGAAAAACACCAAAGCGATGGTTTAAGAGATAAAACGCACAAGAGGTACATTTTGTTGAGGTTTATGGTACCTCGATTTCAACGTTTTGCCGATCTTCTTGTGACGTTGGGCAGCTATGTGATAAATTTAAGATCTATGAAGGATTTGTCTCTGTATAATGGTCCCTACCCGGTTTTAATCCCTGATTGGTTGGTTTGATTTAACGTCCAGTTAACCATTGCAGGTTCTCACCAGTCTTTCTCATGGTTCTTTTACACCACAAGAGTGGTTATCCAATCTATGTGATGAATTCAGGTAGAAATCTCACCCCTAAATATTCACCGAGGTGAGAGTTCTTTTACTTCCCACACCACATAGACATGGTATAAGAAGGATTGACCTTTGATATAGCAGTAAATCTGCCACTGCTGGGGGAGAAGGAGAAAGGTGGTTGTACGCCACACCACATAGACATGGTCTGAGAAGGATTGGCCTTTGATATAGCAGTAAATCTGCCACTGCTGGGGGTGAAACAGAAAGGTGGCTGTACACCACACCACATAGACATGGTATGAGAAGCACTGGCCTTTGATATAGCAGTAAGTCTACCACTGATGGGGATGAAGGAGAAGAGTGGCTGTAGTAGAACTCGAACCCATAACCTTGAGATTACAAGTCCATGGCCTTATGTCCTACTAACTCCCCACCCTCTTACTCCCTGATTTCATCAGGGGAATGACAAGATGAACCTCAGTAGTTACAGACTTTCAGGATAATTACCAAATCTGAATGATAATAATCATTGCAAGTGAACTCTGCAACTGATGAAGATGATGGGCATTTCGCGTGTGGAAAGAGCTCAAATTAGGTCCACAAATACTGACATGTATTTTCATTTTATTTTCTACAACGGGAACCTTATTTACAAGTAGGGGGGATAAATCCTCAACAAGGTGTGCCATGAGAACGGAATCCAAAGGTGTAGGCAGTGATTATATAATAGATAACTAACTTTAATGCTACCAAGGCCATATTTTGTTATCCGTCGTATACAAAGTACCCATTGGAAATGTATGGGGACTCTGTATAGCACCATCCATTGTTTAAAAACTGTTAGATACCCATATGTAGTATACGGATTCAAATTTGTGGTATACGGCCTCGAAGCCTTTGTATACGGGAAAATTGTCCCTTGGTGCAATGGACAAAAAAAAGTCCCTATTGATAAAAGTTTTAATATGGCAACTCCTGGGGGTAATTTACTAGAGAAGAGGGATAATAGACACAACAAACGATGATTATGTGAACAAGTGGCTCTGTAAACCACTTGAGGTTGACGTAGTAATTCCCTCGCTCGCGCTTGTGTATTACTACGCGTCAACCTCTCGTGGTTTACCGCCACCTGTCCACTAAACCATCGATTGGTGTCAATATAATATATAGATATCGAGACAATGCTAAAATTCCTCTATGTGAAGTCCCAACAAATATTTTAGATAAAGTCCACCACCTGATATTTTGGATGGCGTCAGTGGGCAAGATGGCCGCCTCCATAGCACAATAGCTATGTGGCATATACGGCATATAGCCTATGATCCATGGGCACCGCCATGACGCCCCCTGAGTAGGTGTTCTTCACTAATGGAGGTGAATTAGTAGGTGTTCTTCACTAAAGGAGGTGAAAAAGAAGTGAGTGATAATTGGGAAATGTCACAACTTAAGCCTTGCTCAAATATTTATATAAAGTATTCCATATGGAAAATATCATGTCTTGGGTTTAATCATTATCTCATCCTGCTTTGGGATGGGTGTAGAGAGTCAAGGGAACCATGGTAAAATGTTGAAAGGCAGTTGAATTTTGTAAGAACAAAGAGCCAGAATACAGGTTTGTCCCCCGACCACCTAGTGACTGCTTCATGAACTAACAATGGCTCTGTCCTCTATAGCTGAGGAGTAATGGCGTCTAGGCAGCCTTCGTCCACGCCGTCAGTTCTCAGGCTGGGCTCCGGTCTACAACCATCACTCTCACCAAACTCCGAGAAAAAGTGTATTGTTGGACAAACGCTGATCCGATCGTCATTTCCGGTGCCCGAGAGCCATCTTCCCGACGTCAGTGACGTCACTCAGCGTCCACAGACGCCCGTCGCTCCACTTCCGGTATCGGGGCGCTCCCTGGTGGCGAGGTATCAAATTAACCCGCTCATCCCGTGTCTAAACATCCCACAATGCACCGCGTCGCTCAGCCGACTGACTTGAATCGCTAATCGGCGATTGGTCAGCAGCCCACCCACGTGACCGGACTTGATAAACGCTGATTGGTCAGTTTGTGTGTGCTGGTCATGCGCTATGATACCTTCCGGTGGAGCGTCCTAGAACGTCCATCGGAACTGCAAGAGCTCCTGACTGAGGGTGTGTCTTTTTTCCCACTCAAATCTGTGAAAGGCTGTAATTTATCTCACCCCTGGTATTTTTTCCCCATAGACTTAACATTGGGAACTCGTATCCAATGCCCATCGAGTATTTAGAAAAAAAATCCCCAATGGGGGATCATGTCACAAATGTTAACCCATTAGTCAATGTGACAGGTGAGATAAATTCAGAAACCTATTCAAGTTTAGGGTCAGAGCTTGATCCCATCACCTTTGAATCGCTACATGCGGCTACGACTTGTGAATTACTATGCGATTCAAACTTGATAGGATACAAGCTCTAACCCTAAACTTTCAAAGGTTTCCTCCCACAGTACTTTATCATTTAGTCACCCCAGTCACACGGAGGTACCTCCCATTGCCACCTTTACAGCTAACCACTAGTCACCCCAGTCACATGGAGTTACCTCCCACTGCCACCTTTATTGCTAATGGCTAGTCACCCCATTCACACCTCCAATTGCCACCTTTACAGCTAACCACTAGTCACCCCACTCACACCGAGTTACCTCCCACTGCCACCTTTACGGCTAACGGCTAGTCATCGCACTCACACGGAGTTACCTCCCATTGCCACCTTTACGACTAATTGCTAGTCACCCCACTCACACAGAGTTACCTCCAACTGTCACCTTTACGGCTAACGGCTAGTCACAATCACACTGAGTTACCTCTCATTGCCACCTTTACGGCTCATGGCTAGTCATCCCACTCACACTGAATTACCTCACACTGCCACCTTTACGGCTAACCACTAGTCATCACACTCACACTGAGTTACCTCTCACTGGCACCTTTAAGGCTAGCGGCTAGTCACCCCACTCACATAGAGTTACCTCCTACTGCCACCTTTACGGCTCATGGCTAGTCACCCGCTCACATAGAGTTACCTCCCACTGCCACCTTTACGGCTAACGGCTAGTCATCACACTCACACTGAGTTACCTCCCATTGCCACCTTTACGGCTAACCACTAGTCACCTCCCTCACACTGAGTTACCTCCCACTGCCACCTTTACGGCTAACGGCTAGTCATCACAATCACACTGAGCTACCTCCCATTGCCACCTTTACGGCTAACGGCTAGTCATCACACTCACACTGAGTTACCTCCCACTGCCACCTTTACGGCTTACGGCTAGTCATCACACTCACACGGAGGTACCTCCCATTGCCACCTTTACAGCTAACCACTAGTCACCCCACTCACACGGAGTTACCTCCCATTGCCACTTTTACGGCTAACGGCTAGTCATCACACTCACACTGAGTTACCTCCCACTGCCACCTTTACGGCTTACGGCTAGTCATCACACTCACACGGAGGTACCTCCCATTGCCACCTTTACAGCTAACCACTAGTCACCCCACTCACACGGAGTTACCTCCCATTGCCACTTTTACGGCTAACGGCTAGTCATCACACTCACACGGAGTTACCTCCTATTGCCACCTTTACGGCTTACGGCTAGTCAACCCATTCACACTGAGTTACCTCCCACTACCACCTTTACGGCTAACAGCTAGTCATCACACTCACACGGAGTTACCTCCCATTGCCACCTTTACGTCTAACCACTAGTCATCACACTCACATGGAGCTACCTCCCATTGCCACCTTTACGGCTAACGGCTAGCCATCACACTCAGGCTCACGGCCACCCGTTAATCCGTGCCTCCTCAGGCCCCCTCCTTCCTGCCTGGCGATAATCTGAGAACGGCCGTTAAGAGCAGGCGGCGGGCGGCGGCCATATTCCCTGGACGACGGGTCGGAGGTGAGTGATTGTGACTGCTCCACGGTACCTGCCTCCGGGCACGGGTAGAACGGCACTGTCCGATGTGTTACACACCAGGTACTGGGCATCCAGGGTGACCAAGCACTACCCACTGCCTATTATCAAGAAACGTCATGAAATTTCATACAATTGTTTATATGGCATGAGTTGTATTCCCGGAATGATATCACGAAGCGGAGCTGAGTGATATCTGTAGCAGAAGACAACGAACGCCATGTAAACAAGTGAATGAAATTAAGTGACGTTTAGATTTTATCCTACCCGGTAACATGTTTTTAACTTCATATTTCAACTGTGGCATATAAATGTTTTATGGCATAACCGTGGAATACAGGCCCACCATGTTAAGTCTATGGAGATTTATATGCGGGGTAGGATAAATATATATACGTACGGTCCTACCGCCAGCTACCAACTATATATATAAGCCACCACCCATTGACATATCACCACCAACCTACTGCCCACCAGCCACCACCCATTGACTATTAACCTGCCGGTAGCCACCCACTCTCTACAAGCCACCACCCATTGACTACTAACCTAACGATAGCCACCCACTCCCTATAAGCCACCACCCATTGACTACTAACCTACCAGTAGCCACCCACTCTCTACAAGCCACCACCCATTGACTATTAACCTACCGGTAGCCACCCACTCTCTACAAGCCACCACCCATTGACTACTAACCTAACGATAGCCACCCACTCCCTATAAGCCACCACCCATTGACTACTAACCTACCAGTAGCCACCCACTCTCTACAAGCCACCACCCATTGACTATTAACCTACCGGTAGCCACCCACTCTCTACAAGCCACCACCCATTGACTACTAACCTACCGGTAGCCACCCACTCTCTACAAGCCACCACCCATTGACTATTAACCAACCGGTAGCCACCCACTCTCTACAAGCCACCACCCATTGACTATTAACCTACCGGTAGCCACCCACTCTCTACAAGCCACCACCCATTGACTATTAACCTACCGGATGCCACCCAATCTCTACAAGCCACCACCCATTGACTATTAACCCACCAGATGCCACTCACTCTCTACAAGCCACCACCCATTGACTACTAACCTACCGGTAGCCACCCACTCTCTACAAGCCACCACCCATTGACTATTAACCCACCAGATGCCACCCAATCTCTACAAGCCACCACCCATTGACTATTAACCCACCAGATGCCACTCACTCTCTACAAGCCACCACCCATTGACTACTAACCTACCGGTAGCCACCCACTCTCTACAAGCCACCACCATTGACTTAGCACTGGCCACCCACTACCCCCAGGCCACCATCCACTGACTTACTATTGGCCACCTACTTCCTTCAAACCACCACCCATTGACTAACTACAGGCTACCCACTACCAACCAAACATTACCCACTGACAAATCACTACCCACCCACTGCCCATCAATAAACACCACTGACAAATCACTACCCACCTACTGTTCACCTTTCACCTCCTGTTCCTCAGCCACCACCCACTGACTTTCCATAAGCCACCCATTGTCTGCTAGACACCACCCATTGACTTATCCTCTGCCACCCACTGTCCACCAGACACCACCCATTGACTTATTATCGGCCACCCATTGTCCACCAGACACCACCCATTATCTCACCTCTGGTACAAGCTTAGCCATAGAAAAACCATTAGAAAAAAATACTCAACGATCACCCAAATAAAGTAACTATACTACGCCACGGCCGTGGCGTAGTGTATGTGAGATGACGTCATATGGATTTGCTAAGTATATTTTAACGATTTTGATGTTGTGATGTAATTTAATGGCAGAGAAAGGGGTGAGATAAATCCAGAACCACACTCGAATGGTAAAATACGATTCTCGATGTAGTTCTATATAATTGTCCAACACATACCACCCATTGACTTATTATCGGCCACCCATTGTCCAACACATACCACCCACTGACCTACCATTGGCCACCCACTTTCCAGCAGACAAATTCCATTGCCTGAACACCACCTACCAACGCCACTCACGTCACCCACTGGTTAAGGCCCTACCACAGCTCTCCCCCCACCCTCACCCTGCCCATACCGCCGCCCGCCCCTCATACACCTCCTATCTGCCGCTATCTACCCTCAATCCGGTGTCCTGTGAACGGCCAGGCAGCGAGTGTCAGTCGTGGTCCGCTTTATAAATGAATAAATAACAGTTATAGGAAGCTGGGGAGAGGGGGTGCCTTTCAATTGAGACGGGGGTGCGTGGAGGGGGGATGGGAGGAGGAGGAGGAGGAGGAGGAGGAGGAATAGGGCATGGCTTCCTACGGTCAATTTCTCATGACAACATTGTAAAAACAGCGCATTGGTGATCAGAGTAGGGGGGGGGGAATAAGGGGGGGGGGGGCTTCCCCCGTGTCGTGAGGCCTGTTTTCGCATTGAAATTGAACCACTCCGTAGGCCTTTCACTGTGGCGGGCCGCCTGAGCACCTCCCGATGAATGAGCGCCATATTTGAGCAGTTGACGCGAGCATAATGCGAGGACCGTGAGCTATTGATTGAGCTGCTCCGGCGGCACGCCCGCTAGGCGGCGGGCGTGTGGGCGATATTGCGGGAGGATCGATCGCCTCAAGGAGCAGGAGCCCAGTTTAAGGTATCACAACGGTGGTTGGGTCAGCGGCAGACTGCCTGCACCTGCTCGCGGTGATAATGAAGACCGCCGGTCGTATTGTGCGTTGTGAGACCTTGCGCCGACCCCAACCACGTGAGCAATGTACGCCGGATCAAAGGCTACGCAGACCGCAGGACTCGCCGGTACCAGCCTCGTACGCCACTGGTTCATAATACGAAGACGTGCGCACAGGACAAGGAAAACATTCCCATCTCCAAGCCACATTCTACTTCTTAGTAATTAAATATGATAAAAAATCCCATTTAATTCCATCCTTGTATATTTTTACGCCAGAGGTCAGATGTTAGTCTTCCCGGAAGGAATGCGCTGGCTGTGTGGCTTCGGTCCCTTATTAATAAAGGCTGCGGTGTGCGTAGGGTTAACGGTGATCTTAGTGGCTTGTGTGGGTGACCGGGAGCTGATATAGATCACAGTCTAAGAGCAGCTTCCCCTTCCCATGAGCTGCTCTTTATAGATCCTCGTCCCCCTCCACCATGCCCGTGGATTATGTCTTTAGATATTCTTTTTTTCTTCCCGAATCCTCCCTTTTCTATACTATTCCCCTCCTGCTGTCCCCACCATGCAGACAGTTCGGGTGATGGATGATATGGCATATGCTGACACAGTCATGTTTTCTATACGGGATTGCAACCCTAGATCACCCTTTACGTACCTCAATAAATACCCCGACCCGTCCCGGCCGCATACGCAAGAGCCGGAATATCCACTTTATTATCCACCTAATATAAAGTGTCCATAGATAACACATAGGGAGTGTGTATCACCATACCCGGAGTATACAGATATATCCACCTAATATAAAGTGTCCATAGATAACACATAGGGAGTGTGTATCACCATACCCGGAGCATACAGATATATCTACCTGATACAAAGTGCCCATAGAAAATACACAGGGAGTGTGTATCACCATACCCCGAGTATACAGATATATCCACCTGATACAAAGTGTCCATAGATAACACATAGGGAGTGTGTATCACCATACCCCGAGCATACAGATATATCCACCTAATACAAAGTGTCCATAGAAAATACACAGGGAGTGTGTATCACCATACCCCGAGCATACAGATATATCCACCTAATACAAAGTGCCCAAAGAAAATACACAGGGAGTGTGTATCACGATACCCGGAGCATACAGATATATCCACCTGATACAAAGTGTCCGTAGAAAACACATAAGGAGTGTATATGGACATACTCAGAGCATACCGATCTGTTGTATGCTCCGGGTATTTGGAAAAATAGTGCATAACTAAAACGAATTGAGCATACAGATATATCCACCTGATGCAAAGTGTCCATAGAAAAGACACAGGAAGGGTGTATGGACATACTTGGCGCATACCAATCTGTTGTATGCTCCGGGTGGCACATGTGGAAAAATAGTGCATAATTAAAAGGAACTGATATTGACATGCCACTTGTCCAGAAAAGGTGGATAATAGATACACTATAGACTGGTTTCAGATACAAGCGGTTGCATCGAGTTTGAATCGTGTGACAATTCACAAGGCGAAGCCCTGTGAATTACATAGCGATTTAAACGAGATTGAATCAAGCTACGACCCTGAACTTGAATCGGTTTCTGAGTTTATCTCACCCTTCACATTGATTGACTAATGGGCTAACCTTTGTGACATTCTCCCCCATTGAGTATTTTTCTTGTAAATACTCAATGAGCGTTGGATACGAGTTCCCAATGTTAAATGGGATGAGATAAATATGCGTAAGAGAGTATGAACGTTAACTATGTGCAGTAGTTGAAAAAAAACCCACAAAGGTTGACAATTTTTTTTTTTTTTGGTTAAATTTTATTGACCATTCTCCAAGCGGAGATCTTCCAGGCAATTTCAGGTACAAGCTCATACAGTCGGACATGAACAACTCAGTTGAAATAAGAAATAAGAAATGAAGAGTGAGTAACCAACACCAATCCTGGTTATATATGTATATTATCTCCAGTTACATCTTCCATCAAACATGACACACACCTTGAAGCCATAGAAGGGAAGCCATTGCATTTCAGGTGGCTTCTTCATAGACACATGACCTTGATCTGTTCGTCCAGGGCTAAATCACCTTCGATGTGGTGAGCAAAAGAGACAGAAGAGGAAGCCGTACGACTCAGTCACCTCTGTCCAGTGTCCGCACACGGGTTATTTATACGGCATATAGCCTATGATTCATGGGCGCCGCCATGACGCCCCCCGAGTAGGTGTTCTTCACTAATGGAGGTGAAAAAGTAGGTGTTCTTCACTAAAGAAGGTGGAAAAGAAGTGAGTGATAATTGGGAAATGTCACAACTTTAGCCTTGCTCAAATATTTATATAATGTTCCATTTGGAAAATATCGTGTCTTGGGTTTAATCATTATGTCATCCTGCTCTGGGATGGGTGTAGAGAGTCAAGGGAACCATGGTAAAATATTGAAAGGCAGTTGAATTTCGTAAGAACAAAGAGCCAGAATACAAGTTTGTCCCCCGACCACCTAGTGACTGCATCATGAACTAACAATGGCTCTGTCCCCTATAGAGTCCCCTTCTCCACAGGATGTCAGGACACAACGCCCTCTGCCGAGTGGTGGAGGTACTGCCGCGCATGCGCACTGATAGCGCCCCCTGTCGGATAATCTTGTCTCTGCCCCCTCACGTCACGTGACACCTGGTTTATTTCGCAGCGCCCCCTGACGACTCCCGACGGCCTGAGAGTCTCAAGGTCAGGGACGCTCAAGGTCACTGCCTTGTGATTGGTCGGAGGACATCACGTGGTCAGAACGCCATGACGACACCTCATTCCCGCTATCAGGGGCTTAAGTTAACCCTTATTATCGCCCGGAAGACGTCGACAGGAAGTGGCAGTGTTACTGACGTTTCTGACGTCATACTCGGGAAGGGCTGCGCTGACATTGAGAATGTTGAGTACATAAATAATGCTATGCTTCTCACTACTGGCCATCTGAGACCGGGGATGTAGATGTGAGAAGGATTGGGATGTTAGACGCGACCGAAAGGTAGTGGAAAATAGAGTGTAGGAGACACAGAAGGATAAAGAGGAAACCAACAAGTTTGGTCAAAGTCGTCGTTCCCCACGGGTTTGATGTGGAGTTATATGAATGAGGTGACAGTCGAATGAATAGCACATAGCGCTCAAATGAGTTGGAGAACAATGACTGACCAAAACTAACTGCTTTCTGTATTTATATGTATTTATTTATTCATCTCAGCCCTGTACACACTAAAAGGATGGACGTTGCACTGGATATAGACAATGGAGAACAGACTACAACAAGCATGGAGAACGGGTTCCCAATTTTAAGGCTATGGGACAAAAATACCAGGGTTATAGGTATAGAGGGTAAACGGCAAGTAATAAGATTATAGACAGGAGTGTGGAAAAGGTTGCAGTATACCGTAGTCTATAGAATACTCAATTCTGATAAAAACCGATGTGATTAGATGCAGTTTCACTAGGCTATTCTTTAGATTTTTATTTTCTTTTTTTCAACTGGGAAGACTTTCAGCTAGTTAACTAGTTGCCAAACAGTTGACAGCACATACTGAGCTCATTCCGTGGACAGTCAATGTCACATGTGGACCATTAGGAGAAACCAAATGAGAGTTAGCCTTGTCAATGTTTATGCCACGATGGGCAGGTTGTGTATTACTACACAATGCATTAGCCGGGTGTAGTGAGTAGCAGACCTGACCAGAGTGGTATAAACATTGAGTAGGCTAGATCGAATTCGGTTTCGTATCTATCCTACCCCGTCTCACCGCTAGACAGAGAAAATTTTGCGTGTTGACACTCATCGGAGGATGGCCGCGTTTATCAATGCTGCCGGATCTACTTTCGTTATCGTGTCTCTGATTGGTCCGTTAATTTATTCACCTCGGTGCATAAATAACACTTTGTTCAACGCTCCGTCAAATACACTGAGTCAATCTTAAACCTATGGCATTTTTTATTAGGGTTAGGATGATATCAAGAAACATCACAAAATTTCATATGATTGTTTATATGGCATGAGTTGTCTTCTTGGCATGATATCACGAAGCGGAACTGAGTGATATCTGTAGCAGAAGACAATGAATGGCATATAAGCAATTTTATGAAATTTAGTGATGTTTAGATTAGTCTAATCACAGCTCATGGGGCAACTCACAGTACAGCTCACAGTACAGCTGACAGAGCAGCTGACAGAGCAGCTCACAGTACAGCTGACAGAGCAGCTGACAGAACAGCTCACAGAGCAGCTGACAGAGCAGCTGACAGAGCAGCTCACAGAGCAGCTCACAGAGCAGCTCATAGAGCAACTCACATAGCAGCTCACATAGCAGCTCACATAGCAGCTGACAGAGCAGCTGACAGAGCAGCTGACAGAGCAACTCACAGTGCAGCTCACAGAGCAGCTGACAGAGCAGCTGACAGAGCAACTCACAGAGCAGCTCAGAACAGCTCACAGAGCAGCCCACAGAGCAGCTCACAGTGCAGCCCACAGAGCAGCCCACAGAGCAGCTCACAGAGCAGCCCACAGAGCAGCTCACAGAGCAGCCCACAGTGCAGCTCACAGTGCAGCTCACAGTGCAGCTCACAGAGCAGCTCACAGTGCAGCTTACAGAGCAGCTCACAGTGCAGCTCACAGTGCAGCTCACAGTGCAGCTCACAGAGCAGCCCACAGAGCAGCTCACAGAGCAGCTCACAGTGCAGCTCACAGTGCAGCTCACAGAGCAGCTCACAGAGCAGCTCACAGTGCAGCTCACAGAGCAGCCCACAGAGCAGCTCACAGTGCATCTCACAGAGCAGCTCACAGAGCAGCTTACTGAACAACTCACAGAGCAACTCGTCATTCACCAGTCCCGGTTATAAGCCGCACTCTAATCACACGACGTCTTTTTCCCCGTCTGTCCCTGGCACCACACACCACCGCCAGCACTCTCCGCACTCTCTATCTGATCTGTCAGCACAAGGTCGTCCCCAAGGTCAACCAAGGTCACGCCGAGGTCGCGCTGAGGTCACGCCAAGGTCAGGGATCCGGGTGGGGTGTCGGGCGGGGCCCGTGTCCCACACTGGATCATGTCGTCTGGCAAATAGGCATTAGCCACCCAAACTTTACAGGGGACACTATCAGGGTGTGGGTGAGACACCGCGGCTTTATGGCGGCGACTATGGAGTGAGACACCGGGGAGATAAGCGTACTATCCGCCCGTATCAGATGTTACCAGCTGGTGCTCGAGTAGCTCTCCCGCTAGGGGTGCTCCATTAACTCTTCAACGAGCAAGTCCCCGGGGGGCATTTTTTTTTTACGTGGAAAAGTCCATAAGAGGAAAAAAAACTTAAATTGAAATCTCAATGGTAGATTTTTAACACGGGTATTATTAGGCACCCTTACTATGGAGACTACGCTACCTGATCAGTGAGTTAGGATATGGAGTGTGTTAGAAGTTAGGATTGTTTGAGAAGAGTTAGTAGGTCCTGGCCGTGGGCTGAGGACACTTGTTGTCCAGGCAACCACTGACCAGTGCTACGGACCACTCAATGAACTGAACCTGAGCTACAGGCAGCTGACAGACCATAGATCACAGCCAACCGTATGCGGGTTACTGTGGGGAAGCCACATAAGGAACATGAAGCAATATATATGTACATTGTTTATATTATGTATCAATTACATTATATGCGGAAACTGGCTTACTGTCTTCATACGTCAGAAATACGCGGTTACATTTGATCAGATAAATCCGGAGGCAGAAGGATGTATCTATACGTCATGGGTAGCAGCGGGCAGTATGTGTAGATCATACCGGTATAGGTATACAAATAATATTAGCCAATATAATCAGCCCCGTCCTCAGTTGAGATGAGGTGTTGAATATTTTACCTAAAATAATATATGATATTTGTTTATAGATTGCACACAGTACATATATCACTATGGATGCATAATGTATACTGTAGAGGTATAGAGATGTAGAATATAGTTAATATATTACAATATGAATTACATTATCTAGGATAT
Source organism: Alentia gelatinosa (assembly GCA_950022655.1). NCBI lineage: Eukaryota > Metazoa > Annelida > Polychaeta > Phyllodocida > Polynoidae > Alentia > Alentia gelatinosa. The sequence goes on from OX465590.1 coordinate 6,477,643, forward strand.
GTATGGTATGTATATTAATTGCACACAGTACATCTATCACTATGTATGCATATTGTATACTGTACAGGTATAGATATGTAGAATATAACTAATACATTACATATGAATTATATTCTATAAGATATATATGTGTATATAAATTGCACACAGTACATGTATCACTGTATGCTTATTGTATATTGCTGAGGTATAGATATATAGGATATAGTTTGTATATAGACCTACACAGTGCATTAAATGAGCGCCACCATTTGTCACCAAATGGCTGTTGCATTCCTGAGTAGAAATATCTCATATCCTAGGATTTCCTAAATATGACAATTTAATTAACTCCTTCATCCTAAATATGACAATTTAATTAACTCCTCAACTCCTAGTAACGAGAATACTGTTTAAATTTTTTTTTATTTGAGCCTAACTCTTTTATTGATCAGCATCCTTGGTGATTTCCGGCGACATACATAGATGTATATTAAAAATCTAGCTAAATAAATCTTAAATCCTTCTTCATGAGGTCTGTAATGAACCCTTAATCCTTCTTTTTGTCGTAGTACAGCAGTAACTTAGAGTTATGTTGAATAATCTAGGCTCGTACATGTAGACCCTTTTCTGTACGCCAAGGAGACCCAGGGACGACGTAGGTCAACTTTATTCAACACTTATGGATGACCTCATGGGACCTGTTTGATAATCTAGGCTCGTACATGAAGACCCTTTCTTGTACGCAAAGGATACCCAGAGACGATATGGGTCAGCTTTATTCAACACTCATAGATGACCATATGGATGACTAAGACTGTCTTAGCGAATGAACTCAATTGTTATTAAACGATAACCCTTGTGCGAGGTACAGAAAAGGGTCTTTATATACCAGTCTAGATTATTAAACAGACCCCAGTCTCGATAATTAAAACTGGAAAGCGCATGCGTACTCGGAGGTCACGTGACAGACAGGTTATTATCAAACGATAACCCTTGTGCGAGGTACAGAAAAGGGTCTTTATATACGAGACTAGATTATTAAACAGACCCCAGTCTCGATGATTAAAACTGGAAAGCGCATGCGTACTCGGAGGTCACGTGACAGACAGGTGTGACGTGTCCGTCCTCCAGGGACCTGCGACGCTCCTCCAGTGACCATGGTAACGGGTACAATTCTACGTAGACCCCCCTCAGCGCTAGGCTCTGCGCTCACGTGAGTCAGCTAACTATGGGATCTCCCTTCTGTAGGGGTTCTCTCAGATACGCAGGTAAACAAAGTCTCACCAAGAAACTTCATCTCCAGTTGTTTGTGAGCTTCACATAGAGGAAACCTAGGAAAGTTTAGGGTCAGAACCTGTATGCCATCGAATTTGATTCGTGAAGTAATTCACAAGGCGAAGCTGCGTGAATTACGTAGCGATTCAAACCCTAAACTTGAATAGGTTTCTGAATTCATCTCACCCTCCACATTGACTATTGGGCTGACGTTTGTGATATTATCCCAAATTGAGTATTTTTTTCTAAATACTCAGTGGGTGTTGGATACGAGTTCCCAATGTAAAGCATATGTGGTAAATATATATATATATATTTATTCATATATATATATATATATATATATATATATATATATATATATATATATATATATATATATATACGCATGATTTGAATTGAATATTTCTAAAATCTATTCAATTCGAAAAAAGCCGATAAATAATAATAACGTACTGGCTACCATAAGATTTCAAGTTTTTCCTCCAAACCTCTCTGGGAAAACAAAGAGAAGGGAATAGATATATGTCCAGATTAAGGGGTGCTTCTCTATATGGGGTCGGGTAGAGGTCATGCAGGGGACAAAAAGAGACTGTGGTCCTTAAAACGCGTTGATATCTGTCAGTGGATTAATCTGTGGCGTGTCTATCGGAGCCTGCAGTCTGTCTGTGTGTCTGTCTGTGGTACTGGAGGCACTCCGGCTGGCAGACAGGCCCACTTGCCCGTGGCAGTCCTCCTTGCATGGCTTCACCTCAGAACAAGGACTCCAGGCCTGCACCTGCGCTCCAGGGCCCTCCACGGGGAGTTGGGTGTCCTACCAAAATAAGGCCCGGTTACAAAGTTAGTCCACAAAGAGCTGCTCCGAGCAGGGTTGGAGGTAGACTAGCCTCCGTCCCTGTGTCCTACTCCTACTGCTGCCTACCGCCACCGCACGCCCTCCTTACCCCTCCACCTACTCTCCCCTTGGCCTGGCTGATTCCTGAGCCAGTCAGAGGAACCTTACACATTGTAATTTATTGTATTCATTGAATTTATGTTCATAATCAAAGACTTGAGCAAGTCTAGGTTGGAGGTGGACGAGGGCGTGTGGGTATTGTACTGGAGGTTTGGCATTTTCACACCAGAAGGCAATAGCATCTACCTGCCAGAAGAGCTGCTTTGTGACTGAGCCATCATAGAAAACAATAGCTTTTGATGTTTGTTTTATTTTTGGGTACTTTAATGTCCAATTTGTTCTATTAGATTTACTTTGGGTTTGACCGAATCTATGAGATGAATGTAGGTAGAAATCTCACCCATACACATTTACCGAGGTGAGAGTTTTTTTTAGTTCCCACACCAAATAGACATAGTATGAAAGGGACTGGCCTTTGATATAGCAGTAAATCTACTACTGCTGGGGAAGAGGGAGAAAAGTGGCTGTACACCACACCACATAGACATGGTATGAGAAGGACTGGCCTTTGATATAGCAGTAAGTCTACCACTGCTGGGGAAGAAGGAGAAAAGTGGCTGCATTGGGACTCTATTATATGGGCAGCGTATAAGTGGGATCAAACGCCAACACTGATTAGGTGTTTACATAGAATTGTGGAGCAAGGAATCCCGAAGAAAGGAGAACCTTCTCACACCTGTATTTTTCTTATGGTGATTGTGGTGACAACAATAGTGATGGTGTTGTGAGTGTTGATTCTGTGAGTACTGGTTTCAGTGGTAGTTTTTTGTCGTGTAGTTGTGTACACATAATGATGGTAATACCTACAGTATTGATGGCAGGTGACAATGGCCAGGGCCATATGTCATGTTGGCTGGTAGCGATTATGGAGTAGTGGTGATGGTTGTGGAAGTGATGGTAATAGTGTAGATAGTGGTTATGGTTGTGATTATAATAGGGATGATGCTTCTGGGGATAGGGATAATGATGATTTTGGTAGCCTTGGTGTATTGATAAGGCCCGTTTCCATTGCTTGAGATTATGTACCTTGGCAGGGGCAATTGACGGCGACAATTTTCCCTTCTCCCCCTCAGTCTCAGGGAATTGAGAGCACGAGGAGACTATGAACTGGTAAATAATCTGAGGAATATTGTCTCAGACAAACCCTGTTGGAGGGACATGAGTCTCTCTGTGTGAATCCCACTTAACCTAAGCCCTGCCTTACTTCTCTAAGGAGCTGCTCAGTCCATATGGGTCGTGTGAGTTCACGGATGACCTCACCTGACCCCGAGTGACTCCAGGGTTAGTGAGGGAGATGCCCACAGCTCTGTCCCCTCCAGTCATCACTGACTCAGATAATGCCCACCACTGCCAGCCGCATCATTTTACCCCGTCCCCTCACCCCCGACCACACAGGTCCACATACCATCCTCCCCGCTAAAAAAAAATAAGAAAACAAAAAATGTCTCACATCTTCTTCACCACAGTCTATCCTCAACATTCCACATTGTCCTTCCAGCGTGATAATCTTGTTAACCTTCGCCATCACTACCGCCACTACCACAGCTGTTGCCATCAGAGCAGCACTGGTGCTACCATAGCCATTAGATTCCATCTTCACTATTACAATGGTGGTCATCTGCACTACCATGATTTCGATCTGAGTGGCCATATTCTCCGCGTAGTTGACGCAAAGTAAAACTCCGAGCGATAGTGTCAACTACAAGGAGAATACGGCCACACAGATCGAAATCATGTTAATGTTGTATTTATTACTCACCTTTCGAGTAATTACTAGGAGAAAAATCTTGTAAATTTGATGCAAGCGCTGTGCATTGTTTATATGAATCAGATCCTTTAATGCCCGTCAGGAGGCCAAAAAAGCCGTATTCTCCTAGGAGATTCCGGAGGTCCGTATTCTACTCAGTAGCGATCTGTAAGCTTCATAGGCTTAGTATGGAGACTCCGTATTAGGTGGGTAATTATAGAGAACGTCCTGACTATGCTGTACATGCTACAAAACGAGATGAGCATTGAGGGTGAATACGGAACGAGGCGTTTACGCCGAGTTCCGTATTCACCGTTAATATTTATCAAGTTTTGTAGCATTTACGAGCATGGTAGGGCGTTCTATATTTATTATTTATTACCATCCTGATACGGAGTCTCCATACTAAGCCTATGGAGATTACAGATCGCTACTGAGGAGGATACGGAGCTCCGTACCCTCCTAGGAGGCTACAGAATTTTGAGATGAAAGTAGTCCCAAACATAACTTCTTAATTACGTTGAAAAGATTTCTAACGATCATATTTATTGCTTAAATCTAAAAATAAGTGAGTAATAAATACAACATTACCATAATATCGATCTGTGTGGCCGTATTCTCCGCGTAGTTGACACTACGCAATACTACGCGTCAACTACGCGGAGAATACGGCCACTCAGATCGAAATCATGGTAATATTGTGTATATATACCCATAAATGTTGAAATTTAACCAGAACTTACTGTAAATAGAACAAATTCGTTGAATTCGTAAATCCACCGATAGCGCAACGTTGTCGGTACACTCTGATACGGGTATGTTCCTTGACGACATCATCATCAACATTATACAATTATATTATATTATATTAACCAATCATATTGCGTTATTTTGACATTTTCATGACCCTTGGTTACGTCCAGGAAACGTATTCAGTATACATAGCAACACATAGTCAACGTGTTCAATACACATAGCAACGTGCGTCAACGTGTTCAGTATACATAGCAACGTGCGGCAACGTGTTCAATATACATAGCAACGTGCGGCAACGTGTTCAGTATACATAGCAACACATAGTCAACGTGTTCAATATACATAGCAACGTGCGTCAACGTGTTCAGTATACATAGCAACGTGTGGCAACGTGTTCAGTATACATAGCAACGTGCGGCAACGTGTTCAATATACATAGCAACGTGCGGCAACGTGTTCAGTATACATAGCAACACATAGTCAACGTGTTCAATATACATAGCAACGTGCGGCAACGTGTTCAGTATACATAGCAACGTGCGGCAACGTGTTCAGTATACATAGCAACGTGCGGCAACGTGTTCAATATACATAGCAACGTGCGGCAACGTGTTCAGTATACATAGCAACGTGCGTTCAACGTGTTCAGTACACTGTTATAGGGAAGCCTGTGCAGTATACTATATTTACTTTTTACTGCAGAACGGTGCGTATTTACAATATATACGTCATGGGTATATTTATATAAAACGTCCTGACCATGATGTACAAGTCACAGAACGAGATGGTAATTTACGGTTTGTAAATTGTATGGAACAAGGCATTTATGCCGAGTTCCGTACAAACCGTAAATTATCATCGAGTTCTGTGACTTGTACAAGCATGGTTGGACGTTATATATTTACTATATACCCAAAATTTTTTAAAAAATCATTAATTTAATTTTTAACAATCGATATGTTAATAAACGTGTTTGGCAAGGTGGTCCGTATTTGAGTGTACGGACCAGTGGTCCGTACAGTATTTTTACCTTATATTTTAAAACGATACGTATTTAACGTAAATACGGCATGGGTATATTAAAGAAGAAACCAACAAGTTTTGGTTAAAGTCGTCGTTCTCCACGAGTTTGGTGCGGAGTGATATGAACGAGGCGACAGCCGAGTGAATATCATGTAGCATTCAAACGAGTCGCAGAATGACTTCTTTGACCAAAACGAGTTGCTTTCTGTATCTATCTCACCCCTATACACATTAAAAGAATGGATGACACACAGGATATAAACCATAGAGAACGGACTGCAATACTCGTAGGGGCATGGAGAACGAGTTCCCAATGTTAAGCCTATGGGCATTTATTCCAGGGTTGAGATAAAGTAAAATAATAAACCATAGCGAGCATTATCTCACCCCTGGAATAAATGCCCATAGGCTTAACATTGGGAACTCGTTCTCCATGCCCCTACGAGTATTGCGGTCCGTTCTCCATGGTCTATATCCTGTGTGTCATCCATTCTTTTAATGTGTATAGGGGTGAGATAAATACAGAAAGCAACTCGTTTTGGTCAAAGAAGTCATTCTGCAACTCGTTTGAATGCTACGTGATATTCACTCGGCTGTCGCCTCGTTCATATCACTCCGCATCAAACTCGTGGAGAACGACGACTTTGACCAAAACTTGTTGGTTTCTTCTTTAGTTCACACGGCGGCCTGAGCAGCTCACGGTAGAGTTTGTTGTTACAGTGGCAGCCTGGCGAGCTGCTCAGAGATGAGACCCGGTTCGCTCATCAGTGACTCGCACACACGGATATCGTTAAAGCACACTTCACTGGAGCCCGGAGAGACACAGTTGTCTTTCCCTCTGTCCACCCGTGACACGCTCCATATAAAAGACACGTGTGAGTGCTGGGCCAGGGCTCAGGGGGTGTTTAGTGGGTGGCGAGTGGAGGCACCACGGAGCACTGGCTGCTATTGATTCGCATGAACGGTTCACCAGAATCACCCACACAGAAAAATAGATAAAAGACGCATTGAGGATAACACTCTCAGGAAAACAGATGTTACTCAGGAATGTACCACATTTTATTTTTGGCAGTTCTAGTCAAATATTTCCTGTGTGAGTGAGGCTAATAAGAATTATTTATGTGAATCTACGTTAGAGCCTACCTTATTAGTTTACATTAGGACACCTGTTAAAGTGTATGTGGGAACTTTCCTGGAGAAAATCGGCACCCCGATTTTTGTAAATCGGGTCCCGATTTTATCCCAAAAAAATTTGGAACGTCTCTATATATCACACCTGTTAAAGTAGGTTCTGATCACTTTAACTTCATGAGATGTACCAAAGTTTCATTTCTTAGATCCTGGACATGTTTTCATAGGGCACAGAGCGTTTGCTAGTTCCACCATCATCCGCTCGGAAATTGTAATGGAGCGCCACTGTAGTCATATTCTATAGATAATCGTGAGACGAGGCTAAAACCCTTTGACGGCAAACCCAAAGAACTTTTTGGACAAAATCCATTGAAAACTGAACCTGACACCTGGTGTTTTGTTTAGTGTTCGGGGCAAGATGGCTGCTTCCATAACACAATAACTATGTGCCCTATAGACAAAAGTTCACATAATTTGTAACATAGGTTCTAGAGACTACTACAGGTTATGAGTATATCCATGTCCTCTTAGGTCTAAAGTACCACCAGTACTCGCAGTAGATCGGTGTAGGAAGTCATAGTCTGTACCAAAATGTTGTCAATAAGTCGACCACAGCGATGCAATTTGATTTAAAAGGATTATTCATAAAACAGGTTATGTACATCATGCCCTACAAAAACACCAAGTAGACATACTCGGAACTAGGTGTCCTGATTTAGGATCCAAAAATAACCAAACCTCACATCAACAGAGTTAGTGAATCTATATTTATCACATTCTGCTTTGTATTGAACTCGATAGCTAAGTTACGAAACCAATTTTCAATATTTGTGAGAAAAGGGACAATGATGAGAGGTTTCAAGCAGTATCAATCAGCAGATGTTAAGTACATATAGTCTACGTACCCCATATCTTATCTATAAATCTCTATCTCAATGTCTAGCCTGAGATAACAAACGACCCAGATATATAGTCCAGTCAAAATAAGGTTTGACCGGCCACAAAAAACAAAAGATTTAATTCCAGTGCCATTCATCTCAGAATACTTTACATATTACCAGAATCTGAGAATGAAAATCGAAATTAATCCAAGTGGTGATTTTCATTCTGGCATTAGGTAGGGTATTCTGAGGTGAATGCCACTGGAATCGAATCTATTGCTTTTTTGTGGCCGGTTAGGCCCTTTTTTTTGGCTTATTTTGGCTGTACTAATATCAAGAGACGTCACAAGTTTGAGTCTGAGTTTATTTATGCCACGCATTTTGTTGGCTCCATAATTTCACGAGTCGAAGACGAGTGACATTACGGAGCTAACAAAATAAGTGGCATCAATAAGCTCAAACTCAAACAAGTGGCGTCTAGATTTTATCCTACCCCGTTTCCATATTTTTTCAGTATCAGAAAGTAGTGGCATAAACAACACTTTATGTCACTACGCGTGACATAAACAAATCCCATGTTAAGCCTATGGCGTTTTTTATTAGGGGTAGGATAATAGTGTCTAATCTGATAGTAAACCAAATGGCAATTATAAAAAAACAACATGAAGATACAGGCGGACAGTGTAAAGATTTCTCAGACAGAGTTCATTGTTTGGTGCCCAGGTGCAGGTCGTTACCATGGAGATGGACACTGGAGGTGACAGGTGAACCCAGGGGAGCCCGATAGTTCCTCCTGTGGCCTCCTCCAGGGCATTGCCATGGTAACAGGACGCTGGGAAGATACCCGTGTGTGGCCGGCGCTACTTATAGTTGAGTAGTTTCTGCGAAACACCCCTGCTCCTGTAACCCAGCAATCCAGCCCATCCTACCCCCACACCACCCCCACTCCCTCCTCCCTCCACCAACCCCCTCATGCCACCTACTTCGCGTCTCCAACGCAGGGAATTGACGCGGGTTGATTTTTCTTTCAACGCGCACCTCAAGTTGAGCTGTTGTTTAAGGCGTGTTTATTTTCATTTCTAATCGCGTTTGTTTTGTTTCTGATACAGTTTTATTTTTTGGGTCGTTAGCGGGCTGACACGATCAGATCGCATGTGGAAAATGTGAACCTTGTCGGGAACAAAGAAACAGCAACGTCTGCATGAAGAATACATGTGGTATTTATATAGAACTGGATCGAGAATCCTCATACACAATATTCCACGAGTTTGGATGCGCTGCAATCGTTATCGAGACGAAGCGGAGTGATGGTTGCAGCACATCCATATGAGTGGTGTATTGTGTATTTTACGATTCGAGTGCTGTTCTGGATTTATCTCACCCCTTTCACTAGCATTAAATAACATCACAATATCAGAATGATTCAAATTATTATTACTTCGCAAACTTATGAATTTTATAAAAACAAAAATTTAAAAAATTTGCCTCGTACGCTTTCGCGTATTTTCATCGGATTTTTTTTTTTTTTTACACATTATTTCGCAAACTTAATTGGTCAATAGCGTATGACGTCATCTCACATTCACTCCACAACGGCGTAGTATTGTCACTTTACGGGGGTGAACATTAAGTATTTTTATTAATGTTATTCCTTTGACTAAACTCGTAGTTGACGACGTAATATCCTCGCTAATCGCTCGGATATTACTACGCGTCAACTACTCGGAGATTACGGCCACTCGTACACAAAACCAGTCATTATTGTGTATTTACACCATGTGATGTTGGAAATACAAGGTGCTTATCTTACTCAAGGTCGGTAGTTTACAATGGATTTCTAGATCTAGATCACCCACTTATGATAGTCACTCTAGCTCACTCTACAATGGCTACAGTGGGTTTTATGGCGAAGAACTGCCTCAGATTAGGAACATCTGCACTAAGACTGAGTGTTGAGTGAGTGATGGCAGAGTGTAGTTATTATGAGAAAACGTGGTTACTGAGCCCGTACAGGTGGCTGTTCGAGGTCATTTGATGAAAAATTACGGCCCGATGCCGCAGGCTAGAGGGCCGTATTTTTTCATCAAATGACCGAGAACGGACACCGTACGGGCTCAGTCAGTACGTTTTCTTATTACTATACACCTCCTACTCGTTGAAAAATATGCTTTATTAACTTTTCTGCACCTCAAAAAGCCACTGCTATTCACTACGGCCACAGCGGGCGCGAACATTATTTATACTACACCCCCAGCAGCGGGCAGTATTTCATACATGTTCGGCCATAGGTGTATAGTAATAGAAGCAATGTAGGATTGTGGCATAATCATTTGTAGACTGATGGTTGGTAGTCAATAAGAACTGTAAGGTGCCGAGCGTAAGGATTGAAATAAGATCAGTATTTTCGATCGGAAATATACGGTATTTGAGACTTGGCAATATACTATAGAGGAAACCTAGGAAAGTACAGGGTCTGAGCTCGTATCCTATCGAGTTTGAATTGCGTAGTAATTCACAAGGCGAAGCTGCGGGAATAACGTAGCGATTCAAACGAGATGGGATCGAGCTCTGATGCTAAACCTGAATATGTTTCTGAAATTATCTCATCCTTCACATTGACTTATGGGCTAACATTTGTGACATAATCCCCAAAAACATACCAGGGTTGAGATAAATACATTCAAAGTGTATGTGTATGCATGTACAACACGTATATAATGGACCATGGAGGCAACGTGAGATGACAAGTATCATTTAGTTAAAGGATGGAAATCTTGGAGCAATACCATTGGATCATAAAAAGCCAATGGCTGACGAGGTGTTGTTTTAGTTTGTTTGGTTTGATTTTACGTCCAGTCAACCATTATAGGTCCTTTCCAGACTTTCTCAAGGTTCTTTTACACCACAGGGTGAAGATCGAATCTATGTGATGAATTCAGGTAGAAATCTCACCCTTATACATTTACCGAGGTGAGAGTTCTTTTACTTCCCACACCACATATACATGGTATGGGAAGGATTGGCCTTTGATACAGTAGCTAATCTACCACTGCTGGGGGTGGGACTCGAGCCCACAAAGTCCTACAACCTTGGGGTTTCAAGTCCAGTGCCCTAGCGACTGAGCTAACTCCCCACCCCCTGACGAGGTGGTAGGCAGAAAACTGTGGATGTCAGATATTGTGCCGATATCGCAGAAGACCGCCACTAAAACAAAAGACAACTCCTGCGGTCCACGTTCCCGAAGCCCCCCTCCCACCCGCCCCGCCTTTCTCCGCCGTCCACCGGACAATCCATCTCCTGTGTTGGAGGCGGATTAACACCACTGTCACTTGATCATTTCCGGTCGTTCTGCCCGCGGCGCCCGAGATCTCGCGCGATCTCGCGGCGCCTCGCGAGAGTGGGGCGGCTTTTCCGGCCTCCGCCGCCGAAGATTAACAATGTAGCGTCGGCGACGTATTGTCGCCCATATCCCGGTAAATCTGTCGGCCCGCCGCCCGCCGCCGCCCGCCGCCCGCCGCACGCCACTCCCCGCAAATATCCCTCGGGTATAATGCATGTGGTGGAAATGGAATGGCGCACGGGGGCGGGCGGCGGGCGGCGGAACAGATTGGGGCTTGGATTTGGGGCGGCGAGGAGGCTGGAGGGCGACGCGCGTCGGCCAAGCGTACGTAGGCCGGCTGAGATACCGCAGTCCATTCTCCATCCTACCCTCCTCCCCTTCCATCCTTGCCCCGATAGGCTTAGTACTTATATAGAACTATATTTTATCCTACCCCTAATAAAAAACGCCATAGGCTTAACATGGGATTTGTTTATGTCACGGGTGTAACATAAAGTGTTGTTTATGCCACTACTTTCTGATACTGAAAAAATATGGAAACGGGGTAGGATAAAATCTAGACGCCACTCGTTTGAGTTTGAGTTTATTTATGTCACTCATTTTGTTGGCTCCGTAATGTCACTCGTCTTCGACTCGTGAAATTATGGAGCCAACAAAATGCGTGGCATAAATAAACTCAGACTCAAACTCGTGACGTCTCTTCATATTATCCTACCCTTCATATAAATCTCCATAGACTTAACATGGTGTGACTGTATGCCACGGTTATGTCGTAAAATATTTATATGCCACGGATGACATATGAAGTTAAAACTACATGATGGGGTAGGATAAAATCTAAACATCACTCAATTTCATATAATTGTTTACATGGCGTTCGTTGTCTTCCGCTACAGATATCACTCAGCTCTACTTCGTGCTATTATTCTGCAAAGACAACTCACGCCATATCAACAATCATATGAAATTTCGTGATGTTTCATGATAATGAATCTATAAATACTCAATACGCCATGGCTGGGCCGTCATGGAGGCAAAGCTGAGTGACGATTATAACCCATCCAAATGAGTGGAGTATTGTGTATTTTATGATTCGAGTGCGGTACTGGATTTATCTCACCCCTTTCACTGGCATTAGATAACATCACAAGATCAGAATATTTCAAATGATTTTGCAAATCAGTTGGTCAATAGCGTATGACGTCATCGCGCATTCACTCCGCCACGTCCGTGGCGTAGTATTGTCACTTTATGGGGGTGATCGTTGAGTATTTTTTCCAAACGTTATTCCTATGGCTAAACTTGTACCAGGGGTGAGATAACACTGACTACAACACTTATTGCTGCTACCCCCCTACCTACCACTCTGACTCGTCCCGCCAGCCAACCACCCAACAACTACAGTAGAACCCCGCATAAGCGACCACCCTCCGTTCTGGGCCAAAGTCTCCGCTTACGCGGGGTGTCCGCTTACGCGGGGTGTCCGCTTACACGGGGTTAATTAAACATCTTATATAGGGAACCGTTCCAACCAAAGGTGTCCGTTAACGCGGGGTGTCCGCTTACGCAGGGTGTCCGTTAGGCGGGGTTCTACTGTACAACCCTCAGATTAACACATTCATTGCTAGGACTTTTTAGTGTATCAACTTTTCCTAAATCCAGCTCTCCACCTGCCACCTCGTACTCTCTGCATGTTGCCTTCCTCTACTACCCATACCCCACCACCTGCTGCCCAATGTTCACCGTTGTATGTTGTTACAGTAAAACTTGAGTTCTGGATACCCTGTACACGGGGTAACATGTTCTATGGGGCACTTTGGCCCAGAATATAGGAGTGTGCAATCTCTACCCACTGTCCCTACCTCCTATTCCGTTTATGAACTATTCTAGTTAATAGTATTAATGTGAGAGGGTGCCACCTGACACTCCAGTTGGGGTCACCACCAGCACCCCAATCAACCTGGCTCAGCCACTTCGCAGCCACCGGGCCCTCAGGTCTGACGTGTCCCTACCTCCTATTCCGTTTATGCTAACTGTTCACTCCATATATTCTTCGTCCACTTTCCCACCTGCTGCTCCTGCCATCCACTGTGAAGTTTTCTCCACATTGCCAGTCTGTACGCCCTCCAGACGTTACTAAACTCCCTAATATCGCCCTGGGTAAGTAAAGGATCTGCTCCTGACTGGCTGGCCACACCACCGCCGCCTGGCCACCGATGAATCACTGTTTTCCAATTTTTATCCAGAGAAACTGAATATAATTTGGCATGTACATTTAAAAATATCTGAAATTTCCATTTCTGGCATCGGATATCCGATTTGAAGACATGAAAAACCCGTTTAACTGCAATAATTGTGGGATATGGGTCAAGGGTCTGAGACTGTACCACGACGCGAACAAGCTAACATCAGATCCTGTAAACAAACTGAATTATGGGATACCTCAATATGGTCTATCGTTGGGTTACCACCCACTGCACGCTGCCCGTTCTGGAAGCTACACATCTCGCTGACCAGTCACGTGTGCAATGACGTTCTGACGCCCACTCTCACCTAGCTCTCTCCCCACCACTCAGCCAGATCAATCCCTGCCTCCTCCAGGGCACCAACCCCCCCTTAACCTACCCACCTCACCCCCACCCACACCCCCACCCACCGCCTCCCATAGGGCGGGGAATGCAGCCACCTCTCAGCTTATTGTGTTCATTCAGCCACGTTCGAGTTTTCCCGCCAAAGTGAGTCTAATGTCGTCTGCTTAATCTCCAGCCATGAACTCATCTACTTCCGCGCGAAAATAGTTCCCCAAGTCAAGATATAGTTCAGGAGTTTTGATGGTCTTTTCACAAACTTTGCGCGTGTTTTGTGTATTGTATCTCCTTCAGCGGATATCTAGATGTAGCCAACCCCGCAGACCGCCATTTGCATTGTTTATGTCAGTCTGTTGACATCTCTAAAAGCAGCGTTTATCTCACCCCTGGTATTCTTTCCCCATATACTTTACATTGGGAACTTGTATGCAACACCTGTTGAGTATTTAGAAAAAGAAACTCAATTGGAGATTGTAGTTGTGAAAAACTCTTCCATTGGATGAAATCGGGTCCCCGATTTCAGCCGATTGCACCGATTTCATCCGAAAAAATTTGGATATTGTGTCAGAAAGTTTAGCCCATTAGTCAATGTGAAGGGTGAGATAAACTCAGAAACCTATTCAAGTTTAGCGTCAGAGCTCGATTCCACCTCGTTTGAGTCGCCTTGTGAATTACTACGCGATTCAAACTCGATGGGATACGAGCTCTGACTGTAAACTCTCATAGGTTTCCTCTATATTCTCCTCGTTTTATCGTCCTCCCTCCTCCTTTCCTTCCTTGCTTACAGAATCTCACATACGAACATTTTGTTGTTGTTGATCATAGTTTGTTTATTGTCAATCTTAGACATAACATTGTTTCAATGTACAGTTGATTCTTCTTGTTTTTGTTTCAATTGACAATAGGTACAGCATATCTATCAGCCATAGGACTGGTTTTTATAGTAAATGCCGTTAGGTGCATTGATAACATTTTTGTTGCGAAATTTATACAGTTTACACATTCTGCTCAGTTTTAACATATCCATAACATTGATATCTCCTCTCTCTTCATTACCACGCGATTCAAACTCGATGGGATACGAGGTCTCACTGTAAATGTGAATAGGTTTCCGCAGTAACCTCTGGAAACAATTGAACAACATTTCAGATCTCGAAATCTGTCCTTACCTCTATACCTGAGCCTGTCCTTTTCTTTACAGAGAGAATATAGATTATCCATGCACTCATAAAGACACGTCAATAGCATGTCTCATAATAATCACTTCTCTCGATAATGCATTATTACATCATAGATACATATATGTATATATGCCTCGCTTCCACTCAACATGCATATATTCATCATATATCAATTGGGCAAACCCTCAGTGCCAAACCCCATCCCACACACTTCAATAGCACTTTCTCAAAATGAATCCGCCACAAAAGGGGCAGTCAAAGGGATGACTGGTATGGCGGCGTTTTGAGGCCTTTTGTTCCGTTTTCACGTTGTGTTGCCTCTGCCACTCTCACCGTGATGCAAGCGCGGCACACAAGACAAATTGTGGCTAATGGAAATCGTTATCTCACAAGTTGTGTGTGGTGGTGATGGCGATAACCGAGATCAATGAATGCCACTCTGCGCCAGACCAAACAACAAAGCTACTCTGCCTTTTGAGGGGAATCCTGGACAAAGTTGGTTCGGATCTAACATGGGGATTAATCATAACAGGGATGTATTAAGCATAGAACTCTCTCCTTGTTTGATTCATCAAATAAGCAGGTTATGGATACAATACACAAGATGTACGTTACACATGTATGGGTTAGAGGCATTGTGCTTGTGTTTGTTTGTTTTGTTTTGGTTTTGATTTTACGTCCAGTCAACCATCATAGGTCCTTTCCAGACTTTCTCAAGGTTCTTTTACACCACAAGGGTTGTGATCGAATCTATGTGATGAATTCAGGTAGAAATCTCACCCATACACATTTACTGAGGTGAGAGTTCTTTTACTTCCCACACCACATAGACATGGTATGAGAAGGATGGCCTTTGTTAAAGCAGTAAATCTATCACTGCTGGGGGTGGGACTCTAACCCACAAAGTCTTATAACCTTGGGGTTACAAGTACGGTGCCCTAACCACTGAGCTAACTCCCCACCCCCTTGTGCTTTTGTATGGTGGATATCATGGTTATATAAAATATCATAAATTCAATATATAATAACCTTTTAAGCAGTTATCATTAAAGGAATATTATGTGTACAATCACTGAATTTGGCGATACAGCTGTTGAAAACCTGGTGTATCGGGGACATATCACATAGTTCATCTTCCCTGTATTCTGGAGCGACAGAAAACAGTTCCGTAGTGAGTAGGAATCGGGCAGATTTTGTCGCAGGTCGGTGCAGAAATACAAGCGGCTACAGGAAGTAAGGCGCAGGATCTCTGCTAGGAGAGTGGTGAGTGTGTGTGTTGTTTCTACGCATGCGTGCACGCAGACATGCGCAGTGGGCGCCCTAACTGCTCGCTAACCACTGCCCAGTGTATAACGGCACAAGGTTAATTGAAAGACGCTCTGCTCCGAGTACAGGGGGTTTGTTTGGGCACACACCGAACCCCCGCCTCCAATCATCTACTAATTGTGGTCAATGTGAACGCCAACATGGCAGGAAGAGCGAGAACAAAGCACCACCACCCCACCTGGCTACCGCCACTGTCACTAAGTGGTAGCACTACCGTAAAGCTTCTAATCATTAACCACCGTGAAATGCAATCGTCCACTGAATGTTATATCCATAGAGCTGTATTTAAAACCAATAACAATAGGATCTGTATATTTCCAGTGCTATCTTTCGTTAATAGCGGATTTTTTTTTTAATCCTGAAGAGTTATCAGATGGAATGAAACCAGTAGCGGGGAGTATTACATACGGGAATGTTGGTTGTCATGGTGATATAATACCTGTTACTACAGACACTAATTAACGCCTACAACACCTCAGGTACGCCACAGCCCTGTTAATTGGGACGATTAGGTGCACACTGGACAATTAGCCACAGACAACATTGTTGTAGTCATACCAATGTGGTTGGTTTAGAGTGACATGTTGCCGGAGGTCCCCACAGAGCTGGCGGCCCCAGCAGGGAATGTTTTCACCGCTGTAGATCATATCGCACATTACTATCGACAATGAGAGTTGACACGGGCACGAACGCACCCTGAGAGCAATGATTAGAGCTCTATCCAGTTTAGATATGTCCATCATCTATTGTTTATAAAGTATAAATATCTGTGGAACTTTTGACAGATGTGGCCTATGTTTAGATGATATATCTCACACTGAGGCGCATGCGTGTCCTAACACGGCAGAAACTCATCAACTGGTTTCATATTATTGTAAAACTGGATGAGTTTTAATCTTGGCCACCGTATGCCACGACTGGAGTTTGGCAAAGTGACTTCATGAGGCGAAGCCGAGTGAAGTCCGGAGCCAAAACTCCATATGCCAGTCAGCGTGGCATACGGAAACCCAATGTTAAGCCTATGGGATTTTATATTAGGGGTAGGATAATTTATAATATTTATACTAAGTTAATGTATTTTCCGCAAGTTTACTATTATTTAAGATAAGAGTACATTAGGAGGAGTTATCGGAAACTTGGAGGTTTATGATGAATCTAGAATTTATAGCATGGAAATAGATCAATGCCTCCTTAATTGGAATCACGAGATAAATGATGAAATACTACCACATGTGACATATCAGATATATATTTATCATCCAATGTATACAAAGACCCCATTAAAAATGTATGGGGACTCAGTAAACCACTATATATTGTTAAAAAGCTGTCAGATACTGTAACCATGGTATACGGATTCAAATCCGTGGTATACGGCCTCAATGCCATTGTACGCGGGAAAATAGGCCCTTTCTGCTATAGAGCAAAGAAAATAGTCTCTATTGGTATAACCTTTAATATGACAATTCCTGGGGTTAATTTGTTGGAGAAAATGAATAATGAATTCAACAAACGATGGATTTGTAGACAGGAGGCGCTGTAAACAACTCGAGGTTGACGTCGTAATACACGAGCATCAGCGAATGTCAACCTCTCGTGGTTTACGGCCGTTTCTCTACAAAACCATCGCTTTATATATTATTACCGGCGGAAACAGAGTTGTACGCTCTGACGCCATCCTTGCGTCTGGCATTTTACAACTCTCATTGCCTTCACTCAAGGTTAGGAGATCAGAAATTTACAGGATTAAATTTTGTTTTCGGTATGGATATACAATGTACATAAATTCTGCAATAAATAGAACAGCAGAGGGTAGTTACAAAAAAGAAATAGCAGGTTCAATTTTTTTCACTGCACGAGAATTTCACTCTCGTGGACCTTCAGTCTCCAGCCCTAGGTCTGGTTCACTCTGCGGGAGAAACTCCAAGCGGATCCGAGAGAATTTTAGTCTTTAATATGTGGTAGGTAATAATGTCCACCTTTGATATATATATTGAGACAGCACTATTCACAAGGAGACATCTCACCATCTACAGTCCAGGGTTGTCAGTGGGGTTAAGAAAAAAACATTGAAATATTTCTTTTGCAATACAGAATTTATGCATTACATATACATTACAGTAGGAATCAAGGGAAAGCTCAAGTTTTTACATGGGTCAGTGGGGAGGTTCAGCAGGGAATCTGGGCTGTGGGTGAATTGGGCTATTTAGTAGTTGGTATATCAATATTACACAAGGAATCATTTTGTTGTTCTGAAAATGAAAACATTGAATTCAATGGAAACACTGAAAACTGGCATCCCTGCTACACAGCTTTACTGACACCACACTGGAGCAGACATTCCTGTGTGAACCCGACGTGGTCCCGTCTCTTTATCTCACCCCAGATATTTTTTCTCCATAGACTTAACATTGGAAACTCGTATCTAACACCCATTAGATATTTAGGAAAAATATCCAATGGGGGATAATGTCACAAATGTTAGCCCATTAGTCAATATTAAGGGTGAGATAAATTCAGAAACCCATTCAAGTTTAGGGTAAGAGCTCGATCCCATCTCATTTGAATCACGTAGCAATTCACGCGGCTTCGCCTTGTGAATTACTACGTGATTCAAACTCGATGGGATACGAGCTCAGACCCTAAACTTTCATGGGTTTTCTCTATATTATTATATACCTGTGGTAGTATATCCTACACATACTGCCCGCTCCTACCCATGTCGTATTTATACCCGTACGACACCTAGGTGACGTACGGGGTATGTATGTGGCGTACGGGGCATGTACGGCGGCAAAATCCAAATATTCCCCAAGTAGCAAAGTTAAAAATTGGATATTTTAAGGTATATAATAATAGAGAAACAGGCTGACTGTCTCCGTATGGATAAGATACTTGGTGAAATCGGCGATCAGATGAACCTCTGCCTCCGGTTCATCTGATCGCCGATTTTACCGCGTATTTTATCCGTACGGAGACAGTAAGCCTGTTTCTCTATAGTATCTGTTCCAGGGGAAGCTGGAGGAAGGTGGACACAGGAGCTCGTCCTTCTTTATCTGAACACACAGACTAAAAGCTCTAGGGTTGCACTGTTTTTCCCCCTGACACCACAGTCGGCGTTCCTTCCAGCGCGCATTAGAACATCCGCTCGGAGAGTGATTCTCGGTAACTGATCACCGGCGAGTCAGTGTCTGTTATTCCAAAGTGTTTACGCCGGTTTCTCCACAGCACTCCGTATTATCGCCCACTTTAAGCTGCTGCCGTAAAGTGATTCACAATTTATTTTTGTCTTCCGTGCGGGCACACCCCCTGGGCCTGTAGATAAAGAGGAACGCTAGGTGGACGCCCCCAGCACAGCTGGTTTGATTCGCTGACATGAGACGCTGCCCTCAAATAATGGAAACGTCAAGATAGTGGCCACCGGGTGGCGCTGCAGGAACCATTCTAAGAACGCCCATCCCCGCCACCCAACACTCTCCGAGCAGAATCAGGGTCGGGTGGATTGCGCCTGAGGCCATGCTTGCTGAAGTCTAATACACCATATTGAGGTATCCCATGATTCAGTCTGTTTACAGGATCCTATGTTAGCTGGTATGTAATTTTGTCTCTGTTTGGTTCTGATTCTTTGATCAGTTTCCAATCGGAAAAAAATTATGTTAGCTGGTTCCCGAATTTATGTAGTCATTACCCTTGGGACATATCCCACAATTATTGCAGATAATATGGAGAAACCAAACAAGAGTTAGTCGTGTTGTTGTTTATCGCACGACGGCAAGATCGCATATTACTGTGCGAGGCGAAGCTGAGAGCAGTAATACACGATCTTGCTGGAGTGCGATGAACAATAACACAATTAACTTGAGTTTGGTTTAGAATTTATCCTACCCCACCCGTCTAAAATACTTCTACATTAAAAGATGACGTGATTTGTCAAGTGTATCCCACTAGAGCGATATTTTTCATTTTTCTTAACTCCAGACCGAATACAGTGACCCAATGTTAAGCCTATGGAGTTTTTTATTAGGGGTAGGATAAATGGTTTTTATATATTTTCAAACCGGTTATCCGAAGCAAGAAAGGGAAATATCAGAAATTTCTATATGTACATGCCAAATTATATTCAGTTTTTCCAGTTAGAAATTGGAAAACGTTTGTTCATCGGGGGACAGGCGGCCGTGGTGTGGCCAGCCAGTCGTGAGCGGATCTTTACTTACCCAGGGCGATATTAGGGAGTTTAGTAATATCTTGAGGGTGTATGATTGAGGGTATGTCTGGGATGAGTTTATAATTGTTGTAGGATTCTAGTATATATCGTAGGCCCTGTTTAATTTTATAGGCAGGAAGACAGAATTCTATCTATATAGGCTACATGTGACCTCATATTCTGGGTATTGTCATAAAAAAACTTACAGTCTTGCTGTATTTATAATGATTTATTTCTCAGTTTAATGATCGATATAGATTTTATGCACAGTAGGAATGAAGACGAAATTATTGTTTTCCCATTTCAAACAACATGAGACAAGCTGTACTGAAATCTCCATTTCAACTGAGACAATAACTTGAATTTCATTCTGGAATTCCCAATTATCGTAAAATGGATATGAAATTATCAATGTATGGAATGTTGATGCCGCATAGACTTAGTTTATACTTAACTTACAAACCCTGGGGTAGGACAACTGTCCTTGAGGACAGTTCTACGTCAGTAACATTTTATCTACGACTCGACACAATAATCAGACGACACCCAGCGTCTTCTCCGCGTCTCCGCTTGGAGAGCTGGCGTCTGTTTGTCTTCACCGGATGTGGGCCGCTGGATCCCGGCAGATAAGTTGGGATCCAATTTGGCGAGAGGCCCGGACCCAGCGGATCCCCAGTGAAAAACAAAGATGGCTGCACATCAACAGGTCGCCTTGGTAACCTAACACCGCCCGTCGCCGTAGGTGGCGCTGGGGTCGGGGTCGGGTGCCGAGCGAGCCCATTAGCCCCCAATTATCGCTCAGTACCGAGCGGCACGACGTGAGGCTTCGGGGGTGACCCCGGAACGAGGTAAAACCCGACGCGGGGCCCTTTTACCAGGTTCCCCGCCGACCCCCAACTATCTCCCATAGTGCACTGCGCACTACCATTGACGTTCGAAAACAAACAAGGTGGCCTTCCCGTCGGCCCTTGCGCTGTCTGCCAGCTAACCTTGAACTAAGGACAAGATAAAGTGACAGGCGGAGAAACAATGGACAATGTCTGTTAGATTCTGGTGCCCCACGGTAAGGGAACACCGATAAAGATAAAGTGAAATATTTGCCTACAAGATAATTCGTTGTAAGATAGAAACACCGAACTGCACTTCGGAGTTAAGAATTCCCACCACTGGTCATGGGAATGACAGAATGCAGTATCCAGATATGGACCTTTGACTTTTGGATGATACTAAAAATCAGATACTCTGTTGGTGTTATTGTTATATTGTCCTAGTAAGATATATATAACCTAATGTATAGCTTTAGTGAGTGAAATATATGTCGCTTTGAATGGTTCGCACAGTGCCACTGCCAGACGTTTGGGTTGTGTCAACTAAGCTAATAATCGCCAACATTTACATTATAAACAGAGTCAAAATGTTGATATCTATCTCTGAGAAACTTTGGAACCACCATTCAAAGTATTTTAATTGTTAGATATGCCTTTGTTGCAATTGACACCATTTCCTTTTGAAAACATTTGCCTCCTACTCGAGGCATCTCCCCATAAGTGAGAATACTACGCCACCACGAAATATGTGTTTCAAGTGTCATGTCTTTGCTGATATCATTCTATGAGTTCCATTCCATCTCGGTTATTTTATCATCATCCTACACTACAAGTTCCATTCCATCTCGGTTATTTTATCATCATTCTACAAGTTCCATTCAATCTCGATTATTTTATCATCATTCTACAAGTTCCATTCAATCTCGGTTATTTTATCATCATTCTACGAGTTCCATTCAATCTCGGTTATTTTATCATCATTCTACAAGTTCCATTGAATCTCGGTTATTTTATCATCATTCTACGAGTTCCATTCAAAATCTCAGATATTTTATCATCATTCTACGAATTCCATTCAACCTCGGTTATTCTATCATCATTCTACGAGTTCCATTCAATCTCGGTTATTTTATCATCATTCTACAAGTTCTATTCAATCTCGGTTATTTTATCATCATTCTACGAGTTCCATTCAATCTCGGTTATTTTATCATCATTCTACAAGTTCCATTCAATCTCGGTTATTTTATCATCATTCTACGAGTTCCATTCAATCTCGGTTATTTTATCATCATTCTACAAGTTCCATTGAATCTCGGTTGTTTTATCATCATTCTACGAGTTCCATTCAATCTCGGTTATTTCATCATCATTCTACAAGTTCCATTCAATCTCGGTTATTTTATCATCATTCTACGAGTTCCATTCAATCTCGATTATTTGACATCATTCTACAAGTTCCATTAAATCTCGGTTATTTTATCATCATTCTACGAGTTCCATACAATCTCGGTTATTTTATCATCATTCTACAAGTTCCATACAATTTCGGTTATTTTATCATCATTCTACGAGTTCCATACAATCTCGGTTATTTTATCATCATTCTACGAGTTCCATTCAAAATCTCGGTTATTTTATCATCATTCTACGAGTTCCATTCAATCTCGGTTATTTTATCATCATTCTACGAGTGATATTCAATCTCCGTTATTTTATCATCATTCTACGAGTTCCATTCAATCTCGGTTATTTTATCATCATTCTACAAGTTCCATTGAATCTCGGTTATTTTATCATCATTCTACAAATTCCATTCAAAATCTCGGTTATTTTATCATCATTCTACAAGTTCCATTAAATCTCGGTTATTTTATCATCATTCTACGAGTTCCATTCGATCTCGGTTATTTTATCATCATTCTATGAGTTCCATTCAATCTCGGTTATTTCATCATCATTCTACGAGTTCCATTCAATCTCGGTTATTTTATCATCATCCTACAAGTTCCATTCAATCTCGGTTATTTTATCATCATTCTACAAGTTCCATTCAATCTCGGTTCTTTCATCATCATCCTACAAGTTCCATTCAATCTCGGTTATTTTATCATCATTCTACAAGTTCCCTTCAATCTCGGTTATTTTATCATCATTTTCCTCCAGCTCCTTTCCCATGCCCGCGTGTGATTGTAGATGGAGCTCGGTGTCGTAGCTGTCTCACGACTGGCGCACACTCTCCAGGCAGACACACTCTCCAGGCAGACACGGGGTGGTTGGTTTTAACCGCTTGCCGGGGCGTGTGGAGTGGAGGGCGGGATCCTACTCGAGGCATCTCCTTAGTGAACAACTTATCCTCGCCGCTGATGACGTGGCGATAAGGCAGGTAGAACAGGGCCCTGTTCCTAAACTAAGTCTGGGGAATTTTCTTTCACTGAGCCTCAGATTTTTTTTTTCAAGTTCTTTATTGGTCTAAGTATATGTATATAGCAGTATGATAATAAACATATCCAGGAATGTTTTACCTTGTGAGAGCAAATAAAGGTTCAAACCTCAATTGAGCAGAATTGGTTTTCATGGACTTAACCTTACCCTGTTCATGATAAGTTGATAAGGTGACTTATTATATACATGTATATATAAAGTATCCTTTGATAATGCGTACAGAATCGGAAAATGGTTTATGTAGAATATCTCTGAATTGTAACATACAGAGACAATATTGACTGGCTTCAGACAGGGGCCGTTTGCTCCGAGTAGTTGACTTGTAGTATTATCCGAGCGTATGCGAGGATATTCAGCAGAGTCAACTCCGAGGAGCATACAACCACTTTTATCTGGAACCAGTCTATATTGTACTTATCATCCATCTTTATTCAACTTGTGGCATGCCATCATTTAGTTCAATTCAGTTTTGCACTACTTTTTCATACGCACTATTTTTTCCGTAAGTGCCGGCTTTTGCAGCCCAGAGTATACATACATACAACATGTTTATATGCGCCGGGGATGTCTATACGGAGTTCCCACATGCTTATTATGGACACTTTTTTTATTAGGTGAATCATAAAAGAATTGCCTTTTGATAATGCCATTGGGTTACATTCATCTCCATCCTGGGGAACTTGAAATATGATTTTGGGAATGGCTGGGATCACTACATTGACTCAGATAACCGGAGACTGATTTTAGGAACTACCCCCTGGGAGTCTAAAACCACCGCAGTATGGATGGCATCTCCTTTAAAACACGACGAATCATGTTGGTCGTTGCGGCCGGGCTGCGGGTGGCACATGTAACCCTAGTTGTTATTGGTGGAGCCCCGCCCGCTGGTTAGGAGGGGCGCGCGGGGGGGGGGGGGGGGGGGGGGTAGAAGGACATGTTGGTATGGACAGCCTCCGAGGTCACCACTGGGTGGTCACATGATCTGTCACGTGGCCTCCTGTCGGGCCTGTGTCCTTCACCTCTGTCAATGTCATGACCTTGGAATCCTCCTGTGTCTGAGCGGGGGCTACTTCCAGGGCATAGACAAGGCGGGCACCTTTTGACCTTGACACTTGACTCGGTGACCTCTGCCGAGGTCCCGGGCAGGGGAATTTGAGGGTCGGTGTCAGCGGCGAATGTTGCCCCCGTAGAAATGTCCCTCGCTTCCACTTTGGACTCTTTACGATTAGGATCCCCTTCTTCTTCTTTCACTCCCGAGTCCACCCCCACCCCCCTCCCACACCCTCCCGGGAGACACACCAGCTCCCATAACTCCGTATCGCCTTTGATAACTCCAGGAGCAATTTTGATCACGGATAAAAAAAATAGACCCTAAAAGAGCAGGAGAGATAAAAGCTAGCAGCTGGATGTGCTCAGTAGACAAGGGGTGATTTGAGATTGTTCGGGGTCGTTATAGAGAGCCTGAGGATCCGGTGTGGTGAGGGGTGGTGAGGGGGGGGGGTTTTGAGGGGGTGGTGAGGGGGTGGTGAGGGGGTGTGGAAGGGATGGTGAGGGGGTGGTGAGGGGGTGGTGAGGGGGTGGTGAGGCGATGCCGAGGGGGTGGTGAGGGTGTGTTGAGGGGGTGTTGAGGGGGTGTGGAGGGGATGGTGAGGGGGTGGTGAGGGGGTGTGAGGGGTGGTGAGGGGGTGGTGAGGGGGTGGTGAGGGGTGGTGAGGGGGTGGTGAGGGGTGGTGAGGGGGTGGTGAGGGGGTGGTGAGGGGGCAGTGAGGGAGTGGTGAGGGGGTGGTGAGGGGTGGTGAGGGGTGGTGAGGGGTGGTGAGGGTGTGGTGAGGGTGTGGTGAGGGTGTGTTGAGGGTGTGTTGAGGGGGTGGTGACGGGGTGGTGAGGGGGTGGTGAGGGGTGGTGAGGGGGTGATGAGGGGGTGGTGAGGGGGTGTGGAGGGGATGGTGAGGGGGTGGTGAGGGGGTGGTGAGGGGGTGGTGAGGGGGTGGTGAGGGGGTGGTGAGGGGGTGTGGAGGGGATGGTGAGGGGGTGGTGAGGGGGTGGTGAGGGGGTGGTGAGGGGGTGGTGAGGGGGTGGTGAGGGGGTGGCGAGGGGGTGGTGAGGGGGTGGTGAGGGGGTGGTGAGGGGGTGTGGAGGGGATGGTGAGGGTGTGGTGAGGGTGTGGTGAGGGGGTGTGGAGGGGATGGTGAGGGGGTGGTGAGGGGATGGTGAGGGGATGGTGAGGGGGTGGTGAGGGGGTGGTGAGGGGTGGTGAGGGGATGGTGAGGGGGTGGTGAGGGGGTGGTGAGGGGGTGGTGAGGGGGTGGTGAGGGTGTGGTGAAGGGGTGTGGAGGGGATGGTGAGGGGGTGGTGAGGGTGTGGTGAGGGTGTGGTGAGGGGGTGTGGAGGGGATGGTGAGGGGGTGGTGAGGGGATGGTGAGGGGATGGTGAGGGGGTGGTGAGGGTGTGGTGAGGGGGTGGTAGGGTGTGGTGAGGGTGTGGTGAGGGGGTGGTCAGGGGTGGTCAGGGGGTGGTGAGGGGTGGTGAGGGGACGGGGTGCTAGTGCTCACTGTTTATGTCAGTCTGTTGATGAGAGAGACGGCCTTTCAGCGGATAGATACCCAGTCCGTCCCACTTTGTCGTAGGTGACCTGCCCGTTGACGTGTGTAAAGTGCCCACTTCCCGTCAGGATATAGTCCCCTGCACTACTTTCATATATCCACCATGAGTAGCGATATACCTATAGTGCTAAACATTAAAATTCTAGAAAAAAAGCACGTATTCTTATGCAATACATCCACAATATTAACTGGTTTCAGATACAAGCGGCCGTAATCTCCGAGGACTTAGTATGGAGACTCCATAATCGGTGGATAATAAATATTGATATTGCAAAATGTAGTTGTAATCATCCATGGATAATTGGCTTCTCTGCAACGTTTTCGGTGTGGAGAGGATTATATAGACTATCTTTTTTAATTATGTTTTATTCAGCAATTTCAAGACATATACAATTGTATATTGTACATAGTGCTCTTCATGGCATAGTCCGGAGATATTAGTTTATTAACCACCTAATGCAAAGTGTCCATAGAAAACACATAGGCAGTGTGTAGGGACATTCCCGGCGTATACAGATATGATGCATGGTCCGGGGAGCGCATACGGAAAAATAGTGCGAACAGAAAAATATTGCATACCGAAAACGAACTGACATCGACATGCCACTTGTCCAGAAAAGGTGGATGATAAATACATATAGACTGGTTTCAGATCAAAGCGGTCGCATGCTCTTCAGAGTTGACTCTACGCAATATCCTCGTGTACGCTCGGATTTTACTACGTGTCAACTCCTCAGAGCATAGGGCCGCTTGTATCTGAAACCAGTCAATATTGTAAATACGTGTACTTACACGTTAAAACAACTAGGCGCTTACAAATACACAGAACAATAAACCATAAATCAGTAGACACATGAACTTGACGATGAAGGTATTATCGTAAAACTAGACGAGTTTTAATCTTGACCACCGTATGCCATGACTGGAGTTTGGCAAAGTGACTTCATGAGGCCAAGCCGAGTGAAGTCCGGAGACAAAACTCCAGGAGTGGCATGCGGTGGCCAAGATTAAAACGAATCAAGTTTTGATTTCATCCCATCCCGTCTCCTCGATTCTGGAATATTACGTGATAACAATTCTGTATGCCACTAGTGGCCTATAAAACTCTGTATGCCATTCAGCGTGGCATACGGAAACTCAATGTTAAGCCTATGGAATTTTATATTAGGGGTGGGATAAAGTTACAAATGTGATTTACCAGTTACTAAATATTTAGAATGAATTATTTGTTTTTCTGTCTTAACTCTGGCTAAAGGGCAAAATCCACCAGGCCGATTTCTCACCCGATCAATTGTTCCTGGGCCTTTAAGAGGAAGCTCATGTATTGTAATTTATCTAATTCTGATAATAATAGTTTAATAAATACCATTTTCAAAGATTTGAGAAATTCTAGGGATCCGATAATAATCGGCGATTGTCTGGCTACGGAATCGGCTACCGTCGGTCCAGTGGAACACCCCCTTGACATACTTCTTTTTGCAGGTCATTCCTGTGCTGAAGACTTGTCTTCTGATATGATTAGCTAAAGAGGATCAACAAGAGGTATATTGTCAAATCTGATATGTGGTATGAATTTGTGAAGTAGGGAGGTACATGCTCAACATTGAAGAGAGATACAAAAAAAGCTGGATGACAAGCACCCAGGTGATGATTAACCGGTGAGGAATTTTAAAACGAATTCTTTCTCCAGTCCTTATCCTGACAAGTCTCTTTCATTACCACAGCCACTCAACGCCCACTTTAAAGACACCCTTGAAAATTTCCCATTTCTTTTTTAAAATTTGCCAGTGATTTCACATGGTTTTTTTGTGTGTGCATAAAACCGCTTTCAAGCGGAGAATCAAAGTTTACGTTGTTTCAATCTGTCTTTTCACTTGTAGCTATCACACAAATTTCAAAGTCGTCACCGCATAAAACTGGTGAGCGGAAACAGTAGCTAACAGTTTGCACATTTTTTCCGCTCCTCCTGGTCTGTTTTTGAATGACGAATCCCGGGATGAAAAGGCTGCTGTTATTGTAACATGGTCACTAGTGTCTACCGTGTCGGGGCGCGGGTGTGGTGAGGCCAGTCGATGAAGGCGGATGACACCCCGTTTATTTTTGGGACCACACCTAGCCGGCCCCAAACATCATGCCCCCGGAGGTGGAATTGTTTCTGCGGCTGCGCAGAGCGGCGTGCTGCCCCCTGCTGGCATAATAAACAGTCGCCTTTTCTTGGCCCATACACAAAGTGTCAAAACAAGCCTCCTGAGGAGGAGGATGGGGAGGAGGGGGGAGGGGGAAGGGGAGGAGGAGGGGTGGAGGGGGAGGAGGAGGGGCGAGGGGGAGGAGGAAGGGGGGAGGAGGAAGGGGGAGGAGGAGGAGGAGGAGGAGGGGGAGGAGGAGGGGGAGGAAGGGGAGGAGGAGGAGGGGGAGGAGGAGGGGGAGGAGGACGGGGAGGAGGGGGGAGGGGGAAGGGGAGGAGGGGGAGGAGGAAGGGGGAGGAGGAAGGGGGAGGAGGAGGAGGAGGAGGGGGAGGAGGACGGGGAGGAGGGGGAGGGGGAAGGGGAGGAGGGGGAGGAGGAGGAGGGTGGAGGAGGAGGGGGAGGGGGAGGAGGAAGGGGGAGGAGGAAGGGGAGGAGGAGGAGGGGGAGGAGGAGGGGGAGGAGGACGGGGAGGAGGGGGGAGGGGAAGGGGAGGAGGGGGAGGAGGAGGGGGGAGGAGGAGGGGGAGGGGGAGGAGGAAGGGGGAGGAGGAGGGGGAGGAGGAGGACGGGGAGGAGGGGGGGAGGAGGACGGGGAGGAGGGGGGGAGGGGGAAGGGAGGAGGAGGGGGAGGGGGAGGAGGAAGGGGGGAGGAGGAAGGGGGAGGAGGAAGGGGGAGGAGGAGGAGGGGGAGGAGGAGGGGGAGGTGGACGGGAGGAGGGGGGAGGGGGAAGGGGAGGAGGGGGAGGAGGAGGGGGAGGAGGAGGAGGGGGAGGGGGAGGAAGGGGGGGGAGGAGGAAGGGAGGGAGGAGGAGGAGGGGAGGAGGAGGGGGAGGAGGAAGGGGAGGATGAGGAGGAGGAGGGGGGGGGGGGAGGAGGGCATCTACACGTAGATACCGCCATCCTCACTGTTGTGTGAAGGGAAAGGGACACAAGAGGAGGTCGCTCTTGTGTTATAGCTGTCCCTGAAGTTGTCCCTATGCCTTCACTGCCATATAAGGAATATAGAAGCCGTAGAGCCTAGATTATTAACATGTCCCTGGTGTAGTCCACCTCACCTCTACACTTTTCGTGACAAGTGCCCCCCCCCCAAAACGTCTATACCCACCACCAGGGGGCAGGCGCATGCGCGTCGCAGCGATCCCAGATCCGTCTGCGCAAGGCGCGACCCCACCAGGAGAGTGTGAGACGATCCAGATGGTGGTCGGAATTACAAGACAGTGAAGCTAGGGGCAGTGACTGCCAGTACGCCGCTAGGGTACGCCACCAGTCGTCAGGATGACAGGACAGTGCGGCCGGGGGCAGTGACTGCCAGTATGCCGCCAGGGTACGACACCAGTCGTCAGGATTTAAAGACAGTGCGGCGGGGGCAGGAGGGGAGACTGCCAGTATGCCGCCAGGGTACGACACCAGTCGTCAGGATAACAAGACAGTGTGGCCGGGGGCAGGGAGGAGTGACTGCCAGTATGCCGCTAGGGTACGACACCAGTCGTCAGGATGACAGGACAGTGCAGCCGGGGGCAGTGACTGCCAGTATGCCGCTAGGGTATGACACCAGTCGTTGCGATGACAAGACAGTGCGGCGGGGGCAGGGAGGGGTGACTGCCAGTATGCCATCAGTCGTAGAGATGATAAGACAGTGAGGCGGGGGCAGGGAGGGGTGACTGCCAGTATGCCGTCAGTCGTAGGGATGATAAGACAGTGCAGCCGAGGGCAGGGAGGGGAGACTGCCAGTATGCCGTCAGTCGTAGGGATGATAAGACAGTGCAGGCCGAGGGCAGGGAGGGGGAGACTGCCAGTATGCCATCAGTCGTAGAGATGATAAGACAGTGAGGCGGGGGCAGGGAGGGGAGACTGCCAGTATGCCGTCAGTCATAGAGATGATCAGACAGTGCGGCGGGGGCATGGAGGGGTGACTGCCAGTACGCCACCAGTCGTCAGGATAACAAGACAGTGCGGCCGGGGGCAGGGAGGGGAGACTGCCAGTATGCCGTCAGTCGTAGGGATGATAAGACAGTGCAGCCGAGGGCAGGGGAGGGGAGACTGCCAGTATGCCGTCAGTCGTAGGGATGATAAGACAGTGCAGCCGAGGGCAGGGAGGGGTGACTGCCAGTATGCATCAGTGTAGAGATGATAAGACAGTGGGCCGGGGGCAGGGAGGGGAGACTGCCAGTATGCCGTCAGTCGTAGAGATGATAAGACAGTGGGCCGGGGGCAGGAGGGGAGACTGCCAGTATGCCATCAGTCGTAGGGATGATAAGACAGTGGGCCGGGGGCAGGGACTGCCAGTTACACCGCTAGGGTACGCCACTGAGCACCACCTGGGGGCCAGGCTTTGAGCACACCGCCTGAAGATAACGCCCCTCCCCCGGCACTCAATAATCCCTGTGATCAATTTACACCCGATTTGAAACTCATCCAAAAAAGATAAACACAGAAAACAAGGAACGGCGGCCATCTTTACCGACCCGTCCGCGTTCTCGTGACCTCTGTGGGGTCACCGCTAGGCGGCGTGGTGGCAACAGGTGGGACCGTGGTGCATCACTGGAAGGGAATCATGAGAGCAGCATTTTATAAAAGAACTTTTATCAAGGGACAATTGCTTTTTACAACAATCAACAATCAATTCTACAACCAGTACCGTTCTTCCATTCGGGAACTGAAGGGATCGAGATATAGGTCAATGTCAAGAAGTGATCAAGAGGTTCTGTTACATTCTGACAGATCTAGTGTTTGAATCTAGTGATGACTTTCCACTCGGCCATGCATAGACTGACCCCAGTCCCTGTATACCTCCAGCTACCCCACTCCTCCTCTTCCTAGTGCATTGATATTTCATTATTATTTGTTTAATCATGAATTCCCATAACCAAAGGACTTAAGCAAGTACAAGCTATATATATATATATATGTATATATATATTGTAGACTTTTATTAGGGTACTGAGTTTTAAAAACAACAACAACAACAACACCGGTCCTTCCGTTCGGGCCCTTGAAGGTCACTTAAGGTCAAACGCGTAGTTCATGACGAGTTATCACACTGATAGATTCAGGTGGATGAGGGTGGGGAGGAGGGGGAGGAGGGTAGGGAGGAAGGGTAGGTGTACATGTAGGTGGTGGGGGTGTGTGAGGAGGGGAAGGTAGAGCCTACGTGTCTGGCGGAAGGGTGGGGGGGGGGGGTATGCAAACAGAGGATCAGCTGGTAGCCATGGTAACACAAGGGGATGGTACGACACGTCACGCCACGTCCAGATACAATTGTGGCGACGTGCGACGTCCTGCCGACAGCAGGCATGTCACGAGATCGTAGAACGAGCGTAAAAAGAATACACCTAAAACTTCACATTAGGCGAAGAAGAAGGTAAGAGAAGAAAAAGGACACAGGGAGGAACACTGAATAGAACAATGAGCAAAAAGTGCCAAGACAAACTTGACTGGAATCAGGAACCCACAGCGGTGTCTGCCCCCACCCCCTCGGTTCTCCGACAAGATGGTGACTCCTAGACTTGCTCAAGTCTTTGATTATGAACATTCATTAATGATTAAACACAATCAGAATAAAGTTCATTATCCTACCCCTAATAAAAAACGCCATACGCTTAACATGGGATGTGTTTATATCACGGGTAGTGACATAAAGTGTTGTTTATGCCACTACTTTCTGATACTGAAAAAATATGGAAACGGGGTAGGATAAAATCTAGACGCCACTCGTTTGAGTTTGAACTTATTTATGCCACTCATTTTGTTGGTACTGTAATGTCACTCGTCTTCGACTCGTGAAATTATGGAGCCAACAAAATGCGTGGCATAAATAAACTCAGACTCAAACTCGTGACGTCTCTTGATATTATAGTATGTATCCTTTTCTGACTGGCCCATGAATCATTAAACACGATCAGTATAAAGTTCATTATAGTATGTATCCTTCTCTGGCTGGCCCATGAATCAAAGACTTGTCCAGTAGGAACAGAACCTCCTGTATATGTCCCCTCCCAGTCGCTCCCTGTAACCCTATACCTCACCCTACCCCTCCACCTCCTCCAGTTCCCTGGCCGCCTGTGTTGTCATAGCAATAAATTTCGCCTACTCCCGACTATGTCTCGATTGAGATCAAAGTGAGAGGGTATCAATCTCCCAGCAGATATCCTGACCAGTAGCCAGACCTCTGCTTGGGAGTGTGGCGCAAAATCGCGCCAGTCTACACGGCCGATTACGGATGAGACCAGTCCCTGTATCACTCAGAAGGGGTGGAGGGGTAGGACACAGGGACTGAGGCCAGTCCAGGGTGAGGTAGGTGGATTTATCTCACCCCTAGTACAAGCTTAGCCATAGAAATAACATTAGGAAAAAATACTCAATGATCACCCCCGTAAAGTGATAATACTACGCCACGGCCGTGGCGTATTGAATGTGAGATGATGTCGTATGTGTTTGCTAGGTATATTCGAACTATTCTGATACTCTGATGCTATCAAATATCATAGAAAGAGATGAGAGAATCCAGAACCGCACTCGAATCGTAAATAGACAATATTTCACTCGTTTGGATGTGCCATAATCGTCACTCGGCTTCGCCTCGATGACGATTCCGGTACATCCATACTCGTGGAGTATTGTCTATTTATACGATTCTCGATGCAGTTCTATATAAGGGTAGCTATAGGATGCAGGGACTGGAGCCAGTCTAGGTGACACCCACCATGGCGACGGGTCAGCGGGATAAACTGAAATAACACCGGGTAAAGGGGGCCTCCAACGAGACGACCAAATGTCTCAGATGAGGAAAAATGTACGGAAATAAATAAAATAAACAGCAATGAAAGAGAAAATGGGAGGCGGAAGATGGCCAGAAATATTAGAACCATGTGTGAAATGTCGGAATGGTTGGAGGTGAGTAGGGAAGTAGGGGTGAAGAGGGGAAGGGGAGGATCCTTAAGGATTGTGTTTCAATCTGGTCCACAAAACATGGGGCAAGGGTGAAAAAATAAGCCGGGTGTATGTTTACCACTAAATGGACTTTTCTTAGCCCCCTCCATTCAAGAACCTCTCTATGCCAGTCTCCACACATATCACAACAGGCAATTGAACTATCATTTAAATTCAGCGGACATCATAATACCCTTACGAAAAAAGGAGAAGAAAAATGTGATTGTTGTTATTCGGAGAATGTGCCCTCTCCTCAGGAGTGCTTTGGTTTTATGCTCAGTGAAGTGATAGCTGGAGACAGTTTGTATTCTGATTATCATAAACTCCAAAAAAAAACTATACATCATTGAGGGAAGCTTCCAAGAATGGGACCCCCACGTGTGGCAGAGAGAGCAGACACAGGGGCCATCTTTGTTTTACCCCACTAGCTGCTCTTCAAACTGCTCTAACTGTAGGCTACTGCTCGCGTGAGGACAAACACCAGATTGCCATGACAACCTGCTGCCATCCGCCACGACACCTAGCGGCAACGATGAGTATACCAGCCCCCCACCCGTGCACTTATGCCTCTGCTCTGTATATTATGGAAGAATTAAAGACCCCACCCACAGTCCAGTCATCCTGGGAAAATGTTGTCATTCTGTGTGTGATATTAAGCAGCAGTCATATGGGAAAGGCTGATGCCACTTACTCACGGAGATGTTTCTCCCACCACTGACAAGATTCCCACACAGTGACGTGGGAGTGTTTTGTGTGGATGAGTGTCGGTGTCACACTTCTACAATATACGATGTGAACTTGTCGGCAACGGTGTGCGGTGTAAGGTGGATGCTCTCGGGTATTTATCTTTATCCTACCCCTAATAAAAAACGCCATAGGCTTAACATAGGATTTGTTTATGTCACGGGTAGTGACATAAAGTGTTGTTTATGCCACTACTTTCTGATACTGGAAAAATATGGAAATGGGGTAGGATAAAATCTAGACGTCACTCGTTTGAGTTTGAGCTTATTTATGCCATATTGATATTATGTAAGGTGCACCCCTCTCATAGGATCTCACACTCACTAAGTCGATATCTGTACAAGGTTCTCACTACGAGAGAAGAGATGAGAGAAGATTTCTTTTTCTTTTTTGTTTATAATTATTTATTGGTCCTAGATTCAAACATTACATTTGGTTTTCAATCCGGCCAGATCATATCCAGCATATGTCGATTGAGGGTGATATGATCAAATTTCAACTTTGTAATCACATACATGATGATACCAATAACATAGACAGTGACAACATATTAATAATGGGTGATGGGTATTGGTCGAGTGGTTAGATGGATAGACAAATAGCGATATGTACACTCAGGGTTTTGAAGGCAAACAAGAAGCTGATTTCAAACAATTGCAACAGTCAAATACGGTTAACGAACTGGACTTAGAGCCTTGAGAATCCACGGGCACACAGTATTCCTGCCAGGTGGCATCATCGAGATTATAGGAATCTTTGGTTGCATTGATCTACGTCTTTAGCACGGGAGCCAGGCCAGTGGATTCTCAAGGCTTTAAGCCTAGTCCGTTAGGAATTATTCTCAATAGAGCCTAGTGAGAGTACAGAATACGACTTAGAAAGTGTGAGATCTTATGAGAGGGGTGCACCGGGGTTTAGCCTGGTATAAACGTCCATAGGTTTAACATTAGAAACTCGTACTCAACAGGCTTGCGAGTATGGTAGCTCATACTCAGCGGGTATGGTAGCTCATGGATGATAAACCGATAAATATCTCCAGGCTAAGATACAATCAGAAACATAATCGTGTTTGGTCTGCGTCCCTGTTTACTATCTCACTTGAGGGGCTTCAGAATATTCACCCGGCTATCGCCTCGTTTATATCCCTGAACGCTCCAAACTCGATGGCATACAAGGAAACAGACATAAGATGTTCTTTCTTAATGTGTGAATGGAGAATAGCGGAAAATTTGTCAATGAGTACGTATCTTCATTTGGGGTGTATTACAAAATCGATAATACAAGATAAATCTCAAGATGAATAAAATCAGAAATACCAAAATCTTCTTAAGAAAAAACCCTTAAATTCAAATATCTAAGCATTTCAAAACAGTTTATCTCATATGAATGTAATACAGATATTAGGTTATTGCCATCTGGCCATCATTCTGTCCAAGAAAGAAAATCTCTCCAAATAATTTGGGAGAAACTGCCAAACAAGGACAGACAAAATATATTAGCAACACATATTATTATATACCTGTGGCTGTATGAACTACTTATACTACCCACTCCTACCCATGGCGTATTTATACCCGTACGCCACACTGTGACGTACTGTGACCAGGTAAAACGTCGCCATTTTTAGGTATATAATAATACGAAAACAGGCTGACTGTCTTCGTACATTAAGCCAGTTTCTGTATAATACTATAGAGAAACCAAACAAGAGTTAGTCGTGTTGTTGTTTATTGCATGACGGCAAGATCGCGTATTACTGCGCGAGGCAAAGCCGAGAGCAGTGATATTTGATCTTGCCGGAGTGCAATGAACAATAAAATGACTAACATGAGTTTGGTTTAGAATTTATCCTACCCCGCCCATCTAAATTACTTCTACATTAACAAATGACGTCATTTGTCAAGTGTATCCCACTAGAGCGATATTTTTCATTTTTCTGAACTCCGGACCGAATACAGTGACCCAATGTTAAGCCTATGGAGTTTTTTATTAGGGGTAGGATAAAGAGTTCACTCTTTCTTGCTGTACAATAATAAAAACAGGATCTCTAATAACAGAATGCCAGTCTGAACCAGTTACTGTCTCACCTCATTTATTATCATCTTGTGTAATCGTTATTGTTCATTGTAGTTTATAATAGTTACCCTTGATTGCGTTGTTTATAGGTTATATATATATATATTGTCAAAATTGTAACTGATACAAGACTACAAATAACGGTATAGTATGAAACTTATTGACGGAAACGGGAAGGTGGTAGACCGCGTATGACTGTATGCGAACAGACCCAATAAAAAAAAATTAAAAAAAGGATCTATATGTTCGAGATCTACCCTAAAATAGGGTAGAGTTATTTCTATTTCGGATGCTGGAGACTCATTTAGAGGCACTTGAGGACAATGTACTCATGTGCAGTTGTTGTAGTGTGAAGGAGGGTGAGTAAGAGGTCTGTTTAATACCTTCTCACCAGAGAGAAAAAAGAGAGATTTAGTCACTCTCGCAGTCATGACAAAGAGGTAAGGAGAAAAGATTAATAATAGTCCACAGAAGTACTTTGACCTGTGATACCTCGGAAAGGCTTCCACATTCATGTTGCTCTTTGTGAAAAAAATACAAATATCAGGAGACTAGATTTAAAAAAAACACAAAGATAAAACCAAATGGTTGACTGGACCATTTGATGGGATCAGATGAAAGACAGAAAAATTAGCGAATGAATTAAACAACGTTGGTAATTAACAAACAAAAAAGAAACACCATTAAAATACTGTAGCTGAAGGAAGGCACCCATGAATGTGTGATATGGATGGGAAGCAGCACGCGGGGGAACCAGCATGCGCGTCAAAAGTCGTCTGCTTCTCACGTGACCATTTGGAAGCCAT
The DNA here is from genome assembly GCA_950022655.1 of Alentia gelatinosa. Taxonomy (NCBI): domain Eukaryota; kingdom Metazoa; phylum Annelida; class Polychaeta; order Phyllodocida; family Polynoidae; genus Alentia; species Alentia gelatinosa. The sequence continues at coordinate 6,514,647 of OX465590.1, forward strand.
TAACTCCGCCGCGCGCCACCAGGGGGAGGAGTCGACATGACGCGGCACATGTTGGGCATGTCCCCGTGCTAATTGTTATACACAATGACGTCATCTCTGTCGTCACGTCCACGACGTATGTGTGACGTATCAGAGGAGCTGATACCCGGCCACATCATAACCAGCGGAACTAATAATAAGGAAGTGCATTGAGATCCATAGCCACTGACAATATGCCATGAGTTTTGATGGCGGAGTAATCTCACGAGGCAAAGCCGAGTGAGAGTATGTAGTAAACCAAAATGAATGGCATATTATCAGTAGCTATGGATCGAGTGCGGTTCAGATTTTATCTGATCCCTATAACTGACTAATTAGTTGAAATATGTGACATAATCCCCCATTGAGTATTTTTTCTAGGTACACCATGGGCGTTGAGTACGAGTTCCTAATGTTAAGTTTATGGGAGGAAAATACCACGGGTGAGATAATTGTACTATAGAGGAAACCCATGAAAGTTTAGGGTCTGAGCTCGTATCCCATCGAGTTTGAATTAGGTAGTAATTCACAAGGCGAAGCCGGTGAAATGCTATGTGATTCAAATGAGATGGGATCGAGCTCTGACCCTAAACTTGAATGGGTTTCTGAATTTATCTCACCCTTAATATTGACTAATGGGCTAACATTTGTGACATTATCCCCCATTGGATATATTTCCTAAATATCTAATGGGTGTTAGATACGAGTTTCCAATGTTAAGTCTATGGAGAAAAAATATCTGGGGTGAGATAATAGCAAGGCTTTCATGCCGGCGGCGGCGGCGGCGGCGGCGGCGGCGGCTGTGGATTGGCAACTGACCAAAGACTGAAGCATTCCAGACAGTCCGCCGAGAACAAGTTGTTCATGGGAACGGAAGGCTGTCGCTGTAAGTGTGAATAGATGTGAATGTCTAATACGGGTGCCATAAGGTTAGAGTCACTCTGTGTGAATCCCGCTTTACAGACGAACATTGAGCTTTCCTCTGCCTGGTCCAGCTACATGTCTGTGTGTGGGCGAGGAGGAGTGGACTGTGGGAGAAGTAGGAGTAGGGGGGGTGAGGAGTAGGAGGAGGAAGGGGAGGAGGGGGGAGGAGGAGGGGGAGGAGGAGGAAGGGGAGGAGGGGAGGAGGAGGGGGGAGAAGGAGGGGGAGTAGGAGAAGGAGGAGGAGTAAGAGGAGTAGGAGGAAGAGAAGCAGGAGGAGAAGGAATGGTAGGAGGAGGTGGATGACGAGAAGGAGAAGGAGGAGGTGGAGGAGGAGGTGGAGGAAGAGGATAAGAAGGAGGAGGGGAGAGGAGGAGGGGGAGGGGGAGGAGGAGGAGTAGGAGTAAGAGGAGTCGAAGGAAGAGGGGAGGAGAGGGAGGAGGCGGAGGAGTAGGAGGAGTAGGAGGAGGTGGAGGTGGAGGAGGAGGGGGAGGAGGAGGAGGAGGAGTAGGAGGAGGTGGAGGTGGAGGAGGAGGAGTAAGAGGAGGAGTAGGAGGAGGTGGAGGTGGAGGAGGTGGAGGAGGGGGAGGAGGAGTAGGAGGAGGAGGAGGTATAGTATTAGGAGGAGGAGTATTAGGAGGAGGTGGAGGTGGAGGAGGTGGAGGAGGGGGAGGGGGAGGAGGAGGTGGCAGTGGAGGAGGAGGAGGAGGAGGAGGAGGTAGAGTATTAGGAGGAGGAGTATTAGGAGGAGGTGGAGGTGGAGGAGGTGGAGGAGGGGGAGGAGGAGGGGGAGGTGGCGGTGGAGGAGGAGGAGGAGGAGGAGGAGGTAGAGTATTAGGAGGAGGAGTATTAGGAGGAGGTGGAGGTGGAGGAGGTGAGGAGGGGGAGGGGGAGGAGGAGGTGGAGGAGGAGGAGGAGGAGGAGGAGGTATAGTATTAGGAGGAGGAGTATTAGGAGGAGGTGGAGGTGATGGAGGTGGAGGAGGGGGAGGGGGAGGAGGAGGTGGCGGTGGAGGAGGAGGAGGAGGAGGAGGAGGTAGAGTATTAGGAGGAGGAGTATTAGGAGGAGGTGGAGGTGGAGGAGGTGGAGGAGGGGGAGGAGGAGGAGGAGGAGGAGTAGGAGGAGGAGGGGAAGTAAGAGGAGTAGGAGGAGGAGGAGTAGGAGGAGGAGTAGGAGGAGGAGGGGAAGTAAGAGGAGGAGGAGGAGTGGGAGGAGGAGGAGGAGGAGGAGGGTGAGGAGTAGGAGGAGTAGGAGGAGGGGGAGTAGGAGGAGTAGGCGTAGGAGTATAAGGTGGAGGAGTATTAGGAGGAGGTGTAGGTGTACATGGTGGACGACGACACGGATTTGTTGTGGTTTTAAGCGGATTGGACGCAGTTCTGGACCGGAGTTCACCGCAGACTTCCGTCTGACCGCTGGATGTTGTTGCCGAGACTCAGTCGACCACTTTGTGCTCCCGCTGTTTGACATAAGCGTATTACTATGCGGGAGCGAGCCCGTTAGTCTGATGGGGGGTGGGGGGATCATGTAGTTCTAATCTAAAAGGAACCGACACATTCCCCAGTTAGGATCACTTGACCACCGGAACTGAGGATGTGGTAGCCTCCAGACTAATTGAATACTTATTGGATTATTTATTGTGTCAGAATATAAAAGATATTACAATTTCTTCCATCAATACATGCAAACGTTTATCTATCTGGATAAATTGAGTATAATTTGTCATGCACATTTAGAAATATCTGAAAATTCTATTTCTGGATTTCCGATTTGAATTTATATCAAAACCGTTTAATTGCAATAATTGTGGGATATCGCCCAAGGATTATGACTGTACAACGATGAGAACCAGCTAACATCGGATCCTGTAAACAGACTGAATTATGGGATACCTCAATACGGTCTATTGTATTTAGAACTATCTCTATGTGATAAATACGAGCGTAATCCTCCGAATACGATTAAGTGTTTATAATCAGATACTGTCTCCATGTAGGTTATTAAGGCGTGGTAATTAGAAACAATCACATTCAGGTCACAATAGCTCTGTTAGTGATGTACGGGGGTCTAAAGGAGAGATGGAGAGTTGGTCTAATTAGCATTCTGACGGGCACTCTGTGTGTGCGAGGCGTTGGCCGTTGGTGGGTGGGTGGGAGGGGGGGGGGGGGGGAGTACAAGGGAGAGGGTAGACTTGCCCCAGTCTTTAATTATGAACATTCATTAAATGATTAATCAAAATCAAAAGTGCATTATAGTATGCATCCTTCTCTGACTGGCCTATGAATCAACCTGTATCCCAGCAAGGTGGGTAGCCATAGCATGCAGGGACTGGCGCCAGTCTAGGGAGAGGGTTGCTAGTCACCCTCGTTCAGCCCAAGCCTCCATCCCTGACCTTGTTTGATCTCGACACTTGTCCATGCAGCTGCTTCACCATGTGACTTGTCTCCTCCCCTTCCCATCATTGGCGACCTCCTGACATCGCTCCGATCGCCTCCGCTTCCTGTTCCCCTTTCCAACTCGTTCTCCATCCCCCTACGAGTATTGCAGTCCACTCTCCATGGTCTATGTCTTGTGTGTTGTCCTTTCTTTTAGTCAGTGAAGGGGGTGAGATAAATACAAAAAAGCAACTCGTTTTGGTCAATGAAATCATTGATTACTTATCTTTCCACTTTTTTTCCTCATACCATAATTTTCCTCTTTGCGCTTTCCGTTTTTTCATCCCATATTCTCTCCTGTTCCTTACTACCTCCACAACTGCCCTATCCCCTCATCATTCTCAGTCTACTGTTCGAATTTCCATGCCCTGATCTCCTTCAAACACCTTCTCTCTCTCTCTCCCTCTCTCTCCTTCTCTCTCTCTCCCTTTCTCTCCCTCTGCCTCTCTCTCTCCCTCTCTCTTCCTCTCTCTCTCTCTCCCTCTCTCTCCCTCTCTCTCCCTCTCTTTCTCCCTCTCCGTCTCTCCCTCTCTCTCCCTCCATCTCTCTCTCCCTCTCTCTCCCTCTCTCTCCCTTTCTCTCTCCCTCACTCTCTCTCTTTCTCTCCCTCTCCCTCCCTCTCTCCCTCTCTCTCTCTCCCTCTCTCTCCCTCTCTCTAATTCCTCCTCCTGATCTTCCCGCCTCCCCATCCTCCGCCCCATTCATTCTCTCCCCACTCGCCTCCGTCTCCCCGCAGTCCTCCTCCTCCTTCCCGTCCCCTTCCGTCCTCCCTGTGGCCGGCAGGTCTTTCTGGGGGTGTGCTGAGGGGAGAGAGGGGGCACATCTCATCCGTCATCGTCACATTTTCGGCCATTTTAGCGGTCACGAGATTGAAATTAATTAATCGTCTGCTGACAGACGCTGACAGACACTCCTGTCCCGCGTCGCCGCCTAATTGGCCGATTCCCCGTGACGTCACTTCCTGTTGGCGCTGTCTGCCGCCAGAGGGGGCGGCGGGATGGGGCGCGATGATCGCGGAGGTTAATTGGACTTATTGAGAGTCGTAAATCAGCGATTTGAGTCCACAGGCGAGGGACATGCGACGGGATCGAGCGAAGCGGTCGTATTGATTCTCGTATTGTAAAGTCGTGATAAATGATTACATAAATAATAGCAAACAATACGATAAAAAGTGTATCGCGTCAGATACAATGAACATGAATCCATCATGGCATTGGGCCCTGTGCATTGGATTGTCATAGGCGGCGCCCTGCCTAATGCACGCCTAAAATATACCAATATTTACACTGGACAATGGGTAGTGTTTAGGCTCTGAAAAGAGGCGTTTCCGTATAAAGGAATGCAGTGTGTGTGTGGTCCACGGGTAAAAATCGGGATGAATAAACGCCATTTTATGTTATTCTGAATAAATCTAATAGCAGTACAAATGATGTTCAGAGTGGCTGGATGTGTTATGGTTTGTCCTGCCTGAAGCACCCCAGCCCGAGCAGACAACGGTAATTAATCATAGGCAAATGGCTGCGGTAGAATACCCACCGCTCCCCCGGCCCCCGGCCCCCGGACCCCCCGTGCACGGGCCCCCGGGACAGGTGAGAGAGCGGCGCTTTAACAACCTGATCATGTCGGCATGAACATGTCAGTGCCGCATGTCATTCAACATGTCATCAGGCGCCATTACCCCACTGACTCACACTGTGACGTCACCCGGCCTGACGTCACTCTCCCCTATAGGGCACATAGCCACTGTGCTGTGGAAGCGGCCATCTTTCCCTTCTACACCTAGGACAGCCCTCTACACCGAGGACAGCCCCCGACAACGAGGACAGCCCTCTACAATGAGGACAGCCCTCTACAACGAGGACAGCCCTCTACAACGAGGACAGCCCTCTACACCGAGGACAGCCCTCTACACCGAGGACAGCCATCCACAACGAGGACAGGCCTCTACACCGAGGACAGCCCTCTACACTGAGAACAGCCCTCTTCAACGAGGACAGCCATCCACAGGAGAACAGCCATCCACAGGAGGACAGCCCTCCACACGAGGACAGCCAAATACAACGAGGACAGCCATCTACAACGAGGACAGCCCTCTACAACGAAGACAGCCCTCTACAACGAGGACAGCCCTCTACAACGAGGACAGCCATATACAACGAGGACAGCCATCCACAACGAGGACAACCCTCTACAACGAGGACAGCCCTCTACAACGAGGACAGCCCTCTACAACGAGGACAGCCCTCTACAACGAGGACAGCCCTCTACAACAAGGACAGCCCTCTTCAGCGAGGCAGCCTTCCACAACAAGGACAGCCCTCTACACCGAGGACAGCCCTCTACAACGAGGACAGTCATCCACAACGTGGACAGCCATCTACACTGAGGACAGCCATCTACAACGAGGACAGCCCTCTGCAATGAGGACAGCCATCTACAACGAGGACAGCCCTCTACAACGAGGACAGCCATCTACAACGAGGACAGCCATCTGCAACGAGGACAGCCATCTACAACGAGGACAGCCATCTACAACGAGGACAGCCATCTACAATGAGGACAGCCCTCTACAACGAGGACAGCCATCTACAACGAGGACAGCCCTCCACAACGAGGACAGCCCTCTACAACGAGGACAGCCCTCTACAACGAGGACAGCCCTCTACACCGAGGACAGCCATCTACAACGAGGACAGCCATATACAACGAGGACAGCCCTCTACAACGAGGACAGCCATCTACAACGAGGACAGCCATATAGCGTCATCAATCTCATAGGGCACAGATGTCAGTTCCCCCATCATCCGCAAAGAATTTGTAAGATAGCGCCACTGTAGTCGAAGGGGCAACCACTGTTATCAGTTGTTATAACCTACAGATAAATAGACGTGGCTTAGATTCCTCCATAACAAGCCCCCCCCCCCCCAAAAAAAAATATTTTTGATAAAATCCATCGATAATTGGTCCCGTCACCTGGTATTTTGTTTGGCATCGGGGGCAAAATGGCGGCCTCCATAACACAATAGCTCTGTGCTCTATAGTGCTCTATAGATGTTTTCTGATGTTCTTAGGTAGCTTATGGTGTTCATCCTATTTGACAAAAACCTTTCTTGAAAAGAAAATGAGTGACCGTGCTTTGATTGTAACTGCGGTTGGGAAGTACAATTTTCATCTGGACCACATCCGTGAATTGAATCCGGAATATTTCTTTTCAAGGACGTCCGAGCCTTCCAAATACTCACGTACTTTCATCTCTGATCAACAATATGGAAAATCAAAACACCAGAACGACACCAACAATAACACGGACAACGTGCACTCTACTGCTAATCAGGCAGAAAGACTAAAATCTAAACATGTCTCAAGTTGTTCAAACGTTAGAGGCACTTGCAAAAGATACGATTCGAAATGAAAACAAAACAGCATATCCTAAATAGCCCAACTCTAATAACTCCACTCACCTCAAGTCAGATTTAGGAGATCGTTCAATAGATGGTCTGCTTGTGGGGCCACTACGAACTTTGGCCGGACTTTTGCAGATTTTTATTTTTCTTTACTTCCCCTGTGCCTCTGCGCAATAATCCGTCATAGTCTAAAATCCAAGCTTTTCTTGGAAATTACAGTCACACAGTGTCCCAGAAAATAAGAGCTGATAGAAAATTGCGACTGGGAAGCAATGATTTATGGGCATGATAAAACAAAAACCCAGAAAGGATGTCTTAGTGATGCAGTCAGCCTAATTTCCACTCTTCCGGGGATTCCATTTCCCTGACGTATTAAGATATAATAGCTCGCAGCCATCGCGATTGCTACACTTCTCTTTGGTTTCAGAAAGAACTGCCTTTTTGCCTCTGTATGGAGATTACTGCATTAGCGGCGCTTCACTGCCGAGTTGTCAGACGACAATGAAACGCCACTTCCGGTAGTGGCAGCGTCCCAAGATGGCGGCTTTTGAACGAGCAGACGCTGGATCAAGTTCTCAGAGCAGACGACTTTTAGACGACATTGAAGTGGGCGATATTAAAGGCAGCAGACGACATTTTTCCAAGATGAAGCGTTAAAAAGCGGACGTTGGATGATAGATGAAACAAAAAAAAAAAAAGCGCGGGAACTTGGGCCTATTACAGAGACGGCCTAATGAATGTCCCTTTCACATCGGGGAGGCAGCATCACCAAGTGACGTCTTAACCAAACTGTCATGGCGGCCCGGCTGTCTGTCATCCCTCCGGCTCAATCTTAAATTAATTACGTCCAATTCGAGCCCCGACATATGGGGGGAGAAGCGAGCGAGCGGGATTTTTAATTAATAACTCCACACAATGCTTGGTGATTGCCTTCTCAGAGCTCAGCGCTCGCCGCGCCGCCTACAGGGACGAGGGAGAACTACTGAGGGTTTCTGTTGGATCACTTTCGGTTTCACTTTCCCCTTTTCTTGACCTTCTCTCTTCACTCTCTTCTCTCTTTAGGTCCCTGTCGTTGAACTGTCCCCTTATCAGTGTGTTCTATTTAGGGACTAATTTCCCGTTTATTTGGTATGTATTGGCTTCGATATTGATCTTGTTATCGAGATTTATAAATGGTAGACCTTATTCCTGGCATTTCTCTTTTTTCGATCCTAGTTATTTAGTTCCATCATTTCACCCCATCTTTATTCATAAATATTTGCATGTGTTTAATTTAGAGACTAATTCCTCGATTATTTAATATGTATTGGTTACTGACTATTTTATCGAGAGTAATAGATGGCAGATCCTGTTGCTAGCATTTCCCCTTTTTGGAGATATATGACCTATATAGAGGTTTAAATAAGGAGACCAGGACAGAGCTTGGCAGAGGCCCTGGAGGCACAGGGAGGGGCAGGCAGGAGTCTAAATACCCCCTCCCCATTAACGGTCAACGTCCCCACTCCACGGTGGCCGCTTGCCTCAGCGCGCTCGCCGCAGCAACAAGAACTTAAATAATAAAACCTCCACTCCACGACTCCTTATTTAACTATCATAGTTATTCATTTCCATCATTTCACTTCATTTACGGTTACCCCATCTTTACTCAGAAATATTTACATGTCAAATCCATACCATTTTTGTTTAGCTTTTTGGTTACTCTATCTTTAAACACACATACAGTAAAACCCCGCTTCGGGGACACCTCGCTTAAGGGGCGCACCCCGCTTAAGGTGTTCATTTAGTTAATTTTAACCCCGATTAAGGGAACACCTCGCTCAAGGGAGCACTTTACTCGCAACGGAGGGTGCCCCTTAAGCGGGGTTTTACTGTATTTTCATGTCGAATCCCTACAATTTGTTTATCTTTCTTCTTATCTTATCTCCTTCTTCTTTTCATGTCGAATCCCTACAATTTGTTTTATCTTTCTTCCTATCTTATCTCCTTCTCCCTCTTACATTCCGGTTTTCCTTCTCCCTCCCCATATCCTCTCACATGCACCGAGCCATTCCCATCCGCCAATTTCCACGACGGATAATTATATCCTCGTCCCTCTCCCCCTCTCATTGGCCCTGCCTCCTCGCCATGGTCCCTCTTTCTTCTCTGTTTAGTTTGTCTGAAAATTAGTCGATCCATAAGCGGGCACAAAGCCTTGATGGGGCGATGACATAATGCGCGGTCGGTGCGGCGGCCGATCCCTCAAAGCGCGCGCTTTATCTTGTCGTGTTTATGGCGAGCAGACGACTTCCATTACTCCCTCCCGCCCCTCTTCTTCTTCTCCATTCCCGGGACGTCTCCTTCCAATCAGAACAGCACGATGGCTGCTAGACTTGCCCAAGTCTTTGATTATGAACATCCATGATTAATCAAAATCAGAATAAAGTTCATTAAAGTATGTATCCTTTTTTTTTCTTTTTTTTTGAGCAAAAACTTTATTCATTCATTTACCATCAAATTGCAAGTGACTTTCCCTCAATCAACATTTGTTCCTTATCAGAGTCAATGATTCAAATATCTGAGATATACTTTTCTCTGTCAAAAACATAATATGAGTGCTTTGCTCCCTTTTTTTTATTTTATGATGAAAACAAAAAATTAAAAATTAAAAACAACTAATCTTACCTAATGTCTGACTAATCATTTTCTTATTGCCTTAGAGAAGATTGCCACCCTTAAAGTATGTATCCTTCTCTGACTGGCCCATGAACCTAATGTCTGACTGATCATTTTCCTATTGCCTTAGAGAAGATTGCCACCCTTAAAGTATGTATCCTTCTCTGACTGGCCCATGAATCAAAGACTTGTCCACTATGAACAGAATCTTCTGTTTATGGCCCCAAGCCACTCCCTGTAAACCTATACCTCCCCCTCCCCTCCTCCAGTTCTCTGGCTGCCTGTGTTGTCATAGCAATAAATTTCGCCTGCTCCTAACTGTGACCTGATTGAGATCAAAGTGAAAGAGTATCAATCACCCAGCAGATATCCTGACCAGTATATAGGATATCTGTATGGAGAGTGTTGGGGATACTGGTGCTAAACAGCGCCAGAAATCCAACACCATTACCGATTGTACCAGTCCCTTTATCACACCCTTAATATAAAATCCCATAGGCTTAACATTGAGAGTCCGTATGCCACACTGACTGGCATACATAGTTTTATATGCCACTAGTGGCATACAGAATCATTATCACGTAATATTCCAAAATCGAGGAGACGGGGTAGCATAAAATCAAAACCTGATTCGTTTTAATCTTGGCCATCGCATTCCACTCCTGGAGTTTTGACTCCGGACTTCACTCGGCCTCGCCTCATGAAGTCACTTTGCCAAACTCCAGTCGTGGCATACGGTGGCTAAGATTAAAACTCATCCAGTTTTACGACAGAATCCCAACGAGGAGAGTAGCCATAAGATGCAGGGACTGGAGCCAGTCTAGATGGCTGCCTCCCCTCCCCTCTCCCCTCCCCTCCCCTCCCCACTGGTCATGCGTCGGTGGTTAACAACGAATCGGCATTCTTGCAGAACAGCGTTGCGCGTCAGTAAAGAGAAGATAATACAAGATATCGGAAGTCCGTCATTTTTTCATCGGCGATGTTTTCTCTGCACTTAATGCATTGAAAGTGGCCATCGCTCTCGTTGCCGCTGTCACCCGCCCGCCGCAATATTGCACATAATTGATACAATTTATCTCCAAATGGATGTCAATTTTGGCGTCCTCCATAATCGAGCGGCGGCCTAATGGATTAAAATAATATTGCAATTTATCAGGGAGCGGCATGGCAAATTGCATTAGGAGGAGGAGGAGGAGTGCTGCAGGGGTTGAGGGGGTGGATGGAAAGGGGTTGGCGATGACCTCCTTGGTATCATTGGCAGCGCGGGGGTAGACACCCCTCTCAGAACCCCCCCCCCTCCCTCCCCTCCCGCTCAGTGCACGCCACTCACCAGCTCGCCCCGCGTCCCCGCGTTCAGAAAGCAGACGACATCCGCCGTCTGCGCGCGCAGCTCCATCAAACAATTGGCGGGAAAGTGGAAATGTCTGCAGAGGACCGGGCTGAGGTTGGAAGCCATTATCTCACCCCATGGTATTTTTGTCCCACAGGCTTAACATCGGGATCTCATTCTCCATGCCCCTAGGAGTATTGCAGTCCGTTCTCCATGGTCTATATCCTGTGTATCATACAGGGGTGAGATAAATGCAGAAGGCATCTCGTTTCGGTTAAAGTTATTGTTCTCCAACTCGTTTGAATGCTACGTGATATTCACTCAGCTGTCGCCTCGTTCATATCACACCGCATCAAACGATAGGAAAAAGATGACTTTGTTTTGCATTGATGTACGGCTTTAGCACGGGAGGCTGGCCAGTAGATTCTCAAGGCTCTAAGCCTAGTTCGTTAAGAATTCTTCTCCATAGATCGTAGTGAGAGTACAGAATAATGTGAGAGTGTGAGATCTTAAGAGAGGGGTGCACCAACACCAAGTGGCAGGTCCGGTTCCAATGAATTCTATCAAAAATTGGTTGGTTTCTTTTTAAGTTGATGGTGGAAATGGCAGTTATGGTAGTGATGGTAGCTATTAGCCCTTGTGGTGTCAATGATGCTGATCATGGTAACAGTGGTGAAATAATTGGTTGTAAAGATAATGGTAAAGGTGTCAGTGCAAATGGTGATGGTAAGCTGGCAGTAATGGTAGTAGCATGGTGTTGGTAAGGCTAATCGTGACAGTAGTCCTGGCAAATGCAGAGCAGTCGTAAAGTAGTACTAAGAGGAAACATAGTTGGTGAGCCTGTAGCGATTGCCATTCAAGGTCTTTTGTTCTATGACTATGTAGTTATAGGACAAAAGGCTGTGAATGGCATTGCTACAGGCTCACTACTTTTACTATGCCTAAAAAAACATGAAAAAAACGTCATTTTATTCACATACAAATTCGTCCATTCACAGCTTATTACTCCTTGTTCTACCCATAGTGCCATAAACAGCTACCTACTGCCACCTACCGTCACCCACAGTCACTTACATCCACCACATTAAAACGTAGGGCACCATTGAAGATGGCATGGTAGCCTTTATTTAGGGTTTACACTAGGACCTTGGCAACTCCTGGCAACCACTGTTTTGAGGTCGTTCACAGCCCCCGTTTCGACAACAGTCCCATAAACGGCCGGCTTTGGTTGCTTACGTCCACCACGTTCTGTCTGCACAGCTGCCTGCAATTGCCTATGGTCTGTGGATGTTATCACGTCCCATTACGATTCTCATTGATACCGTGGAGCACCATAGCTGCTGAGTCAAAATTTTTGACAGAGCATCGCATTCACCCACAAGTTCCTTGAGACTCCCAGTGGTCAGTGTGAGCCACAGTCTCACACAACTCCCTGTCCCATCTCCTGCTGTTGTCCTACGTCTTTCCCATCCTGGCCCTGGTGCATCCCCAGTGCTCCTCTACCAGGTTGCCGGGACTTCCAGGAACATGGTGTAAACGTAGCATAATGAAGGTATAGAGGACAGAGCCATTGTTAGTTCATGAAGCAGTCACTAGGTGGCTATCAGTATGGCAGGTCCCTTGGGGGGACAGATCTATATTGTGGCTCTTAACCCAGGACATAATGTTTTTCACATGGGACACTTTATATTCATGTGTGAACGACGCTAGAGTTGTGACACTTCCCAATTATCACTCACTTCTTTTGCACCTCCATTAGTGAAGAACCCCTACTTTTTCACCTGCATTAGTGAAGAACACCTACTCGGGGGCGTCATGGCGGCGCCCATGGCTCATAGGATATATGCCTTATAGTTGAAAGACGTAGTTAAAAAGAGGCCACACTCACACCAGACTTTCTCCCTTCCCCGTCCATAAAATATAAAGATATACCCCTCCTCCGAGACTCTCACTGTGTCAATGACATCACTTACCAACCATGACCTAGCCATGACGTGCCTGTGACGTAGCTCTGACGTATCACCTACTCGACGTCCACCGCCATGACGGAGCACTTCCCAGCATGCTCCGGAACCGTTGCCATGGTGACGGGCAGTGTGGGGCCGTTGTCAGGGAGGCTTTTAGGCTCGTTTTGACAAGCTGACCAGTGGTCATCAGTAAACGGAGTGATGACGCTCCCCTACCCCCCCCCCCCTCCCCCCGACCCCTCTCTGGCGCTGAGAGATTACTATACTGCACTCAGTACTAGGGTGACCCCCATGGTATGTAGACGTTAGGGCCCACCAGCCGAAAGTCGGGACGTTAGGGCCCACTCATCAGGACGTTAGGGCCCGCCTAAAGCCAACCTAGGGTTAGGGATAGGGTTAGGGTTAGGGATAGGGTTAGGGTTAGGGATAGGGTAAGGGTTAGGGATAGGGCTAGTGATAGGGTTAGGGTTAGGGTTAGGGTTAGGGCTAGGGCTAGGGATAGGGTTAGGGTAAGGGTTAGGGTTAGGGATAGGGTTACTTACTTATACTTCCTACTAAATATAATTTTTATTCTCAGTTGGGATGCTTGAGTAGGGAAGATTTAAAACGGGTCGCGTTCGTTACAGGTCGCGTTTTTTACAGGTCGAGTTCTCCAGTATTCAAACATTAACTAATTATGCAAAATTAGGTGGGCCCTTATGTCTATTTATGCCGCATCTCCCTCCCGGCACCACAGGTGTGACCGCGGCATCGCGGTGCGGCCGAGGCGCGACTGAGGCTTTCACACCCCCCACCCCCCCCCCCCGTGTAGGGTGGGCCCTAACGTCCCGACTTTAAGGTGGTGGGCCCTAACGTCCTGCAACCACCCCATACCTCCAACTATACTGTGGAATATCCATGATACACCAAGCCTATAAATGCCTATTTATATGAATTTATAGCACCATACACACAGCCTATAAATGCCTATTCATATGAATTGCCAGCACTATACACCCAGCCTATAAATGCCTATTTATATAAATCTATAGCACCATACACCCAGCCTATAAATGCCTATTTATATGAATTGTCAGCTGAGATCTCTATGAGACCTCTATTTTTTAAAGATTTGGATCTATCCTGGGATGGCGCTCAGTTCCAATGGACTGGTCTTAACGCGCCCAAAGCATCACAAGTTCATGTCCATCTCCTCCATCTTTAGCCATACTGATGATGCAACATTTTATATACAACAAATACATATATAGCGAATTTTACATGGCTGAGGTACATTATTCAAGGAAAATGCTGTAGTCAAGTAATAAAGTATTACTTGGCAATAGGGCCATAGATTGTATGAGTGTCCAGTCTTTGGTAGCTTCTTATCTTGATAGTTCACATTATCTAAGCAGATAATAAGAGATCAATGAATAGAGTTATAAGTCACTTATTTATCAAGGTTCATAACCAGGTATACCTTTTGTACTTTCTTGAAATCGGGTTTCTGGTTTCTGGTGAAGGTTGGTTGTATTGTGTAGCTCCATGATATTGGTCAGTCAGCCCCCGTTATACAATGTACGTTTGGAGAAAAGGACGTGAACATTACAACCGATAAACTTTTAACCCTTTGTATTGCATTTTATAGAAATAAATTTAGGTCGATTTTTCAAAACCTGCATTTTCGGTTAAAAAAAAATCATTTTTCAGGTATATATTCAACTTACAGTTATAATTCGTATATCAATAGATGTGTGTTAACGAGATCTATCATTCCAATATAGGTTTTTGCTATGTTGGTATTGGTTTATAAAAAATAGTTTATATGAGGTATAGAATCTTCCTAGCTCAGAAAACAGTGCTATTTTTTCTGCATTGATACTCAGTATGCAGTGGATGTTTCTATTGTTCCCTTCACATTATTCTATAGATGTTGTAGTGTGGATAACCCCCGAATTACACCACGCCATGCGGCTGGGTGTTGTCGTAACGCTTCTGATGACAACTGGCAGCTTGTGACAGTTGTTGACAGTCTCAGACAGTTGTTTTCTCTGTCAGCCCCATTCTACTACCGGTCTACCATTCACTGGACTTATAAAGTCTATAAGACGTGTCCCAACGCGCCCTCTCTGTCTCTGTGAAAACAAAGCCCAACTTAAATGCGTGTCTCCATTCATGTCTTAACTCGTGACTGAGTGTCCTGTCACTACCACATTTTTCTAATTTCTGCATACCTTGTCAGTCACACGTAATCCGTGCCCTAACACGTGCTGATAATCACCACTTTACTGGACGATAATCCCAAATACACTAAAGTGTACTAAAGAGAAAACCTATGAGAGTTTTGGGTCAGACCTTGTACCCCATTGAGTGTGAATCACGTAGTAATTCACGAGGCGAATCTGAGTGAACTCACGCTTTGTTTTTGGGAGGTGATGTTCTCACACTCGTGGCGAACCGCATAACAAACAACGGCAAATAATCAGATGTTGCCTATCGTAAATCAAAATATAAACTTACCAACCGTTTTCCGCACATCTTTAGCTATCTACTGTTCTTTATTTGAAGTTTTTACATCAATTCTTGCCATAATTCTGACATTATAATAGTTCTGACGTAGCTTCCGTCGGTCACCTGCTGAAAACCGAAGCATACTGGCTACGAAGCGAATCGTCCAGATACCTGGCAGACCGACACACCGGGATGAACTCACCCTGCTGGTGCGCATGCGTCAGATGGATGTCACGTGACTACAGTGGACACCGGAGAGTTGTGTACACAGATCGATCCATTGATCCGTGCGCTATTAAGGATGGCCTGAGACCATCACAACTTACATAACCCACATGGCGAAATGACCACAGAAGGTGTCATCCATATTGCCGTAGCCTGTGTAGCTACGCAACAAGCCCCCGACCCCCTTCACCCATTCCTCCCTACTCTTTCCCCTCCCACTCTGCCACCCTGAGAAAAACAATACCGTGTCAGCAGTTTATCAATGGATCCCAATCTTAATTAATTGGCGCTATCTGCTATTAGGGAGTTAATTGGAGGATGATTTATGGCTGTCGAAGCTGACTCCAATCTCAGTTAAGATGATGTGATAATCCGCAGCGATTATCAAACTGACAACTTTTTTGTTGCGTCGTCCGGCTGGTAGAAAATACACCCAACTTAAAATGACTTGGTGAATAGGGGAGGGGGGGGGGGGTGGTTTGTTGGGCTGGCTTCCTACCCTCACCTCTCCTCCCATCCCCACAGCTTTATTACCCACCAAATATGGAGTCTCAATAGGAAATGTATAGAGCACCTGGAATCGCCTACCCGGAGAATCCGAAAAAAAAATGTCCCATCCATACTGAGGTCAAATTATCATGTACTTCAAAATAAGTTTTTCGAATGTTCATTCAATATCAATGATTCAAAATCAGTCATAATAATCTCATTTACCATCAGAAATCACTGTCATAGCTAGCATGCTTTTCACGCTAAAATCACGGAGAAATGGCAAACTATATTATTGGTGTAAGTCTACACCGAATTACTGCCATAGATTTGTTATCAATCTTGAAGGTGGGTAATAAATACAATAATGAGTGACCGTAATCTCCTCATAGTATATGAGTGACCATAATCTCCTCATAGTTGACGACGTAATATCCTCGCTAATCGCTCGGATATTACTACGCGTCAACTACTCGGAGATTACGGCCACTCGTACACAAAACCAGTCATGATTGTGTATGTCTGCAATAATGCCTTTTGCGTTCCTCTCCCAGGACTATACAATTTCATATTTGAAATTCATAAATATATGGTTAAGTGTTGTCTGTTTGGCAGAAAAAACAACAACATAAATTTGATACTTGGGTATACATTTGAAGAAAATAGGACCCTAAATCAGACTGCCCAATGCATCAGCTATTTATTCAAACTACAAACCTCAAGGTATAGATATAGTAAACTGATGGCAAGCCCCCCCCCCCCCCCCACCTCCCTCGCTCCCATGTACGTCATGGGGTAGTAATGGCATTTATTATCAAAAAGTCTCAAACCACCCAACCGCTGATGCTACTTCTGTCCACTTATTTACTTACTTTCAAACAATACTTTGATTATTACGACGTGGCAATAACACCTCTATCACAAGCCGATGCTACCTTGAAAGTGACAGTTTCCTGTCTGTTTTGAACCAAGTTGCTAAGGTATCTCCAGGGTACCGAACTTATTGTCAAATAAGCAAACTCATGGTATCAATGGAAAAAAAGTGGAAAATGTTTTGTGAAATCAATGAATCTGACAATAAAGCAATTTGAATAAAAAACACTATTGCCAAGTCTTTGGCCGAGGCCGCTGCCCTGTCCCGGGCCCCGTGCCTTCGTCTGGAGATTCGCTGTCTTTACTTTGGCACACCTTTGCAGCTGGCGTTGTTCCCGAGCGTCCCGGTGTGCGGCGCTGCAGACAGTCGACAGGCCGAGACGCATTCAGCGTTTGTTTTCCCAGTAAATGGATGGTCCCTGAGCTAAGCCACCCTACCATTAATGACTTCTCCCTGCCCGCCGCGGTTCCCGCCTTAGGCCACACTCTCACCTGTATTTGCCTACCTGTGGGGCCTGGAACTCTCCACCATAGGAGGGTGAAAGCCCGCGGTAGGACTGATGCAACACTGGCAAGCGAAGCGCTGTCAGTTGGAGGGGGTGGGGGTGAGTTTTGTTGGTCTTTGTGATGAGGGGCCACCGCTGGGCTGTTTCTATTGTTGACGGTGTGGGAAACACTTCCAGTGACAAGAATCCCGGGTCAGATGGGGCTAGTCGTTAAACCAACCGAGTGCCGTGGGAATTTTAATTGGAATAAATACCAAACAAATGGGACCCCATCACACCAACACTTATCAGAGACACAGGTCTATACACAAACCCCTACGAGGCCCAACCACCCACCCACCACAAGTACCACAGGCAGGATCCGTATTCACCCGTTGATACACCTGTACTCTCACTGACCACACATTTTATTATCCTACCTCTAATAAAAAGCTCCATAGGCTTAACATTGGGTCACTGTATTCGGTCTGGAGTTCAGAAAAATGAAAAATATCGCTCTAGTGGGATACACTTGACAAATGACGTCATTTCTTAATGTAGAAGTAATTTAGACGGGCAGGGTAGGATAAATTCTAAACCAAACTCGAGTTAGTCGTGTTATTGTTCATCGCACTCCGGCAAGATAATAAGAGATCTTCGCCTCGCGCAGTAACACGCGATCTTGCCGTCGTGCGATAAACAACAACATGACTAACTCTTGTTTGGTTTCTCCATATTATCCACCTGATACAAAGTGTTCATAGAAAATAAAAACACGATAAAAACTTTCTGAAGTCCTCCATATAGCTCTCCTTGCTGCTCTAAAGGCGCTTGGAACTACTTTCAGCTGCTGATCTCTGATTGGTCCATTTTTTGTACGCTCCTAGGAGCGATTTTTTATCCGTATGCGACATACGGGCGCATACGGAAAGTCAATGTTAAGCCTATGGGATTTTATATTAGGGGTAGGATAAAAAGAGAGTATGCATCACCATACCTGGTGCATACAGATATATCCACCTAATACAAAATGTTCATAGAAAACACCTAGGGAGCGTGTATCACCATACCCGGAGCATACAGATATGTTGTATGCTCCTGGCTGCAAAACTGCACAGAAAAAATATAGTACGTACCTAAATGAACTAATATTGGTACCTCACTTGTCAGGAAAAGGTGGATAATAAATACAATATAGGCTGGTTTTAGATAAAAGCGGTGGTATGCTCCTTCGAGTTGCCTCTGCGCAAAATACTCGCATGCACTCGGATGTTACTGTGCGTCAACTCCTCGGAGCATACGACCGCTTGTATCTGGAACCAGTCAATATTGTGTACATACTATCGTAAGAATGGATGAGTTTTAATCTTGGCCACTCTATGCCACAACTTGAGTTTGGCATAGTGATTTCAGGCGAAGCGAGTGAAGTCCGGAGCCAAAACTTCAGGAGTGGAATGCGGTGGCCAAGATTAAAACGAATCAGGTTTTGATTTTATCCTACCCCGTCTCCTCGATTTTGGGATATTATGTGATAACAATTGTGTATGCCACTAGTGGTAAATAAAACTCCGTATGCCAGTCAACGTGGCATACGGAAACTCAATGTCAAGCCTATGGGATTTTATATTAGGGGTAGGATAAACAGATAACTTCCATCAAGGAGCATATTTTACAGAAAAAAAAAATTCAATTTCAGATAATTTGAATAATTTGATAATTTGAATGCAACACCTCTGAAATACCGATGGTGTTTCCGATGCTCATTTGAGTCTGGGGGGTTGGTAGGAGAGCAGAGAGGGGGTGCGGGGTAAGCAGGGTTTGAAGGGCGGCTGAGGGGTGTGCGTGAGAGGGGTGAGAGTGGCTCCTCAGGGCGAGTGTAGGTGTCACCTGGATGTGGGAATGGCCTGTTGACAGGTATGACAGGCTAGACGGGTACACACACACCTCACCTGTATACCCGCTCCCACGTCCACTGACATCAAGTGCTCATTTCCCGGGGCCCCCAGCCACTTAATACATATTTACAACGTTGGATAACTGTGTCTGAGGAGGGCGACCAAAATGGATAGAGACTCTTTGCTCCTCCTCCAGCCATGGGATTAATCTACGCCATTTACCCTCACCCCCGTCGTGGGTGAGGTGTGAGGGGTAATGATTTCTCCTCACAACCACTCCGGGGCAGGAGGTTTCCTCTATGAGTACAGGAAATGAGGGAAACTGCCATTTCCCTTTCTTTACTTCGTTTGAACAACATCAACAACTCTTAGCACTTTACTAAATATTCAATAGTTGCTCAACGAAAAACACATTACCCACAAAGGAATGTGGACCTATTTCTATCTATTAGAGTGTATGTATAGGTTTTTAATACCCTCACGATCATATGTAGAGATAAATAGGAACGGGTAAAAATTGAGTCAACCCAGAGATATCGGTTATATTGAGAGAGTTTTTTTTATATTACTATATACCTGTGTGCAAATGTCTATGAAATACTGGCCGCTGCTACGGGTTTGTTTGTTTGTTAGGGGAGTTTAACGTCTACTGCTACAGGTATAATATTATAGAGGAAACCCATGAAAGTTTAGGGTCAGAGCTTGTATCCCATCAAGTTTGAATCGCATAGTAATTCACAAGGTGAAGCCGCGTGAATTATATAGCGATTCAAACGAGATGGCATTGAGCTCTGACCCTAAACTTGAATGGGTTTGTGAATTTATCTCACCCTTTACATTGACTAATGGGCTAACATTTGTGACATAATCCCCCGTTGGATATTTTTCCTAAATATCTCATGGGCATTAGATACGAGTTCCCAATGTTAAGTCTATGGAGAAAAAATATCTGGGGTGAGATAAAAACAATGTTCGCGCCCGGTAGCTTAGCGGGCCGTAGTGAATGACAGCGGACGTGTACAGCAAACGGAGTGTGAATCACAGGGAAAGAAATTTAATAAAACTGCATTTTCAAATGATTAAAATTTATAATAAAAAATATATACAGTACCTGAGCCCATACAGATATGATTCTCGGTCTTATGACTAAAAAATATGGCCCTATCCCTGCGGCGTCGGGCCATATTTTTGAGTCCAAAGACCCCGAACGACCATCCCTACTGGCTCAGTAACTATGTTTTCTCATAATATTGTCTAGTAGGTGTTCGCAGGGAAGGTGCACTGAGTGACACCGATACGCCTATCTCTGCACCTGCAGCTTACTTTTATCAAAGTGACATTATTCACACGGAGGTGCGATGATCCTGAATGATTATTATCCACCTCAGTGTCGTATCAAGGCACTTGTGTCAGGCGCAACTTACAGTGTGTGTACCAGAGAGGTACGACTTATAAAAGTTCTCACAACGACGACAGATAAAAAGTACGCTGCATTTGATCGTAAAACTGGATGAGGTTTAATCTTGTCCACCGTATTCCACGACTGGAGTTTGGCAAAGTGACTTCACGAGGCGAAGCCGAGTGAAGTCCGGAGCCAAAACTTCAGGAGTGGAATGCGGTGGCCAAGATTATAACGAATCAGGTTTGATTTTATCCTACCCTATCTCCTCTATTTTGGAATATTATATGATAGCAATGCTGTATGCCACTAGTGGCATATCAAACTCCGTATGCCAATCAGCGTGGCATACGGAAACCCAATGTTAAGCCTATGGGATTTTATATTAGGGGTAGGATAAATGCATATATGCAATAGGGAATATATATGCAATATTTATTTTCTTCTAGCGACTAAAATCTATAAAAGAGTTGTTTTTAAAACAATTCAACATAAGCATTAAAATCGCCCCAAATTGGATGTTCTTCTATATTACCTTTCTCATAATACACATATGGGTGCTACGCCATCACAAATCTTCGTATTTTGGAATATTTTCAGTTGATTCAAACACTGTATGTATTGTGCTTCATTTTGGTCTATAATTCGTCTGGTTAAACTGACGGGCGAGGTAAATCCTAAAATAAAACTCTTTTTTATCATGAGCTGCAGTACCGTATGAACATACCAAGTTTGCTGAAATGCTTCGCAAGAAAATAATAATAGCTAAGATAATCCCATGATATAAATATTTCTTCTCAGCAGGTGGAGTTCCTGAAATAAAGCCTTCTTGTGTAACTGAAGTAAATAGTTTTAGAAGACCAAAACACCCGTGTTCAGACACAAGGTCTACAACTTGGGTTCTAAAAAATTAGAAATAATAAAGAAAAGAATTAAGTAAGGCCACTAAAAAGAACAAACTTGTTTCTCAACACCAAGCCATGAAAAATATGATGAGGGCGCTTTTCTTTTCTTTTTTTTGCTGGATCAAAGATGGCTTAAAAGTGTCATAAAATGGGCTTTAGACAGTAAAACCCTGCATAAGCGGTCACCCTCCGTTCCGGGCCAAAACGTCCGCTTATGCAGGGTGTCTGCGTACGCGGGGTTTTCAGATTTATACTGCTTAAACATTGAAAGCATCCTTGGCAGGAGGACTTTAAATTGATACCAAATATACACACTTTTCATAATTTCTATCGAGGTTCATCTTATTTTATAAAAAAAAAAAATCTTCTAAAATCGTTTTTGCAGATGCGCGCGGTGATGAGAAACAAGTTGGTTTTTTTTGAGTGGCCTAAAGTGCACTCACCTCCCAAGCAGCAGTTGGATTATCCACTTTGGTTCTCATCTTTCCTTCAAAGGGACCGAACCTCTGTCCGTCTGTCACGGCATCCACCGTCCACACACCAAGCCCAGCGAAGACCCCAGACTCGGCCAGCTCGAAACCGGAAGGAATGTGGATGTCTTCCGGTATGTACACCGGATGTGCGTCATCGTCGTCCATTTCCGGTTCCTCAGCGCTGTTGGCCATTCTGGCGTCGAGGTCGGCGTCGCTGAGCATCTCAGTGCCGTACCTCTCCACCGCGTCCTCTACAAAGGTCAAGGTCAACTTTGAGTATAAAATTACGGTCAATCTCAAGGTCAAATTTGAAAGTAGGTTGTGGAGTGAGATATCAGTCATTATGTCTATTATTATATACCGGTGCACGAATGTCTCAGGTTTATGCCCCAGTAGTAATGATTTCATTCGTCCACACTGTGGTGTAATATATATAATACTACCCGCTGTACCACGTGACCACTCATTCTCCTATTTAGTGAGTTGTAGAATGGTATTCTTAATGATTTATAGGTATATAATAATAAAAAGACATAGTGAGTGTGTCTGAATGGAATCTGTTCAGAGATATTTTGGTCAGAAATACTCACCTCATTCTTCGAATTCGGTGAGTATTTCTGACCAAAATATCTCTGAACAGATTCCATTCAGACACACTAACCATGTCTTTCTATATTCTTTCAAATACCACTGATCTCTTAGGGTAGATTAAATGAAAGTAAAATATAGGAATACCAAGGACTGAAGGTCAAGAAATTCTCAAAGGTCAAGGTCAATTTTGGGTTTACAATTACGGTCGGTCAAGGTCAAGATGAAGGTCAAGATGAAGATGTTCCAGTTCAGAAGGTCGTGGAGTGAGAAATCACTCATTGTGTCTATTCCGTCAATCATCAATAATCATCAATAATCAATAATCTCTTAGGGTAGATTTTTAAAAAAACAGAGTAAAATTGAAAAAAGGAATACTAAGGATTGAGAAATCAAGAAATTCTCCTATATATGTAGGATCTAAAATATGAAATAATCTAGCACCAGACATACAACGAACAAAACAAAATAATAGGTTCAAGATAAGAGTTAAGGACGTTATTCGAAATGTAATCTGATAAATAATCATGAGATTCATCCAGAAGTTTCGCCGAGATAACTACAAATGAATCATGAGATTTAGCACATGCAAATGCTTTCATTTATAGTCTGTATTGTCTGTTGTGCCATCGATATGGAAGATGGCAGTGAATATTGTCGTCGTAACATTTTGTAGTGAATTTAAAAAAAAGGTGGGATAGATTACTAAACCTATTCTGTACACGTGAAGCAAATTTGTGCACAAGACTTTGTAGCAACACGTATCTTTTGAAGTGATTCATCAATAAATATCATAACCTTTAAGTCTGAAGATGCATCTTACATTTATTTTTTTTCATATACACATAGGTACTTGTCAAGGCTTACCAGGATATATTTTATTCCTGTCTGTGCTGTATGTAGATATTGGGAGGGCTCCTTCTTTAGGGAGTCAATCGTTTCCACACTAAAACTACACATGTACATTTTGCCATACACAGAGTATACTATCCTGCCCAAAAATGTGTAAATGGTCTGAAAATATTCTTCAACCCATGGGGGCCAGTTAAGAACAATAATTGTTAATATAAACGTATTTTTCTACTAATGCTGACCATTGCAAGTATGGTATATTCATTTTATCATGAAAAAAACACCCTGTTTCAGGTAGTCTGGGCCCTCTAGCTCCGTTATTTTTGATCCAACAAAGGCAAAACCATGGTTCCCCTGAAAGATCTGATTGAGTCTGACCAGAAAACACAATAAAATAATAAATATCTATTAGATATGGTCATTTGACGACGATGTATAACATATATCATTATAGTCCTACAAACCATCGAGGACTTATACCAGACCCGTGGGGCAACACACATACCCTGTCACGTCAATATATGTTTGTTTGTCCATGTACTTGTCTAAATGTAATGTCCTGTGCTGAATTTGTATTTGTGTATTTGTTCCGGACAACTCAAGGAAGAACGCCTTGTAAAGGGTGATTGTACCGTTCGTCTTTCATGAAAAAAAAAATCAAAAAAATCCATGACATCTGGCCGTATGTGATATACATGAACGTGTAGTTTATGTATACAATGATTTATATACATGTATAAGAGATTTAGAAAGGTTAGTTAGCAAATAGGACGAATTGCATATTATCAAGAGACGTCACGAGTTTGAGTCTGAGTTTATTTATGCCACACATTTTGTTGGCTCCATAATTTCACGAGTCGAAGATGAGTGACATTATGGAGCCAACAAAATGAGTGGCATAAATAAGCTCAATCTCAAACGAGTGGCGTCTAGATTTTATCCTACCCCGTTTCCATATTTTTCTAGTATTAGAAAGTAGTGGCATAAACAACACTTTATGTCACACCCATGATATAAACAAATCCCATGTTAAGCCTATGGCATTTTTTCTTAGGGGTAGGATATACACAATATTACCATGATTTCGATCTGAGTGGCCGTATTCTCCGCGTAGTTGACGCTTAGTAAAACTCCGAGCGATAGCGAGGAGTATTGCGTAGCGTCAACTACAAGGAGAATACGGCTACACAGATCGAAACTATGGTAATGTTGTATTTATTACTGACTTATTTTTAGATTTACGCAATAAATATGATCGTGAGAAAACTTTTCAACGTAATTAAGAAGTTATGTTTGGGACTACTTTCATCTCAGAAATCCGTATCCTCCTAGGAGGGTACGGAGCTCCGTATCCTCCTCAGTAGCGATCTGTAATCTCCATAGGCTTAGTATGGAGACTCCGTATCAGGTGGGTAATAAAAGCATATATACCTAATGATAGAGCACCAACTTGCATTCCTGTTGGTAAAAAAATATGATATGAAATTTTATGATACTATACAAGCTTCCACTACACAAAAACTTGGTGGTACTTCGCAAAAAAATCAACAAAATATTTCATTAGTGCTTGTAAGATCAGACACCAGTAATTTATGGTCAGCCCAGAAAAAAAGAACAGATACCCTCCGTGTATAATTGATATGTTTAACCCAGACCCAGTAACCCAGCTTTGTTAATTGCCCGTTAAGTACACCTACACATGGAACAATGCTATCACCAGCACTTCTCACGTTCCTCTAATTAGAAGAGTTCAGGCAGGTCGCCGACACGGTCCAGTGAACAACTAATTGGGTCCATCTTTCCTCTTTTGTCACGTGTGACTAGATTCCTGCCCTATCCTCTTGTTGACCCCGACTCGAATTTCGATCTCAGTTGACTCTCTTTGTCCTGTGGAAGTGGGTAATTGAATAAATGATCCTTAATCTAATAACCCCTAAACCTTTAAATCGTTTAATTTTCCAATGGTTTGTTGTGGTTGTTGTTGTTGGTTTGTTTGTGGTTTATTTTGTTATTATTTTTTTTAGGGGGGGGGGGGGTATTTTTGTGGTTAGAAGTAGATTTCGTTTGAAATCTTTCTCAATAAAACATTTTGACAGCATCCAAATATATTCCTTCCCTCTACCTACCCCCCAAGGTAATATAGGGCATATAGCTATTGTGCCATGGAGGCAGCCATTTTACCCCCGACACAAAACAAAAAACCAGGTGGCGAGTCCAGTTATCAATGGAATTAATTAAAAATATCTTTTGTGGTTTGCCATAAAACGGTTTCTGCCTCATCCCCCGATAATCTATAGATTATGACAGCAGAAAATGCACCCCTTTCATAAGATCTCACACTCTCTAAGTGGTATTCTGTACTATACAGAGTTTTATATGCCACAAGTGACATGCAGAACTGTTATCACATAATATTCCAAAATGGAGGAGACGGGGTAGGATAAAATCAAAACCTGATTCGTTTTAATCTTGGCCATCGCATGCTACTCCTGGAGTTTTGGCTCCGGACTTCAGTCAGCTTCTCCTCATGAAGTCACTATGCCAAACTCCAGTCGTGGCATACGGTAGCCAAGATAAAAACTCATCCAGTTTCAAAATAGTATTGATTTCTCTGTTCAATAAACACAAATCATACTGCAAGTCAATGAGCTATCGTTTCTCAATATAGCCTACACTAGTAATATAGGGAACTGCATGGAGTTGTCCCTATCCCTTCACTGCCATATAAGGAATATAGAAGGCATAGATTGACCCAGCAGCCAAGACTACATTCGGAGCAAACCACGACCTTCACCCTGACCTCCTTACATAATATTAATAGCGCCTTGGGACAGTTCTACAGCCTATAGTTGACCTGAATTTCTTGGGCCACCTCGGAAACACCTTCGGCTGGTGGTTTGTGACGTCACAATATGGCGGCGCCGTGTCGCCATGACGTCCCTGACGTCATTACTTGTCACCCCGACCAGTTATCTCCGTCACCTCCGGCAGGGGTCAGCTCAGATTGACCTCTGACCTCTGACCTTGAGGTCAGATTCGCTGGTTCCTCTCGAGGACCTGTGATTTGACGATGTACGTTGGGACAAGCAAGGGCAGAGATTTACATCATTCTATAAAGTCTGTTTAAATGAGACCTCCGCACCATCGTGTCGCGATTAGCTTCATTTTAATCTTGTTCTCATCGCTCAACACCTGCACTAACTTCAAATTTCAATGAAAAACACTTTACGAGAATAATGCTTTGTCATTCCCATCAAATTCGCCATTGTGAGACCTCAGGTACCATCTTCTCATCTTCCGCTCACAACCTGGCGGTGTGCGACCGTCGTCATGGTAACCTGGCCGCCGCCATATGAGCCGAGCCCGCTGATTGGCTGACACATATGTGGGCGTCAGAGGGCGCGTCGGTGCTGTCAGAATGACGTCGTCAATGGATGAGGCGCCGCGGAGGGGACAACGGCCTCTCACCTCCAATTAGCCGGTTCGGGTCGTTATCAGTGCCGGGAGGCGCCCCGACGTCCCCCGCCGGCCCCCGGTGACAGTCCGGTGACAGTCCGGGGGGAGTGGGGACGACACGGACGGCGCTTTGAAACGCTATCTCCGCTAGTGACGGCTGACAACGAGGCGGACACGGCGCGAGGGGCAAACAAAAGTGCCGAGAGATGGACGGGGATAAAGGGGGAGGGCTGAGATAGGGAGAGGCAGAGAGAGAGAGGGAGACACAGAGACAGAAGGAGAGACAGAGTGAGACAGAGAGAGAGGGGGAGGGAGAGACAGAGAGGGAGGGAGGGTCAGAGAAAGAGACAGAGAGACAGAGACAGAGGGAGGGAGACAGAGAGAGAGAGAGGGAGGGAGACAGGGAGAGAGAGACAGATGGAGAGGCAGAGTGAGACAGAGAGAGAGAGGGAGGGAGAGGGAGAGACAGAAAGAGACAGAGAGGGAGGGAGGGTCAGAGAAAGAGACAGAGAGACAGAGACAGAGGGAGGGAGACAGAGAGAGAGAGAGAGAGGGAGGGAGACAGAGAGAGGCAGAGAGAGAGAGGGAGGGAGACAGAGAGAGAGAGATGGAGAGACAGATGGAGAGAGAGAGGGAGAGAGGCATAAATAAAGAAAGACGGAAAAACATATAGAAAGGGGATGAGAGAAATATCAAGACATACAAGTGAAAATGAGTAGTGGAATAGAGGGGACAAGAAAGAAAATAAACGAAAATACACAAACGATGTAAAAAAAATGTATATATACAGAGAAAGAAAGGGACAAAAAATAACAGACATACGGACATTTAGACAGACAAAGTGGTGGTGAAACATAGGAACTCAGACTCTGCAGCACTGTAGTGAAGCGTGAATCGATATGAAATATTCGACACAGATCAGATAGATGCATATTAAGTAAGAGTTAGAAATAGACAAGTTGCATCGAGACGACTGTAGATGGCATGCTCTATTTGACATCAGAAAGCGCCGCGAGTGAAAACGTCAATACGCACCAATCACAGACTCTCCGCCCCCCCCCCCCCTCCCCCATCCCCGCCGCCCTCACCTGGGTAGGGATCCTCACCTGTCCTCGGCCCACCTGCCCGCTAAAAGGTTGTCATGGCAACGACGTGCCTGCGCCTGCGCGGCGGGGCGTGACGACTTCCGGCCGTCACGGTCAGTGACCACGGGGCAGGGGCCAGTGAGCACATGATGGAGAAGTGACAGTGTGCATCTGTGGCGCCGGGTCTTTATCCATGCGGCACCGTCATCCTCAACCCCATCACCACACCCCCTGCAGCGCTTGTTGATTGTTTCCAATAAGGCAGACGTCTCTACGCTTCACTACCCGCCCGCCATATTCCACCCCCTAACACCCCATCCCGCGCGAACCCCCTCTTTTTTATACTACGGGATGATGTGTGAAGATAGGGTGGAGGATTGGGGTGGAGCACTCTCCCCCCAGATCTTTCGCGGCGCTAGCGCTGGCTTGGTCTCTGCCCCAACCCAAAGCTAGTTCCCTGGGTATTCACTAAAGACAGGGGAGACCAGCGAACATTTCAGATTTGTTTTTTTTAAATATCTTTATTGTATCTCTCATCGTAGTGAGTTATTCTGATACAAGTTTCTGGTACAATGGATATAGAAGGTTCTGACATTGCTTATAATGACATTATATTACAAAAAGAGAGATAATCAATACGAGATAAATGTAGTTTGAGATGGTGATTCAAAACAAGGATACTGTCAAAAGTTATACAAGTCAAACAACTCACGTTCATGAGTTAGGAAATATAGGAATTGTTAAATGAGGTTAACAGACGATCCAGCTGTTTCTTTTTCATCTCTAAACCACTTTATGATGTGAATCTACAATTGATTAGACTGCCCCTTCGAGAGAGCACATGTGTTATGTTGAAAAACAAAACCCTGTAACACATGAGGTGCCTTCCAATGAAGAAAGTAATCCCTAAGACTATACCTGATTTGATAAAACAAATAAGAGAAATGAGTCTATATCATTTACCATATAAATATGTGCATCTCTATTTACAAGTAAACCACAAAATACTCCCTAAAGCACTAAGAATTTAGGATATTTTGAAAACTGGTGTATGGGCCAGATTTGAGCCCAAACAGGCAGGTTGGGGCAGAGATATAAGTGGCCACAGGAAGTAGAGCGCAAGCTCTGCTGGGAGAGTGGGGGTGGAGAGATGGGGGTACAGGGGATGTATGGAGATAGGGTGGAGGATAGACTAGCTCCAGTCCCTGCATCCTATGGCTACCTTCCTCACTGGGATACATGATTCATGGGCCAGTCAGAGAAGGATACTTATAAAGAACGTCCTGACCATACTGTACAATTCAGAGAACGAGATGGTAATTTACAGTTTGTACGGACCGAGGCATTTATGCCGAGTTCCGTACGTTATATGTTTACTATATACCAAAAAAAATTAAAAATCATTTATTTAATTTTTAACAACCGATATGTTAATAAACGTGTATGCCAAGGTGGTCCGTATTTAAGTGTACGGACCAGCGGTCCGTACAGTATTTTTACGTCATATGTCAGTATTTTTACGTCATATGCCGAAACGGTGCGTATTTACAGTATATACGGCATGGCTATATAGTAAATACTACAATGAACCTTTCTGATTGTGTTTAATCAGTTAATGAATGTTCATAATCAAAGACTTGAGCAAGTCTAGGTGGAGGAGTGGGGTGGAGAGACGGGGGTACGGGGACTGCCTCGGGGCATGATCCCCACGTGTAATTGATCCACGGATGACAGAGGATCCACCCACTCCCCGACCACTAACACATCTAATTAATGCGCCCACAAATTGCTCAAGCATAAACAAACGTGTTTACTCGTAAAAAGAACAACGGGCGCGGTCACTCAGTGTCAGAGGAGGTTTTAAAACCAGTATGGATTTGATTAATCTGCAGTTATAAAAGCCATAGGGAACGTGGTTGTAAGCTACTGCGAGCAGTATAGCATGAAAGATGACCCCCTACACCACAAACTGTATATATACAGGATCCAATGATCTCAGCTACTGATGAAACTGTGCGTAATATGAAGGCAGGTCTAGAAATGCGAATACCATTTTACTATATACCCATGCCGTATATACTGTAAATACGCACCGTTTTGGCATATGACGTAAAAATACTGTACGGACCGCTGGTCCGTACACTAAAATACGGACCACCTTGCCATACCCGTTTATTAACATATCGGTTGTTAAAAATTAAATTAACGATTTTTTTTTAAATTTTGGGTATATAGTAAATATATAACGTCCAACCATGCTTGTACAAGTCACAGAACTCGATGATAATTTATGGTTTGTACGGAACTCGGCATAAATGCCTCGGTCCGAACAAACCGTAAATTGCCATCTCGTTCTGTGAATTGTACAGCATGGTCAGGACGTTCTATATAAGTACATGTTCATATTTTCTCTTGTTTTCTTTTATTTTCTTATTTCATCCAAGCTAGCCGCCTAGATAGAGGAATGTCATTCAAAGTTGTAATTTCCAGTCAAATACTATAACTGGCATGAATAGAAAATAAGCAAGTGTTGCCTTATATATTCCAGTATAAATAAAGTGATTAAAAAAAAGATTTAAACGAGAAAATACTGCGCTACACTGTTCAAAGCCATAACTTTGTAAGCCTAGTTATTAACCATAAACTGGCTAAATGAAAATCTACTGCTGGAGTGGCTGGAAGATAGGTCTATTTCTTAGACCTAAGCCCAACGTCAGCGTAAAAAAATTAAAGACAAAAAAGGTGTACTGTGAGAATTTGTAGGCGAAGTTGTCCTGGCGATAAAATACACTTTACTGTCTTCATGGCAATCCCTTTGAATTTCAGAGATTGCAGACTGCATTTTTCTATGACTGATATCTTATAAAGATTTGGGATTATTTTGTTTAAAACTCATTACAGAATGGTACATATCTTACTAATCCCTGATTGGTACATGCATTTGGAATTAGCACAGATGTTCATGTGGCCTGCCAATCTGATAAAATCATTAGGCATCTAATCAATATCTATTTCTAAGCTTTTAGGTTCCAGAATGTTTTCAAATGTAGTGTTTGAGAAGTGGTATTCTGGTTTATCTAAAAAAAATTTTTTTATCTAATCAATATCTATACATAAACTGTTCTCTTACACTGTAGATCGTATGTGTACACATTCCAAAACTATAATGATGATAGTGCCATCTTATTCCACAGGAAATTGAATACCATTGGAGGCACACTACTATAATATGCGAGTTTATAGATGTTTGTCATGCATTACTTGGTGCGTTCCAAGTCAATTCAATATCTAGAATGATGTTTCTTCATGGAGATCCTGGGGCCCGTTTAATAATCGAGGATCGTACATGTAGACCCTTTTCTGTACGCCATAGAGACCCAAGGACGATGTGGGTCAACTTTTATCCAACACTTATGGATGACCTCATGTACGGCTAAGACTGTCCTAGAAAACAGACTTGAAATAACCGTAAGACAAAACTTCTGTGTTCCAGCGTGCGTCTCCGCGTTCCCGGTGGGGTGTGGGAGATTTACATTGGTTTGCAAAAATATTTTTTTGAAATAACCAACCAAATGTAACACAGCTTGTGAAACATAATAAAAATTGGAAACATAAGACAAAGCTTGGGTATGCTTGGTTAGTGGCTAAAACAATAACATCAGACTTAAATATCATCAAACGATAACCCTTGTACGAGGTACAGGAAAGGGTCTTCATATGCGATCCTAGATTATTAAACAGGCCCCTGGCTTCCCTGGCAGGTAGGGGATACGTTTGGATATTTCCCACACATGCAGCAAGGGGCAGGTACAGAGACCGGTGCGCATTTCCTCAACAGCCATAAATCTCCGGGGCGGTCACGTGTCAGGTCACGTGCACGCACGTCACGTGATTCATGGCATGTCGGGAGATAAGACTGATCTGCAGTGAATTGTCTGATTGCGTCCTCCGTTTCTCCGTTTGCGCATGCGCCACCTGTACAGACCGCTCACGTAATCACCTCAAAGTACCGAGTTTTCATAGTCGGCTTACCAATAAGTGGGCCGTACAATAGGTTGATAAACTCATAAGAGTTCCCCCTTCTCCTCTCTTTCCATCTCGTCTTTTTTTTCTCTTTTTCCATCTACCACCACTACGTGCGTTTTCTGTATTCGTATACTTTTTTTTCTCAGCTCGTTTGAACATTTGCATATGTTTATGAATGTATAGATGGTAGTATGATTACAGTATTTCGATTCGACGCATGTGTTTGATATTAAATCAATCTAATGTACAAATACACTGCCAAAAAAAAAGAATAGAGAAATGGGGGTGATGGAGGGACACTTGTCTGGTCTAGGCACCATTTTGAACGTGAACTAAGGTAAACAGTGAGGAGGGTGCTTCTAGAGGGGTTATGTGTTATGATGAAAGCCTTGGAGGCAGGTGTGGCCCACGCTTCGCGGAGAGGGAGGAGGGCGTTTCAAGGAGCACCAATAAAAGACAAGATGCTAACGGCCGCCTTTGAATTCACCATCGTGAGACCTGAATCCACGTCTCCCCACCAGATGGCGCCCCGCGCGGCGTCTTGGCGGGAACTGTTTGACCAAGTAGCAGACGACATTGTGGGCGCGACCTTGGGGCCGACCTTGAGATGTGACATGGAGATATGGCGCCGACATCTACCTCTAATAAGCCCCGCACCTGGTTGGGTGCGTCCGAGGGTGGGGTTTCTGCTGGGGTACTGTCAGCCCCCGATAAATCCCCAATCAATGACGTAACCGTAACCCACATGACGTCACAGACACTCGATAAATCCACGTATTATCGCCCCGTCAGTACGGCACTGTCCGCCGACGACGAAACGATACTCCTGGAGATAGCTTTCAAATGACGCTCAAATGAAAATATAATTAATTTCAAATCGTGAATGGGCTGAGTTCTTTTTGTGCGGTACCGTGTTGTGAGAGCTATCCAAATATTTGATGTATTATCAATGCACATGGAGGGTCTGGCAGACGTTGGCGGTAGTAGCCCTGCATTTACTTTAAATATGTACATGCATTTACCGTTACCTACGGACCTACGAACCTACGGACTGTGGACTCAGTAGAATGTGAGTTATGTGTCCGTAAACCACTGAATTGGTGTAAACTGGATGCCTTGTTAATTGATTGGCGGGAAAATCAACCCGATTTATATTCATTTACATACCCATTGCTTCTCATACGTAAAGTGAATTTGGCATTGCACCTTGAACTGTCTGCAGGTGGTGTCTTGTCTAATGGAAGTGTCTCAATGCATGGGAGTTCAAATACATGTGCAATATATATACAACAGGGTGTTTTGGTTTTCCCACATTTCCCACATTTCTAGGAGCAACGACATCCAGCAGGGGCTCTTTGTTCTTACAAAATTCAACTGCCTTTCAATGTTTTACCATGGTTCCCTTGACTCTCAACACCCATCCCAAAGTAGGATGACATAATAACTAAACCCAAGACATGATATTTTCCATATGGAACACTTTATATAAATATGTGCGCAAGGCTAAAGTTGTGACATTTCCTAATTATCACTCACTTCTTTTCCACCTCCTTAAGTGAAGAACACCTACTTTTTCAGCTACTTTAGTGAAAAACACCTACTCGGGGTGGGGGGGGGGGGGGTGGTGTCATGGTGGCACCCATGGATCATAGGATATATGCCGTATAGAGTCACTAACTCCTGGTTCGGCTCTTCTTGCTTGTTTCACACCTCAAGTCCAAGGGGACACTGAGGGTATTTTGGGACTAACTCATGGTTCAGCTTTTCTCGCTGGTTTTACACCACAAGTTCTGCTTCGTGATATCATTCCGCGAGGACAACTCACGCAATATAAACAATCACATGGAATTTTGTAACGTTTCTTGATATTATTCTATACCTATGGGCGAATGTCTCACTTTTACTGACCAGGAGTACAGATTCCGTTCATCACTGAGTGACGAAAGAATATTCATACGTTCCTCCGTACCATGTGAACACTTTCATTCTTAAAATAGTGAGTTGTAAAATTGTAAAATGGTGCTTTTAAGGATTTCTAGTTACATACTAATAAGGAGACACAGTGAGAGTACCTGAATTCCATCCATCCCTCGATATATTGATCAGATATATTTTCATCTCGTTCTCTGAACTCGGTGAATATCTCCGACCAAAATGTCTCTGAACAGATTCCATTCAGGCACACTAACCATGTCTCCATATACTACTGGCCACATGGTAGTAGCCTCCTGGTCGCCATTGAAAACGATTATGAATACACAATATTACCATGATTTCGATCTGAGTGGCCATATTCTCCGCCTAGTTGACGCGTAGTAAAACTCCGAGCGATAGCGAGGAGCATTACGTAGTGTCAACTACAAGGAGAATACGGCCACATAGATCGAAATCATGGTAATATTGTATTTATTACTCGCCTTTCGAGTAATTATTAGGAAAGAAATATTGTATATATTTAGAATTTAGACCCTAGCGCCGTGCTTTGTCTGTATGAATTAGTTCCTATAATGCCCGTCAGGTGGCCCACAAAGCCGTATTCTCCTAGGAGATTCCAGAGGTCCGTATTCTACCCAGTAGCGATCTGTAGGCTGCATAGGCTTAGTATGGAGACTCTGTATTAGGTGGGTAATAAGGAGTACTCTCCAGACTATGATGTGTCACTCAAGGACACAGTTTACAGAGATCATCAATATGATGACCAAGACAACAGAGGACACACAGTGAGACTACGGTGGATAATCCTTGGCGATTATCTCACACAGGTGGGAAGTACGGAGGACAGGTAGAAAGTGTGTGAGAGGTAATATATGGAGACATGGTTAGTGTGCCTGAATGGAATCTGTTCTGAGATATTTTGGTCGGAAATATTCACTGACTTCGAAGAACGAGGTGAGTGTTTTGAGGAACAGATTTTATTCAGTCACACTCCCTGTGTTTTCTTTATTATTTTAGACCTAGTAATCATTAAGAATGCCATTTTACAATTCACTAAATAGCAGAATGAGTGGTCACGTGGTACAGAGGGACATATGAATATGATTTCGTCACTCTGAGATGAATGGAATTTGCCTTCCTGGTCAGTAAAAGTGAGACATTCGCCTCTAGGTGTATAATGATATAGTCAAGTGGACACTGTTCTGTGTTGGTCTGGGTGTGTTATGTTATGTTTACGAAATATTTACGCAGTGTAGGTGGGATATGTGCGATAAATATGAAGTTTGTAAAATAGACCGGAAGAGACTAGATTTGGAAGATGAGACATGACTGGAGAAGAACTAAAGAAGAAACCAACGAGTTTCAATGGTCATAGTAATTGTTCCCTGCTAGTTTGATGCGGAGTGAATATCATGTAGCATTCAAACGAGTTGGAGAAAAACGAATTTGACCAAAACAAGTTCCTTTCTGCATATATCTTACCCCCGTGCACACGAAAAGAATAGATGCTGCACAGGATATAGACCATGGAGAATGGACTGCAATACTTATAGGGGCATGGAGAACGAATTCACAATGTTAAGCCTATGGGACGAAAATACCAGGGGTGAGATAAATGCACAGTAGTGGATACATGCAAGGGAAAGGTAAAGCATACCAAACCGCAATACGAGATATTCTCAAGGACACTGAGGGATTGTAAATGGGTGGGATGGAGAGTATGACAGGGGAGAGGAATAGCACACACTTACAAGATGGTGTGCTGGTCTAAATACCACTAATCCACACGCCCCCCAGTGGTGGTTATCTGAACTAGTGAGCGCACGCGACCAAACACTCAACCACCCCACGCCCTCTCCCACCCTCCCTCTAAACTCCCCCATTCCCACCCTCACTCACTCTAAACTCCCCCTCTCGCACCCTCCCTCTAAAATCCCCCCTCTCGCATCCTCCCTCTAAAATCCCCCCTCTCGCACCCTCACTCACTCTAAAATCCCCCTCTCGCACCCTCACTCTAAACTCCCCCATTCCCACCCTCCCTCTAAACCCCCCCACGCCCAACCTCCCTCTAACCCCCCCCCCCCCCACTCCCACCCTCCCTCACTCTAAACTCCCCCTCTCGCACCCTCCCTTTAAACAACCCCGTTCCCACCCTCACTCTAAACTTCCCCACTCCCACCCTCCCTCTAAACCCCCCCCCCCCCACCCCCAACCTCACCCTAACCCCCCCTCCCCACTCCCACCCTCCCTCTAGACTCCCCCACTCCCACCCTCCCTCTAAACATCCGCCCCCCCCACTCCCACCCTCCCTCTAGACTCCCCCACTCCCACCCTCCCTCTAAACACCCCCCCCCCCCCCCACCCCCACCCTCCCTCTAACCCCCCACCCTCACTCTAACCCCCCTCACTCCAACCCTCCCTCTAGACTCCCCCTCTCTCCCTGCTTGAAAAAAGATAAACAAGTTGTGCCGACGATTAGTTGGCCCGTGCGCCGGTATCAGTCTCGTCTTCAAATTGGTTCTCATTACCATGGTAACGATGAGATTG
Source organism: Alentia gelatinosa (assembly GCA_950022655.1). NCBI lineage: Eukaryota > Metazoa > Annelida > Polychaeta > Phyllodocida > Polynoidae > Alentia > Alentia gelatinosa. Next base: position 6,551,094 of record OX465590.1, read on the forward strand.
TGTGTGAGATTGAAATGAGCGTACTTTACATTGCCATTTGTAGAGAGGAAAGCCCTGGGTCTGTATGATATTGTATTGTTATTCCCTGTTTTCCCACTTAGATATAACGCAGGTTTTGAAATCACATGTATGATTTAACTGTGTCTTGGAATTATCGATGATGTTATAGAAAACAATGAATTTAAATGGTTTTGAATTATTTCTTTAGACAGTTACTAATGATTATAGAGGAAACCTATGCAAGTTTAGGGTCAGAGCTCGTATCCCATCTCGTTTTTTAATTATCATATATACCTAAATATCTTTTTTTAAACACCATGTTCTGTTCTTACTTAGTACACTACAGGTATATTGCACCCGAACATGATCTAAACTGCACCCATAGTAGCAGGTAGTATTTCATAGATGTTCGGCAATAGGTATATAATAGAATATAAATATCATGACAAAAACGCCATTGGATGTACCTACAAAGTGCACTACAGGCAGAGTGCGCCCGAACATTCAATACAGGCTCAGTGCGCCCGAACATTATTCATACTGCACCCCCAACAGCGGGTAGTATTTCATTGACGTTCGGCCCTAACATAATAATATCGTAAAACTAGATGAGTTTTAATCTTGGCCACCGTATGCCACGACTGGAGTTTGGCATAGTGACTTCATGAGGCAAAGCCAAGTGAAGTCCGGAGCCCAAACTCCAGGAGTGGAATGCAGCGGCCAAGATTAAAACGAATCAGGTTTTGATTTTATCCTACCCTGTCTCGTCGATTTTGGAATATTAAGTGATAACAATTCTGTATGCCACTAGTGGCATATAAAACTCCGTATGCCAATAAGCGTGGCATACGGAAACTCAATGTTAACCCTATGGGATTTTTTTTTTTTTATAATTTTTTTGAAACATTTATTTATCCTGGGTAGTGCCCAATCTTACGATTGGTTTCAAGGCACCCCCAGTAGGGGTAGGATAATAAAGAGAAACTGTAGGATAATATAGACAAACTGTAGGATAATATAGAGAAACTATAGAATAATATAGAGAAACTGTAGGATAATATAGAGAAACTGTATCGCTGTGGGTGTAATAATACAAAGTTAGTTTAATACGGAAGTGGAACGGAGGCTGAGCTGTGGTGGTGACGAGGTGCCTGTGTCAATGTCATCTTTGAGTGTACTACTCACGCTCCTACCCGCCCGCTTTGACGACCGCCCCCGCCCTCCTCCTCCTCACTCCTCCTCCTCCTCGTCCCTCACCTCCTGTCACCCACACGGCCGCACCTGGTCCCCTTGGCAACATTTATACTCTTTTATCTGCCAGGTGAGATAGGTGGCACGCGTCTACCGTCTGTTATCTGCCTTATCTGCGGCGTGCTGCGATCCCGCCACTCCAGACGACCACTCCGCACACAACGCCTTCTTATCTCCCCCCCCCCCCTCCTCACCACCACCCACCAGCACACCTGTCTGACATATTTACCTCTAATATCGCCAATTCTTTTAGTTCCCACTTTAAAATCAC